>OX346264.1:4425212-5655212 GCA_947049275.1 Epinotia bilunana
GTGTGTGTGTGTGTGTGCGTGTGTGTACTGACTGTGCGCGTGCTGCGCGTGCTGCACGAGGCCGGGCTGCAGCGCGGCGGTGAGCGCGCACAGGTCCGTGACGCACGTGCGGTCGCCCGCGTGCAGTGTGTGTGTGTGTGTGTGTGTGTGCGTGTGTGTACTGACTGTGCGCGTGCTGCGCGTGCTGCACGAGGCCGGGCTGCAGCGCGGCGGTGAGCGCGCACAGGTCCGTGACGCACGTGCGGTCGCCCGCGTGCAGTGTGTGTGTGTGTGTGTGTGTGTGCGTGTGTGTACTGACTGTGCGCGTGCTGCGCGTGCTGCACGAGGCCGGGCTGCAGCGCGGCGGTGAGCGCGCACAGGTCCGTGACGCACGTGCGGTCGCCCGCGTGCAGTGTGTGTGTGTGTGTGTGCGTGTGTGTACTGACTGTGCGCGTGCTGCGCGTGCTGCACGAGGCCGGGCTGCAGCGCGGCGGTGAGCGCGCACAGGTCCGTGACGCACGTGCGGTCGCCCGCGTGCAGTGTGTGTGTGTGTGTGTGTGTGTGCGTGTGTGTACTGACTGTGCGCGTGCTGCGCGTGCTGCACGAGGCCGGGCTGCAGCGCGGCGGTGAGCGCGCACAGGTCCGTGACGCACGTGCGGTCGCCCGCGTGCAGTGTGTGTGTGTGTGTGTGTGTGTGCGTGTGTGTACTGACTGTGCGCGTGCTGCGCGTGCTGCACGAGGCCGGGCTGCAGCGCGGCGGTGAGCGCGCACAGGTCCGTGACGCACGTGCGGTCGCCCGCGTGCAGTGTGTGTGTGTGTGTGTGCGTGTGTGTACTGACTGTGCGCGTGCTGCGCGTGCTGCACGAGGCCGGGCTGCAGCGCGGCGGTGAGCGCGCACAGGTCCGTGACGCACGTGCGGTCGCCCGCGTGCAGCCGCACGTGCAGCGACAGCGCCTCCTGCCCACAAACAAACACGGCTCATTCACAAATAAATAATAACAACTTCCTGTCTAATACTAGCTTTTATTGCCGACTGTACTTTTCTGCATACCGTCATCAACTACTCATTGTGACGATTCTAACGAGCCCAAACTCAACGAGGTTGCGTCGGTTAAGTCCTGAATTCCCATGGCCACCTTTTGTCTGCATCATCAGATCAGATCGATAGTACAATAATATTGAATTGTCATCCAAACTATGCCTTACCCAAAATTTCAGCTCAATCGGTTGAAGATACGTGCTGCCAAATTCAGTTACAAGATTCCACCCGGACGAACATACTTTGCAAGTTCATCAAAAGCATGTAAAATAGCCCTTTATTCAGACTAAAAACGGAGATATCGATGATCAAACGAAACAGGAACTACTGTATTGTTCGCTCCGAGTCTTGCGATCCAGAGGCTCTAGTATAAGTTTTACCGAAACAAAACGTTACGATCGCGTTTGCGTTTTACCCTCAATTCGTATGGGATTTGACAGCTAAACGCAAACACGGTCGTAACGTTTTGTGTCGCTAAAATTTATACTAGAGCCGCAGGTTATTATTGAGAGGGGATAGCGCGCCAGCGAATCTCCGTCATCTTCAATCCGAAAACGGGCATGGAACGGAGGAGAATCGGGAAAAGTGGTCTGTCCTCGTTTCGTACTATACTACGGTGATCCGAAATAGTCACTGAACTGAACTGTACATATACCACTGAATTGGAGAATAGCAATGTGGGATTGCGAAAGCAATGAAGTGTAGTTTCAGTGACCGAGAGGCAGGGAGATTCAGGTTGCACAGGGCGACTGCACAACACTTCGCGAGCCATCTGAGGCTCTAGTATAAGTTTCACCGAAACAAAACGTTACGACCGCGTTCGCGTTTAGCTGTCAAATCCCATACAAATTGAGGGTAAAACGCAAACGCGATCGTAAAGTTTTGTTTCGGTGAAACTTATACTAGAGCCTCTGATGACTTTTTGGACACTGAACTACACGTCATTGCTCTGAATAGATGTGAACCGCCTGTTTGAAAACTTTTTGCTCAACCGATATGGATGAAATTTTGCACGAAAATATTTTATAGCCTAGATTAAAATATAGGATAGTTTTTATCTCTGGCCACGCTGACGAAGTAGCGGGCGGAAGCTAGTAAGGAATAAATTCAAGCAGTTAGTCGTTTTCAGTTTCGATATATCAGAAATTCACTCGAGGATTTGCTGTGCCACGACACTCGAGAACTAGAGACAAATGCAGGTACCTCACTCTTAACGCATATCTTCGTTTTTTAGGGTTCCTTACCCAAAGGGCGCCTATTCCACGTATCCCGACTGCGATATCCCCCCCAGTGGGGATACGTGGAATAGTTGTCCATCTTCAATTCAGATATACCTCCCGGTATTCAATGGTAGGGCAAGACGTAATTTATTCCACTTATCCCAATTACTTTCCCCCCTGGTAGGGATAAGTGGTTTTTTTCCATATATACCTATTTTTTGTCGCCCTGGTGGGGATAGGTTAATTTTTTTTACTCCCTAGTAGGGATACATGGATTTTTTTGGATCTTTTTCCATTCAGTCCTACTTACTTGCTGTTTGGTGGGGATATATGGAACTTCTTCCACTCCGCCCTACCTACTTGCTGTTTGGTGGGGATATATGGAACTTCTTCCACTCAGACCTACCTACTTGCTGTTTGGTGGGGATATATGGAACTTCTTCCACTCCGCCCTACCTACTTGCTGTTTGGTGGGGATATATGGAACTTCTTCCACTCGGCCCTACCTACTTGCTGTTTGGTGGGGATATATGGAACTTCTTCCACTCAGCCCTACCTACTTGCTGTTTGGAGGGGATATATGTGGGAGTTGGGTATATTTTCATGATTTAGAACGTTTAAAACGAACATTTCTGTTGTGGAAATTAACCAGCAGAACACCTGCCTCCCATGACGTCACTTGTTGTGCCGCTTTGCAACCAGTATAAAACCCCGTCCCCAGCTCGACGCCGGAGCACGTGTTGGACGGTTTCTCTCGATTCCAGGGGCTCAAGACCGGTGCTATCTTTCTCGACGTGGCGAAAGCCTTCGATAAGGTCTTGCATAACGGGCTGGTATACAAGTTATACCAGCTCGGTATACCGGACAGACTCGTACTCACCATACGAGATTTTCTCAGTGATCGAAGCTTTCGATACCGATTGGAGGGAACGTACTCGGACCCACACCCCATCCGGGCCGGAGTCCCGCAAGGCTCCGTGCTCTCTCCCACTCTCTACTCGTTGTTCACGAACGACATTCCCAGGCACCCTAAGGTGCAACTGGGGTTGTTTGCGGACGACACCGCGCTCTTTACGACCCATTGTAAGTACGCTACTATCCGGCGATACCTCCAAGAGGCAATCACCGACCTAGGTCGTTGGTTTAATCTTTGGCGTATCGAAGTCAACCCGGAAAAAAGCACTGCAATAGTCTTCCACCCGTCTGACTGCGTTAGTACAGAAAGACGGGTGGCTCCGATCCAGTTGTTTGACCGACCCATCCCCTGGGTCAACGAGGCCAAATATCTTGGAGTGACCCTCGACAGGAGACTGACTTTCCGTAGCCACATCCGTAGGGTTCGCAACCGCGCGTTGTTCGTACTAGGAAGGCTTGGGCCGATGATCAACAAGTTTAGTAAAATGTCACTTAGAAATAAGCTGACACTCTACAAGACTTGTGTTCGTCCAATCATGACATATGCAAGTGTAGCATTTGCTCACGTGCCTATGTCATCACTCAAGCCGCTTCAGGTCATTCAGAATCGTTTTCTCCGTAGGGCGACTGGTGCCCCGTGGTACCAATCGAACCTCAGCCTGCACCACGACATGGAGATTAGCTCCATGTATGGTTTCTTTAAGCAGGCTGCCAGACGTTATTTTGACAACGCTCCCCACCATAGGAATCCGTTAGTTAGGAAGGCTGCTGATTACATTCCCATCCCTCCCCCCTCTGTCGTTACTCGGCGCTCACTGATTAGGGGCCGCACGGTCCGGCGTCCTAGGCACACACTCACGGACCCGGACGACGAAATCACAGCGTCCATCGAAAGATGGAACGCTGCGCTTTCGGCGTCCAACACATCGCGTACACTTCGGCATTCCCGCCGGCGGGGACGTCCACCGCGAGATCGCGACAACACAGACACATACAGTCCCTATTCGTCCCGGTACCGCCGCATACCGGGTAGAGTCAGTCCGACCCAAGTCGGGCCTAGCTGAGTTTCTTGCTGGACTCTTCTCAGCTAGGCTAGGTTTTAGCGAACCAGCGATAAAACTCCCAGTAGTTCGACACCACTCACACCCCAGATTCGGTTGATACCGTTCAACCAATCTCACTGGAGCGCAAACTCGTAGAGTATTCCAGTGTACAAACTTTCCCGCGTGGTCGTGCCGGAAGCTCCCCCTGGATTTTCCCCAGGCTACCCTCCAACCACGCAATTCGACCGCTATATTGGGTTCGTCCTATTATAGCAACAGTCAGGTTCAAAAAAAAAAAAAAAAAAGGCCGGTCACTTGACTTCGAGCTGTGGACGAGTACGGTTCTCTTTGATTTGTAATCGTCAGGTAAACTGTATTTAATTAAATAAATATTATTTATATTGAGTAATTTAAATAAAATGATTTAATGGCTTATTGATATTGGTTGTTGTGCTTATTGCTGTGCCTATTTTTAATAATTACTGCTATAAAATTGCTTTAATACTTTTTATTGATCAAATAAATGGTTCGCTAATTACACTTATGTTTATTTCCTCATCTCCACTCCCACATCAGAAGTGGTGATAGGGATTTTTATCAAGCGTTATTTGTATTATAACATATAATCGTCAGTTTCAGATCGTATCACAGTGTTTAAGACAAATACGTATGTCACACGACGAGCACAGGCGCGGGGTCCCCGGGTGGGCTCCTGGAGCGTCGGATACTAATGCTGCCCGCAGTGTACCAGTTTCACCGCCCCTCGAGCAGCGCTTCATGCCACCGCGACCTCATGGCAATACAGAGGCTCCGGCTTCGGCTCCGGTTCCGGCTTCGACTCCGGCAGAAGCTCTGGCTCCGGCTCCGGCTCCGGGCTCCAGTGGTACACAAAGTATTCCAACGAATTCAAACTCGGATGGGCCGAGTGTCACTAGCGGTAACTACGTTCCTTTTGATTTTTTGAAGACCATGATGCAAGAAATGATGTCAACATTCGTGCAAACTACATCTAACGCTTTGCCCATGCGTCCGGTTACACCTATACCGCGGCCCAGAAATTTGGAGCATATTTATTTCCCTGCATTTGATCCTGACGATCGCACTGACACTGTCCAGGTGTGGTGTCGACACGTGGAGGAATTAAAAGTTGAATATCAGTTAAACGAGCGAGAGGTCCTTAATTTAGCTCGAAAAAACCTTAAAGGACGCGCGGCCGATTGGGCTCGACGCAATTATACAACCATTACCAATTGGAATGAATTGAAAGATAACCTTATACAAACATTCGCAGATGAAACGAGATAGTACGACGATTTGATTGCCTTCATGGAGTATACGAGCGACAAGGCGTGTAGTCTGGCCGAGTATGCCACCCGCAAGTGGGAGTTGGCAAAGAAAGCGGTCGGCATCGTGGTGACAGAGCAGCATCTCGTTGATGCCGTTATATCAGGTATGTCAGACTTTCGTATTCGATCTGATCTTTTGCGACTTACACCCAAAACCTTGCCTCAATTAATACAAAGTCTCAATGCTTATAAGCGTAAACGACCGATGTTTGATGCTGATCACAATATACCTACAAAAAAGACGAAATTTAACCCTAGTGATTTTAAACTGAGACGTTGTCAAAAATGTTTTAAATTAGGGCATTTGCAAAGGGACTGTCGGACAGTATTAGGAAATAATAGTGCCCATGCCTCCCTAAATTCGACAGATAGTTCGACAACGCCTCAAACACAAAAAGGTGAACTGCCAACAAGAGAATCCCCTCGCACGCTGCCAACTTGTAGTTTTTGTCACAAACCGGGCCATAAATACGAAAATTGTTTTAAACGACAAAACAAGACTCCTAAGCCGGAAAAATCGGTTAGGGTTCTCATGGTCGGCAGTAATCGGTCTATTATGGCCAAGATCGATGACAGAGATTTTGTATGCCTAGTAGACAGTGGCGCTGAATGTTCACTCATGCGAGAAAGCGTTGGGAATTCTATTGCTGGCAAAGTAACTTTTGAAACTACCTTATTCCAAGGTGTTGGAGAAAATGCATTTTGTTCGTCCCGAAAAAAGACCTGTTTAACTTTCACTGATGGCTTAAATCTGGAGCTCGAATTCGTGCTAGTACCGGACCGTTACATTCAATATGATATACTGCTGGGCGAGAATTTCTTTGACGTTCCTGGTATGCAGGTTACTTTTTCTAAAACAGAAACAAAGATTTCCAGAACTAAATACGATATAAATTTTATAGAAAAGGTTGACTTAGAAAAGGACATAAAGACTAGTGTTGATGCTAAAACAAAAGATCAACTTCTTTCAATGTTAAAAAACAACTCTGATCTATTTACTTCTGGAAATGCTGTTACCCAGGTTAATACTGGAGAATTAACTATCCGACTTAAAAACCCCGACAAAACGGTGCAAAGGCGCCCATATCGCCTTGCTTCCATTGAGCGAGAAAACGTAAAGAACATAATTCAAGATTTAAAGGACAATGGCATTATCAGGGATAGTAATTCTCCATTTGCAAGCCCAATGTTGCTGGTCCGCAAAAAAGATGGCAGTGATCGTCTCTGTGTGGACTTTAGAGAGCTAAATAGTAATACGGTCAGAGATCATTTTCCTCTCCCTTTGATCGACGACCACATTAGTAAGCTTGTGAATGCCAAATATTTTAGTCTTGGACATGGCTGCAGGGTTCCACCAAATTCCCATAGCCCCAGACTCGGTCGAAAAAACTGCTTTCGTCACACCTGACGGGCAGTATGAATTCCTACGTATGCCCTTTGGGTTATGTAATGCTCCTTCAGTTTTTCAACGAGCCATCGATGAAGCTCTGAAACCATTTGTGGATGTATTTGTCTTAATCTATATTGACGACATCATAATCTTCTCCATCACCATAGACGAAGGTCTAGAAAACTTGGATAAAGTCCTTGCAGCACTTAAAAAGGCAGGCTTTTCGCTAAATGTAAAAAAATGCAAGTTTCTTGAAACCGAAATTGACTATTTAGGCAGAGTTATATCTAATGGTTCCGTGAAACCTAGTTCAGGCAAAATTCGAGCCCTTATTGATTCGCCTACCCCAACGACAGTGAAACAGGTACGACAGTTTTGCGGATTGGCAGGGTATTTTAGGAAATTTATTCCTAACTTTTCGCAAATAATGAGTCCTCTGTATAATCTAACAAAAAACAATACCAAGTGGAACGGGACATCTGAGCATGACGCTGTTAGACGGAAAATTATAGATTATTTGTCTTCAGCACCAACTTTGGCATTGTTCTATCCATCTAAACCTATAGAGCTCCACACTGATGCCAGTTCCGCCGGGTTTGGTGCAGTACTTTTTCAAAAACATGACTCTCAACTGAAAGTCGTAGAATACTTCAGTATGCGCACCACCGAACCTGAGACGAGATATCATTCGTACGAGCTTGAAACTTTGGCTGTCGTCAAAGCTATAAAACATTTCAGGCACTATCTTTTTCGTAAAAGTTTCAAGCTCGTGACGGATTGTAATTCACTCAAGGCATCCCGTAACAAGAAGGAGTTGCTTCCTCGCGTGCATCGATGGTGGGCATACTTGCAATCTTTCGATTTTGAAATCGAGTACCGTAAAGGTGAACGCATACCTCACGCGGATTTTTTGAGCCGAAACCCCGTCATTAATGACATAAACAGTGTGTTTAGTTATAATGACTGGTTGGAGGCCGAACAGAAAAATGATTTGGAAACCAAAACTATTGTCGAATCTATTCAACATGATAGTACTGACAGAACTATAGCGTCTAGTTATAAAATTCAGGACGGTCTACTTTACCGGATCTATACCACAAAAGAGAATAAAGCTAAAAAATCTTTATTTGTTCCACAGAGCTAGAGTTTGGCCATCGAAACATGATATTGACCTTGAAACAGAATTCTTTATATGGCAATACTCAACACTTGTCAAACCCTAGTACGTTGGTTGTCAAGTCGTGTCAATTTTCGGAATAACAAACGGATATCTTGCGTTATTATGTCGAAACCTATAAAAAGTTCATCTAGGAAGTTAATTTATACAATGATGTGTAAATTTAAAGCAAAACAAGAAGAGCGAACCTCTGCTTTTCGCGAGAAAGAACGATATTTCCATGAAATAATGGCTGCCACAGGTTAGTGCACTGTAATGATATTGATACTTGTTGAATATTTGTATACTCCATTGTTATTTCAAGATATATTTCGTTGGACTATAAATATTATTCGATTAATTATGCTTTTGTTGTTGGTTTCAGTTTGAAATAGCAATTTCTCCTACATTTAGAGGTTATGTTCCGATTGTAATTGGAAAGGTATTTATTGCATGTTTTTTATTTCAGAGAGGATAAGAGATAATGCCGATGACAGCAGCTTAAATGAGTTGAATGCTATTACTAATGCTGTGAAGAGTTTACAACAACTAGAGGAAAATAGTCAGCTCAAAACAGAAATTCAATATGTGCAAGAAATTTCGGCAATGACAGGTATGATATTCTGACAGTAAATTAATATACTTAAGTGTAAAATCCACATTTATATTATAGTAAGCAAGGAAATCACATTTAGTTAAAAATAATATCTTTAGCAGATGTGGGGTGGGGTGAGCTACAAAGATGCAACTAGTATAGTGCCAGAATGAAGGAAATGATCTTAAATAATATTACTTAAACAGTTCTTATAGACATGTATTAATGGATGGACACTAGATGACCCTCAGATTGGATTCTGATCAGTTGACCACAACAATTTATTAACCACACCACCCGCTATTGGTCTCGGGGTCGGGGGTTAGGAATGTAACACTTTACCACATAGGGATGATTAGTTAGATCACTTATAATATAATAATAGGTTACATAGTGATTGATGCTTCCAATAACCATAAGCTATACCGTTATTTAAACAATATAATGTATTTTTTTTCTAATTTTCAGATGTTGGTACTGCTACTATCAAAAGAATAAAAAAAGAAGGACAATTAAATGCAGGTGTTTGGAATACTCCCGGGAAAAAGCGTAACATAAACCAACAGTTGCCAATTTGGATAGTTTTGACATTAATGCGATCAGGCAGAAGATCAATGAATTCTACACAATTAAGAAACAGGTGCCTACTTTACGTACCTTGTTGACAGATTTAAGAGAGAGCATTGGATTTACCGGATGTCGTGAAACGTTGCGCAAAATTTTATTATCCAATGGCTTTGAGTTCAAAAAAAATATAAACGAGCGTAGTATAATCGTGGAGAGATATGACATTGCAGCATGGAGACACAGATTTTTGAGAGCCATTAGTAAATACCGCCAGCAAGAAAAGCCGTTAATTTATTTGGATGAAACATATATTCATCAAAATTATAGACCAAAAAAATCATGGCAAGGTCCATCTACTAGCGGTGTGGTTGAAAAAATTTCCCCAGGGAAACGGTTCATTATTGTACATGCCGGGTCCGAAAAAGGATTTGTACCCAATGCCCTCTTGGTTTTTAGCACAAAATCTTTGTCAGCTGATTATCATCATGACATGAACCAACAGAACTTTTTAAAATGGCTGCAAGAGAAATTAATCCCTAATTTAAGGGAACCAAGTGTGATAATAATGGATAACGCAAGTTATCATTCAACTCAGGTAAATAAACCACCCACAATGAATCAGAGAAAGGCCGCCATTCAAGATTGGCTCACTACCAATGGAATCACTTATGAAACTTACATGTCGAAGGAAGAGCTGATGTGTCTGGTGGACAGATACAAAACCAACCCAAAATATGAGGTTGACGAAATTTTAAAAGAAAATGGTCATGAAGTTCTACGGTTGCCCCCATACCATTGCGACCTTAACGCCATTGAACAAATATGGAGTTTAGCGAAAAGGAAAGTGGGCAGCAAAAATATGGGACTTACTGTAAAAGAAGTAGAAAAAGCGATTTCAACGGAATTTGGGACTGTAATTTCAGAGGACTGGAAAAAATGCACTGACCATATACTGCATGTGGAACAAAAATATATAGAACGAGATGGAAACATCACAACATTAGAACCATTCATTATAAATGTAACCAGTGACAGGGACTCGAGCAGTGAGTCTGAGGATCCAATTGAGTTTTTGGAATCCGATTTTGAGTATGATAGTTAAATAGTCTGATTTCTTCTGAGAGTTCTGAGTCTTCCCATCTCTCAACAAGTATACATAACAATATCTATATAAATGAAATGTGTCACTTTTAATCAAAATATTCTGTGAATAGGCTCCTTACATTACAAGTATTTCAAGTATTTGACGTATTGACGACCGCTTTAGCCTAGTTGGTAGTGATCCTGCCTACGAAGCTGGAGGTCCCGGGTTCGAATCCCGGTAAGGGCATTTATTTGTGTGATGAACACGAATATTTGTTCCTGAGTCATGGATGTTTTCTATGTATATAAGTATTTATTTATCTATATAAGTATGTATATCGTCGCCTAGTACCCATAGTACAAGCTTTGCTTAGTTTGGGACTAGGTCGATTTGTGTAAGATTGTGTCCCCAAAAAAAAAAAAAAATTTGTTTGTGAAATAGTACTCATAATAAAGGACATAAGATTACAAAAAATATTTTAAGTTTTATTATTTCCCCACCTTGTCGGCGTGATTGGTATGTAACATTATTCATGCCAAATTACAGCTTTCTAGTACTAAGGTCTGAGCTCAGCCGCGGACAGACAGACATAGTGAAACTATAAGGGTTCCTAGTTGACTACGGAACCCTAAAAACAGGTTTTAAATGGCGTGCCCGTCTTACAAGAACATAGTACTTGTAGTGATTTAGAAAACATCTCAATAGACTTACGCCAAAAGTCAAGTTTGCTTTGACACCTGTTGGCAATTATCAAGATTGCGTATTCCTAGTTCATAAAGGTTTGCCACATCTACATATTTGAAATTTAAAAACAAAAACTCAGTATCACGTTTCGATGGCCAGACTCTACAGATGGTATTTATTTCAAATCTATCACGACGCCTTAAAACATTTGGGTTGGGAAAAAACCTTGGAAAAAATTCGAGAGCTGTTTTGGTTTCCAAATATGTCCCGAAACGTTCGAAAATACGTTGAAAATTGCCTTGTCTGTAAAATCAATAAAGGTCAATCAGGGTCCCGCCAAATTGCCTTACATCCGATTGACAAAGCTCCAATTCCCTTTCACACAATACATATGGATACTACCGGCAAATTAAGTGGTACTCAACTCAAAAAACAATATGCGGTCGTATTTATAGATGCATTTACAAAATATTGCTTTCTGAAACCTGTATCAAACCTTACAGCAGCTGCTACTGTAAATTGCTTGAAAGATCTGGTTTTCACTTTTGGACCCCCGAAACGAATAATTTGTGATCGAGCAGCATCATACACCGGCAAGGCGCTACGAGACTTTTGCGCTCATTGGTCTATAGAGTTGCATTTTATCGCTAGTGGTGTAAGTCGTGCGAATGGTCAGGTCGAGCGCCTAATGAAAGTCCTGACCGACTGTTTCACGGTGGTTGAGAATACCACAAGGAGAAGCTGGAAGGATGCTGTTGGCGAAGTTCAGCTAGCCATTAATTTTACTTTTAATAAAAGTACAGGCCAAACTCCATTCCAGCTACTCATTGGTTGTAACCGTTCTCCCCCTGCTATCTCTGCCATCACGAATGATATTGAACGCTTAGACTTGAATGCCTGTCGTCTCGCAACTAAACAACGTCTTGACAAACAAGCTCTGCGACAGAAAGTGCAATTTGACAAAAATCATCCCTTTCAAACAGGGCGATGTTGTCCTAGTCAAACAAAATCCTAGGACCATTACTAAGCTCAATAGTAAATATAAAGGACCATGTGTTACAACAGAGGTTCATGAGAATGAACGATATACTGTGAGAGTGCATAGCACTGGAAATGATTTGTATGTCGCTCACAACAAAAGACTTGTTTCACCTGACATGGGTTGCGAACTCACTGATTCTATTGACGAATAATTAATGGTTTTTCATCTCTGTCGGCTTATTCTTCAGTATATGTCCTTGATTTCTGGCCAGATCATCTGAGGAATAGGTACCTAGACTGTTAATATCATATATTTTTGGTGTCTTGTTTTGCCGTGCCTGAATGGCCTTTTACCGAGGCAAATTACGTACACGTAGCCGTGCCAGTAATGGCTTTTACCGAGGCAAGTGTTACGTCTTCTATTGTTACCCAAGCATAGAGCCGTGCCATTGTTGGCCTTTACCGAGGCAAATGATTATCAATTAGCCGTGCCATGTGAATGGCTTTTACCGAGGCTCCTATTATAATTACATTTAAAGATGTTTATTGTATGATGATTAATGTAATGATGCATATTTTAAGTCAATTAAGAGTTTTATTATTGTATTTTTGCGAGCCTGTTGCACTGGCTGCTCGTCAGAATGGCCGTGTGGGAGTTGGGTATATTTTCATGATTTAGAACGTTTAAAACAAACATTTCTGTTGTGGAAATTAACCAGCAGAACACCTGCCTCCCATGACGTCACTTGTTGTGCCGCTTTGCAACCAGTATAAAACCCCGTCCCCAGCTCGACGCCGGTCACTTGACTTCGAGCTGTGGACGAGTACGGTTCTCTTTGATTTGTTATCGTCAGGTAAACTGTATTTAATTCAATAAATATTATTTATATTGAGTAATTTAAATAAAATGATTTAATGGCTTATTGATATTGGTTGTTGTGCTTATTGCTGTGCCTATTTTTAGTAATTACTGCTATAAAATTGCTTTAATACTTTTTATTGATCAAATAAATGGTTCGCTAATTACACTTATGTTTATTTCCTCATCTCCACTCCCACATATATGGAACTTCTTCCACTCAGCCCTACCTACTAGCTGTTTGGTGGGGATATATGGAACTTCTTCCACTCCGCCCTACCTACTTGCTGTTATGTGGGGATATATGGAACTTCTTCCACTCGGCCCTACCTACTTGCTGTTTGGTGGGGATATATGGAACTTCTTCCACTCGGCCCTACCTACTTGCTGTTTGGTGGGGATATATGGAACTTCTTCCACTCGGCCCTAACTACTTGCTGTTTGGTGGGGATATATGGAACTTCTTTCACTCAGCCCTACCTACTTGCTGTTTGGTGGGGATATATGGAACTTCTTCCACTCAGCCCTACCTACTTGCTGTTTGGTGGGGATATATGGAACTTCTTCCACTCGGCCCTACCTACTTGCTGTTTGGTGGGGATATATGGAACTTCTTCCACTCAGCCCTACCTACTTGCTGTTTGGTGGGGATATATGGAACTTCTTCCACTCGGCCCTACCTACTTGCTGTTTGGTGGGGATATAAGGAACTTCTTCCACTCAGCTCTACTTACTTACTGTTTGGAAAGGGTGTAGGTATGGATTTTTTTCCACTCAACACCGCTTATTTACTATATCTAGCAGAGATATAAATAAGTGTCTGTCAAAAAAAACATTTTTGGTACATGGGTTATTGCCGACTGTACTTTTCTGTTTACCATCATCAACTACTCATTGAGACGATTCTAACGAGCCCAAACTCAACGGGGTGCATCATGAGGACATTATCATCATCATATCAGCCGAAAGACGTCCACTGCTGGACATAGGGCTCCCCCAAAGAGTGCCACAATGATCGGTCCTGCGCCACCCCGCATCTAGAGGGGAAATTAACAATATGAACAAAAGTAACAAGACATAAATAAAAAACTACTAAATTGGAATTTTACCCATTTATCCGTACCAAAAAACAATCAGGGAGAGATGTAAGGAATACTTTCCATCTATCTCTACCACAAAATCATCTGGTAGAGATGTAAGGAAAAGTTTCCAGCTATCCCTACCACAAAACCATCTGATAGAGATGCAAGGAAAAGTTTCCGTCTATCCCTACCACAAAACCATCTGATACAGATGCAAGGAAAAGTTTCCAGCTATCCCTACCATAAAACTATATGATAGAGATGCAAGGAAAAGTTTCCATCTATCCCTACCACAGAACCATCTGATAGAGATGCAAGGAAAAGTTTCTATCTATCCCTACCAAACAACGAGCTTGTAGAGGATCAATGGGAAAATTCCATATATCCCTACTAGGGACAAAATAGTAGAGATACGTGGAAATAAATCCACCTACCGCCACCCGGTTTTTCACACGTATACCTACTGTGTCCCCACAGTAGGTATACGTGTGAAAAAATCCAATTATCCCCACTTGGGGTGAAATGGTAGGGATATGCGGAAAATAATCCATTTGACATGAATTAGTAGGGCTAGGTGGAAAAATATCCCTACCAGTAGAAATAAATGGAAAAATATTCCATGTGTCCCCACTGGGGGGGATATCGCAGTAGGGATATGTGGAATAGGCGTAAAACGGGACCCTTACTAAGACTCCGCTGTCCGTCCATCTGTCTGTCTCCGTCTGCCACCAGGCTGTATCTCATGAACCGTGATAGTTAGTTGAAATTTTCATAGATGTATTTATGTTGCCACTATAACAACAAATGCTAAAAAACAGAATACAATAAATATTTAAGGGGGCATACAAAAACAGTGATATTTTTGCCGTTTTTATAGATAATGGTACGGAACCCTTCGCGCGCGAGTCCTACTCGCACTTAGCCGGTTTTTTTTATTGATAATGGATATATTAGCGTTTCAAAATTCACAAAAACCTTCACTTACCTTCGTATTAAAGCAGGAACCGCACTCCGGACAGGGGTAGCCAGGCGTCACCTTCTCTGTGACAATCTGGCCGTCGGCTCCGATAAGCTGCAAAAACAAAGCAATATAGCGAACATTGACAAATATTTACTGCCTGAAATTCATAGTTTTATTAGTAGGGATCAAAATAACGCAATTCATACGACATGTTAAATCACGACCAAAATAAAATATTTTAAATTTTTACTATGAGATATTTTTATGCGTATGCTACCGAATAAAAAAAAATTATATGCATGTCAACAAACTTAAGAATTTCATGACTTACGTGTACAATTTGCGGCTTGAAATCGTCCTGTTTTATAACTGTCGTTTGTTGCTGCTGCTGCTGCTGCTGCTGTTGTTGTTGTTGCTGTTGCTGCTGCTGTTGCTGCTGTTGTTGTTGCTGCTGTTGTTGTTGTTGTTGTTGTTGCTGCTGCTGCTGTTGTTGTTGTTGCTGTTGGGCTTGTTGTTGTTGTTGCGCTTGTTGTTGGACTTGCTGCTGTTGCTGCTGCTGGGTATTTTGTTGTTGAACCTGTGTAAAGAAGAGGAAGTCACATACACTATGTTTTGTTATCCGACTAGAGTAGCGTAAGAACGCTTTGCAATAATACTCTGACAGACCAACATATCACATAGATTTTCTAGATCTCATATGAATAATAATAAATATTAAGGGACAATCTTACACAAATCGACCTAGTCCCAAACTAAGGAAAGCTTGTTCTAGACAGGTGGATCTCGATAGACTTAGCTTGATCTCAAATAAACTTTGCTAGACTTTAGATATACTTTGCTTGATCTCAGATAGACGTTGGTTGATTGTAGTCATTGTAGATAGGTCTCGCCAGCTTGTCTAACCTGTTGTTGCGTCTGCTGCGTAACGGTACCGCTCATGCAATGCCGCGACATCTTGCAGTGTTGCTGCATCTCTGATTTGCATTTGAACGCCTCGCCACACTCTAAGCACGCTACTACGCCCTCGCCCGTGTGAATTCTGAAAACAAAATAAATTTAAATACACGGTCGCCAGAAGAAATTTGAAATCACGTTCGTTCACGGATCCCCCCAGAGGGTCGCGACCCACGAGGACCTTCCCGTACGTTAGTACAAACGCCAACACAGTTAATTGACCATCCTGTATTTATATAGAGCCTTATTACAATGCACATAAAGTGCAACGATGGTCAGTTAGCTGTGTTGCCGATAGTACCATTATTTAGAGCACAGTAGCCGAGCGGCAAGGCACACGACTCCTTGGGGTGTTCTTGCAGCGCTTCGGGCAGTCGTGGTGGTATGTCGGTGGAGACTTGCTTCACCAGACGCCACCGCTCCCCCACGGCGGCCTTCTTCGTGCTCTCATAAGGAGTTATTGAGAGCGGCCTCCACTTGGTCCGTCCACTGCACTGCGACATCTGCCGCGGGCTCGGCTCCCTTCCACTCTTCCCTGCTCTACCTGGCGCTCGATGGAGGTGTTCTTGCGCCGAGACCCGTGCCCAAAGACGGTAAAAATGCAACCTTGTACAATGGAGGATAGAGGCTGCTAGAGTACGACCGGGAATACGTGCGTACTCACTTCATGTGCGCTACAAGCGTCCGCTTCTGCAGGAACTCCTTCCCGCACACGGGGCACGCGTGCGGGACTCTCCCGTGCACGCGGCCGTGGTTGACGAGCTGGAACTTGCGCGCGAACGCCACCCCGCAGTCGGGGCACACGAACGGGGAGAGCGAGCCGTGGAAACGACTGTGCATCACTAGGTGCTCCTGCGAAGATAATAAAATCTTGTTTTAAGTTCTTGAAGTGAGGTGTTCCTTCAATATGCCACTACATAGAGTCTTGTTTGCTCTCAGGGTCATAATGAGGAACCTAGGTGTCATCTCCGGTAACTATCTTTTTCAACACTATTGCTCGTAACGTACCTCTTATTGTGTCGCTTTTATGCTCATAATCCTGGAATGGATATTAAGAGTCCGCAGTAAGCTCGATTCTCCATACAAACGTAGTTACGCTCTCATTTTAAAACTACGTGTTGGATTGTATCGAAACTTTGCATATACAATGACATGAGGTATATCTATGTCTGTAATTAGTTATAGGTTATAGGTTAGGCGCCATTATAGATTATTTCACAGATATTTGTAAACAATATTAATGCGTGTTTGGTTATTAACAAAAATGTTGATTCGTGGTGACTAGAAAAGTGATAAAAAGAATGGACGCCACTAGAAATTCTTGGCGATGTATACATGTGAGTAAAAACCTGTTGCGATCAATAAGTAAAGAAAATAACTTGGCAAGCCTATAAAAAAAAATATCTTATGTAAACGATTTTTTCCTCGCATAATGTGTTGAAAAACGTCGTATGAAACGCGTGAGCTTTGATAATTACATCCTCGGCTCTCTTATCACGCTCACCTGCGGCTCGCGTGATAATTCCGCCTCTGGTGTAATTATCAACATACCTCACATGGACTGATTTCGGTCACGGTTTTACCGGTATGAAACCGGTATTCCATTACGGTACCGTAACCGTTTTGAAATATCGGTATTTAAAGGTAACCGAAACCTTTGTAATACCGGTTCGAAACCGATACTATAAAGGTAACCGAAAAAATAAGCGAACTTACGCTTACACAGACAACTTCTTTCAATAAGGAACGAACGAACGAATCAGAAAAGTATCAGAACAGAACCGACAAAACTGAAAGACGTATGCAGCGCCGGCGGTTTGGCAACGAAGCCAAAATCGAAGTATCGGTAACCTTTAAAAAAACCGGCCAAGAGCGTGTCGGGCCACGCTCAGTGTAGGGTTCTGTAGCCCGTTCCGTGAACCGAATGTATGAGGAAGAGAGTTCAAATTCCCAAATCAAATCGACCGTGTATTATAGACAAATACAACACAAGCAATACTTAGCGAACAATTTTATTATTAGACAACGAACGACCAAAGACAACTAAGACAATTCGAGCACGACAAATTTTTGACGTAATGCAAATTAATGTATGGGCGCACCTGCTCCGAATCCATTAAATCAGGAAAAATCTTAACAGATGTACAATGTGAGCGTTCCGCGTACAGCGACATTTATCGGCAAATTAAGTAAACTATTGCGCGAGTTTAAAGTATGGAAGATGATTTTTATGGGATATTTCTTTATTGCGTGAACCGATTTTCACCGTTTTTTTACTTTATTTGAAAGCACGTCATATCATTGTGATTTTGTAAAAAGCGGCTACGGTACCGAAAAAAAAAATTAAGGTTACCGTTTATATTTATATTTCGATAGCGAAATATAAAGGTTCCGCTACCGAAACCCCTATTTGAAAACCGATATGACGTCATATCGGTTTTAAAACATACCGGTATTTTTCGGTTATGCAGTCCCTGATTGTAACGAGTTGTTGGGGTAATGAACGGTCGCAGTTGCGTGCCGCAAACGTCTTTACCACAGCGAGCGGTGGACGTCTTTCGGCTGATATGATGACGATGAGGAAACTAAAAGGTGTCACCTTCTGCGCGAAGCTCTCCCCGCAGTCGCTGCAGACGTACGGCCGCTCGCCCGCGTGGTACTTGCTGTGCGTGACCAGGTGTCTCTTCAGCGGGAACCCGCGGCCGCACTCGCCGCACACGAACGGGCGGTCGCGGCTGTGCACCTGGACAGTCAAACATTGTTGTCACAGTGGGGTAAGATGAACGGTGCATGTTGGGGGTAAGAGAAACAGTTTTGCGTAAGCTTTCGTCTTTCCCCCGCGCTCCTCTGGCCCCACCAGTCCTTATGTCACACACAAACTAGAAAACATAATAGGTCGCGAGTTGAAATCTCGCTTGTGGCGAATAATTTTCCATTATTTGAATAAGGTAAGATTGTCATAATTTCTTTAGCGGACGCTTGGTAAAACTTACAGTACGTATAACTAGTTTTAGTCGATCTGAGACATACAATTCGTCTTAAAATATCCAATAACTAGGTATGTGACTGAATCATCCACTGTCACTTTTTCCTATAAATCAGATCAAACCGTTCAAAAAGTTAAGACGTTAACCTTTCGTATACAATCCATACTAATATTATAAATGCGAAAGTGTGTCTGTCCGTCTGTCTGTCTGTCTGGGCTGTTACCTCTTCACGCTTAAACCCCTGAACCGATTTGGATGAAATTTGGTATAGAGATAGTTTGAGTCCTGGGGAAGGACATAGGATAGTTTTTATCCCGGAAATCATCCCCCAAGGGGATGAAGTGGGGGGTGAAAGTGTGTATGGAGCTACGATATAAACGAGTTCCAAGCGGACGGAGTCGCGGGCAGAAGCTAGTGGATTAATAAAATCGAGGGTTACCCCCACAATCGCGACGTATAGAGCAAATACAATCATTCTTAAAATAAACGCACAAAAGGTGACTAAAAATGTTTACAATCGACTTCAAAGATATAATGAAATAAGGTGCAAAAGTAAAAACCTTTGACATCGGCTGCACAAGATCCTAACCGAACACAGACAAATAATTTAAAGGTAACCAGTTATACATACCCTCGAATGCGTAACCAAATGGTGCTTCAACGTAAACGCCATCTTACACTCGTGGCACCTAAACGGCCGGTCCGCCGAGTGCAGCAGCAAATGCGTGTTCAAACAATGCTTCCTCGCAAACGCCTTCCCACAGTGCGCACATACGTGAGGCCTCTCACCTATAGAAGATAAAGTTAGTTAAAAGAGTAAGTTTAGTTACCCTCATGTGTGTTAAAAGATGGTGTTTCAACGTGAAAGTTTTCTTGCACTCGCTACACTGGAACGGCCGTTCGCTACTGTGCAGTAGTGAGTGGGTATTCAGACAGTGTTTGTGGGCGAAGGATTTCCCGCAGTGGGCGCATACGAACGGGCGCTCGCCTGAAACAACGGTCCCATTTGTTCGATAGAACTGCTAGCTTGTTGCATAGACGCTCATTAAGCTGCGTACGAA
The DNA here is from genome assembly GCA_947049275.1 of Epinotia bilunana. Taxonomy (NCBI): domain Eukaryota; kingdom Metazoa; phylum Arthropoda; class Insecta; order Lepidoptera; family Tortricidae; genus Epinotia; species Epinotia bilunana. The sequence continues at coordinate 4,445,116 of OX346264.1, forward strand.
TTTGAGCGGCTCAGCATGAGGCATGCTCGCCTCGAGCGGCGAGCTGCTCGCGAGCCAATTTGGTGCACATAAACATGCGCGGGCGAGGCAGCGCGCTCGCGGCGAGCCGCCATTGTGCGTCATTCAAAATGGCGTCGGACACGATGACAGTCGCGGCTGCGTTTATCGTAATTCACCGAATGATTACCAAAAAGAAGAGCAAATCGCCTTGGTGGTGGATGAAACAGTTGTACAAAAGTCGTAATTCATGTGGTGCACATTTACTTTACCAAAATAACATCGTTCGTCCGCGGCACGCTCGGATACACGTCCAATTTAAGCGAGGCACGCACACTGAGGCGCCTTTGAGCGCGGTCACAAGACCGACACTAGGCGGCTCGCCGGGCGCTGCTCGCGGGCAGCTCGCGCGCGGCGCGTGAGCGCGTACGCATTTGAGCAAAATAGCTGAGCCGTGCGTGCCTCAACCCGAGACTGCTCTAATTCGTACGCACCTTTAGATTTACAAACTACCGTTGCAAACATTGATCTGTAATTTTGATAATCACGCACGTATAGCGGCGTTCCAAAATGGTCCTAGTGTTGTTTTTTTTCTCCAATCTTGCAATTACGGCGAGATTGCATTTTGATTTACGTTAAATTATACGACATGTATATTTTATATTTCATTAATATAAGAATTGGATCGAACTGTTGGTAAACTTTGCCTGGTGGTAACCGGAAAACGTAAACCATGGACTTTTGAAACTCCAGAGTAGTCAACCGTCAAGTTCATCAAAATATGCACGTTCCCGAAGACTCAAAAACATCTGCGCGCCCTTAGTCGTGTTCACATATTTTAGATTTTTTTTTCTGTACATACATTTTCGAACGCGACTGTACCCCTTGATTATGGATTCGTGTTGACTGTCCCTCGTTTTTAACACAACGCTCGAATGCTCTGATGACTCAACCACTCGAATAATTGTTGGGATGACTTGACACAAAAATGCTCCCACCATACGAATATTCAACAATTACTAAATAGTGCTGTGAGCCTATGAATTCTTGAAATAGATATGCACTAAGTATGACTCAGTGGTGGAGACAAATGACGTAATTGCTTCAATTTGGATGTCCTAAAGTCACAGAGCATAATTTTGTTATCAAGATTCTAGATTCTAGAGATCAATGTTAGCAGTACCTAGTGCTTCTAACCTTAATGAACGTTTATGCAACAAGATTTACCTAAGAGGGTATATTCCTGACGAGCAGACAATGTCGCCTTAACCTCGAGTCGCCGGAAGGCATTTTATGGTACCACTCCCCTTCAATGGAATTTATATCATTCTGAATTGAAATAGGGTTGCTTTTGTTTTGTTTCGTTCGATTTTAAAACAAAACATAATCTACTCTATTTCTTATAACAGTTGATTCTAATTTCATTGGCAACTTATCGTATGGTGAGCAGCTAGAGGTAAGATACGATTCCACGGTCGACCGCAGGCAACATGACGAAGTAGTCGCCTGCGAAGGACGTCGAATAGACATAAAATTTTAGAAAAATCAAGTTGCGACTTTATCTGTTCAGTCAGAAATACGCTCCTAAGCATTAAAGTTTTTAATTCGCACAAAAAGTGTCAGTTCTATAGAACTAATGAGACTACCCATTCGTCCGAGCACTTCACGAACCAAGCGAGCCATTAACATATGACGTACCGTTTCCGCATACGCTTACCGCTTCTTTTACAGAAAGACCAAAACCAATCATACGATGCATAAGCAGATTCTGGACAGTCTCTAAGACATATAAAAACATACGGATTTTAACGGCTTTTTAGCTTTAAGGTCGCTTAAAACGTCTTTTTACATTCGCAGGCTAACGGCAGGATATTTTAAGGAATGTTGGAAGCTTACATAAATTGGCTTCCATTTGCACGAAAGTGCCCCTTTCCCATAATAAACTTGTATATACTTGTAGAATTTGAGGAATATAGTTTTCCCAAAGTATCACGTCCCAAACTAATTTCTCGAATTATTATAGTTTATACAAGTTTATTCTAGGAAAGGGGGAATTTTGCGCAAATGCAAAGCATGCGAATGTCAAAAGACGTTTTGTATGGAAAGCGAACCACCTTAACTTTAAAGGACTTTGAATAAAGCCATACAATTTAAAGAAGTAAACCACCCTCTAAATGGCACCGGATATCTCAGAGATCAGCACTAAGTGTCTGCTGGATTCTAAGTCTTAATGCATTGAAATAAGGTTCGAAAACACAATTGGAGAGATGAGGAGGTCGGTTTACCCTAACCGACTATTGTGGGCACTCCACAAGAATGTCGCTTATATGTGCGCTATCCTAATAAAATGATACTGCAATTTTTGGAATAGGCCTAGTCATTTGGGTCAATAACTATTTCTGGTTGTTATTTCGTCCATTTAATAGCGAGGTGTTATAAAGATCCTTTATGGGATCACAATTTTAAAAAGTGACCCATTAGACGTAAACAGGCCAACTAGTGACTGAAAAAAGTCGATTGGCCCACCCATTTTCATCATCAGACCAAAAGTTGGCTTCCTAGCATACCATAGAGTAGTAAAAGAATAACATTACTCAACCGACATTTTTGTGGAATACCCCTTATAACAATCACAACAAATCAACTCACCAGTATGCACCCTCGCATGCGTAGTGAGATGGTGTTTCAGTAGGAACGATTTGCCGCACTCGTCACAGGCGTACGGTCTCTCTTTAATGGCGGCGGGCGGCGCGGTAGACATGGTGTTGGTTGACATGAGCTCTGTCTGCGAATATACCGCCTAACAACAGGGTATTTATATGAGTTTTCAAATACACATATATACTAAAATACCGGTGATAAAGAGGTAAAGTTTGAGAGTGTGCAACTTTGTTAGTATCTAAGTTTGTGAGTACTCTGGAACTACAAATAGGAAAAGCTGGCCGCCATTTTGAATTTCTTTGTTTGTCCAATTGAGTTCAAAATTGTAATTTCTAAATAAAGCTAATATTATAAAGGGGTTGTTTGTGAGCGTGTAGGTTTGTAAATTTGTATGAAAGGACTAATTTCAAGGAACTACTCATCCGATTTCAGAAAAATTTTCATCAGTATTTAGGATGTTTCGTGAAGGAGGACATAGGTAGACTATATTTAGGATGTTTCTTCAAGGAGGACATAGGTAGACTATATTTAGGATGTTTCTTTAAGAAGGACATAGGTAGACTATATTTAGGATGTTTCGTGAAGGAGGACATCGGTAGACTATATTTAGGATGTTTCTTCAAGGAGGACATAGGTAGACTATATTTAGGATGTTTCTTTAAGAAGGACATAGGTAGACTATATTTAGGATGTTTCTTCAAGGAGGACATAGGTAGACTATATTTAGGATGTTTCTTCAAGGAGGACATAGGTAGACTATATTTAGGATGTTTCTTCAAGGAGGACATAGGTAGACTATATTTAGGATGTTTCTTCAAGGAGGACATAGGTAGACTATATTTAGGATGTTTCTTCAAGGAGGACATAGGTAGACTATATTTAGGATGTTTCTTCAAGGAGGACATAGGTAGACTATATTTAGGATGTTTCTTCAAGGAGGTCATAGGTAGACTATATTTAGGTTGTTTCTTCAAGGCGGACATAGGTAGACTATATTTTATCCCATGTGGGCAGCTAGTAATAAATAAAAAGGACTATGACAAGTCCACTCTTACATTTTGCAGCTGCGTGTGCTGAATTACCGTGGCGGAGGTTTCCCCGTCCTCGAAGCTCACCAACTCGTAGCTCTGTCGTGGGCAACAAACATAAACATGTTGAGCAATATTGTTGAGCAACATTCAAGTTTTCAGAGAACAATCTATATTTTTAAGATCCACAAGGTGTTTCCTCAATGGGAAAACACAACGGCAATTGATTTTGTGATGACAAAAAATTGTTATCTATAAGGTACAGTAAGAAAGGTGGCTACCACTTAATATTATTTGTATATAAGGGTCATTTAAGGTATTGTTCCACACTCAACCACATCATGCAAGTGAACGAAGAAGGTTGTATTTTAGACACACCTTCATCATTTTGTGTTCTACTTGCAATGTTAAGAATGGATACTGTGGGAACTAATTCTAGTAAAATGATAGAGTAGCTTGGAGATTGCTGAAAGTTTGATTAAATAACTACTGATAAACTTTATAACATTTTTGTTGTTTTGAGGTGACATGTTTTTGTAAATAAAATATAAAAAATTTAAAACAAATATTATTTAAAATTACAGTAGTACTGACTTCCACATTAATGCACAACATAAAATAAATAACAATTATTCGTATGTACAAAGGCATGAACCCAGCATAAACTATTACAGAGAGGCACAAATGAAACATGTATGAAAGAAAATTGTCTCCAGTATAATATACTATAGAATTTAAAGAATACTCACTTTAGGCGAATTATTAGCTGTCCCGGGCTCCTGCTTCGTATGCATTAACTGATGATGCTGATGCGCCGTAGTCGTCTGTATAGTCTCCACCTGAGCCTGCTGTGTTGTCGCTTCAGCCAGACTTTTCAAATTACCATTCAGTATTGTATGGTTTATCTGTGAAGCGTCAATGACTGCTGGTGTAGCAATGCCCTGGGCTTGCAAGGCACGTTTCATGAGTATCTCGTTGCATTCTTCAGCTGTGAGCTGGATTGGACCGATTGGTGTCATGAAGGGCTTTGAAGCGAGATTTGTGGCTGTAAATATAGGAGCTACGAGTTAAATCATTACTGCACTCTTGTTAGAGGATTGGTAGTGAATCAGAACATATTTGGTTATTCAATGATGTGGTTCCGTTTAACTTGTACTATTTGGTTTTATTTGTAACGATTGAGATGTAATCTGTAGTTTTCAGTTGTTTTTTGTTTATGAATTGTTAATTGAATGTTATTTCAACAAAACAAAATACTCAATCATCGGAAGTAAATGAAATGGAGTAACATAATCTTCCATTGGACCAATTTTGTTATGGAACACTAAATAGCCTATTATTTAGCTTCAGATACAAGAATATGTTTGAGAGAATAATTACTAAAATCAATCATGAAGCGAATTATATGCTATTTGCCTGTACTAATTGGTGGTTCTAGTTTCCTATGGTTTAAAATGTTGGATATGGGAATATTTTATATTATTTTGTCACAAGTGTTCGACCCATCAAGTTATTTGCCACCCACAACTGAAGTAATACAGACTACACACTATAGCATATGTAGTTTCTTTTAATCTGTGTTTAAAACTCAATCAATTCCAATTTTAATTTTCACGTTTATAAGTAGGACCCACAAAAAAACAAATAAGGGCAGATATCAAGCCTCGCAATAATCTTCGACTGAAACTTACTCTGTATAGTACCCGTCTGATTCTGCTGCGACACTCTGTTGATCATATGTGGACTCTCGTTCAGCACAAACATGGCTCTCCGAGCTGTCACTGGAGTGCCAGTGGTCACTACCCGGGTCACCTGTGTGCCTGTGTTGCTGACGGCTACGGAGACCGTTCCAACCTTCTCTTGGACCTGCGGTGTTTTGTGTGACATAACCGTTAGAGTTGTTTCAGGGGACACCTATGAGAAGAAAAGATTTGGTTTTAAGGACCCCATTCTCTATTATCTTGCTGATTATACGGATGTATTTCCTGTGGATATAATACAACCCGTGACCATTTAGAATAGGATTCGGGTCTATATTTATCTCACTCATTCTATGTCAAATCAAAATAAATGTTTTGCCCAATCTTGGATAAGAAAAGAATGTTTTAAGAGCTCACAGACTAATTATTTTTATGTAAGTACTAAAGTTAAAAATGCTTTTTTTCACTGATTGTAATAAGATGAATACATCTTGTAGTTAATTGTGTTAGTAAAACACCCAAAATATTATTGTAATGTGGTACAAAGAGATTTATAGTATTGTAAAAGTAAATGAATTATATATATGTTGCGACAATTTCATTCCTTAAAACTGCACAAAGATTACTTAATAACTATGTAAAATACTGTTCTATGTGTAACAATATAAAGCTAAGCATTTTTTTTTAATATGGAAGTTATAAAATAGCAACTATGGAGAAAACAAGACACCTATTCATTATCTATAAATATCAAAACTGAACTATAATTCTAATTTGACAATTTAAATTTTTTGTGTTTTCAAATTAATAATTTTCTCTGAAAATCTGTTGTAAAATAGACTTACCGTATTGCCAAGGGTGTAGCTGAGACTGCTAGGAGTCTCAACCTCGCTCTTCGTCAGGTCACCAGAGCTCGTGAAGCCCCACGTATATCCGAAGCCCGACACATTGCTCGGCGTCGGCATACACATTTTTAACAACGATTTGTCACAACATTAAATGAAAACAAACAGACCAACACAAATCCACTATTTGATAGTAAACACGAGTCCTCATGACAGTTTTAACATCGCGAACATGTATGTACGCTCACTCACGCTCACTTTCACAACTACTAACGCACCGTACCCATCAATCACACTAGCGTAACGCCGACCAACACACGCAATAATAGACCTCCGATAGCCTTAATTATACCGCGCCGCCTTTAGAAACCATTCCCAATCGAAGAATCCACTTGATTTGTCCTAATCAACTCAATATTAAAGGCGGCGCAGGACCGCGACGCTACCTAGCCACATAAGACACGCACTCCATTTGCCACTAACAGCACGTCTTGGAACTCGCTATACTCGTTACAAATGTTCATTGTGATGAAAGAATACCAAAAAAACACTAGATTTAGTAAAAATCGCACTAAATCTCCCGATTTCGTGAAAACAATTACTTCATTGCACACACAAAAAACCGGACGCCATTTTATTGTTTATGGCCGATTTGATTTTTAAATACCAACCATTCGTCCATGACGATGGTGTTTTATGGAGCCAAAAAGAAAGGCATTGATTTATAACAATTTCGTACTTGGCAGCTCAATAAACTAGAGTTTACACGAATACAATAGAGTAGTTAAAACTTTTCAGTAGTTTCATCAGTCCTACATGCTGTTTTATGAATGAACAACAAACGTACAATAAAACAGACAACTTTTCACGCCCACTTGTACACACGGTTTTACACTATACGATTGACGTTGACGCCGCGCGCGTGTGTGGTGTGGACAAAGAACGACGTTTGTTTTTTTTCCGGTTGTTTGCTTTGCCTGTGTGTAATTGGTGTGTATCTGTATCGCGATATCTACACACCGTGTTAGTGAAGAAAATGTGTATATAATATCGTTATTAGGTTTAATTTCGCCGTGTTGTTGAAGTGTTATATTCTTAAGGTGCTTAATAACATTTCCTAGCAAGATGAATGCTAATGCTATGTCCATGGAAAGGGACGAGCCTTCGTCGCTCTTGAGTTTTTCGTCCAACCACCCATTGGAACAGTTTGTGCTTCTGGCGAAGGGTGCCAAGGGTTCGGGTGCCGCAGAACTGATAAAACAAGTCCTCGAAGCACCAGGTGTGCACGTATTTGGCGAGCTGTTGGAAGTACCGAACATCTTAGAGGTTAGAGGTTACAATACTTTGCATTACTTATTGGGTTAATTTGTTGATAAGATAAATTTGATGTAAGTTTAGAACTGCCCCAAATATTGGAAAGTGCACTATTTGTAAGAGAAGCACGTTTATTCAAATTCAAATTCAAATTATTTATTTCAGACCATGTCCATAGTGTTAGTATACATTACATTTACTTATCCTAAGTTAGTTATATCTAATGTCATAAAATAAAATAAAATGTCATAAAATCTTATATATAGAGCCTCTCGCTTCCATATGCACCGAGTCCCAGTGTTTCCACAAAGCGCAGGCAGGAGACTCCAGCGCCAGGCCCACGGCCTCGTGTGTGACAGCTCCAATAGCCTTATTGGAGCTGTCACACACGCGGCGCATCAGGGAGGCAGTTCTGTTGCGTATTATCGCACTTGCTCCGTGTCTCCCGCAAACATACTTGATGCGCTACAGAAGCGGGGCAGCCCCAACAGCATCCTGAACCCGTTATTATATAGCAGGGCATTGAACGCCTTCTTAGTATAATTTGTCCACAAGCTGCATGTGTAAAAGGTCAGACAAAATGCCTTAAACAGCGTTATTTTGACATTCCAATCACAACGCGCAAACCTGCGGGACAACATATTACACCGTACAGCCAATGCCCTGCGCTCCCTTTCTATGTCCGCGTCACGATGGAGATTTTCGGTCACCCAATGTCCAAGGTACTTAAAGCGAGTCACTCTTTGGACAGGAGCTCCACACAAGAAAACGGAAGGAAGTGAGTCAAAGGCCTTATTACCTGCTTTAAATACTAGCAGCTCGCTCTTACTGGTGTTGTACCTCGGACCATGGTTGACTGCATACTCTTCAAACACCTTCAATAACTTTACGAGCGCACTGGTCGACGGGCACAGCAGCACCATATCGTCCACATAGCTGATATTATTGACCATTTTGCCACCGATCGAGCACCCGATACCTGTGCTGCTGAGCCTGACAATCAACTCGTCCATGTAGAAGTTGAACAATAAGCGGGGCGATGTGAGACCACCATGTCTCACTCCGCACTCCAATCTGTATACATCCGAGAGCGCTCCTGCCCACCTCACCTGATTCATTTGATTCCCATACCAATAACGTAGCAGGTTGATCACCCCCCTCAGCGTACTCGTTCCCTTTTCCATTTTATCCCATAGTACCTCGTACGACACCGTATCGAACGCCTTCGATAGATCCAAAAAACAGACAATAACAGATGTTTTACCCTCAACATAGTAATTGACGGTATGCTTGAGGCAAAGGCACTCTCTGTTGACAGACCCGGTTAGAAACCAAACTGCGCGTCTTGTGTCTCAATGTGTTTCGCCAGTAAGTTGTCAAGCAGCCCGTCAAGCGCTTATTAAACCACTAAATTGGTAGTATATAAGTATGTTAGGGAACACTAAAAAATACTCTCAGTAAACGTTTTTTTTGTTTTGGATAATAGACGCGATATACTTACTTTTACACATATGTTACATAGGTACTTAAATACATTGAAAACTTCAGAACCTGATATGAATTACCAAACAATTATTCATAGGCATTCAGTAATTTTTAGACCTTTCGCTTAATATATTGTAAAATCCCACATCTATACTCATGACAGTGACCCATTAAAGTAGACAGCTAAGACCAAGGAACACGCTGTGCTCCATAGTCCATACATACTTCATTTGCTTCAGTCAAACAGGCGTATTGGTTGGGAGTAGTCAGCATCATGGTTTTTTTTTATATAATAATCTGCAATCAGTCTCCAGACTATGATCAGATTAGTGGAATGAAAGATGGCGTGTCGTAGATTTAGAGGCCAATGCCTCGTTCACTACTTAGAGAATATGGTTACGTTTAAGTATCTTAACCACATTGACATTATTGAGCAATCCAGAGGCATAGCATGATATAGTTATAATAATATAATATAATATAGCCTTTATTCAACCAAACTTGAATAGGTGAAAAAAAACATATTGTAAAATACATATTATAAAAAAATTATTTTACAATATTTATATAATCGATTGTATTGTCTTTCACTTTGATAGGTAGTTTTTCATGATTTGTCATTACTTTGAAAGTTCCACTTTGTCACTTTCTCGTAAAAGTTGTTCCAGCATATCGATTAAGCTCTTTGGATTGTCGTTAATCAATATGAGGTCGTCTGCGAATCTTAAGTGATTAAGTGGAAGTCCATTAATGTTCAATCCGTGGGCATTCCACTCGATTTTTAAATACCTCCTCCAGGCTCCAGGACTGCCGAAAACAGTTTGGGGATAGTGGGTCACCCTAACGAACTCCTCTTTTTACAGCGAAGTATGTACCAACTCTTTCCGTCCGTATTTTTGCTTTATGTTCTGGTATATCTTGCTGATTATACGGATGTATTTTCTGTGGACTCCTTGTGCTGTTAAAGCTTCCCAGATTTTTACATGTTTTAGGGAATCAATAGAATCATATAGTTAATAGCTGCCAAAGTAGCCAAATATTTTTGGCTGCTACTTACTATATAAATAAATAGTAAATAAATATTAGGGGACAATCTTACACAAATCGACCTAGTCCCAAACTAAGCAAAGCTTGTACTATGGGTACTAGACGACGATAAACTTACTTATATAGATATTATAGATAAATAAATACTTAAATACATAGAAAACATCCATGACTCAGGAACAAATATTCGTGCTCATCACACGAATAAATGCCCTTACCGGGATTCGAACCCGGGACCTCTTGCTTCGTAGGCAGGGTCACTACCAACTAGGCTATAGCGGTCGTCAAAATATGATGCCAGAGATTATCAAAAACACCCAATTTAGTACCAGCTTAGAGAGAAAGTTATTCAACAAGTGTATTTTGCCAATATTCACATATGGCTGCGAAACTTGAGCACTGACCAAGGCACAGTGTAAGAAATTGAAAGTAAGTCAGAGAGCCATGGAAAGAAGCATACTCAAGAAGAGAAGTAGTAAATACTTGACGTGTTCCTAAAATTCATAAGGTCCGTCATTAATTTATCTAACCAACAATTTCTATCGTTTTAGCTTGAAAATGGACCATACGCAACCCACTTCAACACACTCAACCTATTCGCTTACGGCACATACAAGGACTATCTCGACAACAGATCAGACTATCTAGAACTGACACCGGTACAGGTGAAGAAGTTGCAACACCTGACGATTGCCACACTGGCCACGCAGGAGAAACTGATCCCGTACAGTGTGCTGTTGAAGGAGTTGGATATTAAGAATGTTAGGGACCTCGAGGATCTGATTATTGAAGCTATTTACGCGGGTGAGTTAGTTTTTACAAGCTTTTATTTAGTTTCACCTGTCCCGTTGTCTGTCTGTCTGTAAGCAAATCTTGCAAGTTAAATTTGATCCACTTCCCGGTTTCCGATTGAGTTGAAATTTTGCACGAATATGCAAATCGCGTGACAATGCAATATTATGATGACGTGGAGCTGATCTGATGATGGAGCTGGAAGGTGGCCATAGGAACTCCGTAATAAAATCACATAACCCTATCGAGTTTGGGCTCGTTAGAATCGCCTCAATGAGTAGTTGATGACGGTATACAGACTAGTACAGTCGGCAATAAAAGCTTGTACCAAAAATGAAATTTTTGACAGAAACTTATTAAAGCATATTGATGCCTTCTTGTTTCCCACCTCTGTGGTATACAAGTATTGAGTATATTTGTGGCCCTTTTCACAAAGCTAGAAGTTACTATTTTAATAGTCTGAACTGGCTATAGGACAATAGGGGTGTAGACACCAAATAAAATAACCAATAATGTAGAATTTTCCCCAAAAAGGATTCAAAATAGTGTCAAATGGAGAAAAAAAGTAAGGCAGGGGATGAAATACGGCGAATCCTCAAACGTATCAAGGATCGGCAACGCGCATGTTACTCCTTTGGAGTTGCATGCGTCTATAGGCTGCGGTGTCCGCTTACCATCAGGCGGGCCGTACGCTGGTTTGCCACCGTCGTTGTATAAAAAAAAACACAAATTGATAAGTGTCCAAAGTTTCAAGAGGGGTTATGTCTGTCCGTTTTCTGCAAAACGCTTGTCAAACGATTGTCATTTCCTATGATGCTTGCAGATCGTGACGTTCACAATCTGTGAGCGTTTTCTCTCTAACAATCAATATAAAAACGGTTGTAGCTTCGTACTTCTTTGAGGTGTTCATAGAAATAGGATTGAGAGACTTCAGAAAAAGTTCATAAGATCCCTTGACTTTATAACTGGCAATGAATATAATGATTATTTTGAATCTTTAATCCGCCACAATATGCAGTCACTTGAGTGTCGTAGAGACTGTGTTGACTCAGTTTCGCTTCATAAAATAATACATAATCATCTTGACGCTCCTAGGTTGCTCCAAGATATACACATTAGAGTTTCACGTAAAATTGAACGCTAATGTCGTAGTAAACATTTATTTTCCGTCCCTCGTAGTAGAACAAGTTATGCAAAAAATATGTTTATTAAGCGTGCCTCTGTGCTTTATAACAATAACAATAAATTAAAAGATATTGATATACTTATTGCAAAATTTTCTATTTTTACTTGTAGCAACTAATAATGGCAACTATGTAATCATTTTTAAATTAAGTTTTTGCTATAATTTGGGATACATATTGGAAACTATAGGTCTGATTTGTACTTTAACTAACAAGTAATGATATACTTTTGTATTACCGTTTGTTTCATATTAAATAAATAAATATCTAAATGGAAATTTCGTCAATAGGCATATTTTTTTGCCTCCTTTCTTTTGGAGTTATAATAAATTTTGAGTCTACACCCATATTGGCTAATACCTAATTATAAGTCAAGCGCCTCAGTCTTGCGTGTAAATGAAATGAGTAATTATTTTAGCAAATTTACTCCATATTGAATAACAACATGTTGAAACTAAGTCCAAACAATGACGAGCACTCATTTTTATGCAGGATATTATGCAGTTAAGGTTAGGTATTCTTTATTTCCTAAATAAATGTACCATAGTGAACTATTCATCAGCAATAAATAAATAAAAATTGCACAACCTTTAAAGGCAGAAATAAAGTTAGCTAGTAAATGAAGACTTTCAAAATGATCTAGACAGATCCTTATTCCCTTGATATTATGTCCGCGTGTATCATTTTGAGCACCATCTTTGAGGTATTTTTTTATCCCCAGACATTATCCACGGCAAACTAGACCAGGAGTGCAAACGCGTCGAAGTGGACGTAGCTATAGGCCGGGACGCGCGGCTGGAAGACGCCTCCGCCATCGCCGACGTGCTCGCCGACTGGTGCAACTCGTGCGAGGCAGTCCTCAGCTCGGTCGACCGCCACATCCAGCGCGCGAACCACCACAAGCAGCGCTCTATAAGGCACCAGCAGACTATTGAGCAGGAGGTGAGTAGTTCTCGCTGACTGGTGCAACTCGTGCGAGGCAGTCCTCAGCTCGGTCGACCGCCACATCCAGCGCGCGAACCACCACAAGCAGCGCTCTATAAGGCATCAGCAGACTATTGAGCAGGAGGTGAGTAGTTCTCGCTGACTGGTGCAACTCGTGCGAGGCAGTCCTCAGCTCGGTCGACCGCCACATCCAGCGCGCGAACCACCACAAGCAGCGCTCTATAAGGCACCAGCAGACTATTGAGCAGGAGGTGAGTAGTTCTCGCTGACTGGTGCAACTCGTGCGAGGCAGTCCTCAGCTCGGTCGACCGCCACATCCAGCGCGCGAACCACCACAAGCAGCGCTCTATAAGGCATCAGCAGACTATTGAGCAGGAGGTGAGTAGTTCTCGCTGACTGGTGCAACTCGTGCGAGGCAGTCCTCAGCTCGGTCGACCGCCACATCCAGCGCGCGAACCACCACAAGCAGCGCTCTATAAGGCACCAGCAGACTATTGAGCAGGAGGTGAGTAGTTCTCGCTGACTGGTGCAACTCGTGCGAGGCAGTCCTCAGCTCGGTCGACCGCCACATCCAGCGCGCGAACCACCACAAGCAGCGCTCTATAAGGCACCAGCAGACTATTGAGCAGGAGGTGAGTAGTTCTCGCTGACTGGTGCAACTCGTGCGAGGCAGTCCTCAGCTCGGTCGACCGCCACATCCAGCGCGCGAACCACCACAAGCAGCGCTCTATAAGGCATCAGCAGACTATTGAGCAGGAGGTGAGTAGTTCTCGCTGACTGGTGCAACTCGTGCGAGGCAGTCCTCAGCTCGGTCGACCGCCACATCCAGCGCGCGAACCACCACAAGCAGCGCTCTATAAGGCACCAGCAGACTATTGAGCAGGAGGTGAGTAGTTCTCGCTGACTGGTGCAACTCGTGCGAGGCAGTCCTCAGCTCGGTCGACCGCCACATCCAGCGCGCGAACCACCACAAGCAGCGCTCTATAAGGCATGAGCAGACTATTGAGCAGGAGGTGAGTAGTTCTCGCTGACTGGTGCAACTCGTGCGAGGCAGTCCTCAGCTCGGTCGACCGCCACATCCAGCGCGCGAACCACCACAAGCAGCGCTCTATAAGGCATCAGCAGACTATTGAGCAGGAGGTGAGTAGTTCTCGCTGACTGGTGCAACTCGTGCGAGGCAGTCCTCAGCTCGGTCGACCGCCACATCCAGCGCGCGCGAACCACCACAAGCAGCGCTCTATAAGGCACCAGCAGACTATTGAGCAGGAGGTGAGTAGTTCTCGCTGACTGGTGCAACTCGTGCGAGGCAGTCCTCAGCTCGGTCGACCGCCACATCCAGCGCGCGAACCACCACAAGCAGCGCTCTATAAGGCACCAGCAGACTATTGAGCAGGAGGTGAGTAGTTCTCGCTGACTGGTGCAACTCGTGCGAGGCGGTGCGAGCTATGCTTATATCATCATACTAGTGCGACTATTGAGCAGTAGGTAAATGTTGATTATACGAGCTATGCTAGATGTTGAGTACAGTGACATCAGTGTCTTATATACGTTCAGCTTATTAGATGGTTATATTCTGCGAACCAACGCAACAAGAGATGTAAAGAAAGCAGACACATCAGTAAGTGCTACAAGACGAGTGTATATCGCCTTAAATTGAAGTCACACATACATACGTGGCTCAGATGTGTTCGCGAAATGATAATACTGTATTAAGATGGTGGTAATCATAAAAAAATAATTACCAAAATTTATTTGGCAAGCCAAATGGTCAAATCAATGGACTCTAACCCTTTGGACGCCAAGAACACCCAAAGGGGTTGCTTGTTGCCATGCTCACTGCGCCAAGAAGAACTACAGGTGTTATGGCGTATATCAAAGCCACCGTTATACTTTCAACAAAGGATCATAGTCACACTCTTATGAAGAAAAATGTAGCTGGATGATAGCATCCTGGCACGTGAAGAAGAATGGCGTCCAAAAGTTATCGTTTCGTTCCCCAAAATCTATACCTCAGTCGCAAGCCTCACAACATTGTGGTAACATATTCTTCTTCCCCAGATAATGTTCCTCAAGAAAACCCTGAAACCGCAAGCAGACACAGAGGACTCCGCCTCCGGGGCAGGTTGCGACAACCCCTCCGCGCCCAAGAAGAGCTCCGGCAAAGGCAAGACCCCGAGGAACGCGGCCAAGTTCTGGCAGAAGAATACTTAGACTGTACATTGATAACTTGCTTGTGATATATCTTATAACTGAATAAACTTTAGGTATTTGCTCTCATAATCTGTATTTACTATTTTACTCCAAAGGTAAGATCCCCAAAACAGTCAGTCTGACAGAAAAATACTTAACCCCTTATTCACAAAACTTAAAATGCCTCTGATAAATAAAATGTGTTTTGTCCCTTTCTAACAAACACTAATGGCAAGTGACAGATAAAGACACGAATTTTAAGGGCATTTTAGCTAAAAACAGCGAACGAAAAACCATAAAACCCGGTATGATCTTACTAAACGGCTGCCTGGCATCGTTTTGACACCCCGCATAATGGCAATGGCACCCGTTCTGTTCGGCCATATTGCGGCGTTACTTAAGACTTCTATGGTTCTTTCGTACACTGTCTAAGATTATACTATAATTGAATAAAAGTTGTACAGTGCTTATACTCTAAGCCGAAGGTATGATCCCTAAAACAGTTAAGGCCTGGCAGTCTAATCACCCGATTAAATATAATCTTTCATCAGTAGGACGGAATGGAGCATCAGGATGGACATAGGATATATTCTATCACTTCTGTCCCATGGATCCGCCCGAGTTCTCTGTAAAACACGCAATATAACACAACCATATAAATGAATAAACTTTTAGGTATTTAACGGCAGTTTCATGTTTCATGGTTGCTATTTCATTAAATTATTGGCATCCAGATTACGAAGGTTGGCACCTTGAATAAAAGTTACACGCGCCAACAATTGGAGGGATGCCCAATGCGCCCACAATAGGTGGGTTTGACTGAGATAGGTACCTTTAACGGAGACCAGTTATCTATATCTATAAAATAGACCCTGAATACCTTACACATAGACATGTGCATCATGTGTGCTGGGCAGACGCCCAGCTAGCAAGATAGCTTTTATTTGGGCCTTAAAATTTGACTACAAAACCTATCGTGCTAGCTGCCCTGATGTGGTTAACCACGGCCAACTATATCGCATTTAACACATTGAGAGAAGAGCATTAAAAGGCCACATCCATGTCTAGAATTGTGCTTTATTTTCAACACGCAGTCTGTATATATGTACTCCATTAGGTAGGTACACAAATATTTGCTATCTCTCTCCAAATAAAAATTGCGCGAGTGCGACAGAGGTGAAAACACGATTGCTTATTGGATGACCTGTAGAACGTTAATGTCATAATATTTTAGCTCTGTCCCTTTCTAGTCCTGTCGGAATCCAGTTACCATGGTCATGGTAACTATTTTATACTATTATGGGATAATTCAAGGAGCAGATAGGTTCTACATACGTGGCCATCTTCAGTTAGCGGCTATCTGAAGGAGAAAGTTCCTTTGTTTAAAGATAAATTACATTTCAATTTTGTATAAATGTTTTTTTAGACAATGTTTAAAAAATCATACAAAATGAAGTATTCATTTGTTTCAAAATCCGGTGGACCAAAATGGGGACAAAAAAATTGAAGAACCGATAGCCGTTTGATTTGTAATTCTATCTGTAGTGCTTAAGTAGGAGATACGATTCAAAACTTGACAAAAACCGATGAAAACCTCGGGTAGCCCCTTAAGCAGTAACGCTGCTAACGAAATTATATTTTTTTAAATTAAAGGAAAAATTTAATGGGCCATGATTGCCATGAATGCCTGTGGTCGCCGGTTCGAATCCGGCTCGGAGCATTAAATTTTTAAATTTTTCCTTTAATTTAATAATTCATAACTTACGTTTCTGCAGATCCTAAAAAATAGAGCGAAGAATGCTGTTACAATTGTAGGTATAATAGGACTTTCTACAAAACGCGAGAAAATTTAATTCAGTCCGTGGCGGACATCCATGCCGTTAATATTGTAGATATAATAGGAATTATCTAAATAACATACATTTCATTCTGTGCGCCACATCAACTGAATGGTCGCTAACCGCCGTCATCGTCACTCGAAATGGTCGCTAACCAGTGCAATGACCCTATCAGACAGCTTGCATAAAAATTTAAATATATTGATTTCCTATAGAGTAAAGCCCGTCACAGAAGTAGCTATAATATCTATTAATATACCAAAATATATATTTATAGCAAGGCATTTTACGGTATATTACGATATATTTTGCGTACTATTTGACAGAGTACACACTCAGCTATAATATACTAAAATATATATTATAGCTGAGTGTGTCGACTCTGTCAAATAGTACGCAAAATATATCGTAATATACCGTAAAATGCCTTGCTATAAATATATATTTTGGTATCCTACTAATATTATAAATGCGAAAGTTTAGATGTTTGGATGTTTGTTACTCAATCACGCTTAAACGGCTGAACCGATTTGAATGAAATTTTGCACGAAGATAGTTTATAGCCTGGATTAAAATATAGGATAGTTTTTATCCCGGGTCCACGCGGACGAAGTCGCTGGCGGAAGCTAGTATTAATATATATAATAGCTACGTCTGTGACGGGCTTAAATTAAATGGTACCCTAACATTCGATACACGCAAAACTACCTACTTATCTAATACTTATGGTATGCGTCTGCGCTCAGTAAACACGCCTAAAAAAGTTTCATAGCAATATTATTCGTACGCGCTTTTTGCGATGACAGTCATATGTAGAATAAGGTTGGTCAACATGATGTATTTTCGCAGAATGTATGTAAAACCGAGTATTATATAATTTATAAAATACTAAAGAAAATTAATATCACAAATACGATGACGTGAATAGATATTTTACCCAAAATAACTCGGCAACCCCTAAGCAAACGTCAATCGAGCGAGTAGGACAACCTCCGAGGGCTAGCGTTTACCGACGGAGACGGCAGACGCACGAACCCGCTCGTGTCACACGATCGACGCCGACGGGAGCTCCCAGCGCATACAATTGCGCAGGCAGTGCAACGATTATCGCGTAGCAGGCCACTAAAAAGTGATGTAAATAACATATAAAACCCAAAACACAGTAAACAAAGACTTCAAGTACTTAACTAAAAGAATAACCGCCGCAAATACGCGTTGTGCTCGCTCAAAATACCGTAGCAACCGTGGTGGAAACTACGACACAATTGACGTTCGTGTTGGTAATAATGTCGTGATTTGTTTAATAGGTTTATCGTTCTTTGGAAGTTTAGGCTGAACTGTTGTTTATCAGAGTGCAGCGTTCCGTTACCCTTCGTGTATTGGATGATCAGAAAGGCAAGTATTTTAAATGCCCTTTGTTAGGACGTCATATCTGAACGTTTTCATGGTCGCCTCTGTTTTGTTGTTTATTCGATTTAATAACACTGTACTTAGCTATTAAGTATAACGCTATTAGTCTAGCACACATTCATCAACATTATAAACATCACCTATCAAAAACCTATGTGGGGGGGCTACCTTCATCGACGTACCTACAATACCTTTTACGTCAATGAAATGTTGAAAGGTTTTTCAACCACAGTAATAGATGATACCCTTTCACTAAAGTTCAAGACCTTTAAATCAATACAGTAGCGTGTTTAGCTAGTTAAAAATAATATTATGGATGTTACTATTAACACAATGTAGTGTTCTTTGTTGTGCGTTATGCGAGCCAGTCAGCTGTTCGGTGGGAGGGGAGAGGGGAGACTGGTCGGGCGATTCCTCGGCCACGATGCATTGTCTCTAGCTTCATATGTAGGTATAATACCTGCATACCTATAAGTAGGTTTAGTACAACATCATAGATAGGTATACATTCTAGCACTTTATTGTAGATAATAAGGTCAAAAGGAACCTGTATATCCTGTATATGATTCTGACTGCATCTAACTCTTTGTTATGAAACATGTGAATCGATAAATACACATACATACATTCACGCCTTTATCCCTAAAAGGGGTAGGCAGAGCACATGAAACTTGTGTTCCAGTGCCACTTTTAGCATCAATGTGGGTATAAAAGATCGACAAAATAATCGTACTATTTAAATACACATGGGCTTTTATGAATGAAATTTATTTGTAAAACCGATTGATATTGTGTTGACAGACCCCTTTTTGGTGTAAAAAACAAAGCTCTTTGTCCGAGTCGGTGGACACGTGCCTTGGCAGACGGTACCCCGCAGGCTAGTTGCCTCTTTCTGTTATATCTAGTTAGACAAGCACCCGTTATTCCCCCCTATCGGTAGCCAATAGCCATATCTTTAAATCCTTTGTGAAAGTTTGTCGTTATTTTGGGTTTGCTGGTTGGCCCTCTGGCCAATATGTGCATTGCCCAAGCCGAGCAAAAGGGTCCTGCGAGGCCCGGCTCGAAGTCAAATAAAAAGAAAAAAAAGTCGTTGTTATGGGATTTGTACTCGCATGAGATGAACAGACTTTCGACAGTAAGTAATTGAATGGGGTTTAATGAAACCGTTTTTCTGCCCTATTGAACATACTTCTGACAATAGGGTACCTAAGCACTGGGTGGCAATTTCGGGTACTTTGTGTGGTTGGTACATAATCAATTTGCTATTTGATTTTTTGACTGCGTTCCTTCAAAACTACAAAGCTTAGCACTTTTAAATGTGATCAAATCAATGAGACACAGTTGGTAGACCTAGCTTTCGCCCGCGACTTCATACACGTTTCTTTCGCCCTCACTCCACACACTTCATCCCCCATTTCACCCGAACAAGGGATGCTTTCCCGGATGTCAACGCGAATGCAAGTATTCTGGAGCGACAGGCGTCCAAAGGCTACGATAACCGTTTACCATCTAGCGGGCCATACGCTTATTCGCAGTGTAGGGTTCCGTAGTAGCCTGTCTGTCTTTGTTACATCGGCACGCGCCAACTAAACGTTGCGGTTGTGTCGCCCGAATTTGTACGAAAGTTGGCCTTTCCAAGTTCATTTTTTAAGTTGTTCAGCTATAACTCGTTATTGGGCGAATCTCCGAGCGTTAGAGCCGCTCGGTTTTAACGACATTGTCGGCTCAAGATTATTTAATCAGAGGTAAAACCTACCGCAGAACCTTTAATCAAAAAGGATTCAGTACTGGTATTGGCTAACATCTTCATCAAAAGTAGACTGATATGTACCTTTTACTAGTATTTGCTGTCTACGACAATGACGAAAAAGAAACGCCTTAAAAACACTGAATAAAAAATGTAGTGTACATTTATTATTTATTATTATTGTTCTGTCATTTTGTCGGCGTGATTGTTTTATACACCCATGCCGAATTACAGCTTTGTATTAGCAAGTTTCACTGAACTAAGCCGCGGGCCGTCGGACGGACAGACGGGCATGGCGAAACTATAAGGGTTCCTTGTTTACTACGGAACCCTAAAAATGCCCAAGTTTATTTTCAAACTTCACCTTGCTTGCCTAAGGCACTGGTCCCACCGCCGGCTAGTAAGCTAGAAAAGTTGGGCGAGTAGCATTACATTGCGGATCTGTAAAGGTCGATTGATCACACTGAGCCTGGTCAGCACGCAATGAACCGTTACTCGCCCAACTTTTCTAGCTTACTAGCCGGCGGTGGGACCAGTGCCTTAGTCTAGAATATCGTTTGTTAAGTCGTAGACAATAGAAGACAGTTAACCCTTTGTCCTACTAAGGCTTCTCGACGTTGTTGGCGCTTCTGTGGTAATATGGGATTAGCATATCTACTGACACGTAACCTAGTTAGTAGCTAGGAACATTGGAAAAATGTCATTCATTAACTCGCTGCCCCAATTGTGCTATAACTATAAAGCTTCTCACTGACGAGCGGCCTGCGGTGGCGGTCAATTAAATTTGACAGCTAAGGCCAGCTTAAGGCCTCTCATTCACAGACTGGCGCGGCCTGGCCGCGGCGGTCAATAGTAAACTTGTCATCAGCTGTCAAATTTACTATTGACCGCCACCGCAGGCCGCGCCAGTGTGTTGCAGGCTTTAATCCTATCACAGACTGGCGCGGCCTGCGGTGGCGGTTGACAGTTAATGTCAAGTTTACTACTGACCATCGCAGGCCGCGCCAGTCTGTGACAGGCTTCAGGCTGTCAAGTTTACTATTGACCGCCACCGCAGGCCGCGCCAGTCTGTGAGAGGCCTTCGTGTCCCGTCTGCTCGCACTACTCGACAAAACAAGAACTGCTACTGCTACCGCGAAAAGCTAGTTTCATTCCTATTTACTACCTCGATTCCACTCACTATCCTGACTCGGTTAAAACCGCCTCAACCATCCAACCACACTGGAGCGTATAAACTCTTTGGAGTATTCCAGTGTTTAAAACCGGCGCGGTCGTCCGGAGGTTTCCTCTGGCGACTGGGAGAGGAAGGGGAATTGACACAAATCGAATTCGACTCTTAGACAAGGTTGTGCTGGTGGTTTCCCCTGGATTTTCGCCAGGGCTATACTTACTCTCCCACTACGCATTCCGATCTGACCCTTGGCTCTGCCAATAAAGAAACAGCTACTTTTAAAAAAAACGTTAGTGGTTATCAACCATTAAACTGGTCTGCACTGTACAGTCGGTGCGCTTTATGAATACCAGTGGTTCGTTGCACTCATTCTCATAACAAAACCGACGAACAATACACATTACACGGTAACATAATACGCGTATAGTCGTGGTCATGGCCACGCGACCACAGACTAGCTAGAGCATAGAGACCATTGTCGACCACAGACAACGTATGGGCATAGAGAAATAGACTAGTGTCATGTCATGACCGAGTATAAAGAAACCGCATGGAATATTTAAAGCCCATTTCGCTACAAACCAAGAAGCTAGCCTAGCACACGCATCTCTTTCTATTGGTGGAATCAAATCAATAATTGGCACTACCTCAAACAGATCGACTTATTCTTTACGCGCTCATGCGCCTCTGGCCTCACCTACTTACGCTTAGTTACTACGAATCACGGGCCAAGATATATTTCTGGATGAGCGTTGAAGTGCACTTAGAAAAGTTACAGAATAGCGGGAGCGGGTACTTCGACTTTCGAAGTTCGTGGTAGCGCCGCAGGTAATCTTCGACCACACACACGATTCCGAGCGACCGCGCGGAGACGCGGAACTGCGGAGCATGCTCCGATATCGGACTGGGCGGTGTGAACAGTATAACCTGTACTGCCCTTCTATTTTGTAACTTGTTTTAAGCTCACCTCAACGCTCACCCACAAATATATCTTGACACCGTGATGCGTCGTAACTAAGCCTAGGTAGCGAATAACAGCCCAGCCCCCCCTATTCTCTAACTTGTTTTAAGCTCACCTCAACGCTCACCGCCAATAATATATCTTGACACCGTGATGCGTAGTAACTAAGCGTCGGTAGACGTCTAGTTTCGTGACGGACGGGTGACCGGCGGGGTGAGCCGTATTAGCGCTTAGCGAATAACAGCCCTGGATCCGACACCGACCGTTACGGATTGGTGTGAACAGCCTCTTAAGCTGCTACAGGCTATGGCGCAGCACACACACAGAAAAGGATGGAACTACGTATATGATTATCTGTGATATTAACAATTATATTATGACTATAGTCAGTAGCAGCTCAGTCAGCAAAGGAGTTCAGTGGACTCTTGTGCTCCATAGAAGTTTGTTTATAGGGGAGACTTACTGTAAAGTTATAGTCGGGCAAGATGAAATTCAATGCTATGTCAATGCTTTTCTCACTTTTTCTGTAACCTATATATTTGTAGGTGCTGTCAGTACAGTATTAGGTACCTACTCAGTATAAGTATTTTCGTAAAATCGGTGCTCAAAATGGTCTTTACACTAATTTTGTTCGTTGACAGGAGACTCTCGAAAAATGACTAGTACACGGTCAATGTTTCGCAATTAAACAATAAAAAATATGGTCGTTCACGCGCGTGGTAGATTAGCTTATCCACAGTCAAAGTATAAAGAAAATAGGTAGTACGTTTTAGAATCTAAATGTTTGCTTAGAGCGTTGGCTTTGGTTGTTTTTGCAGCAGCCTCATGAAGTGCAGTCAGTAATGATTTTCTGGAGTAGGCTTTTATGGTGATTTAATATTATTTCAGTTTGTAAGCGTTGGTAGCTATACAGTGTGTTACCGGTGAGCGGGGTTTTTTTTTAAAGTAGGGTATATTAACGTTGTTCTGTAATTATGACCTTAATTGAAATAATTAACTATCATTCCGACTTCATACATTTTCTAATAAAATTTAAATTGTTAGCAATATACAGCAAAGTAAATTGACAAGTAAATGTAAATGACAGCTCTTCATACTTTGTTTATTACGGCGTCATACGTTAACCTAATACATTGAAGGTTTGAATTTTGGAAAAATAATTGTGCAGTTAAATGATTTGCAAATATATGCAAAATAAATGCCCGCGTGCTGCTAACGGCGGTAATACACTGTATAATAAATATATAAGCGTAGGTACTATCGACAATACAGCTAACTGACCATCCGTGCTTTATGTGCATTGTAATAAGGTTCAATATAAATACAAGGATGGTCAGTTAGCGTTTGCACAAATACTACACTACGTAGTAGACAATGAGGTGTTACGCTCGTGGATTGTTTGATTCCTGTTTGAAGTGGTATTACTCGTTTCACTCTGCCGCAGGCGCAACTACACTTTAATTGAATTACACGTAAGCATGACCCACGCATTTTTATCTCATGCCGATGACCTTAAGGTCAGCGCACCGGCTTTTAAAAGTTCGTCGAATAAGGCTTAAGGCGGGATCCCACTGGTGTGCGGCACAAGCATATTCAGTACAAAAATGCTTGCGCCGCACAGTGCCGCACACCGGAGGAATCCCGCCTTTAAGGCACTGTGCTACATAAGCATGTTCAGTACAAAAATGCTTGTGCCGCACAGTGCCGCACACCGGAGGAATCCCGCCTTTAAGGCACTGTGCTACATAAGCATGTTCAGTACAAAAATGCTTGTGCCGCACAGTGCCGCACACCGGAGGAATCCCGCCTTTAAGGCACTGTGCTACATAAGCATGTTCAGTACAAAAATGCTTGTGCCGCACAGTGCCGCACACCGGTGGAATCCCGCCTTTAAGGCACTGTGCTACATAAGCATGTTCAGTACAAAAATGCTTGTGCCGCACAGTGCCGCACACCGGAGGAATCCCGCCTTTAAGGCACTGTGCTACATAAGCATGTTCAGTACAAAAATGCTTGTGCCGCACAGTGCCGCACACCGGTGGAATCCCGCCTTTAAGGCACTGTGCTACATAAGCATGTTCAGTACAAAAATGCTTGTGCCGCACAGTGCCGCACACCGGAGGAATCCCGCCTTTAAGGCACTGTGCTACATAAGCATGTTCAGTACAAAAATGCTTGTGCCGCACAGTGCCGCACACCGGTGGAATCCCGCCTTTAAGGCACCGTGCGGCACAAGCATATTCAGTACAAAAATGCTGGTGCCGCACAGTGCCGCACACCGGAGGAATCCCGCCTTTAGGTGTAAAAATGTTTGAAAAAGTTGATATTATAACTTGACGGTACGTAAGCAACTTTCAGGACGCGAGTCAGACTAGTGACCACAAAATAATGAATACCTACTAGTAGTTCAGTACAATCGAGTTCTCCAATATCTATACAGACAACCTTTCAAAAATAACTACACATGCGTCTTATGTCAGTAACAATAAAGACTGTGTATAGATTTTTTTGAAATGTTGTCTGTCTAGATATTGGAGAACTCGACTGTACCTAAGTGTATCGGAATCCGCAGCGTGGGTTGACTCCCCCACAAGGTGGACTGATGACCTGGTAAAGGTTGCGGGAGTCCGCTGGATGCGGGTGGACCGGTCACTTTGACACACTGGGTGAGGCCTATGTCCAGCAGTCTTCCGGCTGATATGATGATTCAGTACTTCGCCTTATTTGAAGAGTTCCCTTTATTTCTGTAGGATCCCCATCATCAGATCCTGCCCTAATGGCCATGGGACCAACTGGGTGGGAAGGATAGCCTTTCAAACAAAAAATACTTTACCAAATCGATCCTTGGCGTCCTCGAGTAATGTAAAGCCAAGTCGCCAAGACGAGCCAAGCGAAGCGCAAGGGGACTACCTACCTTTTCTCGAAGCGGTTCGTCGTTTTTTGAACCCTCCTGACTTGGGATTGGATTATATATATCAGATAAACAAAATTCTCGGGTAATGATGTAAATAGTGGACTTATTAAACATATACCCCTTATTCATAAAACTTAAAATGCCTCTGCTAAATAGAATGTGCTTTGTCCCTTTCTTACGAACACAAATGTCAAAGTGACAGATAAGGACAAACGAATTTTAAAGGTATTTTAGTAACAGGCTTGTAGGACGTTTATGAATACGGCCGATAAAGTTTCAGCTACGTAGCTCTTATACTTAAGATTTAATTACATACATACATACATTCACGCCTTTATCCCTGAAAGGGGTAGGCAGAGCACATGAAACGTGTGTTCGAGTGCCACTTTTAGCATCAATGTGGGTATAAAAGATCGACAAAATGTGATATCGTAGTGACAGGTTGCTAGCCCATCGCCCACACTTCAACCCTGTACCCTTAGTCGACTCTTACGACACCCACAGGAAGAAAGGGGGTGGTGCTATTCTTACCCAACACCACACGGAGAAAGATTTAATTGATATCTAAAAAACGCCGATTTCATCACTGACTCACTCACTCACTCACTCACGTTGATCATCAAAATCTTTAGGGTACTTCCTGAAGTCCTAGAACGCTGAAATCTAGTATGGTAGCTAGTATTAGTACCTACACAATCAACCAAAAAATACAAAAACTTGGAACTTCTACCCCCCAACCCCTTAAACTAGGGGATGAAATTTTGTATAAGACTTCCGCAAATTTTGATGCTAGGGGTCTGAAAATGTATATAGGGACTCCTTGTTAAAAATAATAAAATGAATACCTCGGGATTCTTAGTAAATCACCCCCCCCTTTCAATCAGGGGATGGAGGTTTTTATGGGATTTCCCATTCACTTCTTTAGAAATTACCTTACAAAAAGGAATGAGATTCCACTAAAAACATTACATGTAAAGTGATTGCCATAACTCCGTTGCTCATATATAGCTTTCAGCCTGAAAAAGACATCAGATCGCAATTAGCGCCAAGCTTCCTACTCCACACGGCTTGACTCTACCAGCCACGCTCTACAAATTGTATATCTTGGTTTAAAAGTATAGACCCGTCTCGCTCATTAGGTAATATCATCGTAAATTCGTACCGTATCGCGCGGGAGTATGCGGCGACCGGGTCGTGCCCAAAAAAGCTATACTTTTTAGCCAAGATGTAGAATTTCTATTTGTGTGACCCGACACGCACTTAAGCGCTTTTTTTTACAAATATTAATAGCCTATTGTCACTCCCACGAATATGAGGAATCCAACGACACCTCATAGTCATGTCGAAATCCGTCAAACGGTTTAGGCTGCAGCTCCTCCTTTTTAGGGTTCCGTAGCCAAAAGGCAAAAAATGGAACCCTTATGGATTCGTCATGTCTGTCTGTCTGTCCGTCCGTATGTAACAGCCACTTTTTTCCGAAACTATAGGAACTATAAGTACTGTTGAATTGAAACTTGGTAAGTAGATGTATTCTGTGAACCGCATTAAGATTTTCACACAAAAATAGAAAAAAAAAAACATTTAATTTTGGGGGTTCCCCATACTTAGACTGTAACCTCTAAAATAAGAGAACCATAAAACTAAATAAAATATATGATGTACATTACCATGCAAACTTCCACCGAAAATTGGTTTGAACGAGATCTAGTAAGTAGTTTTTTTTTAATACGTCATAAATCGTAAACTACAATTTACCTTTCATTCAACGGATAATGGTACGGAACCCTTTGTTCGCGAGTCCGACTCGCACTTGGCCGGTTTTTTTACAAATATTAATAGCTTATTGTCACTCCCACGAATATGAGGAATCCAACGACACCTCATAGTCATGTCGAAATCCGTCAAACTGTTTAGGCTGCAGCTCCTCCTTTTTGAAGTCTGTTAAAAAAACAGGTAACTGTAAACATAATCTTCATTTCTAGAGATATTTCAACATTTCAAGCGAATTGTTTGCATGACTGACTCCCCGCTTCGAGTAATGGCATCTGTCGAGAAATGACACCGCAAGAAAGTAAATTCAACAAACTCTTTACAAGAAATGACGCATCGACAACAGTTCTTTTGTTTTGTCGTGGTGATAAAATGCGTGTGGGTGTGTTATGTATGGTACAGAGGCTCTAGTATACGTTTTACCGAAACAAAACGTTGCGATCGCGTTTGCGTTTTACCCTCAATTTGTATGGGATTTGACAGCTAAACGCAGACGCGGTCGTAACGTTTTGTTTCGGTAAAACTTATACTAGAGCCTCTGAACAGATACCTACAAATGCTCTTAGTATAGCATGCTTTTGAGCATGCTCAATTAATATGTATGCAATTAGTATGATATTTCGCTAGCAACTTTCCTAAAACACATTAGATTTAGACGACCGGTTAACCTAGTGGGTAGTGACGCTGCCTATGAAGCTGGAGCTGGGTATTCAAACCCAGGACGGGTTTGTAAGGGCAAATATTTGTGTGATGAGATGAGCATGAAGGTTTGTTTCTAAGTGAATGACTTCGGATTTTTTGTGTGTTCCCCGTCCCGGTGACAGCGCGTCGGGAACAAAAGCGAGTGCATTGCTATATACATATACATCAAAGAGGATAAACCATTGTTTTAAAACACCCAATTTATTATGCACCACATGTCCAAAAGCATAACAGCTGCATATTTTAGCTCCGAATTAAGTTGTTTTCGGTATTTTTGGCAGCCCTGCCGAATGCGCAGTGGCGTTGCCGCGACCCTAGTAACTGGGTCAAACCAGTTGCTGATCGGTAGCTTCTGGACACATTCAGGATGCATGCATTACGCCATGTTTCAATGGGATTTGGGTTTAAGATTATGATCTACACAGCGTGGTTAGCAGTTCTTATTAGAACGCTTAGAAAGAGACGTATAGACTATGTCGCCGCGACACAGCTCGCGGGCCGTCCTACCCTATTCTGCCCTGGGCTGTTATTCGCTACGCGCTAATGCGGCTCACCCTGCCGGTCACCCGTCACGAAAGTATAGACCTCAACCTACGCTTAGTTACTACGCATCGCGGTGTGAAGATATATTTGTGGGTGAGCGTTGAGTGAGCTTAAATCAAGTTACAGAATAGGGGGCTGGGCTGTTATTCGCTACGCGCTAATGCGGCTCACCCCACCGGTCACCCTTACGAAACTAGACCTCTACCTACGGTTAGTTACTACGCATCGCGGTGTCAAGGTATGTTTGTGGGTGAGCGTTGAGGTGAGATTAAATCAAGTTACAGAATAGGGGTGCTGACGCCGTGACCCGATGAGAGACGAGAAAAATTACCCTCCTCTTTCTATTTTGGTCAGTGCGAGTGAGACAGGAGTCACTGAGTCGCGCGCAACGAGCGCGACAAAGGTGTGCTGGACGTAGGTACAGAGAGATACCAAGCACCAAACAAACACTAGCAAACAAGTTATGAACACAAAAACTAGCTAAATCAGAATCACCAATCCCCAATATTATCGGTCCTTCCAGTTCAACGAAATCAAAAACGGTTCGACTAGTTACCTTTTTGCTTTTATGCTACGCAAAAAACGTATGTTTTTCATTGAAAAATTTAATGCACACACAGTGTTACTATTTATTTATTTATTTATTTCACAAGAACGGTTAATACCAATTACACTTGTGCAAAAGATTCTTAAATATAGGGATTAAGTACGTATTCAGTAATCATTCATCATCTCAGTCATTACTCATGCATTCTCACAATAAGAGAGGCACCTGGATGCGAGTATGGGCAGGCTGTCCACAAAGAGATCCACTTTTGGATCAGTGCACAGGAGCCCGTCGAGCGAGCTGGTCATGTCGCACAGCGGCGAGTGGCGCCGCGCTGCGGTCGCGCGCGATCCAGTGCCGTCCGACAGTTTTAAGTACGCGCGCCGGCATGACTTATTTAGGGGCACGACAACGCAGTTTAGTGTGTTGTGAAGTTCGGTGCTATTGATTTTATTACGGAGCACCTTACACGCATTAACCATCCTCTCATTGCTCCTTCGTACTTCTAGGGAGTTGAAGCCCAAGGCGCCAAGCAAAAACTTAGTCGGGTACATGAATGGATAGTAACCATACAGTTTTTTATAGAGGAAGCGGAGAAATGCTTTTTGGACCTTTTCCAACATAAGCTTGTACTTGGCCTCACTTGGACTCCAAACACAGGCACTAGACTCTAGTTTACTTCGTACTAGGGCCGTATAGAGGAGCTTGATGACGCCGGATTTGTTGAAGTCCCTAACGTTTCTCAACACGAAGCCTAACCTCTTATACGACTCTTTGGCGAGGCTGGTAATATGCTCGCGGAATGTCAGCTCGCGATCAAACTTCACTCCGAGGTCTTTTACAGAAACTACATGACTCAAACTCTGACAGTCCATTGTATAGTTATATTTAGTAGGATGTTGGCGTCGAGTAAAGGTTATTATTTGGCATTTGCTGTTGTTGAAGTGAAGTTTATTTGCGATGCTCCAAGCATATACCCGGTCTAGATCTTGCTGTAAAAATAGGCAATCGGACTCCTGCTTGATCTCCATCACCAGTTTGAGGTCGTCTGCGTATAATAAGCATTTGGCATGCTGGAGGTTGCTCACGAGGTCATTTAACATGATAAGAAAGAGTAAAGGGCCGAGACTTGACCCCTGACTCACTCCAGAACGTGTGTGATACGGAGAGGAGACAAACGGCCCGTACTTAACATATTGTGATCTGCCTCTCAGGTAGTTAGCGAAGAATGTGAGCAATTCAAAATTAAACCCTACATACCTAAGCTTAAGCAGCAGTACGTCGTTGTCAACTGTGTCAAATGCTTTCCGGAAGTCCAGGTATATGACATCTGCTTGCGTTCCACTGTCAAGACATTTACTAATGTAGTCGACGTGAATCAGCAAGTTAGTGTTAGCTGATCTACCGGACCTAAAGGCGTGTTGTGCGTCACAGATGTACGGGTCGATCTGACGGTATATTTCCTTGTGCAGAATACTCTCGAATGTTTTAGCCGCTGAGTTAAGCACCGCAATCGGGCGATACCCATCCACTTTAACTTTATCTTCCATTTTAGGAATGGGTGTAACGCGGGAGAGCTTCCACAGACATGGATATATACCTGCTTTTAAGGAGAGGTTAAAAATATGACATAAAGGCTGGGCAAGTATACCGTTGCAGGCTCGTAAGATGTAAGGTGGTACTCCGTCCGGCCCAGCAGCACTATGGGGCTTAAGAATTTTAAGAGCATCGCGAACTTGCCCTACATTAATCCTACCTATACCTACATGAACGCTATCGTTTTGTACACATGCACCTGCGAGTAGTTTATGATTGCTACAAGTGTCAACATTAAGTGTTGGATTATCCGGGAGAAAAACACTACTGAAATAATCAGCGAAAGCGTTTGCGGCCGCGATGCCACTGCACGCTTCTCCTTTAAATGAAACGGTCTGAACTAGTCCGCTTACGTCGTATTGTTTATTATTATTGAGTTGTGTGGAACTTTATCATAAAGTACCTAACGGAATGTAAACAGCCCCCCTAGCACACTAGGTTTTATTAACCCCCGACGCATAGAGAGGGGTGCTATAAGTTTAACGTGTCCGTGTGTCTGTGTATCTGTGTATCTGTCTGTGGTATCGTAGCTCCCAAACGGATGGATCGATTTGAATGCGGTTTTTTTATTTGAAAGCTGATGTGATCCCGAGTGTTCTTAGCTATATTTCATGAAAATCTGTTTAGCCGTTTTTGAGATATTGGACTTTGAAATGAAAATGTTGGGGGTTTTTCAACTTTTCTAATGTCCGACGTAAAGCATTCGTCCCTCTTGCACTCGCATATTTGCCAGAATGGGACGAATGCTTTATGTCCGACATAAAACTTAGCGACTAGCCCCCCAGACTACACTTTTTATGTAGATATCTTCATAAAAAGTATAAAGTCTGTTACATCGTTTATTATTCTTTATTTGTGTCGAACTTTATCATGAAGTACCTAACGGAATGTAAAGAGGCTTTACACTTTTTATGTAAAGGGTCTTTCAAATAGAACAACATAAAACAAGCTGTGTGTGAGATATTAACGTAATTATATTTTTATTTGAAAGGACCATTTATGCCATTATGTATGGAATATATGACATCGTTCAAATGTCCACCGCGGCTTCGAACGGTGGCACGGATCCGAGAGGTCCAATTTTCAATGACTCTGCTGCATAGGTCCGGCTGCATCTGAGCAATGGCCTGCGTCATGTTGACTTTCAAGGCATAGGTTGATTGCGGCTTATTGGCACAGACCTGCGACTGCAGAAAACCCCACAAAAAAATGTCTAGCGGAGTCAAATCGCACGATCTTGGTGGCCAATTCACGTCACCTCTGAAAGAGATAACCCTACCCTCAAACCGTTCATGCAGAATGTCCATTGGGTCGTTCGCCGTGTGGCACGTAGCGCCGTGTTGCTGGACCCACATGTCGCCCACGTCCATATCGTTCAATTCAGGCCAAAAGAAATTGTTAATCATTGATCTGTAGCGCCAGCGTCGTTTTCGAAGAAGTACGGACCAATTGCGCCGCCGGACCAAAATCCGCACCAAACCGTAACATTTTGTGGATGCATTGTCACCTGGGCTGTTATTCGCTAAGCGTTAAAGCGGCTCACCCCGCCGGTCGCCCGTCACGAGACTAGACCTCTACCTTACGCTTGGTTACTACGCATTGCGGTGTCGATATATTTGTGGGTGAGCGTTGAGGTGAGCGTTGAGGTGAGCTTAAAACAAGTTACAGACTAAGGGGCTGGTGAACCTCATTTGGGCCGACCCTTTAGATACCATCTAAATAAAAAGGTGTAAAGTCTGTTACATCGTATATTAAATTTATTATTCTTTGTATGGAACTTTATCATAAAATACCTAAATGAATGTAAGGTGTTATTGCAATGAATATGCATTGCAATAACACCTTCGGACGCAATAAACTTAGGTACGAAACCTCTCGTTAAAATCTCGAAAGAAAAGACTGTCGATTGAAAAAACCGCACACAAATCGGTTCATCCGTTTAGAAGCTGCGCTGCCATAGACAGATACTCATGTTAAAGTACATTGTGCCACGAGATTGGTAAGTCGATGTTTATACGAACGAGAGTATTAGAAGCCCGACGCTGAAAGATTTGTGAGGTAACACATAAAGAATAATAAAATACCGGCCAAGTGCGAGTCGGATTCGCGCACGAGGAACCCTTCGTGCGCGAATCCGACTCGCACTTTAAAAACGGCCAAAAAACCACGTTTGTTGTATGGGAGCCCTCTTAAATATTTTGTAGTATTCGTTGTTATAAATAGCGGCAAGAGAAATACATCATCTGTGAAAATTTCAACTGTCTAACCATCACGGTTCATGAGATACAGCCTGGTTACAGACAGACAGACAGACAGACGAACAGCAGAGTCTTAGTGATAGGGTCCCGTTTTACCCTTTGGGTACCGAACCCTAAAAAAGAAAAAAACATGCAACCTAATTGGGAACCGCCTCCTTTTATGGAAATCGGTTAAACATCATCATCATCATATCAGCCGAAAGACGTCCACTGCTGGACATAGGCCTCCCCCAAAGAGTGCCAAAGTGACCGGTCCTGCGCCACCCGCATCCAGCGGACTCCAGCAACCTTTACCAGGTCATCAGTCCACCTTGCCTACCCACGCCGCGCCTTCCGGTTCGTGGTCGCCACTCGAGAACCTTTCCGCCCCAACGGCCATCGGTTCTACGCGCTATGTGCCCCGCCCACTGCCACTTAAGTTTAGCGATTCGGAGGGCTATATAGGTTACCTTGGTTCTGCTGCGGATAGCCTCGGTTAAACATGGTTCACCACAAATGCTATTATTTATATTCATTGAGAGTATTATTAAGTTATCTGTGCCCGTCATTAAAATCGTTGCATCTGTTTCGCGGCAGATTTCGCGCGGTGACATGAAATAAAATAATAAAGAATATGTTAATGGCCCGGATGTGGTTTTTGGTCCTTCGGTGCCTTTGCGGCAGCGGCATACAAATGAACATTATTATGTGATGGCCTTGGCCATCATAATGTCTGTAACGCGATACGCCTGTCTCGGAATTGAGCATGTGATTGCTGGATGTGGTCTTAATTTAGTGCTTTTGGATACTACGCCTTATTTCAATAGTGGTACAGCCTAGTATGATCTGAATGCTTGTTCAGTCAGTTGAGCAATTCCAAAAAAGCGTTTCTGTTTATAATAAACGAGCAGTCGAATCACCTGATGGTAAGCGATAATCGACGCCCATGGACACTTACAACACCAGAAGAGTTGTAGGTGCGTGTACACTCTATTTTAAAGATTCTTGTCGAGTTCTTGTTTAAAAGACTTGGACTGCTCACTTTGGTTGCTTTGTATGTATTGGAGTTAGCGTGTTTAGTTAGAAAATTTCCTTGTTACTTTAAAATACCCCAAAATAACACTAAATTACCCCTTTTTATGCCTTATGGCATTAAGTCCGCCATTTGTACTATATCTTGTATTGTGCAATAAAGTTTAAATAAATAAATAAATTACGAGCAAGAGTCAAGTCCAAGTTGCTGATGCCACCATGTAGGACATCATTATTCAGGAAAAATTGCTGTTTTATGAGTATTTAAGTCTACAATAAAGATGCCATATGAAATAAGATTATTACCTGACAAAATTAAAAAAATAAAGAAATGGTTAAGAGACAAATGTTTTTATATACTCTGTGTGAGTTTGTAAACAATAAGGAATAGACATACATATATATTTTAGACTATAATAAGATTAATTTTATTAGATATTACATTGAACATTGTCATTTTATTAGATACATTATTATACTAGATATTATTTATTGACATCAACTACATGTAATAACTTTTGCATGCCATACTGGCTAAACATGTAATACTTCATTAATTAATGATATGTACACCAACTGTAACAACCATGTTTACGCAAATAAATCATTTCATTTCAAAGATACGTTATTCGCCTTATTACAACCGAGTAAGGCGGATAGACCCCCACAATACGGACTGGTGACCTGATAAAGGTCGCACGAGCCCGCTGGATGCGGGTGGCGCAGGGCCGAGGTTATTGTGGCACTCTTTGGGGGATGCCTATATGGAGCAGTCGACTGTAGTGTACATGTTTTTTTTTAGAACTCCATTATTATTGACGTTCTGATGGCAGTTTGCCGGCCGGCACAGGCGAATGTATGGTGGTATCCTCGGTGTGAATCATCTTTAAGGCGAGCTTTGCATCCCCCATTCTGTCACAGCTCACCTCAACGCTCACCTACAAATATATCTTGACACCGCGATGCGTACTAACTAAAGTGTGAGTACTACTAAATTGTCGCCATGCAATATACTTGAAAAAGAAAAAGAAAAGACATACATTATTACTCAAAACTGTTGTTATTTGAAATATTATAATACATTGAAGCATTCTGTATGAAATTTATGTTTTTTCCAGGGTTCGGCGGGAAAATTCTCGAACTTTGTTTTTAATGTGACTCATTGATTTTTGCACGGATTTGTCTGTTATCAATTTGCTGCATTTAATCCATTTGCGTGTGAAATCCGGCAATGAATTAGCTGGTTGGCATGTTTTACGTAATTTAGTCTTAATATTTGCCCAATATTTCTCTATCGGACGAAGCTGGGGACAGTTTGGTGGATTGGTAGTTTTAGGCACTACGTTGACATTATTGTCCCTATACCAATTCAAAGCACGAGCCGAATAATGGCAACTTGCCAAATCAGGCCAAAACAATGATGACGAAATATGCTTTTTTATAAAGGGTAACAATCTTTTCTTTAAGCACTCTGAAATATAAATATCCGTGTTAATAGTTCCGGTGCTCACGAATGGCGAACTCCTCATACCACATTCACATATGGCTTGCCATACTAGATATTTCTTGGCAAATTTTTCTACCGGAATAACTTTTTCAGATTCAGGAAGGTTCCTTGCGTCACGAGATGAATAATATTGGTTACGCGGTATAGACTTAAAATCGGCTTTAACGTAGGTTTCGTCGTCAATAATAAGGCAAACATGTTTCTTTTCAATCAACAGAGTATATAGTAATCTTGAACGCCTTACTGCTCGATTATACTGTTCCGTTGTTCTTTTTGGGGCTTTTTGCTTTTTATACGTAGCAGTACCACATTTCCGTTTAATTTTTTGAACATTTGATTGGCTTGTAGCAACTTTTTTTGCCACATCTCGAGAAGATAACGACGGATGGTTATCAAATAACTTGCACACCTTTGCTTCCAGTTTTTTTGTTTCGTTTCCTAGTGGGTTGACCTTCCCGTTTCTTTCTATCAATAGTTCCAAGTAGTTTTATTTTTTTTTAAAGTCCTTTGCACCGTTCTTTGAGTAGTTTGGCATGATTTCGCGAGGTCAGAAGTTGATATGTTAGGATTTTTCGTAAATTCTTGCAAAATTAACTCGCGGACACTTTTTTCTCTTGACGCCATCGTGACAAATTAAAAATCAATATTATTTTTTTCATTGTGTCGAACATCGCGAAACATTCTAAATTTGAAATTTGCAAAGACATTTTAAAAAGATTGCAACACGGCAAAAAAAACACTATAATGCAGGCGACAATTTAATAGTGCTCACCCTTTAAGCGTAGGCAGAGGTCTAGTTTCGTGACGGGTGATCGGCGGGGTGAGCTGCTTTAGCACGTAGCGAATAACAGCCCATGTATTTATCCTACAAGCTACAAGACAGAGCGAGGGAGAAAGATTAATGACCTTGGCTTTCTCGCTCTATCTATGCTCTCCCGTCCACGTAAAGTTAAGAGCACCTTTGTAGTTACCTATTTAATGAATTGCAATCCTTTGAAACGGCTAGCCGAGGCAGCGACGTGGGATGTTATTACGAATTTTCCACGCGACGGCACCGCAATCGATTGCCCGTCACGGCACCACTTTTAGCGGCTTACCACACTGGCAATCTGAAAATGTATTAGATGGATTTAGATTTCATTAGAGGAAATGGGTGAATATTTTTTTCTTTCGCTAGTTGCCATGTTTGTCTGAGCAAAAATAATGCAACATATCATCATCTTTGCTTTCATCACAATGGTCTGAGTTGCCATTGACGATTCTGGGCCACTTTTTAAAACTTGTTCGATGGGTAGGTATATATAAATCCACCAAATTTAGGGTTTTGTTGACATTCCAAGGCCATTTTTTATGGGATATCTTCTAAGCATGCTAGAAGTCCATGTTGTTTTTAACAATGTAACCTAACTACCATTTCTCAAGAAAACCTGTCCCTTTATCTATTGGTTAACGGGACAAAATAACACCAAGAAATAGTTGATTGACCCAAAAACATGCTTGCGTTCTGCAAAATATATATTAAGCGACCTAATTCTAAACTAAGCTCCCTCGCAGTTAGTGCTTAAGCCCATCCTATTACATAAGCCTAGAGGCTTATTTTAATGGGCCAATAGATGGTTAATGGGTTAATAGACGTTAACAGCTTGGCAATCATGACTCCAACGAGCCGAATGGAGTAGTCGCGCCAAAATCGGTCCGTGCGTATAAAAACTGCAATAGTTGGATATCCAATTTCTAAACCAAACAGATGGAAAGCCATCGAGCAGAGACGAAACGCGTGGCGCTAAGGTGAATGCCCAGCTTTAGGGAAATGCATTTACGGACGAGGTAGTAGGTAGTGGGTTTAGCATGCAGGAATATATGCAAGTCTCAGCGGGAGTCCATGTATAGAGGTATACATGGACTCCCGCTGAAAGGCTCAAACGAAATCTGGCTACACTTTGTATAGGGGCGGTTCGGGACATTCAACTACGTAAGTTGGTAACTAGGTACAATCACCGTCATAAACATGTACTTATTCTAGGTGGTTCTAGGATTTTACTGCTTGGAGATAAGGTTGAAAGTAAACATTTATACGCGATGCAGACTGCACAAGCCAGGAATATTCCCTAGCTTGAGACTAAATCTGCTCGCACTTCTGTATGACGTGGCCCTTATTTGGACACGTAATTGGATGGGTCTCTATGAGTCAAAACGAGTTAGAAGGTACACAATCAAGGACATTATCTAGATAGCCAGATATTCTTGTAAGTAGTCGCAGAACAGGTGACAAAAATTGTGCATTAGAAGAATTCAGAAACGGTTCTATGAACATTGAAAGGAACTAAGTATCCGAAATTATGTTTTCACAAAAAATATTTATTTTACTTTATGAGTGACTATGACATTGGGTTATGTAGTTATGAAGCTAGATATACAATAGGAAAGATGCAGCTATAATATTTACCATTATTTTGCGACTAAAATGTTGAAAAATCATAAAATAATAGCTACTGATACGTTTTTACTTTAATTTATGCTAATTTCAAACAATAATTACGATTTGAAGTAATGTGAAACGGAACGTGTTTATTCTAACAATCAGCGTCTGGTGACGTCACTCCTGTCAAAAGTCAAAACTTTAGGCAACTACGACATCTAGAGACGAACCACGGACAAACAATTATGGCGAGTGACACACATGAGTGACGTCACAGGAACTGTAGATCCGTTTAGGCGCGAAAGTTTAAATTGTCGGTTTTGAATATAAATCATAGTATTTGATTTTTTTATACTTTCGTGTTCTATACATGCGATTCTTTCAAATGAAAGCAAAATTTAAAATAATGCATCTACCCTATTGGAGCATAGTTGCCCAGTGCAGCAAAGTACTTAACTTTTTTACGTTATTGTCTCATTGACTCCCTGTATTTACAGCCCTTATAATCTAATATAAGTACTATAAATAATATCTGTAAATGGTTCCATAAATGTTATCAGGTCGAAATAAAACAATACATTTCTGCCACATTACTGGCAATGGCACAAGTCGCGACATTGAAACGTAAAGACCAATTCACTGAAGCCGTATTTCGACAACGGAATTGATAGCACAAAGGTCAATCGACTTATCGATATCAAATTATTATGACATTTGTTGTGCGCGGTGACTGGAACAAGACTGTGCCCAAGATAACTTCAGCCGAAAGACGACCCATGACAAAGAGATACGAACCCAAAAAAAAAGGTACTGGTCTTGCACCACCCGCATCCAGCGGACTCCCGCGACCCGCGAGGTCATCAGTCCATATAAAAAATACCCGTGCCTTTCTAGATGTTCTGATTAGAAAGAGACGGATATAACTGACGACCAGTCCGCGTGCGGTATTGAGATAGCCGTATAGTGAAGAAGCCTTTCCGCAAGCCAGGCGAAATTCAATCTTATGTCAATATTCTTAAAGATTGGCAGGGAACAACGAAAGGCGTCACCATAGTCCTATGGCTGCGTACGACTACACTCCAGAACAGTCAGAACCTTACTGATTTGAAGTAGGCTTGTGTACTAAGAACTAAAAAGACCTATTTCCCGATACAGTTACTAGACTATTAAACTAAGTAACTATTCCGCAACGTTTCTGCTCTTTAGTATGTTTAGAGAACCCAGCGGAAGAGCGAGCAGTGACACTGACAGCAAAACGATATCTGGTTCAATAAGTTCAATTCATTCGGTCAAAGGAGCATGAACAGACGTCGTTTCTTAGTGAACTAAAAGACCTCAAAGACCGAACTTGTATCTACATTTGAGCGATTGTACTAGTTTGGAGCGATCCGCTCAGTGACCGAGCGCGCACAAGCCTAATTTGAAGATTCGCTGTTTTGGCAGCAAGAGACGAAGGCAGGTCACTCACTGTCACGGACCTAATACGACTCAGAACAAGCTATACGCGTTGCCACAATGAGGGACGGAAAGGCTATGCAGCTAAATTAAAAACTGATCTTAAAATGGTTGATATAAACTAACAACTTAATTTGGGCGGGTAAATTGTTTATTTGCTGCAACCCCATACTAAGTAAATCAGTTGCGGCAAACAAAACATAGTAGAACTATGACAAGGACAACCAATGATATTTCCCTTTCTGTCACACTTATTGAGATTTGTGTGCTACCATCTCGCTCGGACGAGGTGTTACTATTACCATGGCTTGTCCTGAGTATTATAGGTCCATGCTCACTGTCAACACAGCGCTTTCTTTGGAGCTCATTCGAAATTTCTCACCACATACCCATACAAAATAAAAATGTCATACGAAACACGTCGAGTCAGACATACCTCCTGAGGCTCTAGTATAAGTTTTACCGAAACAAAACTACGATCGCGTTTGCGTTTTACCCTCAATTTATATGGGATTTGACAGCTAAACGCGAACGCGATCGTAACGTTTTGTTTCGGTAAAACTTATACTAGAGCCTCTGTTCAATTTCATCCCGAAACCTTGGAATGGGAAGACTCGGTGTTGGAGTGAATAGATTTCTCCGCTTATGTGTTATAAAAGCGGTCGAAATATTTATTGGTTTAGGTTATTTTCAAGTAAAGAAATTCTTCTTTTGTATTCATCATCATCATCATCATATCAGCCGAAAGACGTCCACCACTGGACATAGGCCTCCCCCAAAGAGTGCCACAATGACCGGTCCTGCGCCACCCGCATCCAGCGGAGTTCCGCGACCGCGCGCGATAAGAAGGCTCAAAGTCACCCAAAGCCCAAAGGGCAATGGAGAGGGCTATGTTGGGAGTTTCTCTGCGCGATCTCATCAGAAATGAGGCTATCCGCAGCAGAACCAGGGTAACCGATATAGCCCTCCGAATCGCTAAACTTAAGTGGCAGTGGGCGGGGCACATTGCACGTAGAACCGATGGCCGTTGGGGCGGAAAGGTTCTCGAGTGGCGGCCACGTACCGGTAGGCGCAGCGTGGGTAGCCCCCCCCCCCCACAAGGTGGACTGATGACCTTTTGTATTGTCACATTTACATTCGTACTAGCTTCCGCCCGCGACTTCGTCCGCGTGGACCCGGGATAAAAGCTATCCTATATTTTAATCCAGGCTATAAACTATCTTCGTGCAAAATTTCATTCAAATCGGTTCAGCCGTTAAGGCTTAATTGAGTAACAAACATCCAAACATCTAAACTCGCATTTATAATATTAGTAGGATAAATATGATATTTGCTTTTATTACCTCAATAATCATAATCCTCCTAGCGTTATTCCCGGTTGTGTCCCTAACTAAAGGAGCCCGGGGTCCGCTTTGGCACCTAATACCAAGATTTGGCGTAGGCACTAGTTGCACGAAAGCGACTGCCATCTGACCCAGCCGACCAACCCGGAAGGAAAACTAGACCTTATTGAGATTAGACCGGTTTCCTCACGATGTTTTCCTTCACCGAAAAGCTAACGGTAAATATTCCGTTCATCGAAAACTCATTGGTAGCCGGGATTCGAACCCACGACCGCCGCTTGACAGCCGCATGCCTGAACCACTAGGCTACCGGAGCTTCCATTGTTTCGTCAATAATACGTACAAGATGATAAAGATTTCTTTACTTTCTGACCCTTTAACAGATTTCCGACTTAGTTTCACCGTTTGAATTGATTTGCGCGATTCGCGCCTTGCGCGTTATGTAGACTGGGAATACAGAAAAATTCCGATGAGTTTTTTGGTCCGAACCTATATTATTCCTTAATCTCAAAATACCAAACGCCATTTTCCGGTAAATGAAAATTCGGACGATTTCATGGAATATATAGTTAGGTTATGTATGAAAATCGGAAAAATATGCTTTCACACAGACTCCGGAATTACGTTGTGTCCAGTTGACTGCAAAAAGATGTGTCTGTAGTTGACACTTCTAGATATTATTCCATAGTAAAAATTATACAGTTATGAAGTCGAACTGTTTTGGATAATAATCAATGGAATAAAAAATTCATGACTAGAAATGGAACTTATTTTCGTTGGTATATATTTTTTTCCGACTCACTGGCAAACTAGGCAGCCATTAAAGGTTTGTTACATATTTAGGGTTCAAGGCAATGTTACGCCTAATTGCTGTTATGTTACCAGTATTGTAACTTGAATTAGAAACGCTTTTGACCTAGGCGGCGATCCCATTTGTTTTAAACCTTTATAAGGCAGTGGGAAATTTATATTATCACTTTGATTTTGAATTGTATTATCTCCATGATGATGATATCCCTATATCATAATCATGGAGATAATAAAATTCATACATTCATTAATTCTATTCTATGAAAAAACGGATGCCTTTATGTGTTCTGAAGGGTTAATAGACAAAAGGGGCCTTTCCCAAATAACCATCCATAAAAGTATTATTATTATACTCATTATTCATATTAATACTTTCTTAGAATAGGTTTTTCAAAAAATGTCTCTTCTTCTCTTTTTATTCAGCGTGTATTATTATATGCTTATTAAAAAACTAGAATGACAGAGACATGTAAATGTCTCTGTCATTCTAGTTGCACATATTTTGACTCAATAATCAGTGGTCCGTTTCACGAAGCTACAAGTTACAACGGTCCGAACATGTCTTACTTTACAAGGAAAATGGTCATCAAAGTCATGTCTTACGTAATAAATGAATAGCCCCTGGTAGTGAAATATTTTCTTACTGTATTGAGATAAGTTTAATTGTGTACGTTACTTGCCATGTCGTGTTCTATCTTACCATCAACTTCGGCGTTCTATACCAAGTCACGCTACTATATCGATAAGTTTCACTGTGAAGTCGTTTAGGGTAATTTCACAGTACTGTCACTCACCACTCTACCATTTATCAACCGTATAGGTTAAAGGGCGAATAGATCCTACGTATGGTTGAGATTATATAATGTGTCCTTACTGCTCCTTATCTAGGACCGGAACGGGTCGGTGCAGACCCACCTAATTGGCAAGTTAAATGCGAGCAGGTTCATTACAACACAGCGTAATTATAGGTGAAAATTAATGTTCGATTTAACGTTATTTATTGAACAATTATACACGGTGTTCCCGGGAATTTCCGTTAACTTCGGCATATTGCAGAGTACATTCACAGAAACAAATAAGCATAGGAATTTAGTACTTGAAAAAAAAAATACTTTTTTTTTCAAAATAATTGAATGT
The DNA here is from genome assembly GCA_947049275.1 of Epinotia bilunana. Lineage (NCBI taxonomy): Eukaryota > Metazoa > Arthropoda > Insecta > Lepidoptera > Tortricidae > Epinotia > Epinotia bilunana. Next base: position 4,487,443 of record OX346264.1, read on the forward strand.
AGCATTAACATCGGTTAAAGCTGCAAATCTGATAAAATTAAAATATTGAATATCTTGATAACAGTAAGAGTTAAGATACTACTGTCTTGGAGAAATTAACTTTATTTGATCTATCCTATGCCCCTGGCAATTAACCGAAATTGGCAAAAACATGTAGTATAATATGACCGACTTTTAATAGAGCTGGCATTGGAATTGGAAACGTCTACCTTTGATGCAATACGGCCAACTGAAATAATTTCAAGTATATATATGAATATTAATATTAATTTTGCCTTTATTTGTGTGCCTAAGCATAAGCTTTATAATAATGCGTTTATAAATAAACCTAATGAAGTTGAACACCGGGTACACTGCTACATAATTCCGAAGAGTCATTTGCCCGAAAGCATATTTTACCGAACTTCATAATTCCGAAACTCATGTTCCTCTCTGAAGGTATTGATTTCTTCATGATTGGGCTGGCCATTGAATGACGACTTTATTAGGCGGGGAGGGTCCATTTCAAGGAATAACAGGATGATGGGGGGGGGGGGGCAAAAAACGATGACGTAATTTATGAACACCCCTACCCACTGGGCTAACCGGTCGTCCAAAGACATATTGGCCGTCTTGGACTTTTCGTTATTGATTTTATTAAACGTAGCAAAGTAAAAATAATTAAAACAGTTTTTTTAATAGACCAAACGAAATTACATCTTATTTCATACTAATAAAGACTGCCAGGCTTATGTAATGTTACATCCTGCTAGTATCGTGCTCGTCTCGCTCCAAAGCGTTCAAAAACTCAAATTACATCAGAAAGATTAATAAACTCATCTTTTTTGCGTATTTTACACTCATGAAGAGTACCGCTAAGCGCAGCTACCTCGGCAAGGAAGCAAATATTTGGACTGAAGTATTAATAGTATTACCGGAGTTTTTAAGTTGACAATATCATCTAACGATCCGTCTTTCCGACCATCAGAATCATCCCCACCAAACGGCACGCATCGCATCTGACGCACGGATTTTTCAAACTTTAAACGATATTAAATCATGTACACAGTATTTAAAGTCTATATTACCAAGCCGCTGTGCGCGGCTTGACAGCGGGCGTCTTCCGCGACACGCGATCGTAGCCGAAAGTATGCTGCGACGCGCGGCTTGGTAAATATAGACTTTAAATACTGTATACAGTCAAGTGCAAAAATATATATCGATAACATCCTCTCATAAATAAGTACATCCGCTGACATAAGAGTTTATGGGACATGGGACATATTTATGAGTAAGTTGTATGCACCCATATTTTTGCACTTGACTGTACATGATTTAATATCGTTTAAAGATTGCAAAATCTGCTCCGATCCGATGCGATGCGTGCCGTTTGGTGGGAATTATCCTTTAAAAGGGTATCTTACTTTGAGTAACTAACTAGCTTTTGGCGGCGACTTTGCTAGTCTCGCATACAAGCCAATTACAAGCTCACTCTCGGGCCTCAGGTTATTTCGGTAAAAATATCTTATTAAGATCTCTTAGATTAAGGCTCCGTAGCAACAGTGATGTGTATGCGACGCGACATATTACGTGTGTTATGTAGGGAAGGGAGTAATCTCCAGTATAACTATAGAATGGATGGACCAACTGCTTGCTATACAACTCAAATACCAGCTCACCCCCTCAGGTTATTAGTGACTTTCGGTAAAAATATCTTATCGACATTTCTTAGCTTAGATTAAGGCTCCTTAGCGACAGTGTCGCGTGCGGCGCAACATACGTGTGTTATGTAGGGAGTAATCTCCGGAACTGCGTCATATATATTTACACGAGTATATCGATGGCAAAAAGCAAAACTGCTGTAACCGCCACTTGGTAAAAAAAAAAAGTCGCAAAACGAATGTATTTTCTTGACGATGCCTACTTGTAATTGTTGTAAACACCAAAAATGTTGATTTTTTTGAAACAAGTATACTTACGCCAATTTCGGTTTTAAATAATTCAAAGAATTCGGTGATTACAGCATTTGTAAAATTCAGTTCCGTGGCGGTTACAGCAATTATGCATATTGCAAAAAAAATACCCCAGACACTTACTGCATATATGCTCAAATATTATTATCTATGATCAACGTTTACTACATTTCATTAGAAATTGATATAACAAACGTATGCACAACTTCACGTTACCGCCATTGAAATATGCGCAGGCGGCGATGTTACCGGTGGGTTAATACACACGAAACAGTCGGTCGGCGGTCGCGGGAGCGTCAGGTTGTGCGTAGTGCGGGTTTTGTGTGTCGACTTGTGAAATATTTTGGATTAATAACCTACGATATTTTTTAGTTTTATTAAGTTACGAGGCTGGGAAAGAGATTTTATTTCAGTTTTTAAAAATTTTTATTACGGAAGTATTATAAACCTAAGATAATGTTATGCTTGAAAAAGTTACAAGGCTGAGCGCAATATTTAATTTGAGTTCTAAAAGCATTATTTTCTACTGAAGCATTATATTCTACTGAGTATGAATATGAATTAAAATTTAGCTTTAATATCGACTCCACAGTTTTCTTTCATCTCACCATGCGATGAAAAATCCGACCCCTGATTATCAGTTTTAGTAAGTTACACGGTTGAAAAAGTCATTATTAGAGTTGTAGTTGTATGTTTTTTTAGAATATGAGACTATAGTTATTAATGTTAATTTTAGTATGTCACAAAGTTATAGTGAGATTAGCCATAACGTTTTTATTAGTCTTAACCTGTTATAATATTGTTAGGTTTTTAAGACCAAACTTTAACGGCTTTTGAGATTTTACTAAGCAATTTTAGAGTGACTGTATTTTATATTTCTATAGAGAGACATTAAGACTAATAAGTGGTGGAGATTTTAGGGCTCTGATTGCCCTTTTTAAGTTTTTATTGATTGAAAACCTAGATGTAAACTAGGCTAACATTTTTAAAAAGTGACTAAATAAAAGCCGATTGATACTTAAGTCGTTTTAATTTTACGGTCCTTTTTTGGGGATGGACACTTAACACATTTCTGCTAATCCTATTACAAATTTAATGGCACATACGTCAAAATATAAGATTACTTCAAATAAATATGCATCAGGTTACAGCATTTATGCTTTATAGAATTTGTACTGGGCCAACGATTTTAGTACATTTACCTTTTTCCTTTACAGCATTTAAGCGTTATGAAAATATAAGTGCTATTGCTGTAAGCGCCACTAAAATGGAAACGGTGCATTTTCATTTAATTTTGAGAATGTCAATTGAAAGTAATGTATGAGTAATGTAAGTAATGTAAGTAAATTTCAAGTATTTCTGTTTAAAAACGAAGAAGTTATGATTATCTTTTTAAAACGAAAAGTTTTTTGGCTCTGATGTAAAGTTTGCATTTTGGCGGTTACAGCAGTTTTGCTTTTTGCCATCGATATACTTCTCTGTCTGTCTAGGGCTGTTATTCTTTACGCGCTCATACCCCTCACTCCACTCCATCTGTCACGAAACTGGTCCAATACTTATTATTCTCTTTGAACTGGTCGTCTACCTACGCTTTAGTCACTAGGAATCGCGGCGTCAAGATATATTTGTGGGTGAGCGTTGAGGTGAGCTTAAAACAAGTTACAGAATATCGAGCCAGCCTTTTATCACATCACCGCATCATCATATGGGGACCCGATGACGCATAAGTAGATACAAACAACGGCTAAAATTGTCACACCTCTCATAGGTTCGGGTTAAAAATGTAACCTGCAACATTTCGGCACTAGGTCGTAAACGCGATCTCTCGCCCCTGTTCAATATTGCACCGTAAAGCGTAATAGGCGTGTTCACGACGCGTGAAACTTTGATAAAGAGGTTTACCATGTAGGTATAGTGTGGAATATAATCTAGCTCTTTTTGATGTGTAAACCCTTGTTGCAGACCAGCGGGTTGTACAAATTTTAGAGCAATCAGCTAAGCTATTTTTAAACATTCGTAGAGTTTCAACAGGTAAAATGTATCTGCACAGTGTGCAGATTGTTTTTATTTGGGGAAATTTTATCGCTTTAAGTAAAATACTGACTGCGCACCACGAAATAGGTACTGACACAAAATTTCGTTTTGATTGCACATCAAAACCGAATTTGATGAACGATTTGTACCTATTTTAGCTGTATTTTTTGTTGTATTTTTTTTATTTTTGAGGTGCCTCAAAATACTAGCCTTTTGATAATAATACCTTTTTTTTCAGGTAAGAAATTCATCATGCCTATTCCCTGCATAAAGGTAATTTCCTTATTTAGTCGCATGCCATTGTTTCCTTGTATCTACAAGTTTATAAATTTACTAGCTTCCGCCCTCGACTTCGTCTGCGCGGAATAAAAACTATTCTATATTTTGATCTAGGCTATAAACTATCTTCGTGCAAAATATCACCCAAATCGGTTGTGCGTTGATGCGTGATTAAGTCACAAACATCTAAACATCCAAACATTCAAACTTTCGCATTTATAATTATACTAGCTTCCGCCCGCGACTTTGTCCGCGTGGACCCGGGATAAAAACTATCCTATATTTTAATCCAGGCTATAAACTATCTTCGTGCAAAATTTCATTCAAATCGGTTCAGCCGTTTAAGCGTGACTGAGTAACAAACATCTAAACTTTCGCATTTATAATATTGGTAGGATTTTGTGCGCAATATATATACGTGATAAATTGATAATAGTTTTTAAAATGCACAGTTAGCGTCATATAGTTAGTAGCAGCCATCGCCAAATATTTCGGTACACGTCTTTATTACTGCGAGAATAAGGGTGTGTTACGAAATATTTGCCTACTCTGGCTGCTACTAATTATATGACGTCGACTGTACAGTGAACTTCTTTAAGAATTGATTTATTGAATTTTATTCAGAATATATAGTAGGTATAGTTAAGAGTATAGTAGGCACTGGTTCTAACGGTCCTTAGCCAAGAATAAATATCCCAAATTTTAATGAACGTAATTTTGTGTGCTTCACGTCCATAAATAACCATCCGGTGGATCCTGCATGCTATTCTATAATTTTTTATTGATTCCGTTAACTGAAATGTATCTACTGTTCTGTCCCCGACCCAAGACAAGCTTAAAATAACTTCAAGATTTTCTCCAAACTTGCTCCTTACTCAAACAAAACTCAACAAGACTTCGGAATATCGAGTAACCGATATAAAACCGCCTTAAAGAAATGACAAGCAAGATTTCGTCCTTAGCAATTCGCTAATGAATAGCGATGGAGATGGGTCGGTAACTGAAGTATCGTATCCTGTCATTGCTGCGGGTCAAAAATGTATATACGTTACTAAACTCTATTCATCCTTACGTGTCCTATCAATGTAAACAAACACTTTTCAAAGACGCTATCACACTTTCTCTGGGATAACACAATAATCAAACGAACGAATAAATGACCTCAATAATATCTGACATAACGATGTTTAGATTGTCTATGAATCACACTTCACATATATTTTATCGTCATTTCCAATCACTTGTCATTGTCTGTTTGTTTACATGATAGGTCACGTGAGAATGAATTGAGTTTAGAATATTTTTTCCTTGTAAATGTTAATTAGTCGAAACTCCAAATTCCGATGAAAGTAAATTTGAAACTTACGGCCATTCCCAATAATCAATCCACGGATAGTTTTCCTTAACCAGCAGTTACATTTTGACACATTTTCTACGGGTAATCTGTCAAAATGTAACTGCTGGTAAGGAAAACCATCCGTGGATTGATTATTGGGAATGGCCGTAAATCGCCACGAGCGGGATTTGAACCCACGACCTCTCCAATCCATGCATCGCTCTGAACCAACTGAGCTAGCGTGGTCTATAGGCTCGTGGTGGCTTTCTTCCCTTTTTTACGTGGGGAAATAAATGCCTTTACGCATCCCGCCCGGCCGGGGAAGCCAGGGCCGGTATGTCGGACTCCCGGGAACCCCACGGTGTTCCATCTCGTCACCGTGGCGCCGGGTTACGGGCACGCCGAAGCACTCTTCCGCGACCTGGCGCTGTGAAGTGGTTTCCTTCCCTGGGTTTTGTAAGAAGAGGGTTGAAGTTTGCTGTGCGTTGGGGGCGATGCGCTAACAAGCTATCACTGCAATATTGTTAATACTTGGTCCGCATCAAATTTCTATTACTGTAAACTAGCTTTTGCCCGTGGCTTCGTCCTCGGCGTCGTCCATCAACTACCACCGTTCATTTCGTCCCTTTGGGGGATAATTTTCTACATGAAAAGTATCGTAAGTGGCTCATCAGAGTCCGATCACCCGTTCTTGCGTGATTGTACTCAATCCCAAGATTAATCAGTATTTATTAAAGCTACAGCCTCATGATCTAAATGTTTCGTGTCACGGATTCATTTCTGTTTGTTTTTGTTTTTCGTATGGCGTGTATACATAAACAGTTGTGTGGTATGTACACTAATATTATAAAGATGAAAAGTCTGTGAGATTGCAGCTTTGTAAGTTTATAAGTTTGTATGTAATGGGTAATCTCCGGAAACGCTTTTATCCACCTACGTGTGAGATGGACTTACTGGTTACAGGCTATATTTTATCACGCCGGTTTGCCTGGGTTCTTTGCAATTCGCGGGCAAAGCCGCGTGGGCAGCCTGTCTCTTATATTATATTTTTCATTATATTTTCAGAGCTAAAAACTACTAATCTTACTTCAAACTTCAACTTCAACTTCAAACTTCTTTATTTGCATAGAATAGTTATATACAAAGAGATGGCAAATGTTACTGGAGAACATAATTCTGCTATAAGTATTACAAAACAATAATACTAGCATGCAAATAATTAAAACTTATCTAATAGGAACAACTTTATATCATAGTATTGTTTTTCTTGCAATAGTTTTATTATGCTCCTTCGGAACATATTGAAAGGCAATTGTTGTATATCTGGCGGTAACTTATTAAATAACTTCATGCACATGCAATAACATTGTTTTGCATAAAATGATGTTCGCGGGATGCGATCGTGTTCCAGTCGCCCTGGATTTCTTGTATTACGGTGATATATATCTCTTGCTGTTTTAAACAAGTCAGGGTGTTTTTTAACAAATATACAGACCTCTAAAATGTATATACACGGCAATGGTAGTAATTTTAATTTCTTAAATATAGGCTTGCATGACTTATACTGATTTACACCACATATCGCTCTTAAGCATTTCTTCTGGGCTATGAAAACCCTTTTAAAATTCGAACAGTTTCCCCATAAGACCAGTCCGTATCTTAATTGAGAACTTACGTAACCGTGATACGCGGTTAAGGTAGCTTCTAGGGTGGTAGTGCGTCTAAGTCTTTTTAGTACATATACAAACCTATTAATCTTGTTACATACACTTTCGATTTGGGTTTCCCAATTTAGATAGGAGTCCAATTTTAAACCTAGAAATGTAACTTTATCCATTTCTTTAATAGCTTTGTCATTGTATTCTAAATTTAATTTATTATGAATTGTATTAAATTTTTTTGTATTACTTTTTTGCCCAAGGGAGCAAAATTCAGCTTTCTTCTCTATCTGGTTTATGAAAAGCGTGCAGGGAGCAAAACTGAATTTTCATAGACCAGAAGAAAGCTTTAAAAACATTATTGCGCCATGATGAAGGTTTAATATCACGGGGGCCATTCATAATTTATCCCCATAATTTTGCGCTTTCGCACCTGATCTCAAGGTTCGACGTAGGTTGTAAAATGGTATTAGAGGTAAATTCAGTTTTACGTGTCATTCGACAGAATATATTCAAACACTGTCGTCATGGGATAGTTATAATTATAACAGGGATGCCGCGGATGCGATTTTTTTGACATGAGTAGCGGAGGCGGTTGCGGATATTTGGGGGCACACATCCGCGGATGCGGATGCGGATTTTGGGTTCAAACACTAAAAAACGTAAATAAACAACGTCCATTTTATAATATCACGCGATCATCAAACACGTTGGGACAAAATTTCACCGTAGCGAACAAATAAAAATTGTTTGCTCTTTCTTGGTCACAGATACGAAAAGAAGTTTTTTTTTACAAATGGCCAAAATATCTAAAACGCGTACGGTAAGCGCCGCGTGGGCTCCATTCTTGTCGTGAATTGCACTACACCCGCATCCGCAAAAACTCCGCATCAATTTTGGCGGATGCGGATGCTGATGTTAAAATTTGTGCGCATCTTCCGCGGTTGCGGATGCGGATGCGAGTGTCTGCAACATCCCTGGTATATATGTACAGTCGAGTTCTCCATTATCTAAACAGACAACCTTTCAAAAATATCTACACATGTCTCATGTCAGTAACAATAAAGTCTCTATAGATATTTTTGAAAGGTTTAGATATTGGACAACTCGACTGTACACCATTCAGGCAGTTTTTCTTGGGTTATAAAACTGTTCCGAATATATCTGTTTATATATTGGGAATCTGTTGATATATTGTTCCCAATATATCAATCTGTCTGTTATAAATAACTGTTTCATATAGCGAAACTGTAAAGCATTTAAAAATATATCGGCTTTAAGGACTGCTTACTTTGCTCTGGTTCGCAGTCAGTTGGAGTTGTCCGTTTTTTAAGTGTCATCATATCAGCCGAAAGACGTCCACTGCTGGACATAGGCCTCCCCCAAAGAGTGCCAAAGTGACCGGTCCTGCGCCACCCGCATCCAGCGGACTCCACCAACCTTTACCAGGTCATCAGTCCACCTTGCGGGGGTAGGCCCCACGCCGCGCCTTCCGGTTCGTGGTCGCCACTCGAGAACCTTTCCGCCCCAACGGCCATCGGTTCTACGTGCTATGTTTTAAGTGTCACATAGAAAGAATAGAACAAGTACAAAAAACGATTTCTATTCTTTCTCTCTGTGCACCAGCGGAAAAAACGCGTGTTGAAGTCGTACAAAGACCGGTTGAAATATTTTAATATAATTTCTCTTGAGGGCCGCCGCTGGATCTCCGATCAAATGTTTCTTCAAGGAATTATTTCAGGAATGCTTGCCCACAGCTATTACAAACTACCAAGTGGACCGTCCCGCGACAGCACACTCGTCTAGCTAACTTTCGACCTTTGTCAACTAGTACGTACAGGACTAATACTGGATCCTATAGTGTAATACCGAGAATTTATAATGAGCATAATCTACTATAAACAAAAAAACAGGGTTGATATACTGAACATGTCAAAAAGTCAGTTCAAAACATATCTGTAAACAAAGATCAAATGTGTCATAACTGTCATAAGTCATAATCTCCAAGTTTAATGTTAACTTTAACCTTTTACCTTTTTAAGTTTGCTTTTCTGCATTGTTATATTATAATGTTCCTAGCCTTCTTACAAGTAACTTGCCTTACAGCTAACTTTAGATTTAGTGTAAATGTGGATTAAGTGTAGACGTAATTAGTTCTTACTATGTTTAATGCATGCCGTGTTTGCCTGTAATTGGGTGAATACTCAAGCAGTAGTGCACTATCTATTGTAATTAAGGTTTTTTTATTGTATTACATCTGTTGGCAAACCTTAATAAATAAATAAATAAATAAATATCCACCGCTACCTTAAGCTTAAGTAATGTGACCTTGTAAAATTTAGTAGCATGCTTCGGAGTTCGGATTTACTGCTGGCCTGGGCTCTGATTTCGACTTACTGGGCTACGTCGGTAACGTGAGTAACTGCGGGACACGGTGAAATGTCGGATGTCAGACGTGTATATAGTAGAACTAGCTTCTGCCCGCGACTCCGTCCGCGTGGAACTCGTTTATATCGTAGCTCGATACAAACTTTCATACCCCATTTCACCCCCTCAGGGGATGATTTCCAGGAAAAAAATGACCTATGTCCTTCCCCGGGATTCAAACTATCTCCACCAAATTTCATCTCAATCGGTTCAGCGGTTTAAGCGTGAAGAGGTAAGAGACAGACAGACACACTTTCGCATTTATAATATTAAGTATGGATTCCACCTTTTGCTACCAAGCCACTGTCTTATCCCTGGGACGAACTGTGTTGGGCTGCCTGCCCTCTTCCACGATTGAGGAAATTACTCAACAAATATAGCGATTCTGTCGACATAAACTGACTCGATGTCCGTGATAGTGACTTGTTCATTTAGTTACTTAACGTCAATTGCTTTTTATTTTTTAATTCTGTCCTAGTTTATATTGGCATGCTGTGTTTACCTCTAAATAGTTATACATTAAGCATAAGACACTTAACTATAAATTATCTGTAAGTAACAATGTAATAACTGTTGGTGACCCGGTAATCCTACTATAATATTATAAATGCGAAAGTTTAGATGTTTGGATGTTTGTTACTCAATCACGCTTAAACGGCTCAACTGATTTGGATGAAATTTTGCACGAAGACAGTTTATGGCCTGGATTAAAATATAGGATAGTTTTTAATCCGAGTCCACGCAGACGAAGTCGCGGGCGGCAGCTAATAAAGAAATAAATATAGCTCGGAGACATGAAGGAGTCGATCGACGTAGTGTATTTAAAGCCTAGCTGCCCACGCGGCTCCGCCCTTGTTTTACAGAGAACCCGCGAGATAAAATATAGCATATGTCCATCCTGAAGGTAAGTTCTGTATTCTGGTAAAAAAAAATGGACCTAGTAGTTCCGGAGATTACCCCTTAAATGTAAACTTACAATCTCACTCTTAATTCATATTTAACCTGTAAACGCGCATTGCAAAGAACGCAGGCAAACCCGCGGGATAAAACATAGCCTGTCGTCCAAAAAGTCCATTTTATACACAGGTGAAATATTTTTTGAAATCGGTCCAGTGTTTCCGGGGTTTAGCCCTTAAATGCAAGCTTACAAAGTTACAATCTCTCTTTCTAATATAATCGCCCGCGTATTACAGAAATGCCAGGCGGAGCCGCGGCATATAATATAGCCTATGTCAATCGTGAACGTCTATTCTATATATAGGGTGAAGGATATTTTTTTAATCGGACGAGTAGTTCCCGAGGAACGTACAAACAATACAATACAATACAATACAATACAAATACTCTTCATTGCACACCTCACACAAACAAAGCAGTTAAAAAGAAAAACAATACAATAAAATGTAGGTAGAGGTAGACAACAGGCGGTACAAACTTACAAGGCAGCAATCTCAGACTTTTCCTCTTTGTAACACGTCCACCACTTCCACCAGCAGCCATGAGTTACAACTGGGTAAGGCCGCGGAGCGTTTTAACCGACACACTTTTATGTAGGTAACGATTTATTGCCGAATAAAACCTTATGGTGGCATTCAGTTTTAATATATATTGCAAGTAGAGAAGCAAGCTTATTTGCTGTCATTTAAATTTGGTGATTAAGTCAGGCTGCCCTCCAGAAATATATACATAAAAGTACGGCGGTTGAAACGCTCCGCGGCCTTACCCAACTACGTCAGTGGAGTGTTAATTTGCACCAAGTGCGCTCGCAATTTTGCGAGAAAGATAGGGCACGTGAGCCACCTGAGAGCGCACCAGAGAGTAGAAGAACAACACTCTACTAATAATAATTGTTCATATCAAAGCCAGAATACGCAGTCGCTGTGGGCGAAATCGGTCAGAACGACATCAGCATGTACTAGCTGCTCACTGCGGCTTTGCTCGCGTATTGCAAATAACGCAGGCAAACCCGCAGGATAAAATATAGCTTATAACCAGAAAGTTGACTCTACACGCAGCTGAAAGATTTTTTTAATTCGGATAAGCGCTTCCAGAGACTACTCATTACATAAAAACTTACACACTTAGAATGGACTAGTCTATGGACTCACCATACGCAGTCTATTTTTTTATTTTTTTTATAATATAGGAGGCAAACGAGCAGTCGAATCACCTGATGGTAAGCGATAATCGACGCCCATGGACACTTACAACACCAGAAGAGTTGTAGGTGCTTTGCCGGCCTTTAAGATGGGAGTACGCTCTTTTCTTCTATGGACTCACCATACGCAGAAACAGTACAACTATGCCTTTAGAGTGATGATGGGGCTACCCCATTTCTGTAGCGCATCAGGGATGTTCGCGGAGGCCGGGGTAGATTGTTTTTACACCATAATGAGGAAACGCTGTACATCCCTGGTGCGCATCAGGGTTCGGGCTAGCTCCAATCCCATCCAGAGGGCATTGTCGGAGAGATTTGATTGATCTCACAGACTTTTCCTCTATACAGTATTAGTCTAGATTAGTACCTAAAGAGTAGTAGAGATCGGTAATTAAATCAGCAACAAAACACGATTTCCGCAACACTGTTAGCAACATATCAACTGCTCCGCTGCCATTGTTCGGCGCACACGCTCGTGTCGTGGCAGCACGGTGACAGCTCGACAGTTCAATGGAAAGGTCGTTGTTACTGCTCCCATTCGGTTTCACCGAGCGAAAGCGAAAATGAGGAAAATAAGAACGTTTTATGCGTCGCCGTAGGTCAACGAGGTGGGCAGCGTCAATTGTGTGATTGCGTGTTTTGTGTTTTTCTCGAAAACGAGTGAACTACAAGTAACATCTGTTAGTACCTACCAGACAGGTTAACAGATAAGAAGGTTATCTGCTTATCTGTTAACAAATCCCCTGTTAAGGTATGCCGAACAAGCATAAATGTGTCCATCCCTTTTTATCGCATCCAACGCGCTGCGATAGAACGCGTGCGTGCCGTAGCAGCGCTAGCATACCGCCCGATGGGGCCGGTATGTACAGCAGCGGTGCGACCAAATCACGGAGTGAGCCACCCTGTTCCAGATAAGATTAGAAACATCTTTTAATTTCGGAAATATGAAATTCGATTTAAACTTTCAAGATTCTCGCACATGATTTATGCTAAACGGGACTTAATCGCGTTCCATGCATCCATGTTCGCGGGACAACTGGCTTGAGCAAGTATCGACATCTTCTTGCTGCGCGGGTTTTCCGAACTACCCGCATTTGGCCTTTATTAACCACTTGTAACACATCCTTACTCCTATAGTAATAAAGACGTGGTGCGATATATTTGGCTATTTTGGCTGCTACCAACTATATGATACTGACTGTACATTAGGGTGGTCAGTGTTGTAGTGTACTGGTTAGGTTGAGTTGAGGCGAGTGATCAGTTACTTGTGAATCAGCCCAGGAAGATTTCCCGGGTTGGTTGCATCAGGAGCGTATTGGCCTAGTTTCGCAAACCAAAAGTTCAAAGCGCTTACCAATGCTGCCCTACATTCGATTCGGAATAGTTTTGCCAGGTGTACAAAACCTTGTATATAAACAAACATCTGTAACGTTTACGGGTTACCTAATTGGTACTCACTACAGCAGATATAGTATCTAAAAATAACGCTACATTCAACGCTGCTTCAACGAAATTCAGAAACTGGTACCTACGCAAAATGCTCATCATTTTCATTTCATTTTCAAATACGGAAAAGCCGTAGAAGCCATTTGACTTAAAATCTTCTTGGTTTAAAACAGACTTCTGAGCGACAGATATATACAATAAAAAAACCAGCCAAGCGCGAGTCGGACTCGCGCACGAAGTGTTCCGTACCATTATCTATAAAAACGGCAAAAAAGTCACATTTATTGTATGGGAGAGAGGGCTTTGGGTATGGAACCCTAAAGAACCTTAATGGTCTGCGCGTTATTAAACACTACGAAACACATTCGGATAGCACATTTCATCCGACTTTGTAGACGTGTCTATGATGTAGCACCATTCAATATCGATATTCAAATATATACTACCTGACACCTCCATTCAATCAATTACGATGGGCATATTCATTTCACCCATATTATGTACACCGGTCAATAAAAGAATACACGCTTAAGGGACCAAAGTAGCCTTTATTACGTTACAATAAGGTTCACTGACGATTCAGCTAAAGGTCATCGATGGTGGGAAAAAACTAAGCCGAGCGCTGTATGGTTTTAACTCATAGCCGGTAATCCTATGCCATGGATTAGGCTTAAGCTGCTGCATAAGCCCTTGGGTTAGCTCTGAAGCCATTTATTTAATTAAAACTGTAAAAGAATGCTCGTAATACTGGCCAAGCTTAGGCTACTTTTTCCCATTAGGTATACCCAGGGTTGGCCTTTTTGCCACCTCGGGAGCCTATCTCCAAGGTGCTGACTGATTGTTAGCAGGTTACAAAAACCAGGAAATCCGTTCAACGCGTTACCTGCCGACATCAGAAGTGCCCCTAATGACATCAGCACCACATTTGTTAACAAATTATGTAGTTATCTAATTAAAATAATAAGGCAGGCTCTTTAACTCAAACAATCTTTTAAATTTAAGATTAGTAGTTAAGACTATAATTTAAACCCTATTCTTTTTATTGAAATAAACAGTTCATTATTTTTTTTAACAAAAGTCAGGAAATCCGTTCAACGCGTTACCTGCCGACATCAGAAGTGCCCCTAATGACACCAGCATCACATTTGTTAACAAATTATGTAGTTACCTAATTAAGATAATAGTTGTAAGGCAGGCTCCTTAACTCAAAAAATCTTTTTAATTTAAGATTAGTAGTTTAAGACTATAATTTAAACCCTATTTTTTTTATTGAAATAAACAGTTCATTTATTTTTTAACAAAAGTCAGGAAATCCGTTCAACGCGTTACCTGCCGACATCAGAAGTGCCCCTAATGACATCAGCGTCACATTTGTTAACAAATTATGTAGTTACCTAATTAAGATAATAGTTATAAGGCAGGCTCCTTAACTCAAAAAATCTTTTAAATTTAAGATTAGTAGTTAAGACTATAATTTAACCCCTATTTATTTTTATTGAAATAAAAAGTAAAAAAAAAAACATTTTTTTTAACAAAATAAAAAAAATGTTACTAGACTCATGACCTGCTACACCGTCGACGAATTATTTGATAAAGTGTCATTGATCCGCACAGACAATGTAAATATGTAACGTTCATGTGTATTGTGTACAGTTAGGTATTTTGACTGTGAATTTTATTTTTAGCACTATATCGCTGTGAAATTTTATTAATTAATTAATATTTGTATTGTACTGGGATTATTAATTTACATTTAGTTAAATGTAATCCAATATTATGTACCGAATCTTGACGTGTAAACAATTACCTCTATTTATAAAATTATGAATATCAATATGAATATTTATATCACCCGCACCACCCGAAGGGCAATGTTTGAAGTTTCTCTGCGCGATCGCATCAGAAATGAGGCTATTCGCAGCAGAACCAAGGTAACCGATATAGCCCTCCGAATCGCTAAACTTAGTGGCAGTGGGCGGGGCATTGCACGTAGAACCGATGGCCGTTGGGACGGAAAGGTTCTCGAGTGGCGACCATGTACCGGAAGATGCGGCGGGGGTAGGCCCCCCACAAGGTGGACTGATGACCTCGTAAAGGTCGCGGGACTCCGCTGGATGCGGGTAGCGCAGGACCGGTCACATTGGCACTCTTTGGGGAAGGCCTATGTCCACCGGTGGACGTCTTTCGGCTTATTATGTGTGATGTGATGTTATCACCCGACTGCACGGTTAACACAAGACGGCGTGCGAGCTCTCTCGCACTATACGTCGCTCTCTCTCTCTCTTATTAGAAAACTTATATAGAAAGAGACGCGGATAGTGCGAGAGAGCTCGAACGCTCTGTGCGCATAGAAGAAGGATTATGTTTTTCGAAAGTTAGTATTGCATTAAGCATATAATTAAATACTAGCTAGGGGAGGGTTTCCGGGATAAAAACTAGCCTACGTCCCCGGGACTCAATCCGGGACTATCTCCATACCTCATGTCGATTCAGCGGTTTTAAGCGTGAAAGGACAGCACAAGCAGCAGCAGAAGAGCAGAAGCGACTCCATACCAAAGTATGGAGTCGCTTCTGCTGTACGCAATACTGACAGGTCGCTAGAGCTGGGTCGTTTCGACTTTTCCGTGAAACGAAACGTAACCGTTTTCTTTTTAAAACAGTTTCAAAATTAACTAGTTTCTCCGTGCGTTGCCGCCGTCGCCGGTCGCCAAACGAAGTGAAACGAAACTGTTCGAGTTGCGTTTTCACGTTTTGCATTGCAACCGTTGCGTGCGACTGTCGCCTTCTACTCGTAGCTCCTTGTCATAGTTTTTATAAAAACAGTTTGTGGTTCTAGCCTCAAACCGTTTTTCCGTTACTGTACGAGAAACTGTTTTTGAAAACGCTTACGGGAAAAAACGCCCAGCTCTACAGGTCGCCTTAGATATAAATACTACCAACTTATTTTACCGTGTCGTCCTCTCCTATATCACACGAAGGTCGACATTTTCGCTACCAGGAACCCGCCTAGCGGGCGTCTACGCTGTAGTCGCTTTCCGAGGAAAACCACAGGATCGGCTACGAGTAGCGCGTAGCGATTCTTGGTCGCGAAAGTGTTAAAGTTTATAAGTGAACAAGTTTCCCTCGGCCGCAAATATAAGCTGGCGTTTCATTTGATTATCTTGAGACTTTTAAGCTGGGCATATCTTTATTATGTTATTTTTGACGTCTATACTACTTGCACTATTTTCTATTCCGTGAATATACATCATAAGGTTGCTGCCAGGAACTCATTTCAGTGCTTCTATGCATGGGGTTATCAATTTAACGGTCTACGTAAAATATAAAAGACATCAACACTTCAACATCTCTATAGGTAGGGAAAGCATGACCCAAAAGGATTTGGGAGTCAAATTATTGTAAATCGGAAATTTAAATTCTATCGGACGTCCTAAATTTTCAATAGATTGAATATTACGGGTCAAAATTACACAAATCGAAGTAGCCTCGTAGTAAAGCTGGATAAAGGCTAGTGTTGTGGGAATTAGACAACGATATATAAAATAGACACAAATTCTCAAATACATAGAAAAAATTCAAGACAGAAACAGATCGTGCTTAACGCTCATCGAAATGGGCAAGCTGTTGGACTTTTCTATATACTCGTAACATCATCTAATGTACACAGTTTCTGACAATAAATGATTCTTATTCTTATTCAGCACACAAGTTTTACCTTGTTTCAACCTAGGTCCGTCAGATTCGTAGGAATTATCACTACCCACTAGGCTAAACCAGTGTTCACGGGAAAAGATCCGTCAGCCATCAAGTGGCCGACGTATATCTTAAAATAAATTTACGTCACACCTGGCCATAATGCTAGTTTTATTGCACGCTGCGCGTACGGTAAAACTCGCATTGTGGCCAGGTGAAGACGTAAAATTGTGTACTCACCACGGGCGGTAATTCGTAAAGCCCCAGATCGCATATTTATCACTCTCCTTCTCACCTTCGGTTCGGGCCTCAAACACCTGCGATGTGGGCCTTTCACGAATTCACCGCCCTTGGTACGTAATGTACTATTATCGTTGCGTTTATCCTGTTTCGGTTTTCCGTAAATGCGACACGATTAAATAAATGGAAAAAAAGACATGAGAGGTACATACATTTTGTAATTTAAACTCTACTTCGAAAGCGCGATGCAGATCAGCCAATCAGAGCATCGCGCCATCTATCGCCAGAGCAGCGTTGAAAAACCCCATTTCTCAAACTAGATGTCGCCAATTGCCACGTAGCTCGCTGAAATTGAAATTTTATACGTAAATTTACACAAGATTTCTATTTCGAGCAGTGTGTTTAAATCCTTTGAGATTCAGCAGAAATGGGGAAACGTGCGCAAAGTGAAACGACCTTAGCAAGCTGTTCTTTGTGACGTTTTGTTATGAATCATAACTTATGATTGCCTGCTATTTGCGCTTTGACGACGAGTCTGATTGAGAAGATACAGTGGACACTAAATCTTCGTCGCTTTCCTCGTAGTTACGGCCTCCCAGCTACGTTATTCTTTCTTCCTGGGATCTGTGAATTGTAATCGAGACTTTGAATATAAAGCAAGTAGTTGAGTATGAGTAGCACCTAGCAGTACCTAGGTCCTCGACTTTTCGGCAGAACCTCGGCAACCTCTCTGGTCAATGTATCGAACAGTTATTCTTCGGTAGGTGGGTGTAAATAGTACTACGTGTTAGTTAGTGCCTAAAGAATTTTACCAGTTAGCGGCGTTACCACTTACCAGTTCCTGTAATGTAGACAAGAGCTTGGGACTTACTCTTACATTTCTGATGATAAGGGAGCACAAAATATCCACAATATTTTCCAGGCTTACTTCAAAACTTCATTTAGACTTTTTTTGAAACAGAACGGCATTTATTTTGTATTTTGTTCCTGATAAGAGCAAGACTGTTAATTGCAGTGCTTAAACTGGAAAGTGAGTGTTCTGTTCCGAATACGTTTCCAAGACTCCGAAATCATAATTTAAACAGGTCACATCCTGATCCAGATTTTACGCCTTAACTTAACTATACAATCAAGTCGCAGATGATCAGTATGCAGACCGCGTAAGACCGTTCATAAACCCTTTTAGCTCAGTACCCGTAACTCAAGCACTGCCGTTTAGAAACCCTTGCAATTTCGAAAAGTGTTTTGTCTTCCACATGAACCATCTGTTCCTCGAAACTCTACCTCACCAAACTACAGCGACACCAAAACGTCGTAAGTTACATGAATCTTAAGGATTCATAGGCCCTTTCAATTTGACCAGAATTCCTGGCGTCTTACATTATTAAAACCAACCTGAATACGCCCTGAAACACTTCCCTCACAACTGAAACTGAACCTTATCGCGATACAAAGTGAGTTAACAGTCGAGTGACGCGATACTGTAACTTGGCGTGTTTTAAAGTGGTCGGTTTATTTATAGGTGATGAGACGTAAATTGCAAGTCGTGCATTCTGCAGGTATAGATGGATCGGGTAAACATGTGGAGTGTTTACTAGAAGACAAGAGCAGAGTTTATGTTATATGGATTATCTTAGTTTGATCATTACTCGAGATGAAGTGGGCTAGAACTTTTGTAAAGGTCTGAATAAATGCCCTACAGTTGAAGTCAAATAATATATGTTTTCACTTTTGCACATTATGCTAACGTAATAAGAAATAGAATAGATAGAATAGAATAGAAAAATCTTTATTCTAAATAAAGCACTCATTACTGAGAATAAATATAAACATAAAACAAACAAAGATATCGAATGAGTTCAGAAATGTGTGTAATAAAGAATAGGCTAAGGCTCAGCATTAATGTTGCAATTGCGAGTTGTAAGCACAATTGCAAGTATTGCAACGCTGTCCAACCATAATTTGCCCCACTAATTTGTAAAACAACAGATGCAGCTTTGGTAAATAAAGTTATTTGTATTAGTGTAGTCTAAGCCTAACAGTGATATTTAGCTTAGGCGAACAATGTAACGTGTGTCTTAGGCGCCACTGTACACTTTTATTGACGGTGATATGCATCCTATGCTGCGCCGGTCCCAAGCAAAACGTAAAAGCAAATTCTGCGAGCGTAAAATTGCAACCATGCTACGCTCACTTATCGATGTGGACATCCGTCACTCTTGCACTCGTATACTGTCAGAACGTGACGGACGCCTTATCCACAGCGAAAAGTGACAAAATTAAGACCATGCTACGCCCGCAGATTATACATTTCTTGTAGTCCTTTACGATTAACATTATTAGGTTTTCAATTCCGTATACAGCCAAAATATCGGAAAGTATTTTCATCCACAATAAACACTCAACGACCGAAATTGGTTCTCTATTGCCGTCTTCGAAACAGAACGCGCAGTTTCTATTTTCTGTGACCAACACGATTTTTTTAACAAAGTTGTGAATAAAGAACTATCACTGAACATGCAACGTCCTCAATCTTCATTAGATATTGAATCAAAGTTCTTGCCGATATGGATCCCCTTTCCCAGTAATTTTGTAGTAGTCCAGGACTTGTTAAAAATACCTGAACATGCCATGCCAGTTTTTCGTTACATACATACACATACATAACATACATTCACGCCTTTATTCCCAAAAGGGGTAGGCAGAGCACATGAAACGTATATTCCAGCGCCACTTTTAGCATAAATGTGGGTATAAAAGATCGACAAAATGTGAATAGCCCATCGCCCACAACACACTTCAACCCTGGTCCCTTAGTCGACTTTTACGACACCCACGGGAAGAAAGGGGGTGTGAAATTCTAACCCGACACCACACGGATTCAGTTTTTCGTTACATTGACAATAATGCGATCAGGGGCTGACGGTGGTTTGAACGCTCGTAGAATCGTCCTAAAATTTCACAAATCAAAGCCCGTCTGCATCCAAATCTCCGTCTTCCTCCAGACCTGACAAATCTGGTGCGAGTCGCAGCATCCGACCTGAACCGGATCGGTCCGGAACACTCGTTGTAAATCACACTGATTGCACTAAGCTAGTTCGCAACTAGGTCGGACGAGTGCAGAGATTCAATGTTCAATGTTCTTATTCGTGATAGTGTGCTCACTATAGTCGCAATATATATCTCAGTGTAGATGTTTACATAACATATTAAATTAAAGTGGGTACAGGAGGAACGGGTTAGGCTGCTTAGAAGTCACAAATTTACTGACGATACCTAAATATGAGACCAAATTTTTCAGGGGCAGTTTCAAGTATGCCACATCAAAAATTTGGAATGATCTGCCACCACCACTAAGAAACCCAATGCCCTTGCTAAAATTCAAAAAACTTGTTAAAGCACACTTTCTGGAATTACATAAATCCTACTAATATTATAAATGCAAAAGTTTAGATGTTTGGATGTTTGTTACTCAATCACTCTTAAACGGCTGAACCGATTTGAATTAAATTTTGCACGAAGGTAGTTTATAGCCTGGATTAAAATATAGGATAGTTTTTATCCCGAGTCCACGCAGACGGAAGCTAGTATATATATAAAGACCACCCAAAATAAATAAATAATATCATAAAATCATAAATAAATAAAGACAATTGTATGATTCTTTTTTCTTTTTTTTTCTCTTTTGTTTCTTTATTAATAGTAAATCCGCTTTGAAGGTAACGCACACACATGCACACACACACATACACACACACACACGCACACACACACTCGCGCGAGCAAAGCTTGCAAACGTGGCCGACCTGTTTAGTTGTTTAGTTTTAGTTAAGTTTTTACTTTAGTTTATGAAAGGGATCAGTCTGAAAATCTGCGCTAGACTCTG
Source organism: Epinotia bilunana (assembly GCA_947049275.1). Taxonomy (NCBI): domain Eukaryota; kingdom Metazoa; phylum Arthropoda; class Insecta; order Lepidoptera; family Tortricidae; genus Epinotia; species Epinotia bilunana. Next base: position 4,508,552 of record OX346264.1, read on the forward strand.
TTCAACAGACGCTGAGACGGATACCCATTTTGCCTAGATACTTAAGTTTTCATTGTTTATATTAAATTACTATTGTTTTTGTTGTTTTTAAGTTCGAGGCAATAAACCATTTTTTATTTTATTTATTTTACAAGCTTTTATTTAACCTGCACCATTTTTCACCCACTTGCCAAGTTGCCAGTATCCGATTGAGCTGAAAATTGGCATAGTTATGTAAGTTCGGTGACAATGGCACCACCGACTATATTTCAACAAGCTATTCAGCGATACCTCACACCATGGGTTTAAAGAAAAAAATGACATCCCCACTTCACTTGAAGGGGAGGTACTCTAATAAATAATAATTAAAAAAAACAAGATTATATTCTACCGATTTGTCGGCGTGATTGTTTTATATACCCATGCCGAATTACAGCTTTCTAGTAGTAAGGGTTACTGAGCTAAGCCGCAGACGGGCAGACGGACATGGCGAAACTATAAGGATTCCTTGTTGACTATGGAACCCTAATAAATACATTTTGCGGAGAACTTCGAAGTAAAAAGATTGACTTGCCGAATAGCCCTTCACATGAATGACTTGACAAGTGGATTTCAAAGTGCTCAAATATTTGAATAAAAACTATTTAATCATTAGCCAGACGGAAAGTCTTTTTTTTCAAATCCTTGTTTTGTTTATGGCTACAATTGTAGGTACTTATACTTCCCGATCCTAATACTTATATTGTAAATACGAAAGATGAGATGTTTGGATGTTTAGATGTTACTCAATGACGCAATAACGGCTTAACGGATTAAGATAAATTTATTTTGGTATACATATAGAGTATAGCCTGGACTCGAGTAACATACCCCGGGAATGATACCCTAACGGGGCGAAATGGCGGGCCGAAGTCGCGATAAGAATCTAGTTATTAATAAACACCGACAAGAGCTTTGCTCTTAAATAATCAGAAGAAGAAGAAGGTATTAAAGGTGGCAATCTGCTAAATACTTTACGTGTTAATCTTGCTACAAAAATACGTTCAGCAGAAAGTATGCACGTTGCGCATTTCATCTAATTTTAAAATGAAAGGATTTTGCACCCAAGCTCATCGCCTGAGATATAAAATAAATTAAATTGCGTCAAGAAGTGTTATAGAACTTGGCCAATGAACTTTTTCCTTTAAAGTATTTTAGTCGGATCTTGTAAATGCATTTTGTTCTGAAGATTTGATCCTTTGAACGTGTACTTAAAGAGGCTGCCAACTATGTTTATGTGGCCATTAATGCAATAGTCAACTAAACTCGCGAAAACACTCGGAAAAACTACGTTTCAATTTTTTTTGCTATATATATATCTATATATATATATATATTATCTTCTTTCATAAGGAAATTCCATAAAATGAACTCTATTTGACCATAGAAAATCGTGATGTCACTTGTTCCTATTTCCCTACGCAAACTTCTTACTTACAGTGTTTTTGATATTTCTATAAAAGTTGCTGATTTGACTTCATATTTTTTATAACACTACTCTAGGTAAATTGATATATATCTATCTCGTATCGCGTCAATGACATTAAAAGCATTGTGTGCAAAAGCAACAAAATTAAGCGCATTTCACGCCTGTTGCAACATCTAAATTACTATGCACTATATCATGTCTGTAATCTCAGCGAGATGCGTTTCGCGACCTAGGTCAACCGGGCCGGCGCGGTCACTGGGTCGCCATTGTTGCCGAAACAAACCGACGAATCGCGGACGCGGTCAGGCCGGGCGACGCGGTCGATGCGAGTGGTTGTTTAAATAGGTCGGATTATGTTGTTTGTGTTTATAACCCGGGGCGTTCGGGATGTAGATGGGATTGTGGGGAACGGTCGGGAATTCGAGTGTTTGGAATTGGGCGGGTTATGTTGGTGTTTGTGTGGAGGCAAATGGTGATGGTGCATTTTGTAATAGAAAACTAATTATTTGGCTGCTATTTTTATTAGTATAAGCGGACACGGAAATGAATAGGGAGACCTGTATGTCTTCATTTGCCTTGTGTGTTAAATTGTATAAATAAAGAACATCATATTTATTTACGCTACTGCACCGATGAACTAAAAATAACCAGTTGCAGTTGTGGGTGATCGTGTATAGGTTAACATTCAATTTAAACTAGTTCAACAGAATTACTGGAGCAGTTATTTGGGTATGGATGCTGTCGACTGGAGCACACCTACAATACATATTCTCCCTACTACTTAAGTAAAGTATAAATAAAACTTTATTTTACACATGCACTTTGTGGGATTCAACACTGATATAACCTTGAAATGAGTCATAACGTATAGCTGTCACGTTGACTGGTTAATTAACATATTCGATGTGACAGCCATGGCAACAAATAAAATATATAAATCAACATAATGGGATATTAAGGCTACTAAAAAAGTGTAAAGTGTACACTTATTAGCTTATTTCGGTAGCTTTTCATAAGGGCAAACATTTTTCCCCATATTTTACCTACATTTTTATGACCGCTTTAGCCTAGTTGGTAGTGACCCTGGCTACGAAGCAAGAGGTCCTGGGTTCGAATCCCGGTAAGGGCATTTATTTGTGTGATGAGCACGAATATTTGTTCCCGAGTCATGGATGTTTTCTATGTATTTAAGTATTTATTTATCTATAAAAGTATGTTTATTGTCGTCTAGTACCCATAGTACAAGCTTCGAAAAGTTTGGGACTAGGTCGATTTGTGAAAGATCGTCCCCTAATTTGTTTATATATTTATATATATATATACTGCAATGGCAAACTGGCATACGGTCTTCGTTTGAGGATGATTATCTTGATTTGAGGCTTCGTTATGTAGATAGACGACGGCACTCACTCTCAAGACTCAACACAATACATCCTCGGAATCTTAGGCGACCTTATTCACGCCCAGAAACACAACACCACATACCTACAGAGCAAGTGGTTGCGTTATTTTTTTTCTTTCCTATAATATAATATAAGATGAGATCGTCAACTTAGATAAGGACTTTTTTTTTTAAAACAATCGGCGTTACGTAAGCTTTGTTTTATAAAGAAAGGATTTACGAAAATATTTATGGTGTCAGAAATGAGGAATGGAAAATTCAAGTATTCAAGTATTTATTGCAATCATGTTGTTGCAGTTTGGTACATAGTTGACATATGTTACATTAAGTCTCAAAAATGAACCCTGTGAAATAGAACACGTACGTGAAATTAATCATTTGTGACTAAATGCAATGCCAAAAGTTAGTAAGCTAGTTTTTTCATTATGGACTGTAATAAGTACCTACTTAATGCATCCAGTATCTGTGCCAGAAAACGAACTAGTGTTTGGGAGTGAAAGCGGCGGGGTAATGGCCGACCTGACCTATATTTGGCCGGGCGACCCGACCCCGCATACGTGCTAAATATGTAACTCCATTGATCTTCTGGAATCCTGGTACTTCTGGCGAACTGACTTCTAAATTCGAATCACAGAATATGTTGTCTGAGTATATAGATTTATATACAGGGGAGCTATGGTAATAATAATAGCACGACGAAAGGGATATTATCATTCGTCGTCTTTGTCATTGTTCCACTTATTTTCCGCAATGTAGTATGAGGTTGCGGAAAATAAACTTTTATCCGTCCAAATTAAGAAGGTTGTTTATTGTAAGCTGTCAGCCATTTTAAGACCTTCTTAATTTAGCTGCATATAAGAGCCTTTCCGTCCCTTATTGTGGCAACCGTATAACTCCTCTGTAGATATCTTTATTCTAAGGTTGTAGTACTGAGGTATAGAAGGTCTACTCCGTTATGACGTTAGCTATCATATTTATGCCCAGCTAAAAAGGGATCTCCTAATTGTCAGGAATCCTGGTTCTTCTGGCGAACTGATTTCAAAATACTAACCACAGAATATGCTAGTACAGTGGTATAGAAGGTCCAATCCGTGTTCTGACGCTAATATGGAGATTAACACTTTGCAACCAAGAATTGCTACTCGCTACGCTCGTAGCCGATCCTGTGGCTTTCCTCGTATATGGCGGAAAGCGACTACGGCGTAGGCGCCCGCTAGGCGGGTTCCTGGTTGCGAAAGTGTTAACACATTCACAGTCAAGAATCGCTACGCGCTACGCTCGTAGCCGATCCTGTAGTTTTCCTTGTATGTGGCGGAAAGCGACTACGACGTAGTCGCCCGCTAGGCGGGTTTCTGGCATTGAAACTGTTAAGCTGCTACGAACTTAGAGTCAGTAGCGTGGTGGTGAATAAGTTAAAGAATAGCTAGGGGTTTAGATAAAACAGGAATTATTATTATTACTTCAAAAGAAAGAAGGCAAAAAAATAAGAAGGCAAATATCTCCAAAAATTACGAAGCTACATTAACCGTTCTCATGTTGCTTGTTAGGGAGAGAAAACGCTAGCTGATCGTGACGTCACTATCCACGAGCGTCATAGTAAATGGCAATCGTTTCATATGAAGGTTCGTTTTGCCGAAAAGGGTGTTTTGGGAGGGGATGTATTCTGTACACCCCCTTTTAAAACTATGGAAACATATATATATAATTTTGAGATTATTTAACCTCCTGCGTTGCTTTTTCTCTATTTGACTTAAGAATGTAGTAAATCCTTTTTCAAGAAAATACATCATTACTGAAACCCCTATTTGAATCGAACAATCCATACTAATATTATAAATGCGAAAGTGTGTCTGTCTGTCTGTCTGTTACCTCTTCACACTTAAACCGCTGAACCGATTTTGATGAAAGTCGGTATAGAGGTAGTTTGAGTCCTGGGGAAGGACATAGAATAGTTTTTATCCCGGAAATCATCCCCTAAAGGGGATGAAGTGGGGGGTTGAAAGTTTGTATGGAGCTACGATATAAACGAGTTCCACGCGGACGGAGTCGCGGGCAGAAGCTAGTCGTTATATAGTTTCCACAAGTGACAGCGCCATCTAGTGGTCCTAGAACTAAATCGTAATAAACAGTAAACATAACGTAGCACAGTCAGCGCCATATAGTTAGTAGCAGCCGGAGTAGCCAAATATTTCGTAACACACCCTTATTCTTACAGTAATAAAGACGTGTACCGAAATATTTGGCTACCTTGGCGGCTAATAACTATATGGCGCTGACTGTACATACCGCGCCGTAACCTACTTCATAAGTGCATGGACATGCTTGAACCGTATTGCCATAGTAAGACGGTTCAAGCATGTCCATGCACTTATGAAAGCCCTTTGGTACGTAAGTGCATCGCTCTCGCCGCCGCCGCCGCTCGCAGTCGTGGCCGAGCTGTCAGAACTAGGTTAGATGTGTATGCAACATGGAACTTTTGTGAGCAGGTTCGTTAATTCTATTTTTTTTTTTGTCACTTTCAACTTTTTTTTTTAAGAAATGCCCGCTAGTTTTACATCTCACAAAGCCACTAGTATTAGTAGTTGCAGCATACTTAGTACTACATATACAATTAGCGGTAACACTTAACGATGAAAGACAACGGCTTTGTTTTCTCTTTGTGCCTGGTAGTCCTAGTACAAAGAACAGTCAATTAGTTCTAGATAAATATTCACATCATAATGTACAAAGTGTACGTACTGCCAGGCTTTCATTATTTCATGCATCCATAAAGTAATTAATTTAGTTACAATGTAGCGGCAGGTTCCAGTATAAAAATAAACCATTATTTATACCTCGCAGCGCAGGTTTAATTACTTTAATTCCGTTAAGTGCCGGTGTGGGTCGGCCACTGTTTTTATTTTTTATTTTTAAAACGTTTTGGAAGAGCTTAATTGTGATTGATAGCACGCTTTGATTTTAAAATGCTTTTTTTCTTCAAATTATATTTACTGTTCTCCGGTTTTATAAAAATCGGCTAAACCTAGTCCTATGCACGCCGCGTTTTTTAAACGCGCAATGGACGCGCTTTTATGTCGATTTACATGTATGTGGCTCGATACAAACGCGACAATCGGGCGTCAAATACCGATCATAATTCAACTTTTTTCTTTTTTCTATGCCATTTCTATCTGTGAGTTCCTTTAATTGGCTTTGTATTGCTATGTAAGACTTATATCATGTTTTTGCAGCTGTTGGTACTCCTTAAGTATGAATAAATAAATAAATAATCTGTCATTATCAAGTCAAGTGAAAGCAGGATAAAATATAGCCTACAACCATCGCAAATGGCCATTCTACACGCGGGTGAAAGAATCAGACTCGCTCACGAAGGGTTCCGTACCATTTACCATAAAACAGCAAAAAAATCACGTTTGTTGTACGTATATAGGAGCCCCTTAAATATTTATTTTATTCTGTTTTTTTTGTATTTGTTGTTATAGCGGCAACAGAAATACATCATATGTGAAAATTTCAACTGTCTAACTATCAGCACGGTTCATGGGATGGTGGCAGACGGACGGACAGCGGAGTCTTAGTAATAGGGTCTCATTTTACCCTTTGCGTACGGAACCCTAATAAAAAACATGGTATATAAAACTTAAATTTTATGCAGTTCAATTTAATTCAGTCTGGGACGGCACATTAACTTGAATGCGGTTTCAAGTTTACGAGCAATATGCGGCGGCCCTAGCGCGTATGATGCATACAATGTGCAAAAGTGCATACACTCATAAACTCACGCCTGCGTTCTCAGAAGAGGTAAACAGAGCACATTAACAATCCCGGATTACCGAGAAGCGGAAACATGGATTCTGCATCGTTAAGAGTGGCTATTAAGAGGCACCGGAGCGCTACTGCGCGTAGCAGCATTTTTCCGCTTTGTAGCGAAAATCCCACGTAGAAGCATGACTCGTATTTGAGTTATTGATCTTAAATGTGCTAACATATTCAGTGCCAAAGATTTCGTAGCACTACGCTCGTAACCGATAACATGCGAAACTCTGTAGGTATGTAGAGGAAAGCGCCTACGGCCCGGCAACGACACCGCGCGTCGGCGGCAGCGGTTTTTCCAATCCATTGCGTGTGATCTCAAATAATCACAGTGCGTTTCGCGTCTCGATCGCGCAATGAACAGATAAAACGCTTGTCGCGCCGCAATTCGTGCAATGTCGTGGCCGGGCCCGGTAGAGTAAAGTATAAGAGAGCCCACGTAGCGGGTTCCTGGTACTGAGAGTGATACATAATAATATAATAGTTCATTTACTCACCTTGAGTTGAGGAGCTGGTCGTCTCGGCGGACAGCAACGGTCACCACAACCTATGGGGAATGGAAACAAACAACCAAAGAGGTAACGATATTGTTGAATACCTAATGACTACTAACCTGGATATCCTAAACACAGGAGCAAAACCTACATTTGTCACTCGTAGATGTAACACTATAATTGACATTACATTAAGCACAGGGCTAGCAGCTCAACACGTATCCAACTGGCATGTGTCGGACGAGCTATCGTGCTCCGACCACAGGTGATTCCGTTATGACCTCACAGCCGACACAACCAAACCAACACCCAGAAGAAACCCGAGACGCACGGACGTTGAGGCATACAAGGAGATTCTGGTAGGTAAACTAGACAATAACATAAACACACACAGGCCTCACAACACCACAGAACAACATATAACAGAGAGTTATGAGAACACATGCCCATTATCGACACCACCAGTCAGTGGGAATAACGCAAACTCTGACTGGTGGGGCTCGGAAATGGAGCGGATGAGAACGAAAATGAGAAGGCTACTGAACAGAGCAATGAATACAAAAGCTGAAGATGACTGAGACAAATATAAAACGGTCAAAGCCGATTACAAAAAGAGAACAAGATACAGAAGATCTGCATCATGGCGGAACTTCTGTGACAACATATCCAGTAGCACACAAGCCAACAGAACAAGGAAGATACTAGCCAGCCAACCCAGTCAACTACTGGGCACACTGAGAAGACCAGACAATACCACCACCAGCAATCCATCTGAGACTGAAAGTCTATTGGTGGAAACCCACTTCCCGGGGTGCAAGGTAGTTGACGTACAAACCTGGGTAGGCCAGGAGGAGAACTATCATCCAACAGAAAACGAGTGGAAGATAGCAGAACGAATAACAGAGGAAAACAAAACGGCCTGGGCGATAAATAGTTTTGACGACTACAAATCACCAGGTCTGTACGGTATCTACCCTGCCTTACTAAAGTGGGGAGGACATAAGCTGACCGAGCATCTATCGAACCTACTATGCAGTTGCATTGCATACAGATACATACCAACAAAATGGAGAGAGGTAAAAGTAATATTCTTACCGAAACCGGGGAAGAGTGACTACTCAGACCCAAAATCCTTTAGACCCATAAGCCTAACCTCTTTCATGTTAAAGACCCTGGAGAGACTCTGCGACAGGGACTTAAAAGACACGGCCCTTAAAAACATAAAGATACACCCAAACCAACATGCCTACAGCTAAGGCAAATCGACAGACTCAGCCCTTCATGCTGTAGTAACCAACATAGAAGACGCGCTCGCTAGAAAGAACTCCTGTCTAGGCACCTTCATTGATATAGAGGGTGCGTTCGACAGGACCAACTTTAGCAGCATAAACCAAGCACTAGAAAGACATAAAACCGAACAGCTGCTCATAGAATTGATTATGAACATGCTAAAGAAAAGAATTATAAGACTATCCGAAAACCAAAGCCACCAGGCACTCATAAGAGGATGCCCTCAAGGAGGCGTCCTCTCGCCACTGCTGTGGAACCTGGTAGTAAACGACCTAATAACGAAACTAAACAATAACCGCTTCCTAACGATAGGATATGCGGACGACATAGTCATACTGGTCAGCGGCCTGATCATAAGCACACTATGTGAACTAACACAAACAGCACTGAAAATAATAGAGAAATGGTGCAAGGAGAATGACCTATCGGTAAACCCAAAGAAGACCGACACAATTCTCTTCACAAATAAACGTAAACTGGGTACCTACGAAATGCCAACACTATTTGGCACAAAACTAACACTCTCGAAGGAGGTGAAATATCTAGGTATAACACTAGACGACAAACTTAATTGGAGCAAACACCTAGACAGTAGACTAAACAAAGGAACAGTAGCCTTCTGGAAATGCAGAAGGATGGTGGGGAAGAGATGGGGCCTGGCTCCCCACATCATACTGTGGCTGTACAAAATGGTGATAGTACCAATGATTAGCTATGGTGCCATAGTATGGTGGCCCCGTACCCAAACCACAAGTGCAATTACCAAAATCCAAAAAACGCAAAGACTAGCATTTGTGGCGGCTACAGGATGTATGAGAACAACCCCAACAGCAGCACTAGAAATAATGCTAGGACTCCTACCTTTACACATGCATATACAAAAGGAAGCGGCTGCGACGGCAATACGCCTAAAAAGCCTCAACCTATGGACGAAACTAAACACACCACACACGAAGATCCACAACAGACTGATCACAAGCCTCCCTATCATGCAGGCTCCAATCGATAAAATACCGAGAACTGCAGTCTTCAGGAAAGACTACGGCATATTACTAACAGAAGACTCGACAGAGGGGCTAAACCAAACAGACCTCAGAATCTTCACAGATGGTTCGAAAACAAATACGGGAACGGGATGTGGAGTGTTCTCAGAGGACTTAAACATACACATATCCAAACCACTGGGTAAAGAAAACACGGTATTCCAGGCTGAATGCGTAGGGATAATTGAAGCCTGTAATGCCATAAAGAGACGACAAGTTGAGAACACAAACATACGGATACTCTCAGACAGTAAATCGGTACTACAAGCACTGAACAGTGACAACATCACATCTAGCTTGATATACGAATGCCACCAAAACTTAACAGAGGTGTGCGTAGACAAAAACAACGTTACCATACAATGGATCAAGGGGCACAGTGGCTCAAGAGGAAACGACGCAGCGGACGAACTGGCCAGGAAAGGCTCAGAAACGGCGGCATACGGACCGGAACCAATCTTACCCCTGCCACAAAGCTACATATACAATCAACTTGACCTATACACAAAAGATACTGGGAGGATATAGGCACATGCAGCCAGACCAAAGAGATTCTGTCAAAACGCGACAACAAACTCACAACCGCACTACTGAAGACACACAGAAACCAACTACGCAAGATAGTAGGAATAATAACAGGACATAATACCCTGAACAGACACCTGTACAACATGGGTATCACAGACAGCCCCATGTGCAGAGCATGCATGGAGGCGGAGGAAACGACCAAACATATTCTACTGGACTGCAAGCAGGTAGAAGTATACAGGAAGAGGCACCTAGGGTCTCCGGACACACTACGGAACGCAGTCAGGAACACAAAGGCACTCACCAACTTTCTAGAGGAGCTGGGGTGGTTAGAGTAGCGCTACCCCACCATTTCACGCAAAATAGGCACACTGGATGTCGCCTTGCGGAAAAGAGCCCAGTACAACTAACTAACTAACTCACCTTGAACGGTGATACTGAGCTGGGACAAGGGCGATACGTCTAAAGCATGTAGGACGGTGATACTATGAATGTCCCAGGACGCAGGTAGGTATTTGACGCCCGTGCCGATGACAAGGGTGATACGTCTGAAGCATGTAGGACGGTGATACGATGAATGTCCCAGGACGCAGGTAGGTATTTGACGCCCGTGCCGATGACAAGGGTGATACGTCTGAAGCATGTAGGACGGTGATACGATGAATGTCCCAGGACGCAGGTAGGTATTTGACGCCCGTGCCGATGACAAGGGTGATACGTCTGAAGCATGTAGGACGGTGATACGATGAATGTCCCAGGACGCAGGTAGGTATTTGAAGCCCGAGCCGATGACAAGGGTGATACGTCTGAAGCATGTAGGACGGTGATACGATAATGTCCCAGGTCGCAGGTAGGTATTAGACGCCCGAGCCGATGACAAGGGCGATACGTCTGAAGCATGTAGGACGGTGATACGATGAATGTCCCAGGGCGCAGGTAGGTATTTGACGCCCGAGCCGATGACAAGGGCGATACGTCTGAAGCATGTAGGACGGTGATACGATGAATGTCCCAGGTCGCAGGTAGGTATTTGACGCCCGAGCCGATGACAAGGGTGATACGTCTGAAGCATGTAGGAGGGTGATACGATAATGTCCCAGGTCGCAGGTAGGTATTTGACGCCCGAGCCGATGACAAGGGCGATACGTCTGAAGCATGTAGGACGGTGATACGATGAATGTCCCAGGGCGCAGGTAGGTATTTGACGCCCGAGCCGATGACAAGGGCGATACGTCTGAAGCATGTAGGACGGTGATACGATGAATGTCCCAGGTCACAGGTAGGTATTTGACGCCCGAGCCGATGACAAGGGCGATACGTCTGAAGCATGTAGGACGGTGATACGATGAATATCCCAGGTCGCAGGTAGGTATTTGACGCCCGAGCCGATGACAAGGGCGATACGTCTGAAGCATGTAGGACGGTGATACGATAATGTCCCAGGTCGCAGGTAGGTATTTGACGCCCGAGCCGATGACAAGGGCGATACGTCTGAAGCATGTAGGACGGTGATACGATGAATGTCCCAGGTCGCAGGTAGGTATTTGACGCCCGAGCCGATGACAAGGGCGATACGTATGAAGCATGTAGGACGGTGATACGATGAATATCCCAGGTCGCAGGTAGGTATTTGACGCCCGAGCCGATGACAAGGGCGATACGTCTGAAGCATGTAGGACGGTGATACGATGAATGTCCCAGGTCGCAGGTAGGTATTTGACGCCCGAGCCGAGGACAAGGGCGATACGTCTGAAGCATGTAGTACGGTGATACGATGAATGTCCCAGGTCGCAGGTATTTGACGCCCGAGCCGATGACAAGGGCGATACAGGTGGAGGGGAGGGGCAGTTCGCAAGGCGAATTGTACATGCGAGCTATCCCCCCACTTCGTCCCGCGTTACGCAAGTTATTTGCCGGCACCTGTACGTCTGAGGCTTTCTTTATTACCACCTGAGTGAGTACATTGTCAAGAGCGAAAGACTGTCTGCTGAAAGGTCGCTGGTTCGAATACAGCTCGAAGCAATATTTTTTTCCTTTTCATTTCATTATTCTTATAACTAGCAATAAAACGGATTGGTCAACTATAGACGTTTTCCCTTTTTATTCTTTTGCAAATAACGTTATAATTTTTTTTTATTAAAGTAAGAAATCCTCCATTCGTATTCATTTCATGTTTTAAATTAAGAACAGCCCTATAAAATCGGAGTCGTATATGCGCAATAAAAGTGTCATAAAAACCATATTGTCTTCGACTCGCTCGTTTAACATACAAGCGAGCGGGATGAACAGTCGTTTTACAATACATTGTTAGTTTATTGCTTTTACATATTTGACGATTGAATTGTCACCCGTATGTGAACTGTGAATTTGTAACCACCGAGGAAGACAAGAAATAGATACGGCTCACTTCACTTCACTCTATTGTTTATGGCTACAGATACGGCTCATTAAAACAAAGTATGTCATTCCCGTGACAGCTCGTATCTTGCCTACGTCATCAGCATCCTAAACATGGCGGACTGTTAGTGTGTTGCTACTGTGTGTAGTAACTTACCCGAGTTAGAGCTGGGTCGTTTCGACTTTTCCGTGAAACGAAACGTAACCGTTTTTTTAAATCACAAAACTGTTGTGAAAAAAGTTTCAAAAATAACTAGTTTCTACGTGCGTTGCCGCCGTCGCCGGTCGCCAAACGAAGTGAAACGAAACGGTTCGAGTTGCGTTTTCACGTTTTGCTTTGCAACCGTTTCGTTTGCGACTACCGCCTTCTACTCGTAGCTCCTTGTCATCGTTTTTATAAAAACAGTTTGTGGTTCTAGCCACAAACCGTTTTTCCGTTACTGTACGAGAAACTGTTTTTGAAAACGCTTACGGGAAAAAACGCCCAGCTCTAACCCGAGTAAATTGAATACACTTAGTTGCTTTCATCAATACCTATTTATATTAAACTACTCATTATTATACAGGTATCTTTTCACCCCAAATAAAAAGTTAAACTAGCTAACATTTTTTAAAATATTAATCATGCATTAACGAAACTGACAAGTTAGGCTGACTCAGATACTTACATGATTCTTGACTATATTATTGTTTATCTACATGATTGCTTAAAGTTTCCTCTATAGAAAAAAATTTGCCAAAACTTGGTCTTTTTTGCCTTTTTTTAAGTCAGCATACCCATACAATACATTAAGTATATTACGTCAATAAAAAGTTAAAAATGTGGTATTCTACGTACCTCATCTAAAATCTCACTTATGGAAATATCAATAAAACGTCACAAAGTCAGTTGTAATTATCGAAATCGTAGCTCCATAAAAGTTTTCAGGCCCCATTTCACTCCCTTAGGGGATGATTTCCGGGATAAATACTATCCTATGCCCTTCCCCAGGACTCAAACTATCTCTATACCAGATTTCATCTAAATTGGTTCAACGGTTTAAGCGTGAAGGGATAACAGACAGACAGATGCACTTTCGCATTTATAATATCAGTATGGATGATGGGCGAAAATCTACGAGAATACCCATGTGTCAGTTCAGTGTTAAATCTATACTTACAGCAAATGCTAGCTGAAGAGAAAAACGCTGCTTATAGCTTATATAATTTGGCTCGAACACACTTGATTGACAACATTGCCCAATAGCTTTCGGACCCTCGCCAAACGACATTCACTAGGAAATAATTTGCACTCTACTAGACAGTAATTCTACTAACAGCATTAACCTTTCCGATTGACCAGGGTAAAGTGACCTCCTAAACGGTGATCAACACTTGGTAATTTGTTCTGCACCCTCTGGAGATTTGAGATGGAATTGAACGAATAAATGTAAATTAAAAGCGTTTTTCAGTAAATTTGCTTTCAGTGATCTTATTCTTACTGCTTATTCGTTTTCGCTAATGATGTTTTTTTTTCGGTTAGCGGCGTTCGTGAACTGGTGAAATGTTGGCGGGTTATCCGACCGAGCGAAGCGAGTTCTCGGGAACAAATCAGGGACCGGCAGGAAAGGGGCAAAAAAATCTAAAATTTTGGAATGTTTGTATGATGATTACTTGAGTTGAAAATTTACCTGCTTTGATGGAAGCAATAAGTGAGGTAAATACAACTTTAAAGTCCACATATGAAACGGCCGCTTTGTTTATGAACGAGCGGGATTACTTGCATGACAACAATCGCAATGCAACTTGTTTCGCGCAGTTCCATTCCATGCGACCTGAGCTAATGCGCCAGAAAGAACACACGCAATAAACATTGAAATGCGATTGGAATTCAAAAGAGATTAATCGTAGAGATGCCATAAAAGCATCTTCAAGTTCTTTTCCGAACTCAGTCACATAAATCGTTTCCCTGTGTATTTTGAATCTTTTTGCCCCGATCGTTTCAATCAAGCCTCAATTATAAATGCGTTGGGACGGCGACCATATTTGCTTTCCCAGGAGCCATATCGTTTCTTGTACCTACCTATGATAGTGACGAAACACGTCACTTGTGGAAACTCACGTACACACGCAGGCATACGAGTTTGAAAGTATGTTCACGGCCGAAGTGATCAAAATTATATAAATAAAATAAATAAATATTAGGGGAAAATCTTACACAAATTGACCTAGTCCCAAACTAAGCAAAGCTTGTACTATGGGTAATAGACGACGATAAACATACTTATATAGATAAATAGTTATACTTAAATACATAGAAAACATCCATGACTCAGGTACAAATATTCGTGCTCATCACACAAATAAATGCCCTTACCGGGATTCGAACCCGGGACCTCTTGCTTCGTAGGCAGCGTCACTACCAACTAGGCTAAAGCGGTCGTCTAAATGAACACGACATAAGGGTTTCTCAGTTTTTTTTTGGCATAAACGTACATATGTGTATGAACTCGACTGTATATTCGAGGGCGCAAGGAAAAGGAACAAGACGGCGGCGTTAAAGCGTGTTCAGATATTTTTGGGCGCCTTGCATGTTATGATATATTGCGTTGTGTAACACGCAAGTAAAGTTGATTTCGCGATTTACATGATAATGAAATCCTTCTTGTTCATAAACAAAGCGACCGTTTCATATGTGGACTTAAAAGTTGTATGTTGGTGTATTTACCTCGCTTATATTTCTTCCATCAAAGCAGGTAAATTTTCAACTCGTTATCATCATACAAACATTCCAAAATTTTAGATTTTTTGCCCCTTTCCTGGCGGTCCCTGATTTGTTCCTGAGACCTCGCTTCGCTCGGCCGGATAACCCGCCAACATTTCACGAGTTCACGAACGCCGCTAACCGCTAACAATAGTCTGGTAATCTACTTTGTGTAGCCCTGACCCGCGCAACCCGTGTTGATGCATAATGAGTCCCAACACTGCCCCTTGTGACATTGCAACACTTTATAATTTATACAACATTGTATTGTCCACCGTTCATAATGTCTTGTTTTGGTTTTAAATTGGGCTATTGTGTATATAGACTTTGAAACGTACGTACTCGTATGAGTAAGTTGTGCATATTGACATACCTATATTATGTGTCGTTCTCAGTACCAACGCTAATAAGGTCGATTTGCTCTGTGACCGACACATACGACGATTATTTTCACTTCGGTTGTACTTTCAACAAAAATAACTCATCGTATTTCAATTAATTCGTCGACCATATTAAGGGGATGCCTTGATTCGAGTCGACCACGCCCCATTGACAGAGACACGCTTATGCCCTCCGCGCACGAGAAAAAGAGATGCAACCTTCTTCGGGAATGGTTTTTTTGGTCAAATTTCGATAAATACCTAATTTAGTGAAGTTTTATTTATATTTCATTAAGTGAGATTTTAGATGGGATAAAATCTATAGTATTAACTTGATTCTGTCGTAATAGTACATTACTTACCTAGGGCGCTGAATTTGTGAATGGCCCAGATCGCGGTTGTTTGTGGCCCGAACCGAAGGTGAGGTGATCTGGGGCCCGTGGTGAATACACAATTTTACGTCTTCATCTAGCCACAATGCGAGTTTTACCGTACGCGCAGCGTCCAGTAAAGGCCAAGTGTGACGTAAAATAATGTATTGTTTGAGTAGGCTAAGTAGAAAAAGGAAAATAAAGACCTACTTTGAATTTTTTTCCAATCGAGGAATTTAAACGCAATCATGTATTGATTAAATCAGATAAACAATCATATATCTGAAAATCAGACCTTATTGTTTCTTAATCTCGTCAGAACGGCGTTTCAAAGCACGCAATAATTTCCAATTCAAACTATAATCCGCCATTGACGGCCCGTGTCCCAAATCGCGCGGCAATATTTCTAACTAAGGCAATGGTCCCACCGCCGGCTAGTAAGCTAGAAAAGTTGGGCGAGTAGCATTACATTGCGGATCTGTAAAGGTCGATTGATCACACTGAGTCTGGTTAGCACGCAATGAACCGTTTCTCGCCCAACTTTTCTAGCTTACTAGCCGGCGGTGGGACCAGTGCCTAAACGCATCAGTGTTGCCAACTTACGCTAATGTGCGTTTGTTAGAGTATTATAGAGATTATGAAAATATGGAGTTAACCCATTAACGCAACGCTACAGCGTTTTTTTTAAATTATTAAAGTAGACTCATATATGACTTACTGACTATGAGTGCTAGCAACACAGTCGGGCGTGGGGTCTCAGTCAGAATGATATGTTGGAGTAACTTTAACTAAAATTGTGTAAGATTTGCACAGACACCGTGACACTAAATAAAGCTTGCAATAAGTATTTTAATCAATATTTCTTGTTGCAGGTAAAATCCAGAAAAACAAAGTGCCATGAGAGCTGGCTTCCCAAGAATGTGAGTGATGAAAGTAATCCACTAAACTTATAAAGCACAAATACTCGCCCTCTTCATCTTACACTCTAGGTAAAACATCCATGTCAAGCAAGATGTAAAAGTATTCTCGAAACCTCGTACAAACATAAATTAGTAGTTTGAAAAGGAACCTTAGAAAGAAAGACCTAAGATGTATTTTCAAGTGAAAATATAGAGCGTTGCGGGTGCTAGGGGAATTACGAGTTGATATGATATAGTACATTAATTACCAAGGGTTGTAAAAGAAAGAAAGCGCAGCGTGCGGAAAAACTCATATTATGGCCAGGTGTAACATAATAGTACATTACGTACGCGCGTAGGGCGGTGAATTCGTGACTGGCCCAGATCGCAGGTATTTGTGGCCCGAACCGAAGGTGAGGGCCATAAATATGCGATCTGAGGCTTTGCGAATTACCGCCCGTGGTGAGTACACAATTTTACGTCTTCACGTGGTCACAATGCGAGTTTTACCGTACGCGCAGCGTGCAGTAAAACTCTCATTATGGCCAGGTGTGACGTAATAGTACATTGTGATACAAGTGAGGTATGTTGACAATTACATCAGAGGCGGAATTATCACGCGAGCCGCAGGTGAGCGTGATAAGAGAGCCGAGGATGTAATTATCAAAGCTCACGCGTTTCATACGACGTTTTTCAACACATTTTGCGAGGAAAAAAACATTTTCATGAGATGAAAATTTGATAGGCCTGCCAAGTTATTTTCCTTACTTATTGATGTCAACAGGTTTTTACTCACATGTTGAATACATCGTCAAGAATTTCTAGTGGCGTCCATTCTTTTTATCACTTTTCTAGTCACCACGAATCAACATTTTTGTTAATAACCAAAAACGCATTAACAATGTTTACAAATATCTGTGAAATAACCTATAATGGCGCGCATCAATTTTTTTTGTGAAGTTTGCGCATTAGATGAAATCTCTAAACAGCCAATACTCAATAAAATAAATAATTTCGTTTTAAAATGTTATCTTTATTAATTCATGTAAAATATGATCAAAAGTGAATAGTTTTACTAAATTAACCGTTTCTATATCATATCCAAAAAGAAATAGTCAATTAACTAATAAAAAGGATTTAATTTGTTTAGTCGAGTAAGAATCCATTTGCCGAGAATTAAAAAAAAAGCTGTACATTCTGTACAACCCGGTTAGTTTAAGAATGCACCGTGTGCATGCATACATCTTGCTGCAAGGTGGCAACGTGACTTAATCGGGATATAACCATAACACACAAGTATCGTAATGTTATTAAACACGCGTGTTTAATATCCAGGATTATGAGCCTAAAAGCGACACAATAAGAGGTACGTTACGAGCAATTGTGTTGAAAAGGTTTATTAGGAAGTCGTCTGGATCTCAGTTTGGCATCTGATAACTTATACGAAGCTTAAGAAGATGACCGTATTATCGAGGATATAAGGGCGAGTTTAGCTATTATCGAACGCTTTATTTTCTCACTGTATGTTTACTATTTTACTGACAATGAAATACGATATCGCCCTGAATAAGAGCTGGTATTTTTCCATATTTTTTCCTGTCGTTAGTTTATGGAAGTGTCAACGAATCGCGTAAATCTAACGTATTTATTTACCTCTCTGAGGTCTCCCGACCTTTCGGATGTGTCGCAACATCCATGGTCACGGGACAACTAAAAGGTTGTAAATAAGTGAATATACGTGATTAAGTTCCGTTTAGTGAAAATAATGTGTGAGAAACATGAAAGTGTAAATCTACTAAAGCTTTCTTATCAAACTCACAACTTAACCAAAAGTCGATGTAAACATTATCAAATTTCACGTCTATAACATTATATGTATGTACGCATTAGTGACATAAAAGCAGTTTTTTACAGTACCTAAGAATTAAACCTTTATTAAGTATCCTACTATATAATATTATAAATGCGAAAGTTTAGATGTTTGGATGTTTGGATGTTTCTTACTCAATCACGCTTAAACGGCTGAACCGATTAGAATGAAATTTTGCACGAAGATAGTTGATAGCCTGGATTAAAATATAGGATAGTTGTTATCCCGGGTCCACGCGGACGAAGTCGCGGGCGGAAGCTAGTCTTCTATACTAATATTATTAAGAGATTCAACGTCACAAGACGAGGGTGAATTGAAAAGTTTTGAGCCTTACCTTTAAAATGAGAACTATACTTTTTATAATAATTTTATTTTTCTACACAGTCCAAAAACATCTATACACTTTTGCCATCACCTCTATTTTCATTAATCTGTGTAAAAAAAGAATATTCCAGGTCATCAAAATATGCAGTTACAGCTCCTTGCACCTCCATATCCTTATTCATATTATTCTCCACATCCGTGTAAAATTGTTGACCTCCCAATTGTTTACTTAGGTTGGGGAAAAGATGATAGTAGATTCCTGTTCTAACATTAGAACGTGAAGTCGCCAGGCTCTCTGTGGAATCGCATGTCGACACGTGCGCTGTAGAATGTGTGGGTTTAGACGTGATCGTGGTATATGTATCCATAGGCCTCCAACAGGAGACCTTGATTTGTGGTTCTCAAAGCTAAATGAGCTAGCAAACTTGCCCGTTATAAAAAAAAATACAAAGTAATCATAATAGGAGATATCAATATAGAACTTACGTGCCAAAAGCTCCCATACCAAAAATCAAAACGAAATTCTAAATCAGTCAGGCCCCTATTTCACCAACTTGACAATTGTCACCTGACACTGACAATTCGCCATACATGGCTTGTTCTAGAAGTTAAGGTGGTTGCTAGGTTACTCCGACTAGAAAAAAGATCGACTAGAACAACAACAAACACGACGACATGCCTCGATCACGTTTAGACAAACATACCTAAACCGATAATCTATAAAGTGGAGCCAATTAACATGTTTATTTCCGACCATATCGGTATTATTGTAACCATTACGTCATGTCAAAAAACTTTAAAATAAGACACATTTTACACAGAGCTTAGAACTGGACGACTGGTGATACTATTATTTTAATAAGCCAAACAAACTGTCCCTGTGTAGCATTAGAACGAGTACTTATGCTAATAAAACATCCCTATGACATTAATTTCCCCGTAAAACGCTATCCATTAAAAAATATAGCCAGTCTGGATAGATGACAACATTTGTCATTTGTGTCACGATATCCACAGGGTAAAGTGCATGTTAGCCAGGTGGCGGCAACAGCCTCGACGTTCTTGCTGTGACGAGCAAGGATATTGAGGAACTTTAGTGTAATGCCGTTTTATACTGTGGATGAAGTGTTGACAAAAATGTCGAAACGAAATGTTTAATTAAATAATAATTCGAAAAATATTTATAATGTTTTAAATTAATGATTTATAAATGGTACATAAATTGTTGACGTGTAAATTATATTTACCAATAAATAACTGAACTGAACTTGAAGGGGCCAAATCAGGCGAATATGGAGGGTGCGGCAACAATTCAAACCGACAATTACGAATCTGTGCCATTGATTTCGCTGCTGTGTGAACAGGAGCGTTGTCTTGGTAGAAAAAGACTTGATTTCCTCACGCAAACGTCGTAAGAGGGTTACCTCTTACGACGTTTGCGTGAGGAAATCAAGTCTTTTTCTACTACTATTGTTAAACACTATTGTTAAATATCCGACTACTATTGTTAAATAGTAGTCGGAATTTATGGTTTTACCTTTTTCGAGGAAATCTATCATTATAACCTCTCTGCTTTCTCAAAAACTGAAGCCATCACCTTCCTGGCTAACAAAATGGCCTTGGCTTTCTTAGGAGGTGGTGACCCTGACCTTTTCCATTGCTTGGCGTTTGTTTTTGGCTCTGGTGTGTTGTGGTGAACCCAAGTATCCATAGTTACGAAACGACTGAGAAAGTCTTGAGGATCAGCATCAAATAAGTCCAAACTTTCCTGTGACATCGTGTGGTGTTCGTTTATTTTTAGCTAAAAGCAACCTAGGGACCCACCTGGCAGACACCTTGTAAAATCCAAGAACGTTGGTGATGACGTTCTGTGCTCGTTCATAGAAGATGCCAATTGCTTCCGCTATCTCACTGACCTTCAATCGTCTATCATTCATAATCATATCTGATATTTTATTTACATTTTCATCTGTAGTAGCCGTTAATGGCCTGCAACTCCTATGTTCGTCTTGAACGGCTTCTCTACCACGCTTGAAATCCGCGACCCATCTTGTACGGTGGCATATGATGGAGCGGATGCCCCTTATGTCTGACACACGTCTTCGAAAATTTCCTTTGGTGTGAAACCCTTCTTTTCGAACTACTTGATTACAGAACGGTGCAAAAAAATTTACATTGTTGAGGAAATCGCAAACCTTCTTTAGTATTCCGATCACAGATTTCACAATTGCGACAGGAGAAAAACAAATGATAGTGCATATAATGATGAAAAAATATGAGCGAATAACCTGCTAGCGTTATTTCTTGTTTATTATGTTATATTCGACCTTAAGCTTAAAACTTTTCAATTCGCCTACGTATGTTAAGAATCAAAAGTATCTGCCACAAAATTAAAAGTAAAACGGACAAAAAAAACACTATTTGAACAACAAACTTAAAGTACTAAGGGAGAGATAAATAATGTTGCAAGATTGAGTTGAGTAAGTTTGGATGTCATGGGTAATCTCCAGAGCCGCCTATCTGATTTCAATACCTCGTTTACCTAGAATAATAGTATAAACTAGACTTTCTGGATGGTTCTTGGCTTTATTTTATCCCGCGGGTTTGCCTGCGTTCATTGCAATACGCGGGCGAAGCCGCGCGGGCAGCTAATCCATACGAAAGTGTGTCTGTCTGTTACCTCTTCACGCTTAAATCGCTGTTACCGATTGAAACTTTGTATAGTTTTAACGATGAAATTTGGTATAGTTTCAAGTTCCGTGAAAGGACATAGGATAGTTATTATCCCGGAAATCATCCCCTAAAGGGGGTCATATAGGAGTGACAATTTATATCACGACTAGTAGTTTATAAAATGAAATTAATAGCTACCGCGAACAAATTGATCAACTTCTAATCTAATCATATTAGCTGACCAATATTACTGCGGTCTCATAGGTCACTACCTATACAAACATTTGTATAAGACTTATGTATGTAGAAACAGATATTATCATAAACAAATGAAGTATAAACGGCGTTCCGTCCACATATACAAGTGTAGGTATGCACTTGTTGACTCCTTTGTTGTCTGCCTCAAGCATCTCCAGTGAGGACATACATATACCACACACACACATATACATGTCGCTAGTTGTGGAAGCTTGGAACAAAGAAGGGAGCGAAATGGTGAGGGATCCATTTCGCTCCCTTCTTTGTTCCAAGCTTTTTAAATAGTCTTTTTAAATTTGAAAATGAAGTTAAGAAGGTGTTCGTTTGTATTTACGTGAGATGTTGTGACATCCATACTAATATTATAAATGCGACAGTGTGTCTGTCTGTCTGTCTGTCTGTCTGTTACCTCTTCACGCTTAAACCGCTGAACCAATTGAGATGAAATTTAATATGGAGATAGTTTGAATCCCGGGGAAGGACATAGGATAGTTTTATCCCGGAAATCATCCCCTGAGGGGGTGAAATGGGCGATGAAAGTTTGTATCGAGCTACGATATAAACGAGATCCACGCGGACAGAGTCGCGGGCAGAAGCTATATATATAACTAGCTTCTGCCCGCGACTCTGTCCGCGTGGATCTCGTTTCGTCCATACAAAAAAAAACCCCCATTTCACCCCCTTAGGGGGCGATTTACTGGATAAAAACTATCCGATGTCCTTCCCCGGGACTCAAACTATGTCTTTGCAAAATTTCATCTAAATCGGTGAAGCGTTTTAAGCGTGAAGAGGTAACAAACAGTCAGACACACTTTCGCATTCATTTCATTTCATTTATTCCTTGATAAAATGTAGTTTTACATGTAAATTTTTGTCAAGATCTTCAAGAATTTTTGTCATCCATAATATTAGTACGGATTCCATATCTACGGGCAAACAGGGTAATGGATAATTACTGTGTAGATTATATTGATGCACCGGCACGCTACGCGCGTAGCGCTACGGCGTAGTTAGTGGCAGCCTATATATAGTAGCTTGATCTCCGTATCCTGTAGCTAACAGCTCCCTTAACGTTCTGATGCATGGTTGTCGCGATTTGCGCTGACAGGTTAAAATACTTTAAAAATGAGGCTAGGAAAAGAATACGTACAGTCAAGTGTAAAAATATGGGTGCATAAAATCAAATCAAATCAAAAAAAATTATTACCAAAAACACAAAAAAAAGAAATATTACACAAACAAGAGTTTATAACTAGATACAAATATTTATTTAAGTGTTTAGCCCAGCGCTGGCTTTCAGGTTGGTCCCTATGACGGGGTCGATCGCAACCCCTCGAGCATACAGACTTAAAATATAAAAAAAAAACAATACAATAAAAAGAAAAACAAATAAAAGTAAACGCTAAACCCTAGTCAGTAAGTGGTGTTGTTGTGGAATATTACGTGTTTGTGTTTATGTTTGTGTTTATCTATTTATTTATTTTTATTTAATGGTGCGTAGTACCTAGTAGTAGTAATCGGAGAGTACGTATGTATGTTGTGGTAAAGAAATGACTAAAAATAAATAAATATATGTAAAAATAAAATTAAATATACAAACTTACTCATAAATAATTAAATATGTCCCATAGCTTTTATGTCGACGGACATAAGAGCTATGGGACATATTTGTGAGTAAGTTGTATGCACTTTCGTATTTTTACACTTAATTGTACCGCGCCTTTGTATTTTTTGCTATTGTCATATCATAATACAATTTAATTGAACGACTGAGCGAGGCGAGGTGGTCTGCTCCAGCTTGGGCAAGAATGCTCTCGGCTATTTTCCTCTACGAGTCGCATTTCTCAACCGATTCTAGTGATTGAATATTTTCAATCCAGTTTTTGGTATTTTTTTGTCAAAAAGTCACTCACCACCGGCACGTCTAGCATGCGACGGCCGCGACATACTCTCGATTTTTATCGCACTATATCTCTTGTTCTAAGTGTTCTAATAAGAAAGAGACGGATAGTGCGACAAAAATCGAGAGAGCTCGCGCGCCGTCGCATGCTAGCCGTGCTGAGATGTACAAATACTATAAAAAAAGTATTTAAATACAAAATGCAAATACTTTTCTTATCTAACATTTCAAATGCAAAATAGGTATTTTCAAAATACTTTATTCAAATAAAATACTTTCAAAAAGTAATCGAAACAAAATCGAAGTCAATCTCGTTAAAAAACGAAAAATAACGTCATGTTTCACAGATAATAACGTTCATTTTGTTTTAACTGTCATTTTGGACATAGACTTTCACAGTTGCAGCGCCTCTAGTGACTGGTGGTAGATATGTAGACGGTAGATTCATAATGTCTTTGACATCTTTAATGTAGTGTAGTATAAGTCCTTTTTTGCTTAGACGCTTGGAGTAATATGAGCCTACTCGTATTTGAGTCAATTGACGCGTTGTATTAACTAGCAAAAGCTGCGAA
This sequence comes from Epinotia bilunana, assembly GCA_947049275.1. Taxonomy (NCBI): domain Eukaryota; kingdom Metazoa; phylum Arthropoda; class Insecta; order Lepidoptera; family Tortricidae; genus Epinotia; species Epinotia bilunana. The sequence goes on from OX346264.1 coordinate 4,532,956, forward strand.
GCTTTGTTAATGGGCAGTGTGTGGTGCTAATCGAGCATTTCCTGATTACATATGTATGGCGGTTTCGGCATATAGAGAAGATGGTTGTAAGGAGATTAACGAAGAGAAGGATGGGACAGTTGAAAGGGGAAAAGCCCGCCAAACTAAGTTGGACCAAATTACAGACCTATGCCACTATGTTTTCGTGAAATGACACTCGCCTTTGCCTTTGGCATTATTACCTTTAATTGCAATAAGTATTATCTTTTATTCAAGGAACTACCAACATTAATATTTATTTGCCATAACAAAGTGGGAAAAGTGTTTTCGTACCACCGGTCCAAGTAATAGATTCGTGCCAGATATTTATGCACGCATGGTTTTGGCTTTAGCAGATATATAGATAACTGAATGGTCCCGTAACCGGTCGGTCAAATGACGGTGACCCTAATTATATAAGACATTTCTAAATTTCTAGTGCTTCAGTGTCTTAAGTCTGACACAATATCGATCTGTCTGTAATGTAAACTAACGCCCTCCAGCGAAAGTTTAATGAACTTCAATTTCAACGTCGAGTCTCACGAGATATTTGAATTACGAACGCGATATTTTAGTTACTGAAGTAAATCACGAATATCTTGAAACGATGTTCTGCGATGATGTTATCACCTTATCACGCAGGTCGGTGCAAGGCAAATAGTAATGACGATAGGAAATGAAACTAAACCTGGGAAGTCATTATCCATACTAATATTATAAATGCGAAAGTCTGTCTGTCTGTCTGTCTGTCTGTCTATCCGTCTGTCCACCCGCCCGTCCGTCCGTCCGTCCGTCTGTCCGTATGTCTGTCTGTCAGTACGACTTTTTAAAAATTCGTTTCCTGAACCTACGTTTCGTGTGATCCATGGCAATGATAAATTGGCAAACATCTACGTACCTACTCGTACAGTAAAGTGCAAAAATATGTATCGATTTAATCCTCTCATAAATATGTACCATAACCTTAATCCGCTGACATAAGAGCTATGGGACATATTTATGAGTAAGTTGTGTGCACCCATAGTTTACAAGCTCTTATTTAGTTTCACATGTCCCGTTGTCTGTCTGTCTGTCTGTAATCAAATCTTGCAAGTTAAATTTGACCCACTTCCCGGTACCGTCGAGCTGATCTGATGATGGAGACGGAAGGTGGCCATGGGAATTCAGTACTTAAACGATGTAACCCCGTTGAGTTTGGGCTCGTTAGAATCGTCTCAATAGTAGTTGATGATGGTATACAGAAAAGTACAGTCGGCAATAAAAGCTTGTAACAAAAATGAAATTTTTGACAGAACCTTTTTTACACTTGACTGTACTGGTTGAGGTGAGTTCTCGATAACTTTACTAGTGCTGTGAATACTTAGCCCAGTCGGGCTTGGAGTGTCTAAACTGAAGGACGACATTGACGTAAATCGAGGAGTATTCCATTTCGCTCAATTTGCTTGATTACTGTAATTCAATGGGCAAATGAGGTCCTCCGTTTGCGAATGAATAGCGTTCGGAATTAAATAGTCTACGGAATGTGGCTTATTTGTATTATCCTTGGCAAGTGCCGATCACGTATTGGCTTACGTAGTCACGAGAGGGATCGTGTACAGATGCTGTTTAAATCAGGGCTTGTTAACGTTACCAAATTCCCATTATAGGTAACGTTAAGTAACGTTAATATCATAAAAATACCTAGGTACCGGTAGTAAAAACTAACGTTACTTGCTAACATAACATTACCCAATTGACGTTAGTTTTATCGGGTAGTTTACTTTTCATTTAAATCATCTGTCAAGATTTTTGTGAGACCTATCCTTGGAATCATTACCACAGTATAGAAGAATAATACAGTAGGTAATCTGAGGCCGTTTAGGAGCGTTCGTTACCTACTTTCGCTCGATGCGCAGGGCTGTGTCAAGTTTGTGGCTAAGCATACCTATAATACTAATTTTGATTTTAAGTATGCAAAGTATTTCTGTTACAGTTTAATAGACAATATTGTATACACAAAGTAATAATATTATAGATAGTTAGGTATGTTTTTTTAGTTTCCCACTTCATCGAATATTTTAATACCACTATACTATGTCTAAAATATTTCCTAGTAATTATAATAGTTGCTAAACTGCACTAGGTTGGTCGGTGCTTAGTTACAAGCCTATTCGGCTCCTTGTGATATCGTGGCACTGGCGGCTCGCTGTCTTCATACCTACGAGGCGGTTTCCTTTGACGTAGCGAGTGAGAACGAGCGAACACCGCAACCGCGGCCCCGATTGAAGCATTCTCCATCATTCCCGAAGGCTATGTGTGTGTGCGTACCGAACACGCGCGCATGTGTGCAGCCGTGCGATGTACCTTTGTTCGAAGTTTATCTACTGTTCATATACTGTGTCATTACTCACAGAGTACATCTGATTGTCTGTCAACTTAGACTAGCTTGACAGGACTGGCTTCCTACGAGACGGCTTGACCTGTTAGTATCGTTAGTTTGGATACGGTATAGTTCACAACAGTGAAAATAATCATTTTTTACACATACATACATACATTCACCCCTTTATCCCTAAAAGGGCTAGGCCAGGGCACATGAAACTTGTGTTCCAGTACCATTTTTAGCATAAATGTGGGTATAAACAAGATCGACAACAGCTGATATCGCAGTGACAGGTTGCTAGCCCATCGCCCACAACACACTTCAATCCTGTTCCCTTAGTCGACTCTTACGACACCCACACACCCACAGGCAGAAATGGGGGTGGTGCTATTCTAACCCGACGCCACACGGGGACAATTTTTACATTTTTTTTTACTCGGAAAATATCAGGCTTCAACTATCTCAATGGAAACTAGCTAGCTAGCTGTCAAAGAAAAAATATATTAGTATATTAATATACATATTTGAATTTACGTGTTGCCAGGACGGTCGGGTCAGGTCCACTCTCCATACAAACGTAGTTTGGTTCTCATTTTAAAGTAACTAGTTTCTGTTGGTACAAATTACATGTCATTATATGATTATATGAGAACCAACATACGTTTGTATGGAGAGTCGCGCGTCCTGGCGACCCGCAATAAACGAATGCACTGAAGTAATTTTAGATGTTATTATGGCTTACTTTTATCATGAAACATACTTTTATTAACCGACTTCAAAAAAAGGAGGAGGTTTTCATATCGGTTGTTTATTTTTATTTTTTTATCATTATTAATTTCAATGTTTGTTATTACGCCTCCGCTCCGAAAACAAGGTGTACGAAAAACATATTATGTTGTATATTTTGGCAAGTAATCGTTTACACAGGTGTGCGGCCGGCTGCTCAAACTCGCGTGTTGCCATTGTATATCTGTGTCAGGGCTCAGGGCGGCATATCCTATGTCGGTGGGAGTGCATAAGTGGCTGAAGATATGGACTTGTCTTATATGTACATATTGTCACTAGTGGTTCTGCTGTGAGCTGTAGAAATAAGGATCCTGTCTTAAAAAAAAGTTTTTTCAATATCGAAAAACTGACTCGACTACAAAATTCTATATGATTAACGAACCTGCTCACAAAATTTCACGCGAATCGGTTGAGAAATGCGTCCAGAGAGAGAGAACCACTGTCATATAATGTCTCCATATAAAAATCGATATTTGGATCTACCTAACGTAGGTACGTACAATGCGTTAGGTACGTGATCAACCTGCTGTAGACGAGAACAGCAGGACGGCCTGACAACGGGACAGCGGGACAGACGCAGGACACGGACGTACGAACGATTTCCAGCCCAAGCTGAACCATAGAACTTCGTTCCCTTCGCTCGCTCTTTCGATTACTCATATTAAACTAATATCCATACTCATAATATTTAGGGCTTAGTATCATCACTACATAGAATAAAACAAAGTCGCTTCCCGCTGTATGTCCCTATGTATGCTTAGATGGAGTTTTTTTTTATAGATAGACTGATTCAAGAGAAAGGTTTTATATGTATAATATAGTACGGCGGGTCGCTAGTAACTTATTTAATTTAATTATAGAAAACACCCAAGACTCGAAAACAAATATTCATGCTCATCACCAGGCAGCGGAACTTAGGTGCCGATGACATCATTATGACGCAAAATAATAGGGAAATAGGATGTTCTTAAAAATTATACACAACATAACTATTAACGTTTATCACGCTTTGACAGATGCAACAGTTGTCACTAGAGAGCAAAACATTTTTTTATCTTTAACAACTAAGAAAGGAAATGTCTGCAAAAACGGCTGCATCGACTCCATGGCGACTGCGGTCAAGCGATATTGATAATGAGTTAATTATAAATGTTGTACCTTATCAATTCACATTTCTAAAATTCACGAACAAAAAATCATATAACGATGTACAATATTGTTTTCGATAATTTTCTGATGACAATGACAAAGACAGTTAAGTGATTATGTTTTTATAAGTACTGGCCGTCTCAAGTGTCAATAAAACATCCGTGAACTAAAGAGGCCAATAAGTTGTTAGTGATTAATTGGCCTCCAATAATGATTATCTATCATCTAGATAAAAACACTGTGTACAGCCCCTACGTCATGCGTCTGTCATCGGCACCAAAGTTCCGCTGCCTGCTCATCACAAAAATATTTGCCCCTACCGGGACTTGAACCCAGGACCGTCAGTTTCTTAGGCGGGGCATCCTAGCCCTAGCCCTAACCCTTGCTAAAATCATTTTTGGTACAAGCTTTTATTGCCGACTCAACAATCAACGATCAACTACTCATTGAGACGTCTAACGAGCCCAAATTCAACGGGGTGACGTTTAAGTACTGAATTCTCATGGCCAGCTTCTGTCTCCATCATCAGATCAGCTCGATGGTACCATAATATTGAATTGTCATCCAAACTATACTTATAACCAAAATTTCAGCTCAATCGGTCACCGGGAAGTGGGACAAATTTAACTTGCAAGATTTGATGACAAACCGGTGAAACTAAATAAAAGCTTGTAAAAATATGATCTAACTCATGACCTGGCATTACTCTAATGGGGACACAGCGTAATTTAAAACAGCTAGTAATAAGTGTAACGAGGTTAGAAGGGCCAGTTAGCCTGTGCGGCCAAATTACACTGTTTAATCTAGTCTTGTTATGATTGAGTGACTTAATGCTACATACATTAGATAAATACTAGCCAATAACAAAAAAACCGGCCAAGTGCGAGTCGGACTCGCGTTGCAAGGGTTCCTTACATCACAAGATTTTAAACATTTTTTTTTACTAATAGAGCGTTTTTGACGTTTCATAAAAATAAGCTGATTTGATTTTTGTCAAATACCGTATTAAGTCCGACTCACGCTTGACTGCACATTTCTAATAGGTTTTCCTGTCATCTAGTAGGTAAAGAACTATTTTGTGTATTTTTTTCAAAATTCTACTCAGTAGTTTCGAAGATGAAGGGGGAATGGTAATTTTTTGGCTATTTTCTTAAATAATTTCTAAACTAATTATTTTGAAATTACAAAAAAAGAATATTTTAGATGCACACAATGAGCTCTTTCATTTGATATGTAACACGATAGTATATGCAAACCTTTCTTTTTTAATTTTCTCATTTCTCCCCCAAAAGTGACCCCCATGTTTAAAATTCATTTGTTTGCGCTACATGTTCCTCTTTGGGTCACAAACTTACATATGTGTACCAAATTTCAACGTAATTGGTTCAGTAGTTTCGGAGAAAATAGGCTGTGAAGGACGGACAGACAGACGCACGAGTGATCCTATAAGGGTTCCGTTTTTTCCTTTTGAGGTACGGAACCCTAAGAAAAGACCGGGTTGCACTCCGGGAGTGCCGGCAGAAGTGAAAACTTGAATATTAACGTTGAGCATTTTTGATATTTGATGATGATGAACTGACATTAGGTACCAACTATCGATAATCGTTTGTAAAGTGAACGTGAATCGAATCATTGAATCGATTCAAATAATAACGGTAACAACCGATATGTCTCGCAACTAGAAAGACGTCAAGCCGTCCCCCGCCGCCACGTGACTTCCTCCGGCGCAGTTTCCCGTTAACGGCGCCGTCCCGTGACGTGGCCCTTAAGCGGGTTGTGTTTGTATAGCAGGTGCTCACGACAGCGTATTATAGAAAGGTTAATTGCAGTACCTACACCTGGAACAGCTGGGTGCGCACGCGACGCGCCAACATACCTACATACAGTTATGACCAGAAACTAATAAATTATAAAGACTACCAGTGTCTATCTTCCATGAAGAATGAGCCTGGTAGCTAGACGTACGGTACGATTACTGTTAGTTAAGACCTGACAGATGGATTGCCTTCATTTAATTTTCAACTTTAATCTTATACAAATAAAATAGTTATTACTAAATCGGTAGATGTGGGTAACAGTATTCTGAAAATGCTTTATCTATATGAAATTAAAGTTGAAAATTAAATGAAGGCAATCCATCTGTCAGGTCTTAACTAACAGTAATCGTACTGTAACCAATTCTAAAGTCAAAGTTATACTTCAATTTAGGCATATTACGTGAATGTCGATCGCTACGGTAGCCTAGTGGTCCAGGCATGCGGCTGTCAAGCGGCGGTCGTGGGTTCGAATCCCGGCTCGTACCAATGAGTTTTTCCGAACTCATGTACGGAATATTTACCGTTAGCTTTTCGGTGGAGGGAAACTTCGTGAGGAAACCGGCCTAATCCCAATAAGGTCTGATTTTCCCTCTGGGTTGGAAGGTCAGATGGCAGCATAGTGCCTATGTCAAACCTTGGGATTAGGTGTCAAAGCGAACCCCTTGCTTGTTTAGGGCACAACCGGGAATAACGCTAGGAGGGTGACCATGACATTAATGTCGATAAACTACCACCGGTTCAGAAAGCAAACCGACCTCGAGAAGAACTGGCGTAAAAAACTCGGCGAGGTATTTCTCAAAACCATATATTATATAGTTTCAGTATCAGAGTATTCAGAGTATTAAAAAATTATATTACTATAGTATAAAAAGCGTAGTATTTATTTTGCACTAGATTTCCAGTGCAGGACCTCATGCACAACCATTCATTCCATATGGTTATTAGATCTCCGATTAAGGTGGTTTGACGACCATACAAAACGTTTTGTTGACATTCGCAGGCTAACGGCGGGGTATTTTAAGAAATTTATGTAACACACTTTCCGTTTTCTCAAAGTATCACGTGACAAACCAATTTCTCAAATTATTCTAGTTTATACAAGTTTATTCTAGGAAATGGGGGATTTCGCGCAAATGGCAGCCAATATTGTGCATAAATTACTAGAATAATTTTAGAAATCAGTTTGTCACGTGATACTTTGGGAAAACGATTATTCTCAAATTATTCGACTTTATACAAGTTTATTCTAGGATATGGGGAATTTCGCGCAAATGGAAAGCCAATATATGAAAGATTGTTACATAAGTTTCTTAAGAGTCCGCAGTAAGCTCGGCCGAATTTCACCTTCCCATACAAACGTAGTTACGCTCTCATTTAAAACTACGTGTTGGATTGTGACGAAACTTTGCATAAATATTAACATGAGGTATATCTATGTCTGTAATTAGTATATATGGTTACAGTTTATAAAACAAACGAAATACAGCAAAAACAAGTTTTGTATGATAAACTTAAATTCGCTGTATTTTTTCACTATGGTATCTGAAGCTACATAAACTAATTACGACATATATACACCTCATGTCATTATATATGCAAAGTTTCGTTACAATCCAACACGTAGTTTTAAAATGAGAGCGTAACTACGGTTGTATGGAGAATCGAGCTTACTGCGGACTCTTAACCCATTCAGGGCCCATGACGACACATGCGTCAGACCGCCGTAGTCGCTTTCCTCTACATACGAGGAAAACCACGGGATCGGCTACGAGCGTAGCGAGTAGCGATTCTGGACAATGAATGTGGTAAAATATCACGCCGTTAGCCTGCGAACGTCAAAAGACGTCTTGTATGGTTGTCGTGCCACCTTGACACAATAACGCATATGAAATGAATCAAAAAGCTCAAGAGCGCGCAGGAGCTACCTACCTCGTTAAGATACTGTGCTGCATACGGCTGTTACGTTGACGTTGTTTACGTCAAAAATTTACCCTGCACGTGTGTCCCACCTTAAACATTGCCACTCGGAAGTGCTCAAATTACTGAACGCTGTGTCGACATCATTAGCCTACCGGGTCTCCCAGCACGGCTATCACGTGACGGCGCGTGAGCTCTCTCGGTTTTTCTCGCACTATTCGTATCTCTCTTATTAGAACACTTAGAACAAGAGGTGTAGTGCGAGAAAAATCGAGAGTATGTCGCGGCCGTCCCATGACAGACATGCAGCCCCCCTATTCTGTAACTTGTTTTAAGCTCACCTCAACGCTCACCCACAAATATATCTTGACACCGCGATGCGTAGTAACCAAGCGTAGGTAGAGGTCTAGTTTCGTGACGGGTGAACGGCGGGGTGAGCCGCATTAACGCTTAGCGAATAACAGCCCTGGTTCAGTCTTCAGAGGTCATTCACAAAGGTAAACCGCATCGCATGCATATCCCAGAATTTTTATCACTTATACTGATTGGCATTTAAGATTTGTATATTTGAGATGGATGAATTGCATCAAAGTCCATTCAAAAAGAAACTCCATCGACCAAGGTAGAAGAATCCAAATGCCATGACAGTTTTATTTTATAAATAGTCGGCTACATTAAATATAACCATAAACTATAAGTTCCAATTTTACAAGTTTAAACAAGAATACCTTTTATAGACCTTTGGATGACTAGAACGTTCCGTCCTTTAAATCGTCCTCGAAAGTCTCAAAACTCGGCACTCCATCGATACTGAAAATAAAAAAAAACACTGAAGGTCAATAAGTGGCACATTAAGTCTGAGAATAAGGTTTCTGTGCGCGGCAGTGGGACGTATATGTAGGCTGATTTATTATTATTTATTAAGTACTTATAAGGTCTCTTAGCATTTTTTTTATATTTTTATTTAAGTAATTAATATTTATTCGAAGGATGTTTATTTTATTCCGAGATAATCGCTCCGAAAGTCACAATAAAGGTCTGTGCACACTAGACCGTATCATACCATGACCGTAACCGTACCGTCACATGCAAGGAAATATTCTTCGTATGAGGCATTATGAGATGACGCCCACTAGACCGTTCCGGCACCGGCACTTTTTAATATGAATAATATTTTTTTGCCTGACACGTTCATAGTACGGTCATGGTATGATACGGTGTAATGGGTAGAGACCTTTAAAGTGTTCCTCCCCCCTCCGCCCCCCGTCTTACTTTCGAACCGAAAAATATGAAAACAGCCGTGTTCTGTTTTCATATTTTTCATTTAAAATACCTTAAACGAAAATAATTTTGCCCAAGATCGGTTCAAAGGGTTTGAGTTCTTAACGAAAAGGACGCACTTGGCCATTTTTATTATCATCTAAAACCAGTTCCACGCAGCACACGTGATGACGTGACTGATGCACCGCCAACCGCCAACTCCCCCGATGTCTGCTTAAGGGGATGCCTTGATTCGAGATGACCACGCCCCCTAGACCGAGACACGCTTATGCCGCCTTCCGCGCACGAGAAAAAGAGATGTAACACTCTTCAGGAATGGCTTTTTTTGGACAAATTTAGATAAATACCTAACTTAGTGAGGTTTTATTTATATTTCATTCAGTGATATAATATACATATATTATTATTATTAACTTGATTGTGTCGTAAAATAATGTTTTGTTTGAGTAGGCTGAGTAAAAAAAGGAAAATAAAGACCCAACTTTGGTATTTTTTTCTAAAGAGGAAATTTTAGACATTCATGTACTCGTATGGATAAATCAGATAAACAATCATATATTCAAGAATCAAATATCTGAAAATCAGACTGTATTGTTTCTTAATCTAGTCAGAACGGCGTTTCAAAGAACGCGATAATTTCCAATGCACCGCCTTAAGTTTATTGCAGCGAGTCTGTGAGAGTGCGTCAAATCGGACTTTTGTACGTTTAGGTTAGGTTTAGGTCCCGACTTGCAACTTTGTTTCTCTTAAGTGCAGTATCGTCTCGTATAAAGAGCCCTTAAATGAGTAAGCCCCTAAGTGCGATATCATTAGCCGACTCCCGGGCTGTTATTCGCTACGCGCTAATGCGGCTCACCCCGCCGGTCACCCGTCCCGAAACTAGACCTCTACCTATGCTTAGTTACTACGCATCGCGGTGTCAAGATATAGTTGTGGGTGAGCGTTGGGGTGAGCTTAAAACAATTTACAGAATAGGCGGGCTGAGCTTCCGTGTCGGCGTCGGCGGTCATTCGCCGTGCGTTGACACCGAGTGGGCGGCGCGGCGTGGAGGCGGCATGCTAATATTTGTGTTGTTTGTTCGTGCACAGATTTGTAAACACGCGTGGTAGGATGAATCAAAGTTTCAATCAAGTGTTGGCAATACTGGTGTGCCTTGTGCCGGTGCAACTATTTCGGTTATCAGGAATATAAAAAATAGTATATAATAGAAAAACTGCAGTTAATTAAACATGAACAATGGCGGACATCAGGTGGTATCATCGCTCAGAAGCGATCTCTTCCAGACAACCGGGAATATACCGAATATAGCCACTGCTGGAAATATTGCTGAGGCTCTGATATCTGATTTTATATGAAACTAGCTCCCCGTACGGCACGTAAAAAACGCAAAAAAAACCGTCGGACAAAATATAACGTAGGTCCATCCCGAAGATCCATTGCGTGGTACCCTGCACGTGTCCCCTGGGTGGTACTAAAGAGTGACAAACTTTAAAGGCCAAAATAATGTATGCCATACGATTAAATAAAAATAAAATGGCCTGGTGCTAGATTTTTTGAGGATTTACGGAGACGAGGAGTAGGAGGTATCCTACACACAAACTAACAAAGTCTCAAATATTACCTCTATAAAATTAGTATAGAAATTGCTGTATAGTAATTTATTTATTTATTTCTTACAAAAAACAGTTTGACAGTAAGGAACCACTGCTTTGGTTCCTTACTGTTTACTTACTTACCTGTATAATATAGCGTCTAAACATCCATCGTCCCGCAATTCCTCAGACAAATATGACATAGAGATAGTAATACGACCGCAAAATGAATTTGACTTTTTTCAAATAGAGGTGCCTAAGTAGAAGAATAATACACTAGTGCAGCGTATCGATGTGTAATAGGACGTCTAGCCGAGCGTATTAGGTATGTACTGCGCAGTCTAGACGCCCCGGCTAGACAATACTTTATCAGGAAATAATATATTTTACAGCGGGTATTACTAGTATTTTAAACTGGCCATGCTGATTCAGACTAGCAATGTTTAGTTGGCGCGGAGTTGTTATGCTGCACCAAGCCGAGGTTTATCTTGAGTACTTATAATAGTTTATGTTTTTGTGTTTGTTTAATTACCTATGCCGTTTAAAAACTATACTTTATCATAACGGTTACTCACGTATCAATTGTCACTACTGGCGACATGTTTGGAACCCTTCGGAAGTTCTTTTTCAGAATGACTGTTCTCGCGGCCGTTTTGCGTCGCACATAGTATTAGATATTATTAGTAGGTACTTATATATTTTAAACAACCCTCATGCAAGGTGAAATTCAATTACAAATATATAGGAAATTATAGTAAGAAGCCTTCTTATTTTCTGATACGGCATCTCCCAGAAAATACTTGACGCTACACGTCATAGTTACCACTCACTATGGTCCTAGTTTGTTATTTTCATACATTGATTTACTTATGTGATTTATGGGTTGTAAAATGTATTGAGATGACAGGTGACAGAATTGACTGCAGAACTGCCCGAGTCTATAGTAGAGAAACCTAATTGTCATCAGCTTATAAACACCCCACTGCTACACAGGCTCATTAATGAGCCAGACAAAGCTAGAGGAATATAACTCCCCTTCGACTCACGCTTGACCGTTTTTTTCCAATTTACGATCCCGCCTAACCGTCTGGGTGCACAGTTTTAAGTTGCATTCCAGACTGCAGTCTGGCACAACGCTCCTGACAGTCGTCGCGGTCGCTTGTCGCGCGCGCTCCTAGTATTTACCTGGTATTTTTACCTTATGTATACCTAGTATTTATAGGCCGCATCCAAAGTTCGTAGCTCGCTGGATTGCCACGGTCGAGTTAAAAGGTGCGTTTACTTTTAGATTTCATTTAATTTTAGGGTTTGATTATAGAATAAACGTAGGCTATATTTTGTCCCACGGATTCGCCTGTGGTTTTTGCAGCAAGCTATTATCAGACAGTCGATTCTCCATACAAACGTAGTTACGCTCTCATTTTAAAGCTACGTGTTGGATTGTAATGAACTTTGCATATACAATAACATGAGGTATATCTATGTCTGTAATTAGTTTATGTAGCTTCAGATACCATAGTTAAAAAAATACAGCGAATTTAAGTTTTTCATACAAAACTTGTTTTTGCTGTATTTCGTTTGTTTTTTAAACTGGAACATATAAACTAATTACAGACATAGATATACCTCATGTCATTGTATATGCAAAGTTTCGTCACAATCCAATACGTAGTTTTAAAATGAGAGCGTAACTACGTTTGTATGGGAAGGTGAAATTCGGCCGAGCTTACTGCGGACTCTTAAGTATACCTAAAAAACAGTACAAAAATGAAATTAAAATATGAGTAGAAGTAACTGTTTATGAAGCTTTAAGGAAACTAAGTTTAAATCAAATAAAAGGTCAGAAACCTCATAAAAGCATGTTTGTCTAAGGGCCGTTCACCTTCAAGAGCATGATGGTGACCATTTAAGTATTTAACCCCCTACGCAAAAAGACTGTTACGAGTTTAACATGTGTGTCAGTGTGTCTGTCGTTGGGATCATAGCTCCCGTATATGGAGTGTTTTTACAAGCTTTTATTTAACTTGACCTGTTCGTTTAGTGTGGAACAAATCTGGGAACTGAATTTTAAACCAGCTAACCTCAAGCGATTGAGCTGAAGTTTTCGGTACAAGTATAGTTTGGATGACAATTCAATATTATGGTATCATCGAGCTGATCTGATGATGGAGACAGGTGGCCATGGGAATTCAGGACTTAACCGACGTAACCCTGTTGAGTTTGGGCTCGTTAGAATTGCGGTAACAGTTTGCGATAAAAGTTTCTATTTTTTTTTTTACCGTAACTTTTTAATTTAAGGTCTTGTCTGTCAAGATGGTTCTTAGCTAAATTAATTTTCTAGTAAGCAGTACTTAAGGCGGTGCATTGGAAATTATCGCGTGCTGAAACTCCGTTCTGACTAGATTAAGAAACAATAAGGTCTGATTTTCAGATATATGATTCTTGACTATATGATTGTTTATCTGATTTAATAGATACATGATTGCCCAAAATTTCGTTGATAGAAAAAAATCCAAAGTTGGGTCTTTATTTTTCTTTTTTTACTCAGCCTACTCAAACAATACATTGAACACGACACAATCAAGTTAATACTATATGTATTTTATCTCATCTAAAATCTCACTTAATGAAATATAAATAAAACTTCACTAAGTTAGGTATTTATCTAAATTTGTCCAAAAACACCATTCCCGAAGAGTGTTGCATCTCTTTTTCTCGTGCGCGGAAGGCATAAAAGTGTCTCTGTCTACGGGGCGTGGTTGACTCAAATCAAGGCCAGACAAAATCCCCTTAACGCAGATTTCAATTTAAAGGTTTATTTTATATGCTCCGAGTCGGATTAATCCGGTCGATCTGACCGAGACAGATTGTTCCGATAGCTCAGTTGGCTAGTAGAGGCTTCGAATCCGGCTCGGATTTTTAATGAATGAATGAATGAATGGTTTATTCATAATGAATATATGGTACATAAGGTCTTAAATATCTGTACATGTTTCTTCCCATAATATATTCAGCCAGGTCAGGCATATGAAAACTTCGGTCAGTGATTTGATCCAACAGTCTATACAGACCGGGATAAAATTACATTTAAATTAATTACATCACATAATTATAGCATACTAGTGATCTAATAGTAAATATTAAACATTATTTTATCGCATGCTTCATTATTAGATACTAGCTTCCGCCCGCGACTTCGTCCGCGTGGACCCGGGATAAAAACTATGCTATATTTTAATCCAGGCTATAAACTATCTTCGTGCAAAATTTCATTCAAATCGCTTCAACCGTTTAAGCGTGATTGAGTAACAAACATCCAAACATCCAAACATCCAAACATCTAAACTTTCGCATTTATAATATTAGTAGGAAGTAGGACACTCAATTAGATTGATTTAAGTATATAAATAACATTGATAAAAAAAAAAAAAAAAATTTTTCTGAGTACGAGCTTGTGACTTGTTGGTAATGCTAGCCTGTGCCGTCTATGTATTTTTTTTTCTTTTGTTAATATTCTATGTTAAAGTACTTATATTATGGGGGGTTTCAATTTCACGTAGATATTGTATTAAGTTGTTATACACGGTAGGTATGTGTTCAGTTACCTGTTGCCTTTTTTTAGGGTTCCGTACCCAAAGGGTAAAAACGGGACCCTATTACTAAGATTCCGCTGTCCGTCCGTCTGTCTGTCCGTCTGTCCGTCTGAAACCAGGCTGTATCTCACTAACCGTGATAGTTACACAGTTGAAATTTTCACATGATGTATTTCTGTGGCCACTATAACAGCAAATACTAAAACACAGAATAAAATAAATATTTAAGGGGGCTCCCATACAACAAACGTGATTTTTTTGCCGTTTTTATAGATAATGGCACGGAACCCTTCGTGCGCGAGTCCGACTCGCACTTGGCCGGTTTTCTTATAGCTAACCTTGGCAAGTGTATGTTCCGTGGTGTTTGCTTACCTACTATTAATACGAGTGGGTTGGAATCGGATCGTGACGTCAATAATAATTGATTTATGACGTCACTCATATTGATCTGAGTTATTATTAACTATATGTATAACTTATCTGTACTACACTCAAGAGCGAAGAAACGGTACACTATTATATGAATTCAATACGAAATTTACCTACCCGTGTTTTTGCAATATTGTAAGTATATAAATCTTTGTCTATTTATACTAATACTAGCTTCCGCCCGCGACTTGGTCTCCGTGGACCCGGGATAAAAACTTATATTATAACCTATAAACTATCTTCGTGCAAAATTTCATCCAAATCGGTTAAGCCGTTTAAGCGTGATTGAATAACAAACATCCAAACATTGATTAGAGTAAGTGTCTGTGAGATTGTAGGTTTGATTAATGGATGATCCCCGGAACCGCTTATCCGACATCAACTTTCACCTGCGTCACGAATTTCTGGATGGTTATAGGCTATATTTTATCATGCGGGTTCGCCTGTGTTTTAGCAATACGCGGGCGAAGGAAAACTGAAGTCTGTGAGAATGTAAGTTTGTATGTGGGGTTAGCTCCAGAACCACTCATCTAATTTTGAAAAATCTTTCAACAATATATAACCTAAAATGAAAGTTCAGGACATATGCTATATATTATCCCGCGTCTCCGCCTGGGACATCTGTAACACGCGGGACGCGGGGAGCCAGTACAGTCAACGTCATACAGGGTGTAACAAAAATGTGGTATGAACCGATCAAGGGCTTAACAGGTATCGTGTTCTGATAAGAAAAAACAGAAAAAAAAATTGACGCGATTTTTTTTTCAAGCTCCATAGAAATGTAAAAAAAAAACGCGTCAATTTTTTTTTTCTGTTTTTTCTTATCAGAACACGATACCTGTTAAGCCCTTGATCGGTTCATACCACATTTTTGTTACACCTTGTATAGTTAGTAGCAGCCAGAGTATAGCCAAATATTTCGTAATATTTGGCTACCTTGGAGGCTACTAACTATATGACGCTGACTGTACACATATAAATACACAAGTACCCGAAGTCCATTTTCAAGTCAGATAAAAAGTTCCTAATAGTGACACTGTAAATTAAATATCTTGCGCTCTGCCTGCCCTTCTGGAAATACTGGCGTGAGTTTGTGTGTGTTAAAAATAGTTGAAGTTGAACAATAGTGGTTCTCCGTAGGGTTAAGTGATCGAAGGACGGATAGGGGCCATCGACAGGGAAGCCACATAATGGCTAGAACTGGAGCAAACTGGGGCGGCTCGAGATGGCACAGTTAATATATTAGCTACTAGCTCTGACCGCCACAACGTTTTTTTTTTCTATCTTCCTAAGTTGGGCCCTCAACTAATTGCCAATGACAAATCGAGGTATAAAACACACGAAATAAAAACAATATACAGGGTGTCCCAGAACTCAACGATAACCTGGTACCGGGTGAGAGGCCAAGGTATACCAGTTATGGAAAAAAAAATGACGGATTTTCTTTCTTAATTTTTTTCATAACTGGTATACCTTGGCCTCTCACCCGGTACCAGGTTATCGTTGGGTTCCGGGACACCCTGTATACAAGAAAACTACTGGCGAACATGCACACATGAGAGAAACTACAACAATATAAAAAAACCAACTACAACCTTGAAATTTACAAACAATAATCAAAAACACGCCGCCTGCGCGCGATCGGCCCGCTTGGAACTAATTTTCATATTTTCATTTTGTTTATTTAGTTTAACCCTCGAAAAACTTATTATTAACAATAGCCCATTTCCCAAAATCCCGGGAAATACGAGACACATCCACGATAAGCAAAACGTTTGAGGTCGTTCACCCCAAATTGCATCCTAGATCCGATCACTGCTTATATAACTCACTAGCTTCTGCCCGCGACTCCGTTTGCATGGAACTCGTTAATATCGTAGCTTCATACAAACTTTAACCCTCCATTCCACCCCCCTTAGGGGATGAATTCTAGGATAAAAACTATCCTATGTCCTTCCCCGGGACTCAAACTATCTCTATACCAAATTTCATCCAGGTTTAAGCGTCAAGAGGTAACAGACAGACAGACAGACAGACCGGACTGACAGACATTCACACTTTCGCATTTATAATATTGGTATGAATGAATATGGATTCATGTTTAATTAAGATTTTAAATAGTCCTACTAATATTATAAATTCGAAAGTTTAGATGTTTGGAGGTTTGGATGTTTGTTACTCAACCACGCTTAAACGGCTGAACCGATTTGAATGAAATTTTGCACGAAGATAGTTTATAGCCTGGATTAAAATATGGGGTAGTTTTTATCCCGAGTTCACGCAGACGAAGTCGCGGGCGGAAGCTAGTCTAATATAAAGACGACCGTTATAACATTATTTTACACATCAGTCAAACTTCGTAAACTATCTTATTACTAATGCGCAATCTAATAAGTAATACAGAGTAATACGGACGTTAAAAGACTGAAGCAATTTGTCCTAATTTTAAACAGGTCACGCGATTGGTTAACCCGATGGCGGAAACAGAATTGGGTTAAATAGAAAAGGCAGTATTAGCAACACACTCATTATATATTTACGTACAAAGTACCTAAAGTACCTAATTTTAAACAGGTCACGCGATTGGTTAACCCGATGGCGGAAACAGAATTGGGTTAAATAGAAAAGGCAGTATTAGCAACACACTCATTATATATTTACGTACAAAGTACCTAAAGTACATAGTTGCGATTATTTAATGAACTGACTTTTTATAAAACTGTCATTGGAATTTGAATATTTTGCATTGGACGATAGAGTGGCTTTTTGAATGGACTACTTTGATGCCATTCGGCCAACTTAAATAATCACTGCTCGTCTTCCGGTGCGTGGTCGACACTGCAGAACCTTACCGCCCCAACGGCCATCGGTTATACTTGCAATGTGCCCCGCCCACTGCCACTTAAGTTTAGCTATTTGGATGTCTATTATATCAGTTACCCTGGTTCTGCTCCTTTGGGGTAATATTAGAAAATTAGAATAAAACTTATTATATGTAAGGGGCTGACTGAAAACCAGCGTTGCATTGCAGTTTAGGTACTCAGTACTCACTAAAACATTATGCTGAGTGTAGCACCGTTTTAGCATCACACAATGTTAATGCCTCGTACGATATTGTATACGTTTTAAGTCTAATTTGTACACTGAACCTATAGATGTATAAAATGTGATGTTAAATTAAGCTTTTCTATGTCTATGTCTATATACATTCGGGACAACGCTATGAGAAGTACATTCACCCCGTTCATTTGCAACGTTGAAAAAAAACGCAACATTCTTCCCACACATTTGTATACAAAAGCATTTGGTCCAAAATAAAATTTCAATAACACTCGTATAAATTGAGATTCAAACAGCATTACAATAATAGCGCACTCGAGTGCTAAATGCGTTATTTATGCGCCCAGAAGCGCTCAGTTGGATCTAGATGTGGATTGCAATAGCACTTACTTGACCCAGTACAATAATTTATAGCTGTTGGGTTAGTGCTGATGCTGTGCTTATTAATCAAAACGCCACAGTATAGTTTGTTTTAGTTAAAATGTCGACCATGTGCTTAACGTGGGATTTTACAACTTGTTCTGTTGCTAAATATGAAAGGAAAAGCTAACAAAGCGACGTCATATAACCGAAGTGTGGCACACGTACTGAGGGCAGCCACTGCGTGTTCTATTGTTTATGCGTAATTGTATTACAACCCCACTTCAATTAAACAATAGATGTCGGTAATGGTTGGGTTTAAGTACTTTAAGTCATTTAAACTAAAACAAACTATAGCCGAGCGGTAAGTCAAAGGACTTTTAATGTTCGGTTCGAACCCTGGAAGGACCCCTGGGTGTAAAGAAATGTATGTACCAAAATATAATATGTTATTTAACAGTAACGTGAGAAAACTCCAGCAGGGTCTAGTTTTCTCTGGGTTGGAAGGTCAGATGGCAATTGCTTCCATAAAAGCTGCAGAGCTGTAATAGGTCTACGGTCTCCGCTTGTCTGTTAGAAGGCGAGTAATGGAGGTCATTCAGTCGCGTGTTCTCCGTGGCGCACAGCACTCGACTAACTACCCCAGAAAGACTTCGATCCCGAAGCTAGAAATAGCGAGCTGCGACGAATTCTGTCAGCCTGTAGGGCCGCAGGTGATAGGAGGAGGTGGTGAACAGGAAAACAGCAGAGACCAGGGCAGTATGGAGTTATAATTAAAAGATAAGGCACAATAGGTTGCTATCGTGCTTTTGTAGGGGTGAACTGAAGAGCTGGATTGGATAACACTCTTGTGGTAAACTAGTAGTACAACGTATTAAAATCACATTAATAACATATATTGCGAAACTGAACTTGAATTGTTCAATGCAGGAGAAGTGTCTCGATCAGGAATCTGGGTCGAACTCCCTGTCAGAAAAAGCTGCGCAATGGCCGTGGAATTGGAATAGGGATTTGAAATTTGAATACTGTTAATCCAAAAAGTAGCCAGTAGGTTGGTGACAAATTCAGTGAGTTCAGTATGAGTTCCTAAAGAAGAAGATCCTTGGCCAGAAGCGCAGATCGCGGAAGCCGTCGAGTTTTTATTGGGTAGGAATACCATAAAGCCCGGTCATCCCCCTACCAAAGGATACCTGTTAAAGTGGAGGCCAGCAGGCAGCACTGTGGGGGAGATCTCCTCCATGCAACTATCATGTTTGACTCAAGTTTGATCATTTACTTCATTGATGGATTACCTGATGTTATAAGTGTCTTGAAAGATTCTGAAAGGTCAGATGACATGTCCCCTGCCCTGCTTCATATCTCTTTCTGTTGTCATATTAGTAAGAGATATTTGACAGGGTACATCCCAACTCTTGTTAAAAGGATGTCCTCCTAAGTTAACTTAACAGTGATGCCCTAGCACCAGTACACACCAGAGCTGTGTATAATACTCGCCCTTGAGGTAAATGGACCCGTTTCTACGTGCACATGGCTTAACGAGCCTAAATCTAAATTGTCTAATTTTTAGACATAATTTAGGCGGCAGATTAAAAACGACATATTTAGAATAGCATTTAGGCAGCTAAGTAAGTTGTATAGATCGCCTAAAATAAGAAACGTCAGATTCAAATTAGCGCTGTCATTTGATTAAGACAGCTGCTCATAGAATAGCAGTGTTTTAGCGACACCTAAATAAAATTAGGAAGTTTAGAGGCCACTGTAGAATCGGGTCCATTGTCAGGACTGCCAATTTTAAGTGCGTTTTCATCGCTGATTGCACTCCAATAATTAATTAAGTAATCATATTTAAACGTCAGTCAATTAACACGACGATAATTGAAATGCGGCCAGACTTGTGGACGGAACACCATATTAGTGATAATGATAACATATATACTTCGTCTTAACGTGTTTTTGTGTTATACATATGTTTTGTATATTGTTATATGTACTTATGTTAGTCTGTAAGGTATTTGTAAATATGGGCCTTGTTGCCTGACTCAAATTAATAAATAAGTGACAAACATATTTACTTAAGTATGTCGCCACAACCGGTATATTTGACAGAAGGAAACGTGGACTTTGATGTCTCTGTCATATTGATTTTGGGAGACATAGAGACAAAGTGCGATAGAGTGAAAGTGAGCGATATAGCCCTCCTAACCTCCGAATCGCTTAACTTAACTGGCAGTGGGCGGGGCACATTGCACGGTTAACCGATGGCCGTTGGGGCCGAAAGGCTCTCGAGTGGCGACCACGTACCGGCAGGCGCAGCGTGAGTACCAAAAACCTGGTAAAGGTCACGGGAGTCCGCTGAATGCGGGTGGCGCAGGACCGGTCGTTGTGGCACTCTTACGGGGAGCCATATGGCCACCCAAGTGGCATTCGGGTCCTATATAAGATATCTAGTCGTTCACATGTACTCCACAAGCTGTGTAAGTCAGCTGTATAAGAGCTGTATCTATAATGCTCTTATAGAACCAGTTTGGGCACAAATTAGACAGCCTTAAGTTCACTATTGCTGTACATTAGCAGTATAATAGAATTATAATAGCAGTTTAAGGAGTAACATCGGACTTAAGGCTGACTTACGGCACTATATGGGACGCAGTGTGAACCATACAACGTACATGAGTGTAATAAAGAGTAACAAGTGGCTAAATTCCTGGCCTTCACAGTTATAAAATCCGACAAAAGTACTCCAGTGCTACCTAAAGTTCACGTGTGTCCTAAATTATTTATTAATATTTATAATTAATAGTTGATGGTTTTGTGTGTGCATTATCAGAAAAACTTAACTCATTGGACTCATCATATCAATTGGATATACAAATTGATGATAACACGCGGTGTTAATGCCATGGGAATGCAACTTTATCGTGAAATGTATACACGTGTAAAGTCACTGACTTATCAAACCGCCCTCGTATTCCATCGGTTCTTTTCAAGATTTTTTATTCATTTTCACAAACTTTTGCAACGCGACGTAACAATAAACACCATCAGCTTGTGGGATAAGTGTAATAGAATATCACATTCACATTCATGTTCAGCTTACAGTAAATAAGAGTAGTACTTGTGTACAAATAAACTGCTATTGATGTTTATGGACAACACATATAGTCCTTTTAACAGCCTACAGTGCACATGCGAACCATTTAAACACTTCTTGTACAGATAGTAAAAAAAGGTTATTTTAATGATCACAAACAGGTCCTACTACAGCTACTAGCTGTATAACAGTCTAAAACCAGTAAACATAACAGCTTTTGGTTTTATAAATGATTATGAAATGACGTGTGTTCTATTAAAATGCTAGCTCTATAACATTGTACAAGTAGGCCTTTAAACAGCCGTTGCCGTATCTCTACCCTCCTATAATGCTCTTAGTCAGACGGCTGACTAAAGGATAGTTGTTAGAGTATTATAACACCAACAATCGTATAAAAGTATAACTACACTCCTATAAGTCCCTGAGACAGGTATAGGTGTTATTAATCGCAATAATGCAGCTTATACATCACGAGTGAACTGTAATACCCAAGTAACACAGAAAGCATTTTATCACACGAATAGTAAACTTATGTAGAACTTAAGGTCCGTATAAACTCTTATATAAGTTCACCGAACATCTTGACGCTTTATATTGGCATTTCAAAACCATTATGATGCTTTACACTGTATAACGGTAAGATAATGGCATATCAAAATGCTTTTATAAAGCCTTTAGTTTTACTGCAGCAAACCACAACGCAATTGTACAGCTTTTAGCTGTTTTTAGTGCCATTGGATCTATAATAGCATTTTTAAGTAGTAAATAAATGCTTAATGCTATTTAATAGCATAAACGTGAACCATTATAATGCCATGTAAATCCGTTAAACAGCTTTCAGCTGTTTTTTAGGCCTTAGGGCCTACTATAGCATTTTTAAGTAGTAAGATAATGCCTAATGCTGCTGAACAGCAGAAACGTGAATCAATGTAATGCTTGCATTATTAAAGGTCACCCGAGTTCTGTTTTACAGCTAACAGCTCTTTAATCTAATACACGTGAGTGCGTGTAATGCGTAAAGCTGTATATAAACATTTATTTTACAGTATTCGTAAAACGATGTGTCCGCCATGATTGGGAAAAAGCACACGCGCTTTTAGTACTAATAGGACCTATTTATAAAAGTAATATACCTGAATAATAATGATATAACTTAATTTAATACTGCCCAACGAAAACTATTATGTCAATAATGCAAAATTCGTTGTATACTAGCAACAAAAAAAATGTTTTGGTTATTTCACAAATATCTTTATATAACACTTTATATAAAAACCACAAAATATCGAAAGCGCGTGAAAATATTGAATGAAACATATATAGACATTTACAGTAAACTACATTGCGCAGTAATATTTGAAGGCATAAAATAACTAAAGAGTTAAACACTTTACCATCTATCATAAATTTTGCAAACACTCGTCACTGCTGTCAGTTTTGAACACTCACGCATCCATATATTATATATTATTGAGAGACAATTAACATTTGTACTAGCGATGTATTCGATCGATGAAATTTTTATACTGATGTAGGCCTACATGTGAACATTTATAATTCTTTTAGTACATTCTAATTCTAGTCTAATGCTTTTGTAATGCAATTAACATGTTCATTATCAATAATATTGCCGGCTTAATGCTTCTGTAATGTCATTGGCAACTTCATTGACCATAATAATGCTGCTTTAATGCGATTGACACTTTCTTTGACCACAATAATGCTTGTATAATGCGCCTGTCATGCAATTAAACAACTATTGTGAACCTTTTTAGGATCTAAAGCAGTAAAATTTGTGCCCAAATAAGCACTACAATAGCCGTATAAACGTTTATAATGCTACTTTAGAACTAACTCAAAATGCCAAAACGATACACAAATGCTGTAACTCGGCTGTTATACTGCTTTGATGTGTTACTTGGGTAATGCTTCAAGTACACCTGGGAACTAAATGTCTACTCTTAAATGGAGTAAAATGCTACTTGGGCAGCCAGCCGCAGACGAGGCGTCTATTGGCTGATATGATGATGATGATATTTTTATCATTGTCCGTCCACATATTACGAAAACCAGATGCGAGTGATTTTTCGCGTACCAATGTGGTAGTAGGTAGATATTTTTTAGCCGACTTTACACTTATACTACGGTTCGCTTTTATAGCCGTAAAGTGTTGATTATAACTAATCCTTCCGCCACGCAATATAGTTATCGCAAAAAACACCAACTAAACTTATAATAAACCTACTAACACCTAGACTAACAAAAACTAACAAATCAAGTTCGAGAACAAAAAACAAGAGGCCTTTATAACGAAGGCCGAAATCTAAGTCGGGCTCGAGACTTCAAGTGTACCAACGATCTAAGCGATACTACTAAAATCTGTTTACAAATGTGAACCTTATCCAATTGAATTAAGATACAAAATGTAAACATTAAGATGATGTTGCTACCTTTTGCTTTGGAGGCCGACAGGGTGCCTTGACCCATCGTATCGTCTGTGAGATCTAGCCCTTTTGCACGCGAGTTGCGTCTAAAAATATGTACACAAATTCAACCACTTAATTTTTTTTGAGAATACCTGAAAGCAGTCTTGCTTTCTGGGGAAAACTTGGTTATGTGTCATGTTTACTAACATGCACAGCGGCCTAGTCGCGCTTTTGTGCGAACTCCAAGGTTTTTTGATGTTTGACGATGGTGGCTAACTTAGAGTATAGATTTCTACAGAAGAGCTATACGCGTTGCCACAATAAGGGACGGAAAGGCTCCTATGCAGCCAAATTAAGAACCTGACGGCTTACCATAAACAACCTAGAAACCTACCTACTTAATTTGGGCTAGTAATGGTTTATTTGCCGCAGCCTCATACTAACTCAGACGCGGCAAATAAAAAGTGGAACTATGACAAGGACAACGAATGATATATATCCTTTTCTGTCACACTTGTTGAGATTTGTAAACCACCATCACCATCTCGCTCGATCGTGGTATTATTATTACCGTAGCTTGTCCGATTACCGTTCCCATCTGATGACAAGCGGACACCTGACCTGGCAACTCTATGCCTTTACGAATCAAACTAATGACAGAAAAGAGCTAGGCTCTTAAATATAATTATATGATGATGGTGACGATGGGGTGGCTTGGCGAGCGAAGACAAGTTGTGAACCACAGCAGCCCAGTTAGCACGGTAGGTTTTACGGCTCAAATGTACCAAAACGTCACATAAAGCATGGCTATAAAACCTATCATGCTAGGGACCCAATAGCCCAAGTTAAATCCACAGAGGTCGAACCTTGTTTACTTTCAAGGAATCTAACCAAAGTATTTACCTTAACTAGGGGTATTAATTATATTGTCAAGAAAAGCTAGGTGCTCTGTGTTAAAGACATTCTCAATTTTGTTTCCAGAATTTGCAGAATATTGCCGTTCCTAAGGTTTTGAGATCCTTCGTGTGAAATAATTATATCCATTGTTAAAATTTTGGGTAGGGAAAAACGAAAAGATAATGATTAAACTTGTTGATCGCGTGCTATTGAAAGGGTCTCGCTAACGCTAACATATACTTGTGTTAGATCTATGATTCAATATGATACAATTCCCATATAACACCGAAACTTTTAAATCCTGATAAAATTTTAACTTAAACATTACAATAAGTAAGCATAATCAATATTTTTTGAAATAACTGAGACCATTTTAAGATACTCTTAATTAACGAAAAAAAAACCGGCCATACCATTATCCGTTGAATGAAAGGTTAATTGCGGTTTACGATTTATGACGTATAAAAAAAAACTATTTACTAAATCTCGTACAAACCAATTTTCGGTGGAAGTTGGCATGGTAATGCACTTTGGAAATGTCTCTCGCGCAAACTATTCAGTATAGAAAAAAAAAAATTAGTAACTTCAATATCATTTTTTTCCTATTTCTGTGTGAAAATCTTAATGCGGTTCACAGAATCTTACCAAGTTTCAACAGTATAGTTCTTATAGTTTCGGAAAAAAGTGGCTGTGACATACGGACGGACAGACAGACAGTCATGACGAATCCATAAGGGTACCCTTTTTTGCCATTTGGCTACGGAACCCTAAAAACGACGTACAGGGAAACAGAAATAGGTATGACCATAAAGGAAAACTTTATTTATGGTATGAAGAAAGTTGGTGATTAACAACATTTTTGACGATCAGTTAGTTGCACGTTGAATTTGCCTGCCTTGTCTGAATTTCCCCGAAAGCGATCGCTACTAGCGGAAAATGCCTTCCCCTTTAACGAGAATTCGGTATAGAAATTCCACGAAATTTTCGCTACTGTTTTGAATATCGTAACTAACTTTCGGTCAAATTCGTTGTACCTACTTATTTATGAAACCTATTTTCTCCTACAGAAATGCCCAAATTTTTTAAATTGCGCAGCGAATAAGTTCAAGTGGGCCTCAGTCGAAAAATATTTTTTTGGGACGAGTTTATATTGCCAATTACTTTTTTGTACTTTATTTCCAAAGTCGTAATTTACTCAGATGTTGCTAATAAAGTCTAAAGTAAACTTTCAACTCGACCGGGAATTGGGTAGGTACTTTTGATTTAACTTCATAAAGTCTTCTAGTCGCATATTCTTCTTTATTCACACATGTGAAATAAATCTAGCTACAGACGCGGAAGAACGCAGGCAACCAACAAGTCCATTATACATATGAGTATATACACAGGTGATAGAAAATTTCAGATCGAATAAGTAAGTAGTTTAAGAGATTACCCCCTCCATTTAAACTTACAAAGCTACACCCTCAAAAGCCACATTCACAAACTTTACCTCTATAGTATTATCCTACTAATATTATAAATGCGAAAGTTTAGATGTTTGGATGTTTGTTACTCAATCACGCTTAAACGGCTGAACCGATTAGAACACATTTCTGAATCAATGATCAGTTTTGCTGGAGTCCGCTGGATGCGGGTGGCGCAGGACCGGTCACTTTGGCACTCTTTGGGGGAGGCCTATGTCCAGCAGTGGACATAGGCCTGGAGTGGATATGATGATGATGATGATCTGTTTTAAGTTGTTCCTGAGCGTTAAATCCTACTAATATTATAAATGCGAAAGTTTAGATGTTTGGATGTTTGTTACTCAATCACGCTTAAACGGCTGAACCGATTAGAATGAAATTTTGCACGAAGATAGTTTATAGCCTGGATTAAAATATAGGATAGTTTTTATCCCGGGTCCACGCGGAGGAAGTCGCGGGCGGAAACTAGTCTTATATATAGATGGGGGCCCTTTCGGATACACTTTGACCCAGTGGGATATTTTGTGCATTTGCCCTCTCCTTTATGCCTACTCCCAAGCTCGCTCCATCATTTCTACAAAACCGATGATTCAGTTCAGCGGGAGCACCTTGAATTCCTGTGGTTGCCGATAGCCATTACCAAAGTAATTCATTCTTTATCTGGCAAGAGCATGACATGACTTTATAGTATTAATATAGATGATTCTCTTTGTATTCAGAACGAAATGGATTTGTCAACGTAGAATAGTAACAATTTATTATGCCATATTAATATTACCCATCGATTTTTCAGTGTCAGCGTGTGGTATTGAAATGATAACCCTTCGTTATTTATGGCTATTATTTTCGAGGCCAGATCGATGTACTGCGTCCTATGGCCGTGGATTTATGATACAGATAGTGTGTTACAGTGACGAGGCATCTGAAGAAGTGGAATTCCATCGCTTTGTTTGTGACAATTGCGGCACTTTACTCTATCTTGCTACAGCTCTTTGATAGCCAAATTAGAACCATTTTGCCTGAGGATTTGTTTGACGCCACGCCACTAGTATTTAATATATGCGGCATGTGAGCTTCTACTGGGTGTGGCTCAGTTTATTAGGTACGGGGACCATGACTGCTATAATGCAGACTCAGGCTTGAGAGATTATTGTTGTATTACATTCGGTTTATAAAATACATCTTTATCTCAGCTGATATAAACGACTCCCACCAAAGATTGCAGTAAAATTACCGTACAATTTGTTTATCTGACAGTATTCAATCAGCTATTTAAATTTAAACATAGATGCTGTCCTTTTTGGTAGTGCCAGCCCGCTTGAATATCAAACCTCTGCAGTATTAAGGTACGACGTGGCCTTATTCACTCTTTTTTAGCTTTACCTTCAATACATTTTTATTTGACCTGATTCAATTTTCATTATAATGTGTGTGTTAAAAGTTTTTTTTGTAACTTGCAATGTATGTTTGTCCGGTTAGAATCTTGCAACTGAATTGAGCTGAAATTTTGGGTAAAGGTATAGTTTGGATGACAATTCAACATTATGGTACCATCGGACAGATGTCGGTACAGATGATGGGGACAGAAGGTGGCTTCAGTACTTAACCGACGTAACCCCGTTGAGTTTGGACTCGTTAGAATCGTCTCAATGAGTATTTAGTTGATGACGGTATACAGAATAGTACAGTCTGCAATAAAGCTTGTATTAGAAATGAACTATTTGACAGAAACTTATATAATGGTGTTTTTTATAATCGTTTCAAAATGTGGTTTCTAACTACTACTATTGGAGTGTTTTGTTGTACTAAATATTTTCCTGTCTTTTTGTTTGCTTACCCCTCTCTCCTCCTGACTCATATGCCACCCCACATGTCCAAGTACCCACCCCCTTAATAGTGTTGGAATCAAATAAGTCAACGTCTAGTCCGAGTCAATGTTTGGCGTTTGTAATTGATAGTAGTTCAGACTCCGCTAACATATGTAACATGTGTGTAGTGTATAGACAGTTCCTTCGACATTTACGAGAATTTCGTGGTGAACTGACTTTGCTAATACATTTCAGAAGTGTTCCAGAGGTTGGAACACTCGAAACTATTGTAAAATTATCGCTGCTAAAACCCGAATTGTCTTTATTCCTGTTAGGGTGAGTTACGAGACGGCGCGCGAGCTGTTTCGCGGCGAGATAGACTATACTTATCCATTGTCATCATCAATCGTTCCCTCAATGCTGAGGATCGTAGCATCATGTCCTATACTTGCTGACCAGACCTCTCCAAAGGCTCCGTCACCCGCACGTCTCGCACTATCCGTCTCTTTCTAATAAGAACGCTTAGAATGGGACGGATAGTCTATGTCGCCGGGACACAGCGCGCGAGCTGTCCTCTGTGATAACCATGCGGTAGTACGAGGTGACAATGCCAATGTTTCCTCGCTTACCGCTTCCCTACCGCGCACAGCTTGGTGGATATGCACCCTAAAGCTGGGCATTCACCTTAAGCGCCAATGGGCCGCGCCATATCTTTAAACGTAACGGTTTTGAAAATCATGGATATACCTAACATTATATATCAATTTCTTTTGCCTATGAGTAGTAAAACTTGAGAAATCACCAATGCCACCAATGCCATCACAGATTTTCACAAAATGTTACGATCGCCGTATCACGAACTGTCTTTAATATTTAGCTGCTAAATGTATCCCCAGCAATCACATTCAAAACCTACTGACTTATTTGAACACGGGTCGATGCACTTGGCGTGAGGTTATTGCGTCTGTCGGCTGTGTCATTGCCATTTGTTTTTCCGCTCAATATCGATATACGACAGCACTATTACTTACTTCGTGTTCTGTAGTTGGTGTAGTGTTCCTTAGCAAGGACGCCAGAGATTCCGTTGACGCTGTGTTGAGGGTGAGCGACCTATAGGTTGTTATTCGGAACGCTCTAATGCGCCTCACCTCACCCGTCACGCCTTACGAAACTAGACCTCTGATGACCCCTTCTTGTCTTCAATGGACTTTGCTAACTATGTAAACAAACCGCCATATTGAAATTGTCTCTGAATGATGAATTTACTATTGACGGGGAAGACTCTTAAGTACTATGTCAAAACATATCAAATATAAAGATATCGAAAGTTAAAAACAGGTAGGTATTTTTTTTTACCTCTTTACCCACTGATAAAACTACCGCGTAGTGTACACAACCGCGAAAGCAGGTACATAGTGTGAGTTGGGTAGTTTCGGCTTTACAATATCACCAACTTTAGTCACAACACTACCCATCCAGACAATTGTAGAATTTAAAAGAACTTATGAAACAATTTTAAACTTTGAAATTGAAATATCCAAGATTCAGTTATATATGTTATGGTTTTGTATTTTACGGTGACGACCGGTTCAATTATAGTTTCAGTGCTTTTTGATGAGGTGATGTGGTTTGTGACGAGATCTCAAAAAATGTCGACAATACTTATCGATATTCCACTTTTTTTTCAAACATGGTATTAATATGGTAAAAATTGCCCGAATGCGACTAAAACAGTACCTACCAACCTACCAACCTACTTAAGGTACCTATTGCTATTATTATTTTGAGCATAAAACACTTCTATGGAATACTGAACAAACATTTTTCGTCGACTTGTTAAAAAACTACACGAATTATTTCCCCTGATTTTATTAATTTTCTCATGCTACATGCCGAATTACAGCTTTCTAGTTGTAAGGGTTACTGAGCAAAGCCGAAGCAACACGAACGTAAAAAATGTACACACTCACCATTATTAATTACGTGTTTTGTTTTTTAAATTCTATAATATAATGTGTTTTGAAGCATTTAGTACTTGCCAAGTAATGTCCGACAGTAATTATTAACTTGCTTT
Source organism: Epinotia bilunana (assembly GCA_947049275.1). Taxonomy (NCBI): domain Eukaryota; kingdom Metazoa; phylum Arthropoda; class Insecta; order Lepidoptera; family Tortricidae; genus Epinotia; species Epinotia bilunana. Next base: position 4,563,082 of record OX346264.1, read on the forward strand.
TAGGTACTGAAACCTCGTTCGAGATCTCGACTGAGATTTCAACACACGAGATTTCTTGCCACCGATATTGAATCTCGAAAATCCGCTCCAGATCTGATCGAGATTGCATAGTTAGGTACTACGAATCGCGGCGTCAAGATAAACCTATTAGTGGGTGGCGAGCGGTGCTGCAGTTGTTTTTAGCTGTCAACACCGGTTTATATAAAGCCGATTAAGGTCTTAAACACGAGATAAGGTCAGATTAATAATACGTCTGCATTTGTTTTCAACACTTTCACTGCCAGGAACCCGCCTGGCGGGCGCCTACGCCGTTGTCGATTTCCGCTACATACGAGGAAACGCACAGGATCGGCTGCGAGCGTAGCGCGTAGCGATTCTTGGCAGCGGAATGTCGTCTTGCTCATATTTGGAGCAGCAGCGGTACTCGGGAAGTACAGAAGACCGTAACCATAATAAAGAAAGAAAGAAAGATACATTAACACCACTCCTTGCTGGTGTTGTGTTCCTGGCAAGATCGCCAGTGCTCCCGAACCGCGGTGTAGAGTGGGAACTGCATTTGTTGTTGCCTGAAAATACCAACTGCATTTGTTTCAAGAGAGGTGCAGCCCTACTGGGGAACCTGAGAGAAATACCGCAGCCAAAGTACGAGTTACATCACTTCCTCTGTAGGTACCTATGTGGTGTTGTGTTCCTAATAAGGTCGCGGGAGCTCCTGTGGACGTGCTGTTGAGAGGTACCTTGTTTTTGGGCAAAATGGAATGTCCTGTCATTCATATTTGAAGTACCTCCTGGCCTGACAGAATACCGCAGCGCAGCTATACGTATAATAACACCGCAAGTGGTACCTACTGCTTGCTCTGTAAGTATGAGGTGTTGTGTTCCTAGTAAGGTTGTATTAGGACGATCCCTGACGGAGGTATATTTGCATTTGTCGTCTGTCAACACAAACAGAGATGACTCATCTGGAGTGTTCCACTTATGCGTATTCATTTGGAATCGAGTTTGTATTTGTCGCGCTCGCTTTCAAGCCTATTCCTAGAGTGGAGGATCCCAGGTTATCATTTCGTCGTGTATTAGGTAGATATTTAGGTATAGGTATCTACAGTTTGTTGACCCAACAAATTGGCTTTCAATTCTCTATTCTGAATTAGTGAGGTTTTCACAGTATAGGTCACTAGTGTCATTCAAGGAGAGACAGTCGACGCGGAAAGTCGATGGAAAGTGAGTGTTCTTTTGTTTCTAAACTTACCGCTTTCCTGCATATATTAACGGTGTTTATTCACAAACATATTTTAGCTGAAATGTTGTTAAAATGCGTTTGACTTGGACGTTTGTGAGACAGGGAGAAAACATATTTTAGTTAGCAGATGTTAGTCAAGTTTTATGAATAAGAGGATAAGTCTGGGCCGGTATTTTTTCCGTGATATTTGACAGAACAGGGACATGCCCAACTTTAATTCTCTCTCTTCAAAAAGATGTGTCTAGATATTTTTAGCCCGGCTTTGGTATCAATGGACTCTGGTGGTTACAAAATATAAGTAAAACAAGGACGATATATCTCTTAGATAACTTAAATAAACTCAGAAACAAAGACAAGCTTGCCCATAAAATTATAATATTGACGATGTGTAGAGATCGTACGGAAATATGACGTTCCTCACTCGATGGCAAAAACATGTTAACACTGTTGGACCTTAAGTCATTGTAATAAGGGATAAAGTGTATACTTTTTGACAATGACAGTCCGAAAGTATTCTTTCAGCGCTAATTGATTAGCCAGACATATATGTCACTGACGGCGGAAAACAATTAAAATGGGAGAACGGAATGTCTTAACTCACAATATTTCTATAAGCTGAAAGATGGTTTAGTGCTTTAAATTAAAGCTCAAACTCGCTTGAGAAATACGGCGATGGAACCTTCATTGATATTTTCTTCTTTTGTTTTTATATTATGCATCCCACCGCGCCCCTTTCTAGGCCGTGAACTCGTTTTCGCAATGTCGTATCTCTCTCTGCCTTGGGCTAGCAAAATCAATTATAATTAAAACGAGATAGGGTTTATATTTCAGTGGACTGAAAAAAGATCCTTCATGTAAAATTTTTAAACGCATCAAGTTCAAGGGTATTTCTAGCGTGCCAGTATTAACCTGACCTTTCACGTAATTTTCAGGGTACGTTTCAAAAACGACTGAAGTCACTATATTGTTCCAATGAATACATGGGCCTTTTGTTTATGGTACAGGTTTGTAAAAACGTCGCAAACTTTGCAAGCGTAATAAGCTGACTGATAAGCGTTAATTGTTATTGTTATGTATGAAGCTGTTTCTGGATTTACATGTGCTTGTGTGTGCTTGTGTGTGTGAACTAACATTGTGCGTGGTATTTACGATATAAAGTCTCTCTCTAAGTCAGTCTAATTTTAAGGGTTGTTGCACCAAACCGTCTGTAATAGTACTATCGACAACACAGCTAACTGACCATCAGTGCACCTTAAGTGCATTGTAATAAGGTTCTATATAAACACAGGATGGTCAGTTAACAGTGTTGTCGTTTGTACATTACAGTACGATCAACGGTAAATATGGCGCAGGCAGCTGTCATTCCATAGAAACTTGTCAAACTTTCCAAACATTCAGATTTTAACGAACACCGCTTATTACAGACGGTTTGGTGCAGGTGCAGCCCACCCTTAGAGTAGGGTTCGGGTTAATATTTTACCCGATTTAAAATAAACGATTTTACCCGAACCCTAATATGGTATGAAAACTTTTAAGATCTCTCGGACTGTACGTTCGGGAATATGTCTCTCTTCTATTGCACTTTTTCTTTTTCATTGTTAAATCTTTTTTATAGGATGATATTATGGATGATTGTATATTGTACGTTGTTTAATACGGTTGTTTAGGCATCAATGCAATTAAGTACTATAGGTAATTAAACTGCAGAATTTTGTGAAAGGATTAAGGAATTAACAGTTTAGTATGTTGTCTAAATAGCTAGAAGGGATGCTTAGCATCTAATTTCAACATAGGTTAAACGGTGATTTACTACTATTTTTACATTACCAACAAACAAAACTTCGGGAAATATCAGGCTACAACTTATTTCTGCTATTTTAATGATTGTTAATATGTACATTGAAACCTAAAATGGACGCTGTTTGATCATAAAACTGTATGCTCCTGCAAACTTCATACAGCACGTCTAGCACGCGACGGCCGCGACATACTCTCGATTTTTATCGCACTATATCTCTTGTTCTAAGTGTTCTAATAAGAAAGAGACGGATACTGCGAGAAAAATCGAGAGAGCTCGCGCGCCGTCGCATGCTAGCCGTGCAGAACAGACTGAGCGGTTCTGAAGCGTAAAATTTTTATAATAGACCTTTTGCCCGCGACTTCGTTCACGTTGATTTCTTTATGTTGGACTTTACTGGGATAAAAAATAAATTATTCCATATTTTAATCCAGTCTATACTCTGTACTTAGTAGAAGTTGTAGTCTACTAAAATTAATCTAAATTCGTACAGCCGTTTTGCGTGATTTAGTAACAATCATCCAAACTTTCGCATTTATAATATTAGGATGATTAGTAGGATAGTGTTACTTTTCGGTGACCATTTTACTTCACAATATTTATGACATAAAACAATTTAAACGAATTTAATCGCTTATAATAAATACCTACATCTCTACAAGGCACAACTCTACGTGAGTTTGAGAACTTGAAAATCTGGAAATAGCTGTCGTATAAAGCGTTTTCATTCTTGTATTAAGGCTATTAAGTAGTCGTTATTTCAACAAAATAATTTACACATTTCGGGCTCTGTCTACAAACAAATATAAGATTGTATGGTTTTAGAAGATCGTACGTTTGCCAATTTTTTTGGTCACTTGTATTTATTGAAGGCCGTTTTTATTTCGCGTAGCCATATTATCAATAAATAAGATAAATAAATATGTAGTGTAAAAGTACAGATCTTGCTTATAAGGCGTATGCGTATGACTAGAGCCGAATAACTCTACAATTCGTGAGACTCTCAATACCCCAGGCCATAAACACTTGATTGGCATAAGACAAGAAAAACGCACGACACCTTCGGATTTTCTTTTCACTTCAATTGTTCGTTACATTCATTCACTCGCGTGTGTGCTTGTGCACTGCGCATGTGTGAGCGAGCTGCGTTTGCGCCTTTGTTTGTTGACAAGCCGCGCTGGCCTGTGCCTCAGTTCAACTCAACTCTCCACACGAGACGGACGTACCAATTGCCAACGCTCCGTCTAAATATAGTGCTGTTATTCTCATTTTTTCCTCTTCTGCGTAATATTGTGCTGTGTTTGTGGCCAGTGTTTTGCAAAATCGGATTCTCTTTTTGAAAATTAAAAAGGTTAGTGCGCATTCATTTGTTTATTACCGAAATCTATTCGATTATCTATGTTGTGTATTATGCAATTGCTTTTGACGTAAACATAAGTTTTTTTATGGTGACGTTAGTGCAAAGAAAATCGATAAATGGCGATAACTTAATGAGTACAGACGCATATGTGGATGCATAAGTGTATCCGGTCGAAGGACCATATTGACATAGATGCTCAATGCAGTGTGGTGTTTATATATTAGCGTGTCTTTCATTGAATCAGCTTGTAAACTATTTAGTGTTTAGATTTGTGAAACTGCTACATTTTATCGTGGCACGTGTTAATATTTATAGACATGATTGTGAATTTGTTATTGTTGATTAAAGCTATGAAACGGGGATAGTTTTTAAAGCAAATGCTAATGCTACATTAATTCTTGGCAGGTAGCATTTTCGCTTTTTTGTACGAGTAAAATTACATTAATTATTCCTTAAACAATTGTGTGTCTTTGTTCTCTCCGGTAAAGCCCATCGTCTAACCACGTGGTCAGATTTTGGGTGTAAAAACAAAGTAAATTTAAATGAAGACAAAACAAAAGCCTATACACCTACACAAACTATAATACAAGTAAGTAATCACAATTAGACAAAAGGATCAGACATGCGCCGAGTTGCCTTTTTTTTGAAAGCGAAATCCAACATTATGTACGTAAATAAACTATGTATTGTTAATATAAACAAATCTCTGATGAATTGATCACGTCTTGGCATTGGACACGAGAATTCCCACGTGGAAACTGACTTGGAGTGTGTAGAAACTGTGTAGGAGGAGTACCAATGCAAATTTTAAACTACATAGTTGTTACCATTTGTTCTGGGCTATGGATGCAAGTGAAGAATGTTTTCATATCATCATGGTTAGTTTTCGAAATTATCACAGATGTTTTCTGTGATCATTTTTTCAATTTATGCTATTTACGGGTGGCGCGGGATCGGCCACTTTAGTACTCTTTGGGGGAGACCTATGTCCAGCAGTGGACGTCTTTCGGCTGATATTATGATGATAATGATACTATTTACATCAACATCTAATCTAACACAAATTGAAATATGCCCCAAGGGTTAATGTTATGGGCGCTAGACGACGTTATATTTAAGAAATAATATTATTATTCTTAAATACTTACTTAAAACTCCCGAGTTTTTGAACAACAATAGTATTTAATGATAGAACTACCTAAGTTCATCCTACTAATATTATAAATGCGACAGTTTGGGTGTTTGTTACGCAATCATTATAGAGATAACGACAAAAGAGAATACTTAACATATTTTTATTAAATAATAAGATTAATAAGAAATGTAACATTACAGCAAATGCCAAAGCGTTACAAAGATTCGATACTAAAGCTAATTATAATTACTTACTCAATATCTAAATTAGAACTTAGGGTCCGTCTACATGATACCTGTCTACCTACTTCATCTCAAGAACTCGCTTCCATTCCGTCATCAGCATTGCTATCCCTATCACAAACTAGTAGAAGAAGCTACGCAAAAAAGGCTACAAATATATTTGCACATGACAAGCGTTATCCTTTTGTCTTTCTTGACCATGGTCGCGGTCACTTACCTACGGTTTGAGCAGTGCTATATCCGCGAGAATCTTTCAAATATCTCCATCTCTATCGCACTTGCCTTATTCGAGTGATAGAGATAAATTATGCGAACTGTCATATTCGGATGTTCGCAATAGCAGCTCAACACTCATCTTGAAGCACTAAGGGCGAGCACCAACTTACGTTTACTGGCCGATCAACGTTAAATATGGCGCGGGCAGCTGTCAGTCTATAGAAACTTGTCAAACTTTCCATACATTCCGATTTTAACGAACACCGCTTACGTTTACAGACGGTTTGGTGCAACCCAGCCTTAAGGCGATGCATTGGAAATTATCGCGTGCTTTGAAACGCCGTTCTGACTAGATTAAGAAACAATAAGGTCTGATTTTCAGATATATGATTCTTGACTATATGATTGTTTTTCTGATTTTACCGATACGTTTGCTTAAAATTTCCTCGATAGAAAAAAATATATTTTACGACACAATCAAGTTAATACTATTTTATTATAATAATAGTATAAATAGTAATAATAATAGTATTAAAAGTATAAATATTAATAGTATTTTATCTCATCTAAAATCTCACTTTATAAAATTTAAATAAAACTTCTCTAAGTTAGGTATTTATCGAAATTTGCCCAAAAAAGCCATTCCCGAAGAGTGTTCCATCTCTTTTTCTCTTGCGTGGAAGGCATAAGCGTGTCTTTTTCTAGGGGGCGCGTTCGACTCGAATCAAGGCATCCCCTTAATCTGCGAAGCTACTTCTGCTATGTGATTCTTCGTATTCGTACAAGCCCCGTCCTTTTTAGTGCTTTATGATTGCTACGACTCTCCATACAAACGTGGTTAGGGTCTCATGCTCGCGCCATATGGAAATTACATGAATACATAATCAAGTGTATCTGTTGCTATAAAAAATAAGCCATTAGAGCTTTGTTCTACTCGCTCAATTTTTTTTCTATTTTATTTCTAGCAACAGAAAATAGTTTCCAACCTATTTATGGCGAGTCCCATTATGTATACAAATTTTCATGTTATGCTAGCATCTCGTTTTAAACAGAGAAGCAATCTACGTTTGTATGGAGAGTAGAGTGTCCTGGCGATTGGCTTCAACTTCTAAAACTGTGTGTGTATATCCTTTTGTTGACATACGCCCAGCCGTAGCCAATAATATAAATCTTGCAAAAACGAAAGTCGGAAACAAGACGCAGCCACGGCCTCCGCGCCAATGGTCGGATGTCGCCACGGAGACGTATGGAGACGGGCCGTTTTGTCTCCCCGCCGTGGAACAGTTACGATTTTGCCGTAGCGGTGCCGGCTAACGGGACGGGCATTCGTCACCTGCTTCTTACCTTCTTAGCTTAACCTTAATTTTAAACACAAGCTAATGTGTTGTTGGGTCCTGTCATTTTACAATACTTTATGCAAGCTGTTTATGGCCTGCATTCATCTTAAATTAATTTTGTATAAAGCAGTAACGCTGCTAACGAAATATGGACCCGATTCTTCAGTGGCCTCTAAACTTCCTAATTTTATTTAGGTGTCGCTAAAACACTTTGCTATTATATGAGCAGCTGTCATAATCAAATGACAGCGCTAATTTGAAACTGACGTTTCTTATTTTAGGCGGTCTATACAACTTACTTGCTGCCTAAACGCTATTCTAAATATGTCGTTTTTAATCTGTCGCCTAAATTATGTCTAAAAATAAAAATTAGACAATTTAGTTTTAGGCTAGTTAAGCCATGTGCACGTAGAATCGGGTCCAATATACATTTCAAATTATAGGAATTAAAATATCCGGCTCGTACGTAACATTAAATTTTTCCAATAATTTGAAGTTCATTCAAATTAATTTAACTAAAATGTTGCCAACTTTGACATCGTGCTTGTGAGAAAGGAACAAACGTAATTTAGTTAACAGAGGTGTTGAGTTTTATGAACGAGGGGTCTAGAGTTTTGTGTGAAGCAGCTTCTAGGAAGTTGTTCGAAAAACGTTTCTTTAGGTACTGCGTTTACCCAAAAACAATAGGCCTTTGAAAAAAATCAGGAGAACAATAAACAAAACACATGTCAAACTAATAATGACAGGACGGTAATTAATTAAATACTCGTACACATAAAAATGTCACCAAGTTTTATAGACGTTTAGAAATAGAAACGAAGATTACGATGAATTTTATGCCCGTAGATCGCTGTATTGCACTTCTTTCGTGTAGTTAATTATACATGTTCTATTGTAAAGATAAACGCATTCGTCCTCTTCTTATCCATACCTACAACGTTAGAGAAGGACGGGTGTTAACCCCGCGATAAAATTAGCATTCTAGCGCGTCCGATTTGTTTATTTACATCGCTATCGACTGATTACTCTCACACGCTCGTATCTTTCTAAAACGCGCTTGGAAAAAGCAACCTAACTAGTTACAGAATAAGGTTAAAGTTTCGTTAAAACTCCGAATTAGTTAAGAGTTTATGAAAAGTGTCGAGTTGTCCATGATTGTAGTTGTGTTTTGGTCTCACGGCGAACTAGAGACATTTGTCGATAAGTGTCAAGTCATAAACATACTGTTATATTATATCTATTTAAAATTTTCAAACGACAGCGTTGAACTTTCCATACTAACTATTAAGATAATCCTTTCTTTGTTTTAACAAAAACTGCTTCATTACAAATATTTTTATGTTATTACTTTATTACCTATTATTGTTTAATGTAGCCGATCACATCACGTAATTAGTGCAAAATCGAGCAAATTAATGAAATTGCTCTTTGAGTATTATTTGTATCACATAAGAATTTTGTAATGCAAAACCATAGGTACATAAATGTCGAGAAAAGTTCCTACAAACAAATAATTAAACATAGAATGAAATCTTGGATGGCATACCGGCCCTGTCCAAACATCATCGTAGCAACACCTTTGACGCATGTTTTGTAAGTACATGACAAATGACGTAAGTAAAAATGTCCGTGTTTTTAAGCGTGCTATAGCAGCCACTATCAATTATTCTGTGCCGCCACCGTAATAAAATGCTCGGAGTAAGCCAGGAGACCGACTCCCACCCAATCTACCCATAATACCTCGTACCTCGCATATTGACCTCCTTTGCGGTCAACTCTCGGTTTAAAAATAAACAAACGAAAGTTAACCAACCTTTAAATTGATACAACGACCGTTTGAAGGATGCAAATTGCTTCCTAAATTATTAATTTGAGAGCGAATGAAACATCGGAATTGTGCAGTTTTGGTGGCTGGGTCCCACGCTAGGTAAAATACCACATTTACTAATATATGCCACATAAAAAATTCAAACTAAAGTAAGTCTTGTTTCACAAAATTCTAGCAGATTTTGGAAATTTCACTATATCCGGCAGTAAAAATAAAAGAGTTCAAAATAGTAGATTGTACAACAAGTGCATAAAACGCACCATGTTACGCGAGACGTTTAATAAAATCGAGTGTAAAATTGGTTTTATGGACGAATTGTACACTACTTTTCACTTCGATTGCGAGGAAATGATGAAAATTAAAAAGTTTATTTCATGAAGTTTTATTGTGTACTTTGGCTGTTGGTATCCTTGCCTTGGTATTAGAATACTAACGAAACATAAAAAAAGAGTTTATTCTATGAAGTTAAAGTTGCTCGTGTGGCTGTTGGACCGATTGCCTTGGTCTTCGATGAAGATTTTAACTTCATGCTCAAGAGCATAAAAAGCGATTTTATGTCGCCTACGCACAGCATAAAGACGAACTTGTAGAGCATGACAAGTGAAAACTAAATTATTATTGAAGAGTATAATATCTCGAGAATTGAGACCTCATTTCAAAGTGCTTCAGATAAATTTCAGGAACGGCGCAGATCTTGTTTTACTATACCTAATTATTTTTTGATTTTGCTATTCTACCCCACAATGACCTTTGTGTGTAATTTTGGAAAACACGCTCATAATGTTTTGAAAAATACGGTATTCAGGGAATGTGTTGATTTGGGGACCAGCGCGTCTGGGGTCATTGCACTCTCGGGGCAGTCTGGTCTGAGTTGATTCTGCTCTGGATATTTTGATGCCTTATATACCTTTAAAGTCCTGAAACCGAACATTCATCATATCAGCCGAAAGACGTCCACTGCTGGACATAGGCCTCCCCCAAAGAGTGCCAAAGCGACCGGTCCTGCGCCACCCGCATCCAGCGGACTCCAGCAACCTTTACCAGGTCATCAGTCCACTTTGTGGGGGGCCTACCCACGCCGCGCCTTCCGGTACAAACATTATTTGCGTGAAAATATTTAGGTACTATAAATGTTCTTCGAGTTCAGCTCGCACGCCGACTCCAAGACTTTTAAATAAAGTATATGTTAGCTACGAATATGTATTTACGCTCCCAGCACGATAATGTAAAAAAGTATAATACCCTTCCTCAGAAGTAATCTCTTAGTATACAATTCGTATTAATAAACGATTCTGTGGTTTATAGCCGATTTTTCAATTCCCAGATAAAACTTCAGATAAATGTTAGCTGTGTCCTTTTCTTTCATAGATGGTGATAATTTTAACTGACGGATAACTTAATCTAGAGATTGAAAAGTCGGCCCTTAATCGTGAAAAGTTAGTATGGATCTTATTTATTTAGTACCACTAAAGAGATTACTGTTCTCCCCGAGCATAATAACACCGTCATAAGCATCTTACGTGTCACTTAAAATCAGTACCAGTTTGGCACATCAAACTGATCAAACCAGTCAGACCACTCACGTATCTAGATCGATCCAGTCTTCAGGTCTTTGTCCGCGGCCAAAAAGGTGCGTTGCAACGGAAATGCCGCATTTTAATAAGAATCCGCGGCAGGGAATTCGATGAGTAACGTGTACGTTCTAAATTTGAAAATTAAAAACATTTGAATATATTTCGGCAGACTCGTCGTCTTATTCATATACCTATTATATGCATCTGTGATTTATTCGATTTTGAACTTAAATGTTAAGTAATATATACTGCTCAAAACAAAATAAGGGCCATTGTAATGATTCGACATAAACTAATTGATAAGTGGCTAATTAATGAACTCCCGTATAAGGATACGAATGTATTCTGAAGGCAAAATCTAACCTCTTTCATGCTGGAGTTCAAGTCTAAAAGCTAGAAAATATATATATTACTGTTTAATATAATTTTCACGTAACGATCACCATACTTGGACGTAAAGACGTACCGTTTTACGTTCCATATTCCAAATTTGTTTAGATTCTAAACGCGCCATTACATTTACATAACATGCTTTCACTGTTATCTTTATGCTAGCTAATATGAGTCACGCGTTCAGAAGCAAAACGTAGCGAATCACATGCCAACTCCTTTGAATCATATTATACGTGGCGATAAAGTGCAAATTGTAAGTGAATTTCCTCTCAATTGCTCAAAGGGTAGCTGGAAGAGATACCTTGTAGGGATAAGGTCGCCCTAGTACTTTGATCTATTGTGTGACATGACATGTATATTCTTTAACCTGTTATTGTGTACAAATAAACATACGTACATACAATTTTATTGATTTCTTTTTATCGTCGTTTTAATGCGCTGTTAATAAATTACAACACCAATGTCTCGTCTTCTAGGAAATTGAAACGTAGTACTTGCAGTGACGATAATGTCTGTCATATTATCAGTCAGTTTCCCGTTCACGACCTTGCATGACACTTATGCAACGTATGATCGGCGTCCTAAAGACTATGGCTTGCATTATAGTAGTAACTGTTAGCCCGTGCTATTGCAAATATGATCTTATACCTTTAATAAGTTAAAGTTCAAAAGAGTAATCAAAGGGGGCAAATGATACGAGTTTGCTAGAATTCTGTGGGCATGCGTGCATAACTTTAAAGGGTCGAACAGACTGCCAGCGGGACGGTAGCGGGGCTTGACGAGCGCTTGATGCGCGCGGGACGGCCGGTCACACAGACCACGCGCGCATCGCGCCATCAACCAGCCAGCAACGCGCGCGCGTCCCGCGCGCCTCGCGATGGCCTCGCGCCATCGATCCGCCAGCATCACGTACGCACCGCGCGCTCCGCTGTCTGGCGTCACACTGACGCGCCGCGGACCCGTCGCGGGCGCGCGGCGCGCCCATCGCGGGCGCACGGCGGGAGGCTGGCGGGGCGCGACAGAAGCGGGGCGCGTTGCCGACGGAGCGCAGCCTGTGTGACCACGCTAGCGGTTTGTAGGGAAATATCGCGCTGCGCGCCCGCGACGGGCGCGCCGCGCGACCGCGACGGTGCTGTGTGTTCGACCCTTAAAAGTATAGAGGACAACGTACGTAGAGATTATGGAAGTTTTTGCTTAAGGGGGAGAATACAACGTACTCTTACAAAAAGAGAAAATGTTTTTCCACTTCTAAATATTTTCCAATCTCAATGTTTTTTTTGTACGTTATTTGACACAATGAAAACTAGGTTTTCCTTGTTATTTTTTTTTGAAATAACCAACCCAATCTGCCCATACTTGATACCTCGCCCAAACCTAATAAGCCTAGAATATGAGGCCGAAGCGATCGCCCAGTGTTGTCACATCTACCAACTTTTTGGTCTCTACCTATTTAGCCTCCGTTCTACCGACCTACCACCCTCGGTCTCAAATCTACCACTTTTTAATTATATGCATGTTACTAGCATTTCTTGTATAATTGCAGCAATTTTACCGGCATCACATAAAACGGAACGCGTTGAGTACATAGTGACGTTGACAAGTTGATGAAGTTGACATCTTTCACAAGTTCTGACACTAGTGACAGTGACAGTTTCGCGCCGTCTCGCCTGATTTATAACCGCGTTCCCGGGGTTATAAATTTGAGTGGTAGATCTATCTACATTTCATTTTACATTCTACCACTTTTTATATCCTGTTCTACCATTATGCCAAAATTGTATGTGGCAACACTGCGATCGCCATAAAATCAAAGTGATATTGATAAGATTTAGTTAGTGGAAACCGTTTTGTAGTTTGGGTAAGTTAAGAATGGGAGCGACGAAATCACATCGCACCGTGCCAGTGCCACAGACCGCGGCGTGGTATAAGTACGTATTGTCGTGATATGAGTAACGGAAGTTGGAAGTTGGAAGAAGGAACCTAAGTGATTTTGTATCGTTGTTCTTCCGTAACTAGTCACAGTGATACTTTTAGACGCGGGATCACTGTGACTTTTTCACCGTGACGTCATTTATCACTCACCTCTGAAACCTTATACTAGTGACTGTGAGCTATAAAGTCGCGCGAGTCTTTAAAAAAATAGTTTCCAAAAGCGGAGTCGACGAGAAAATTATATATAATCATCGAATCTGCACACAATTTTCACGAGAATCGGTAGAGGGATTCGACGAGGACAGGAGAACAGGCAGACAGCCGGGCATGCGAAATCATTTTTGGCCAGACTGAAATGGATAACTTCGTTCTCTTCGCTCGCTCGGTCAGTCTGTGTTCAAAAAATTTGTACATGTACAGATACGTTTAAAACTTAACTGAAGTATTCGCCGTGACTCTACATTTTGTCTGCATAGTTGCCGGAATAGTTACTAACATTACATACCTTTATAAATACAGTAAAGGCGGTAAAGCGCTTTGTGTTTATCCATAGACCAATCTTAATTTGTAGGCTATGTTCGTATTTAATTAAATACTAATTACATTAAGTAACTACGTTTGTAAGCTGCCGAAGATCTACAGCAAAAAACCTTAACGAATGGTCTTAACGTGTTCAATTCAAGGAAAAACTGTTTGTATTCATTTAAGGTTTTTCTAAAGTGGAAATGGCTACCACGCAACAGTAGACAAACAGGTAAAAAAAAACACGGTAAAAATTGGCTTAACAATTCAGCACGGTGAGCATAAGACAGCGCGTGTCGCGGCGAGATAGACTTTCCATTTCTTTCTAATTAGAACGCTTAGAAGAAGGGACAGAATTAAAACCAATCTTGAAAGAAAAGCGTATTAAAATGGAATAAATGTATGATGTCAAGGGCTCGGTACAAAATGGCTTATAATATAATAGGAGAATTTGTCTAAACGGTATTACGGTTATTCACATCATCATCATCACATCATATCAGCCGAAAGACGTCCATTGCTAGACATAGGCCTCCCCCAAAGAGTGCCAAAGTGACCGGTCCTGCGCCACCCGCAACCAGCGGGTGGCTGGGCAGCGTTCGGGAAGCTACGGCACATTTTTTCGTCCAATATTCCGCAGTGTCTCAAGACGAAAGTCTTTGACACTGGTCTCTGGCAACACACACTGGTGTGTTGCCAGTGATGACATATGGCACTGAAACGTGGTCGCTTACTATGGGCCTCATAAGAAGGCTCAAAGTTACGGTTATTATTGCCTAATAATTCGAAATGTTTGCTTTACCACTGTTGATAAATACAAGCGTTTCCAATGTTAATTAATTGATAATAATATTACTGATACGCAAATATTTCTCAACAAAGTCATCAGTGAATGTATTCAGGTACCAGGCGCACATAGAATGCGAGTGAACGTAGTAATTCGAACACAAATATAATTCACATGCACTTATGGTTGTTCCGCTGGATGCTCGTGGCGCAAGACCGTTCACTTTGGGACTCCTTTGGGGAGGCCTATGTCCAGCAGTGGACGTTTTTCGGCTGATACGATGATGATTATGATGACTATGGTTACCACCGGCGGTAGATGGGAAACGGCCGGGAAGTCGCAGCCCAACTAGAAGGTCTGTCCGTCCGCTCAACTCAATACCAAACTGGGGCAGGAGCAGATGTCTCCAGTCTCCATCTGCTCCTGTCCCCGTTTGCTGACGTCGTAAGAGATCAACTGTCTTCCCACCGAGAGGATTATGACCCTCGGCAATGAGGAATACGACGGGAGGAGGGAGACACTCGCTGTTTTCGAGAAATGTCCAATTAAGTATGAAGAATGTAGTTCTCCGTGTGGTTTCGGGTTAGAATAACTCCACTGCCTTTCTTCCCCCTGGTGTTGTATGACCATGGGAATAGGGTTAAAATGTGTTGTAGCCAACTACAGCAAACTTCTAAGCAACTTCAAAAGGTGGCACGATATTTCTTTATTATTTAAAATCAATCTCTCATACTTGGTTACCTTGTTCTGTAAAACGATGTGTTCACCTGTACCTATAATTGGGGTACATAAGCCCGTTCAGATTTTATGCCAAGAGGACCTGTATGTTTCTCTAGCTGTCAACACAACGAATCCTCAGTCATGAATAAGTGGATGGGTTTACGGAAAAGTCTGAATTCCAAGTATTATTTTCAATTACAATAGTACATTTTACACAATATCACTTGTGGCTCTGAATAGTACTTGTAGTGTGTAGTAGGTACTGTCCAAACTTGTGAAAATAATCTAGTCTCGCTTGGAATTCTATAATATTTTAATCCTATAAGCAAGCAGTTACGTTCATTATGTTAGCACCATCAATTAGAAACGTATTAGCTAATGGGACGAGGAAGTCTAACCACAATGTTGGTTTAACGACACGACTAAATAAATCGTTAAAACTGCATTAAACGACGACTCTTGACCATAGATTTTTAATAATCATCGCAAATGACCGAGTTGAATGTTGGGTTGAGTGTTTCGACTTTAGCTGAATTTTATGATCATCTGATATTTTGTGATCTTTGGTAATAGTTATGCAATAAACATAATTAGGTATATTTCCGTAAAGATGAAGGTCCTATTGCCGGTCGGGCTACTTTTTTCTTTTTAGGGTTCCGTACCAAAAAGGTAAAAAAGGAACCATTATGGTCCGACTCTATCCGTCTCTCTGTCCCGTTAAATATCTCAGGAAATAATAATACTATCAATTTGAAATAGTTGTAAGCTATTAGCTTAGCACGTGTATGGAAAATGAAAAATGTAAACATAAACCTTACATATTTTATTTTAACCGAAGAACCTGTGTATAAAGTGTTCTATACTGGGCGGTTTACCCAATTACCCGGTAGATGGCGCTGCTACGTTCGGCCAGACTTGTAAATACAACGCGCAAGCGTTTGTTTCCCGTAGTTTCATAAGGTGTAGAATATTTTTGTTTGTATTGAGTGGAGATTTTCAAGAACTATAAATGCGTACATTGCTGTATTTTTTAGGGTGAAAATTAAGTAATGTATGGCATTCTAGGACTACACACCAACAAAACGCCTCCTAGTCAGCGAACGAAAAATCCATAGAACGCGAGGGAGCCAATTTTCTACCCAAACACGTGCCTAAAACCCGGTATGCGCATGTTCGAACTAAACGGCTACCTGGCATTGTTTTGACACCCCGCCCCCATCCCCGCACAATGGCAACGGCACCCATTCTGAGTGGCCATTTTGCGGCGCTATACTTAGACTTCTATGGTATTTTCGTTAGCTGGGCATGAGCACATTTTTTGCGAATATCCGAACGCCTCTAAGACTGAGTGTTCCAAGCGAGCGAACCAAACCAAACCTTCAAAATACCAATACCTGGTTATAGAACTGCTTGCCCGCAGATTACAGGCAGGCGGAGTCGTGAGATAAGATATAGCCTATGTCCAACCTAAGGGTCCATACTATACGGAAGCTGACGTCGCTAGTGCAGGTACCTACTGATTTATAAGCACTTTATTGTGCACAAAAATAGGTTAAAACCAAACCATACACATGTCATGTAAGACGGTTAAGTAAATAGGTTATTGATTATTATAGTATTAAATATGAGCGTTTCTCGCCATCAAACGTCACAGTTAGGCGTTTATATGTAAGGTATAAAATGTTTTTTTTTTTTATTGAAATCGAAGCAGTTCATACCCCACAAACTAATTTACAACTTTACTGAATTTTCCGCATTATAATATTAGTATAGATGAGATGTATCATAAACTCATGTCAAACGCAGCGTTTAGCGCACAAACATTATTTCTCAATTAGTCGGGATTGTTTTGATCTGAATTCATCTGTTTTCATAGTAAATGATTCACCGTGAAGCTACGCTGGCCCGCGGCCAAAGAACGGGGCGGGGACAAAGACTTCCTCTCTGAGGCTTTTGCACAATTTAGATGTAGGTTTTAAATAGAAGCCTATTTTAAAGCTAGGTCGCAGTGTCGGATTAGAATTCACCACCCCCCTTTCTTCCCGTGGGTGTCGTAAAAGTAGACTAGGGGAGCAGGGTTGAAGTGCGTTGTGGGCTATGGGCTAGCGACCTACTCGTATCACTGCGATATCACTTTTTGTCGATCTTTTATACCCTCATATTATGTTAAAAGTGGCACTGGAACATGAGTTTTATGTGCCCTGCCTACCCTTTTGGGAATTAAGGCGTGAATATGTATGTATGTTTATATGGACCCGCGAATTCGCCCGCGTCAACTCCGGTACCAACATTCGTCCCAAATTCACCCCTTTGAGTGATTGCGAACGTAACTCTAAGGCGGATGTCACACTGCGCCGCATCTCCGGACGGAGGTGCGGAGCTGCATACAAATTTCGCCGGACGGAGGTGCGGTGCAGTGTGCCGTACCACACGGAATTTACATACAAACTGAGGTGCTTGCATACAACGTGAAACGCACCTCCGTCCGGAGATGCGGCGCAGTGTGACATCCACCTAACTGTCTGTTTCTGTTACTTTTTCGCGCCTTAACTACTGAACCAAATGTGATGTCAAGTGGCATAAAATGCTCAAGGAACGGACGTAGACTGGTACTGAAGCCACGAGTTAAAATTGTACAAGTCAAAATTGTCAACACTGAAGTTATTGACCAATGATGATTGGCCATTAACCCTTGTGTTCCTGGAACGGGCCACTTGGGAGGAGGGGGAGGATTGACGCAAACTAAAACCCACACTTAGACGTGGTCTCCCGCGGCGCGTCCCCGCCGGCGTACATGCGTATATAGCGGAGTTTATCTCCAAAAAGATATTAGAAAAAAATAATCAGACGGTCGTGCTAGAGGCTTCCCCTGAATCCCCCTGGCTATTCTCCCGGATGCATGCGGTCGAATGCTGAACGCGATCCCTCGTCGTTCCTCTACAAAGCGGGCACTCGTCGGGGTTTTAGAGCGGTAATCGTGGGTCTAAGGCTTTTGCCGCGATTAGTCCGTCATACATACCCGTACTGCGGGCCTAAGATGGCTGCAATTTTATGACTTATCGTTGTGGACAAGGCATCCGTCACTCCCGCTCTCGCGTACTTGTCAGAAGTCAGAACGTGACGGGTGTTTTATCCACACCGTTAACTAATAAAATGGCAACCATGCTTACGCCTGCTGGTCTTTCCACCGGGCGGGATACGTAAATGCATATTCTCCCCGACATTTAGAAAAGGCTGCTGCTGTCCCACCACGCATTTCGATCGCTTTTAAAGCGAGAGTCAGGTAAAAAAAACCCCATGCGGGCATTCTACGCTAGTAAGTGAATAATCACGTCGTAGAGTTTTCACGTGAAATGTAAACGTAATCGGCACGCGCCGTGCCGTACTGCGCTGTTAAACTGAAATAACCTACTGCGCAGTCGCGGAGCTAATTGTAAATACAATACAAACTGAACGCGAATCAACACAGGCTATATAAATACGACTTTTTATTTACAGGTGTCAAACCTCGTTCGGCCGAACGGGGATTTGGGCATGATTTAAACCAGTGTATTTCATGTTAGTCGCGATCCCCGGGGTCAGTTAAAATTTTAAGTGATGTATGGATTTAAGACAAATGTATAATTAAAACGATTGGTTAAGTGTAGTAGCGGTGGGTCCGGGATCGAAAAATGTTACCACGGGGTTGCGTCATGAAAAAGGTTAAAAAACCCTTAATAAAATAAAAATAAATATGAAAGTAACTTATTAATGGCAAACAGTACTGATATCGTGGCCGGGTTATCAGTACTGTTTGCGGACGATACTACCGTGTTAGTTGGTGCAAACACATATGAACAACTAACCATCAAAATTAACGAGGCTTGCACGCAACTCCAAACATGGTTCGTGGATAACGGGCTGCAACTGAATGTAGCCAAATCCAATATAATGCTTTTTTCTGGCCGTAAAGTACCAACGCTATTGTCAATGGCAAGCTGTTCGATGCCGGTGTGTGAGGAAAGCAAGTTCCTTGGCTTTATAATTGACTCCAATTTGAATTGGAAGCGCCATGTTGACAGTCTGTGTGACAGGTTGAGTAGTGCTGTCTTTGCGTTAAGAAAATTAAAGCCGCTAATCTCGGGTGATTCATTGAAACAAGTTTACTTCGCATATTTTCATTCCCTGATGTCCTACGGTACCCTCCTATGGGGTAACTCCACGGATGCGCAAAGAGTTCTTGTCATGCAAAAACGTGCAGTTCGGGTACTTGTAGGAGTCAAGCATCGGCACCCCTGTCGGGAGCTATTCTCGACGCAACGCATAATGACGCACTACTCACAACATTCGTTCGAGCTTCTCTTATTTGTAAGGAAAAACATTTCCCAATTTGCGCGTGTGAATGTAACGCGTAAAGAGCTTCGTTCAACTGGGCGCCTAATGACAGATCCTCGTCGCATGGCGCTTTCAAAGAAAAATCCCCGGGTTATTGGGCCTACTTATTTCGAGCACCTACCCGCCGATATAAGAAACGAACCTTGTGACGTAACATTTGGGCGTAGACTGAGAATTTTTTTGTTGGATAACCCTCTGTACTCTGTTCACGAGTTCATGGAAATAATGTTTTAAGTAATTTTTTGATTTATTGATACCTAATTCTGATACTATTTCTTGTGTAACATTTATATTGTATTTCTACTGTGAAATTGTAATACGTAAATTGACATTGTTTATTTTTGTTTAAAATTTATTATCCACTAGTTGTTAAATGACAATCCGTAATCGGAGATACTATTTCCACTTTCTGTATTGAAATTTTTAATATTATTTAATTTTTATTTCTTATTATTTATTATTGACGATCGTGATAAGGATTCTTGACGACCGGTTGGCTAACCTAACTAGGCTTAGTGGGTAGTGACGCTGCCTACGAAGCTGAAGGTCCTGGGTTCGAATCCCGGTAAGGGCAAATATTTGTGTGATGAGCATTGCATGAATATTTGTTTCTGAATCATGGATGTTTTCTATGTATTTAAGTATTTATATCTATTATATATATCGTCGTCTAGTACCCATAACACAAGCCTTACTGTGCTTACTATGGGACTAGGTCGATTTTTGTAAGATTGTCCCCTTATATTTATTTATTCTTATAATTTTTACATTGTATGCGAATCTATATTGTAATTTTTATCTCGAAATAAATAAATCTAATCTAATTTAATCTAATGTGAAAATCACGCAAATATTGGCAGTTTAAAACCTGTATAAAAAGATAGGATACTTTTAATCTGGAAAATCGTCCGCCAAATGGATTAAATTAGGGAGGAAATTTTACAACAGTTCACGCGGGAGAAGCAGTAGACAAATGCTAGTATTTCTTAAAATTCATAATCTTACCACATAGCTATTTCAGTAGTTTTTCTCGATTCTCCGCACAAATAGGTTATTTGTCTCACGAGTAGGTAATATCCTCGCTAAATGGCGACTTCTAGTGTCAATGAATGTTGTCGTTACGTCGTTGGTTGCCTTTATAAATCGGTGTTCACGTGAAAATTATCATGATCATGTGGCATAATGGCATTGTTCTTTTTTGCAGGTAAACATTGAATTGATGACCATGTTAAAGGGAAAAAATATTATGAGTAAGTTTGTTTTTTAATGTTTCCGTTTAGAATAGCAGCACGTTTCTCGTAGATATATGTACTAGTTTCAATTTTACAAGTCTACAGCATTGGTCAAATGGCAATTCGTTATTGTTCAAGCGTCAAGGGCCCTATAGAGTTGCCAATTAGACTTGTAAAATTGTTACTTAGCGCTCCGTCAAATGATGTTTGTTTTTTTTTGTTGGCGTTATGAGAGCTACTTAGGGGAGAGCTACTTTGGGGTTGAAAAGTGTTGCGGGTGATTGGTTAGCAACCTAACAGAGCCCACCCAACTCTTGACTCTTGAATGGGGTCTGAGCTAATGGGTGGGGTCCTTGACAACAGTAAAAAATACTTTTGTACAATACCAGTAAACAATCCAATGAAATAATCGGAAAACATCAAGCTACAACTTGTTTTTGGTATAATAAAGAATTCTGAATACATCGTCGATTATCTATCTATCTTTATGTATTCAAAATTCTTCTACTAACATAGCGTTATTGATTAGACTTTAGAAATTAAAAAGTTGTTAATTAGACCACCAGTCAATTGTCGTATAAAGCCTCTCGCAGACTGGCGAATAACATAAAGCCCGTCACAGAATGGCGCGGCCTGCGGTAGCGGTCAATAGTAAATATGACAGTTATTGCCAAGTTTACTATTGAACGCCACCGCAGGCCGCGCCGGTGTTTTTCGGGCTTTATTTTATTTGGCACTTTCTGTACGGTATCATTAAAAACAATAATTTGATCTGGTAACCAAGCGAGCCCTGACTATCTTTGCAAGTTGCAGAATTATGCAGACTAGTCAGCAGTCTATGGAATTATGCCGACGGGTTTTACATATATGCAAGGCGAGTATTGTGTCTAGACGTGCGTAGCAACCAGTGCACAAAGGATGCATTTTGTTGAACGTTACTTAAGGGCGGGCATTGGCAAATAATGAAATACAATACGCTCTTTATTGCACACCTCAAAACATGAATCAAATAGACATAAAAACTTAAAAATAGAGGTTAACAACAGGAGTTCTTATCGGTAAAGAGCAATCTCTTCCAGACAACTATTAGGTAGCGGAGAAATAGCAACTAAAAATACGAGTAGGTAGGTGGCAAAATTAGAAGTAAACTAACTTACAACATAAACAGTTACATCTTTAATAAACATGCACACAATAATGTGACTTTTCAAAGGCAAACTAGGACACAAAGTTAATTAATTTTGGGATCTATATGCTTAATATATATTTTATTGTTTGTTTTGACATTTTCCATGGGAAAAGAACCTGCTTGGGTCTGCATTTTCTTTTCTTACCCCAGCCAATTGAAACAGTACATAAACGACATAATCAAGTTAAAATTACGTTATTTTATCACACTTAAAATATCTGAGTAGCGAATAAAAGCAATGAATAAAACCCAAAAAGCCACCCCAAAGAGTCTCGCATCTCGTTTATTCTCGGTGAAACTCCCATTTGGCTAATTTGGCTGAAATAAAATTAATATCTATTGATCAATAGATATTATGACATGATCATGTCGTAACTCAATGATATTGGTAAGGCTATAGAAAACTTAAGAAAGGCCCTCCTTGCACGACCTGTTCGAACAGGCATTTCGTATTTAAAATGTGTGTAACAAAGAAAACTGAAGTTTTTAACCTAAGTATATCATTGATTTTCAACAATCAAGATATTTCCACGATATCATCGCTACATAGTATAAAACAAAGTCGCTTCCCGCTGCCTGTCCCTATGTATGCTTAGATCTTTAAAACTACGCAACGGATTTTGATGCGGTTTTTTAATAGATAGAGTGATTCAAGAGGAAGGTCTATATTTATAATATTAATATAAATAGTACCTGTGCGAGGCTGGGGCGGGCCGCTAGTAATTTCATATACCATTATTTCATACTTTTTTAGTAGTGATTTCATGTTTTTTGCAAGAAATATATACTGTTTTTCTTGTTCTTTGTTTCTTTCAAGGTCTACTATATTGACGTGTACTACATAGTTACCTCTTCCTTTGTGTAGCATATTTTTTAATTGAATCATGTAAAACACGTAAGAAGTAAGTATGAATGTTATTCATAATTAACATATGCTATTAACTAGTCTTGTGCGCTGGGAACTATTGTGGTTTTCCCTTTTGTTAACAATCATAAACATACTAGGCGCCCGCCTGGCTTTGCCCGTCTATTATAGAGAACTCAGAAGGCCCTCCGGCGATTTATCAAGGTTTGCTATTCGTTTTCAACTATAGAAATATTAGTTTGTGGTAAAATTATGTGATCCAATTATTAACCATGAAAAGTAAGGGCGATCCGTTTGGGTTCACAATGTATGTACGGTCGAAACAACTGAATCGTGACCCACCATAGAACCTTCTTACAATTAACAGACACACGTACTATCATATGACGTTAATACGTCAGTTAATTGTGACAAGGTTTCATAGCGGGATTAATGGGTCAGAGCGGTGATCACGTAACTTTTCGAACGCACGTTAGTACAGCTTAACTGTTTTTTTTTTTTATTATTTTATAGTGATCTACCTTACACGTACGTACATTTCGTACAGTCGGCATAACATAGTTAGTATCAGCAAAACTTGCCAAATTTATCGCAACACGTCCTTATTACTAAAGGAGTATATATTTGGATACTTTGGCTGCTACTAACTATATGATGCTGACTGTGCAATGCGTTACGTGATCGACGTGCTGGATTCAATTTTGTCCTCCGTACCTACAACCCCTTGCCATAGTAAAGAAGAATAATACAGTAGTTAATCAGAGGCCGTTTCGTTCCGTTCGCTCGATGCGCAGGGCTGTGTCACGTATGCAAAGTATTTCTGTTACAGTTTAATAGACAATATTGTATACAAAAAGTAATAATATTATAGATAGTTAGGTATGTGTTTTTAGTTTCCCACTTCATCGAAATATTTTAATACCACTATACTATGCTTAAAATATTTTGAGGTGGTGTGTGTACATCTCTTATAGTACAGTCGTGCATTTCAATTAGGATCCCTTTACATTACCTCAATTTCCTAGTAAGTATAATAGTTGCTAAACTGCACTCGGTTGGTAGGTGCTTAGTTACAAGCCTACTCGGCTCTTTTTGATATCGTGGCACTGGCGGCTCGCTGTCTTCATTCCTACGAGGCGGCTTCCTTTGACGTGGCGAGTGAGAGCGAGCGAACACGGCAACAGCGCGGCCCCGATTGAATGAAGCATTCTCCATCATTCCCGAAGGCTATATGTGTGTGCGTACCGAACACGCGCGCATGTGTGCAGCCGTGCGATGTACCTTTGTTCAAAGTTTATCTACTGTTCCTATACTGTGCCCTTGCATAACTATATGTAGTTACTTATATGTTAACGGTTATCATAAACCAACATTGGCAAGTACCCCGTCCGTACTTCGTCAGCTTCGTTTACCTTCATTTTATAAAATAAGTAGACGTCTAGACTGGTTAATAAGATTTGTCTTACATTTACGAGCGCTCGGGGTGGAAGGGGGGTTAATTGTCTTACACTCGGTTACCCAAAAGATTTAAGTCATGTCGGAAGACTTCTGTATTCTGATTCGTCCCAATATTCTGTTTTGACTTACAAATCTTTTGATTTTATGCTAAAAGAGGATATGTCTGTGAGATGTATAATACATATGTGATTATAGGTGGCTTTGAAGAAATTGGATAAGTATTTCTGCAGATTACCTCATAGATACCAAAATAGAAAGCTATAATAACCTCACAGTTATCCTTTGTAAATACAATACCGGTGAAATAGGGTTACTTTGATTCGGGGGGAGTCTTTGATAAAATGGGTTTTTCTCCGAAATCATTGTTTTTACTTGTGGGTTAACTGTGAAGAATATATTAGTATTCTATCTTGCTGTTTACTCGATTAAATCTTCTTAATGTCATATAGTTCTGCTTTTATACTACATTCTAAATTATCAAAGTAAACCCATTACACGGTACCTACTAGCTGCCCGTGCGGCTTCGCCCGCGTATTGCAAAGAACACAGGAAAACCCGCGGGATAAAACATAGCCATAACATAACCACCCTGAAAGTCTATGATAGAAATATTATTTGGAATCAGTTAAGCGGTTCCAGCGGGCCCATAACATACAAACTTAAAAAGCTTCAATCTCACAGACGTTCCTCTTTATAATATTAGTAAATTATATGAATACCAGTAATATAGACTTTGCTTTTAGCAGAAAATCAGAACAAGTCTCAGTGATTTAAAAAACGAAATAACAAATAGGTACTTTACCGGGGTAATTGACCTTAATTCTATCCACAAATTTCCTTAATCATGAGTCACATAATGTGTGGTTTGCGGCGACGATTGCCAAATCATTCGGGCGACGAAACATTTATTACGCTTCAAATTAAATAGGGATGCCACGTGCCGCCTATAGCACACTACTAACTATGCAATTTGTCACACCTACTCGCTTTAATTAGATTGAAATGTATCTATTGCTGCCTCATTCTATCTATGGGAGACGTCATAAGAGCGAAATCGGCAGGACCAAGCAAAGGTCACAGAAAATCTAGCATGGAGTGACGCTGCGCCCTGCCGATATCGGCCCTTATAGCAAGTTGTTGTGACAAATTGCTAGGTGTGCCTTAACTTTCGGAACTGTGCGGGATGATAAGACTTGGGCAGAGTCTTTAGTTCGGTCTTTTTAGGGTTTCATAGACAGCATGGAACCCTCATTGTATCGCCATGTTCGTCTGTCCGTCTTCTGTATGTGTAATTTCTATGAATTACCAATATTTTTAGCAGAGATCGTAGCCTATGGTCGTTTGCGACTCCAGAGGAGGCAGGACTGTCAGGAGCGCGTTGCCGACCATTAGTTGATTTGAGGATTCGTCGTTCAGTATAGATAGAGGCAAACGTAGACCTCTTAAGTGTGAAGCGCGGGCCCGCGCTGCTGGGTGTGATAGAGATAGTGAGATACATATTAAATGTGTTGGTAGTGAGAGAGATATGACGCGCGGGCCCGCGCTGCTGCCGCGCTGCTAAGTGTGATAGAGACAGTGAGATACATTTTAATGGCCTCCTACCACCGACCGCGTGTCGTACGCGGCGCGTGGCGTGCGCGGCGCGTGTCGGGCGCGGTTGAAGCGGTATATTCACACCGCAAGCGGGCGGCGTGTAGCAACGCGTGTGCAGCGCGTGCGCAGCGCGTGTGCAGCGCGGGCCCGCGCGGGTCCGCCGCGTCATGTCTCTCTCACTACCAACACATTTGATATGTATCTCACTATCTCTATCACACTCAGCAGCTGCGCGGGCACGCGCGGGCCCGCGGGGGCCCGCCGCGTCAGTGTCGCGTTAGCAACGCGGCATATCTCTCTCACTACCAACACATATAATATGTATCTCACTGTCTCTATCACACTCATCAGCGCGGCAGCTGCGCGGGCCCGCGCGGGCCCACACAGCACGGGCACGGGCGGGACATATATATGTCGCACATTCTCGTAATCGTCCCAAAAAATTATGTAAAACTACAAACTACCAAAAACCAGACGATGCTTTACTAAGATAAATCACAAAAAGGTTTCAAATACCGAAGAGTTCGTTCAACGTTCAATTCGACCTCGATATCGAATACCTTCCACTAGTGGGTTCCTACTTTGTATTAGGGTGGTATTCCACTTGTCCAAGATCTTTGTCCAATGTGCATTGCGTCTCACTCACTCTTTTAGCAAAACGTGAGACGCTAATACACATTGCACAAAGATCTTGGACCAGTGGAATACACCCTTAGCTCGACTACATGAATAAACGGAATTGAAATATATGTAACGTACTCGTATGTAGATTATTTTTCGTAATAAATAAACATTTTTAACTTTTAATTTGAGCTGCTGGTTAACTTTATTATCGCATTGTCATCGCTTTTTTTAAACCGATAGGACCACTGGAAGTGCGTGAAAATCGATATTATTTTAAAATTAATTATTAAGCCCTAAGTATTTACCTACATTGTGCAAGTAATTGCTCGCGAGTTCTGGCTGCCGAGGTACGATCAGTACGAAGGAACCCTGCGAAGTAATGAAAATCGCAAGCTAGTTCTTGCAACGTGTAAAATGGCAACCTTTATCTCCTTCTTATACTATGGTTGTATTTTTGCCTGTTATTCAAATTTAGTACTTAAATAAAATACATACCCATTCGTTACTTTCAACACTTGAGTTCTTTATTGAGGAGCAATTGGTCTTCTTTAGAATTCATGGTTCATTTGAAGTGTGAATGATTGGGTCGTGTTAAGAACCTTTTTCAAGGTCAATGTAACCTGTAATGCTATTGAGCGTAAAAAAATATAGAGCACTAAATAGTATTATTGTACCTACTTATTTTCGTATATATGTTCATGTTTAGTTTTCTTTTAGGAAATCATTTGCTTTCGCGGTAAATAAGTATCGATATCGTAGAACTGAGGGGTAATCAGAGTCACGTAACGTTTCCAACGCGCGTTAGAACAGTCCAACTGTCATTTTCCCATATAAAAAGTGACATTTATATCTAACTGACGCGCGTACAATGCGTTACGTGATCGACCTGCTGATCTAAAACTATAGCTTTCTCAAACACCATAATCAGGAAATATACCAGGTAAGTACTAAATACCTACAACACTATAGAATAATAATTAAAGTTCTTATTGTGGGTCCTGCAAATACCTAATTACCTATTTATAAATGGCATCTCGGAAATAAAAATAATGCATTCACTCTGAGGGAACTAAAATAATCCATTTAAAAGCCCCATCATCATATCAGACAAAAGACGTTCACTGCTGGCCATAGGCCTCCCCCAAAGAGTGCCACAATAACCGGCCATGCGGCACCCGCATCCAGCGGACTCCCGCGACCTTTACCAGGTCATCAGCCCAGCTTGTGGGGCACCCACGCTGCGTTTTCCGGTACGTGGTCGCCACTCGGAAACCTTTTTAAAAGCAACAAACCGATGCGTTCAAAATTAATTCACTTTGCAAACAATTCGAAGTAAACAAACCAATAAACTCCAGGAAAGACTTAATCAATAACAAAGAAGTGCTTAGCTGATCCTCCGACCCAGATAGAATCGCGCCAAAACCCACTTTATTTTTAAACGGGCCGGTTCACACAAATCCTGATTCATTCGGCCACAGACAACAAATTACGCGGCGCAGATGATTCACGGCGCTTTGTGCGAACGCTTTGTCTGTAGGTATCCTTATGGCGTTGTTTTAATAGGGCTTTGTTCAAGTTCTTGATCATTGGAAAGAGAAAATTAGATATTAAATAGCAAGGCATATATAGATATAGTTGAAATTGGTCCACGTCACTATACTTCTCTCTCCCTCTTTATGATGTGAATAGACGTACCTTTTTGTCCGACTCCGGCAGAGCAGAGCAGAGATTTTGATGATTGAGGTATCAATCGAACATGTTTTTAGGGTTCCGTACCCAAAGGGTAAAAACGGGACCCTATTACTAAGACTTCGCTGTTTGTCCGTCCGTCCGTCTGTCTGTCACCAGGCTGTATCTCAAGAACGGCGATAGCTAGACAGTTAAAATTTTCACAGATGATGTATTTCTGTTGCCGCTATAACAACAAATACTAAAAACAAAATAAAATTTATATTTAAGGGAGGTTCCCATACAACAAACGTTTTTTTTTCAGGCTGTATCTCAAAAACCGCTATAGCTAGACAGTTGAAATTTTCACAAATTATGTATTTCTGTTGCCGCTATAACAACAAATACTAAAAAACAAAATAAAATAAATATTTAAGGGGGGCTCCCATACAACAAACGTGTTTTTTTTGCCGTTTTTATAGATAATGGTACGGAACTCTCCGTGCGCGAGTCTGACTCGCACTTGGCCGGGTTTTTTTTTCAGTTCGTTTTCCGTAGTCGGCCTACAGGTTTTTAAACTTTTTATTCTCTTTAATAGGACCAGTCATAAATCATTACACAGGACCTCACGTTCGCTCCCGTGAGTAATTCTTGAGAGCGAGGGAGTAGTCCGCCCTACTACAGTGTTGTATAGTCAACAGCAAAAGTAGATGATCATTTTATTACCTTGTCACTTTCACTACTTTGACGCAACCCAACTGTCGCAGTATTGTTACGTTAAGTTCGACAAAGTACTAAAATGATCATCTATATTTGTTGCTAACTGTACCCAAGAACAACTGAATAACCGATAACAAGACTGTCAACTCTTTGACAACAAAGCAAAGGAAACAGATAATGAATATTAAGATAACTCCGTCTTTAGTTGACATTATTTGACGTGGCCGACTTTTTATTAAACTGTCATTGGAATTGGACTTTCCACTCTAGGCGGTAGAGTTGCTTTTTGAATGGACAACTTTGAAACAATTCAGCCAACTCAAATAATCTCTAGTATACTATGCTAACTTATTATAAAGAAACAGTGACCTTGTAGCAAAGTTCAACTACAAATACAAGAAAGAAACGCGATTCCACACGCACTTAAGTATTGCGATTTCATGAATAATTCATATAACAATGCAAGTGATTTAATTTGTACAAACACATGCATTTATTCACTTAGCATTAGTTCCATGTTGTTAACTCGGTTCGACAGTTGTAAAACATTGAATATTCATTTGTGTTAAAAAAAATACTAGCATAATTATCAGAGGCAAAACTATATCGTTTTCATTGATTTAAACTGTCATTTTATGGTATTTGCTAACTATGTAAACAAACAATGTATTGAAATTGACATTTAATGTCAATTTCAGTATGTCGGTTTGTTTATATAGTTAGCAAATTCCATAAAATGACAGTTTACATTTATTTATTTTGTATGAACAAGCTGACCGATGATTGGAAATCTCAATGCGTCGGATTGTCGTGTATCATAAATCCTTCTCATCGACTAATTAATGAATTAGTTACTTATCAGCATACCAGCGACCCGCCCCGGCTTCGCACGGGTACTTGTATTATACATATAAACCTTCCTCTTGAATCATTCCATCTATTTAAAAAAAACCGCATCAAAATCCGTTGCGTAGTTTTAAAGATCTCAGCATACATAGGGACAGGCAGCGGGTAGCGACTTTGTTTTATACAATGTAGTGATTTCGGTGTTTATGATTTTCGAAATTAAATAAGACAAAAAAATTGGCTCGTGACGCGAGTTACTTATACAGCTCACTGAGACACTAGTATAATCGAGGCAACTATAACGATTGTCCCGTAAATTTTATTTATTTTGAATAATAGTGGCGCAGCTGTTCCTCTGTTCTGTGCCAGTGCGTATCTTAGGACCGTCGGCCGCGTATTCGGGGCATCAACCGTATAATGTGAACTGCGGAAGGCCCGAGGGCATATACCCGTCCTTTGCTTTCGTTCCAGGAGAGCTGAGATAGAGCCTTTAAAGATGACATTTTTGGTGTGTCGGGAACTGTACGAAACTTGGAAAGTACGGTCTCGTATAATTACATAAAATATAAAAGTAGGTCACTTTACATAGTACACACGGTACATAGTACAAACGGTAAACTTCATAATGGTGGCCATATACGCTACGAGAAATCGTTACGATCAGACTGTACAGTTCGAACCGTACCGATAAATCGCTACATGTATGTTTGCGAAACTGTACAGTTTTACAACATACATGTAGTGATTTATCGAACTGTACAGTCTGATCGTAACGATTTCTCGTAGCGTATATGGCCACCATTAGATACATATCCCATACAGATTCTCCATCAGTCAACCACGTGAAAGTGTTTAGGAATCGAACGTGTTAAAGTTAACAGGTTTTGTTTATTTCAAATTCAACAGAAAAAGGGAAATTTATATTGTATACCTAATCAAGGTAATCCCCAAGATCAAAATATATGAAAGTCCAATAAACTTTATAATCCATATTTATCGTGCAACAGCCACGTAAAATATCAAAATATAATCCAGACTATTCTAGTACAACAATAAAGCATTTCATATCATCAAAGCAAAAGATAAGAAAATAACTTCCTATCTGATAACAACCATAACAAAAACATACGACGTCACAAAAGGTACAAATTTTGCTTATGCATTCATGTTACGGTAAAGTATACCTTATTGGGAATGCAATAGAAGCTGATACGATTGCGCTTAGTTACTTTTCAACCGAAAAAGACAGCTATATTTTAGAATAGGTATAATTACGGGGTATATATTTGTGACTATCCCATTCGGTTATGCCATAGTAGAAAGAGTGCAAAGTACGTTATCATCTACATACGCACCGCGCGCGGCTGGTATGTGTGCGCCATAGTATCAAATGCTGATCTGAATTGACGACACTAATTTTAAAAACATTATAAATGCGAAAATAACTATGTCTGTAGGTAACTTTTTCACGATGAACCGATTTAAGCGAAATTTAGAATGGAGATAATTTGAGAAGGACTTAGGATAGTTTTTACCTGACCGTCGAAGGAGAGGAGGGTTATGGTTTTCGAGCGTATGTATGCATTTATATTTAGCTCGACCAGGAAAATAAAAAACTTCCCCATATTGCGGAAAACTATTGGAACTAATTTCCTCAACTGGCAACAGTAACTTTGAAGACGTTATTAATGCCATGTGTCAATTGCTGTCAAAGTGAGTTGTCGTTGGTACGTGTTGTATTGCGTTAAAATGCCGAAAACCATTAAATGTGACTTAAGAAAAGTGATTTACAATATGACGAAGTATTTGCCGGAGACAAAGTCTGAAGGATTAGACTCTATTCCTCTAAACATCACCGACCTTGTTGTCAACATGACAGAGTGGAAATTAATTAGTGTTGCCATAATTATTGCTAATTTAGCGCCCCCAGACTTTATTTTCCTGGTCGGGCTTTATGTGTGTATGTCTTATTCTTTGGCACGCCCTGCAGCCTAAACCGTTTGACGGATTTCGACATATGAGGTGTCGTTGGATTCCTTTTAATTCTGGGAGTGACATAGGCTTTAATAATTGAAAAAGCTGGGTTTTTTGAAAAATATTTTTAATTTCACTTATCCCAGAAATCACTGAAGTGGAGTGAAAAATGGGAGTGCGATATAAATTGAGGTTGCGCCTGGGAAAACTATGCAAAATATTGTTTGAACGCGTATCGTTTCTGTAAACATATGAGTACGTGAGCAACTGCGCGGCCGTACTGTATGTATGATGGCTTAGTTACATTTTTATGAGGACAATTGCACCTTATTTAACGATCATAGACAACAAAGAGTTTTATTGGAGTTATTGCCGTAATAAATCAGACATGTCGCTCGCCATCTGGATCTTTAGATCTTTGTAGATACTCCAGGCAAAATACGGTTTTGAAAAACATTAATTTATAATAGCGTTTTTTTTGTTGATTTCATTTGAAAATGTTATTCTAAGATGATATATTCAAGAATCCGACAAACTTTCCACCCGGAAGTAATTATGTAGATTTCAATGAAGCATGTATTGTCTTTTTTTATACGATTTATCTTGAATATTATAGAGCAAATGTAAATGAACCAAAATAAAGACAAAAATATTTATCAATATTTTTTCTGACTTTTCAGAAGTTAGTTAACTTATCATTTTTTTGATGTTTGAAATTTTGTCGGATTTTGTCGCTGGGTAACTATTTAATTGATAATATATCCGTTACACATAAAAAATAAGCTATTATAAATTATTTCCAAAATTGTCATTTTTTCCATACGAGTTGTCAGTTCATTTACTGGACTAAGAATTGAGTGTTTGTTGACGATAAATTCGAGTCACGTTAAATACAGGACCTAACTTTACATATACTTGAGATTATTGAGTGCCTTATTGCATCAAAGTAGTCCATTCAAAAAGCAACTCTACATTCCAGAGTAGAAGGTTCCAATTCCGATGACAGTATTTAAAAAGTCGGCCACATAATCTCAACGATAAATACGTATAGTCAACATGTTGCTCTGCAGAGTAGTTCAAAATTACCTCTGTATAAAAACTGGTATGCAGTTGTGTACAAACGACAACACTGTTAACTGACCATCCTGTGTTTATATAGAACCTTATTACAATGCACTTAAGGTCCACCGATGGTCAGTTACCTGTGTTGTCGATTGTACAGTACAGCTACAGAACTAATTTGATGATGTTGACTGTAACGTCACATACAGGGATCATCATTAAAGTAGTTAGTAGTATATGTATGTATTACTTTTTTAAGCTTGTACGGATGTTACAATTGGTCGCCCATTTTGTTGTGAGCCGAGAAATTTCTACATCTGGAGGTAAATTGGTCCTGACACCAAACAAATTACGTTTACATTTACCCTAAATGGAAGAAGGTAATTGAATCATCTGACTCCGACGTTTGGCTTTCATCTATGATTAAAGTATACACCAACAACAAGTATTAGTGTTAGGGTGTGTGGCATTTTAGATAGTTTAATTAACTGTGTACAGTTGAGTTCGACAGTTGGTACGTTGCAGTTGGTAGTTTGGTAGACAGATTTGCACGTCTGTAGACCCCTTTGATTGCATTGATGCAAATTGCTTAGTGTACTCGCCTTAAGCCTCTCACAGGCTGGCGCGGCCGCGACTTTACAAAGCCTATACTATTAGAGTCAAAGTGAGAACTGAACTTGATTAGCTTTTGTTTATGCAAAACCTTCACAAAACACTATTCTGTTATAGTACAGAAATCGACTGAAATCGGGTAGACTTTGTTAGCTAAACTCTTACTGGCAATCCAGCAACAAATGCTAATCTATTACGGTCTATAACAGAATTTTAGCCATGACGCCGATTATATGAGATGAGCTTTTGGTGTTGCAAATTCCTTGACAACATCCTAGTTCAGTGTATAATTTTGCTGAAAGTTAAAACAAGTTTGATTTTTTTAATTTAAAGACAGCAGTGTAAATTTAAATCTACTATAATGAAAGCATCCATTAGCATTAGAAAGCGAAGCGAGCCAGCGTATTGTTTCTGGCGCTTCGCCAGCCGCTACCGCGGCACGCTCGCTTCGCTCGCTTGGCTCGCGCGCTGTGAGGTCGCAGTTCTTCCTAACACTCCTCGCTTCGCTCGTCGTCGAACCTAACCAGCATTAGGGTGGTATACTCGTAGGTTGGCAACTAGACATTAAAGACGCAGATAATGGTATTCGATTTGAATAATATTTTAAATGATATTAAAAATTGCCATTTATATACGGAATGTTTGTTACAAGAATTGATAATAGGCAGATTTTACTCAAATATAACTCAAATATGTTTTATTATAATTTACCTTTTTTTATATTTGCACTGTACAATATCTCAAAATCTAAACAACGATTATCTAAAGTAACTAAGGCAAAAATGGTGTCGAGCAAATACGATTGCGATAAACAAAAATGGCGGTGAAACTCTACTCGACTAGGTTTTGCTCGTAAATAATGTTTAAAACTATCTTCACAAAAAGCTAATCCGTTTGAGTGACAAATAGTACTGAAATAGATTAGATATTGTTAAGTAATATGCACAAACAAAAGCTCAACTGTTATAATTTGACTCGTGACTCAATCAGTATAGCTTTTGTAAATTTGCCAACCCCAAGTCACCGGCCCAATGCTTTTCCTTCACGTTGACGTTCGCGAAATCATCGTCAATATCGATGGGGCCATAACATACAAAGATTGATTGAAGATTTTAACGAACACCGCGTATGATTACAGAAGGTTTGGTGCAACTTAATGTCCATATGTAGCGAAACGCGCCACTATCGAGTTGACGAAAACAAATGTCGCTAAATAGATTATGTGGACGAGCCCATAGACACGAACGGGACAAGTCCATAGACAGGGAAGAGAAGTAACCCAGTCCGGACCGGTCCAGTGACTTTGGCCCGTTATTATGCAAACGCCGCTACTCGCCAGCCCGGTTAAATATCAAATAGGAAGTGATGTCTCCTTAGAGTTTGTTTGTACGCAAACTCTTATGTAACATTATGTAATATTCTCTCTATTATTATGGATGAGAAGAGTCAGATATTTCTGCACACTTTGTCCTTCCAGATAATATTTAAATATTTGAAAGTGAGCGTGTGTGACAGGACTTAGTAGAGACGTTCAGAACGTGTCAGATTTACATATGCCGGCTTTATTATTGCAGATTAAAGGTGATTTTCCACCGGCCAGGCGAGGCGGGGCGTGGATGGGCGAGAATTGAAATTAGTATGGGACTTACTACCTATTTGCACTGAGCGCGCGCGCGCGCGGCTGAAATAGGTAGTAAGTCCCATACTAATTTCAATTCTCGCCCATCCACGCCCCGCCTCGCCTCGCCGGTGGAAAACTACCTTAATGCTGGTAAATTTACAGGCATCCTTTTTCTCATATAAACCGGCACTTGTACTTGTACCGTAAGTAAGGCCTGAAGAACATTTTTTTTAATGGTTTATTGATATTTAATGTTTACATGGAAAAACACTTAAGGAACACTTGATTTCAATTAGCGATATCGTAAAAGTTTTAAGGTTACAAGATCGCAACGAGCTGGAACTGCGCTCCAAATCACAAATTGTAGATGTGGGTGCCAAGACCGCCAAACTCAAGTGGGACTGGGCTGGACATGTCTGCCGTATGCATCCGGATGGATATGCTAGGATCAGTACAGAATGGACCCGCAAGACGGCCACCGGAGCAGAGGCAGACTAAAAAGGAGAATGGCGGGACGATTTGGACTCGTTCTTCTTGGATTGGCGGGAGCATACCAGCGATAGGGCCGAGTGGGACACCCAAATAGGCTAGGCAAAAACGAAGCAGTAAGGGTTACTGAGAACCCTAAAAATGAGATTGCGTTTGACCTTCGTCTAACCAGATGGAAAGTAAACAAGACCTAAGACGGACCACCTCACCCAGAAGATGCCATGTTGCGGACCTAGCCAACAATTACAAGATTTTAACGAATATTATAGCCTGGCCTCCTGGCCAGGCTATAATATTCCTGGAGTCCTCTCCAACGACACTTCATGTCAAAATACATCAATCCGTTAGATAGAATTCACTTGTCCACATACCTACATACGTACATACGCTCGAACAACATAACCCTCCGTCTGAGCCAGTCGGGTAAAAACTAACGGTAATAGCACAAATGGTCCCGGAGAAACAATTTCATTGGCGGACATTAGACGGATACGGCTCCTCGAAGATCACCCGTCGATTGACGACGGCAATTGAAGTGGATATTATGACGTGTCCTTCACGACGCTCGTTTAGAGAACACGGAAAAGTGCTACTTATAGTCCCTTGCGCGGGAAAAGCGTTTTTCCGTAATATATGAATAAAACTTAAAGGAGGATTAACGGTTCTTCAAAAGCATATCTTGGGGAAGATATGTCCATAAATTTTTCGCAACATTCTCGGCGGGTCTACCATGAGACGACCGCGACATACTCTCGATTTTTCTCGCAA
Source organism: Epinotia bilunana (assembly GCA_947049275.1). Lineage (NCBI taxonomy): Eukaryota > Metazoa > Arthropoda > Insecta > Lepidoptera > Tortricidae > Epinotia > Epinotia bilunana. The sequence goes on from OX346264.1 coordinate 4,599,261, forward strand.
TATACCTCTTGTTCTAAGTGTTCTAATAAGAGAGCGACGGATAGTGCGAGAGAAATCGAGAGAGCTCGCGGGCTGTCTCATGATAGCCGTGCAGAAACAATTACGTAATCAACTAAGTCCTTAATTGTTTACGTTGAAATGCTGTACTTTTGTAAGTCGGATGAGCATGAGAGTTTATGGTAATTGGTACCATCAAGCTGGTCTGATGATGGAGACAAAAGGTGCCCAAACTGGTTATAGCAACTCCTAATAAACTCCTAAGTAAACTACACAAGTGAGACCCGTTGTTGTTCACATGAATCCTCTTAAGGCTTGTATACCCGCTAAAGTCCTTGAGCGTATGGGCGGAGCCTCGACCCTCTCCCCGCGCAAGTCGCACAACCCGCCGTCGTTTATTAAGCGTTACATAGATTAAGTCACCGACGCGTCATCGCGCATCGTTACCAATGCAAGGGTGGACGTGGGTGGGTGACACTCGTCATGCTTAATTGAAACGTGATATTTGTCATACATAAATTACATAATTGATTAAGTTCAAAAATTATGTCCCTACTATTATAATACTATTTACTTAAGATACGTGTAGTTCCGTCAGCACGGCTAGCACGAGACGGCCGCGACATACACTCGATTTTTCTCGCACTATCGGTCTCTCTCTTATTAGAATATTAGGAAAGAGAGATATAGTGTGAGAAAAATCGAGAGTATGTAGCGGCCGTCTCGTGCTAGCCGTGCTGGTGAAAACGAAATTCGTTCGAATAACTCTCATTGTCGCTCGAACTAGCAAGCGCGACAGAGAGGGAGATACACGAACGAAGTTCGGTTTCGTTTCGCGGTAGGCCCTCAACACGCCTAGCACTAGACGGCCGCGACATACTTTCGATTTTTCTCGCACTATACCTCTGTTACTAAATATTCTAATAAGAGAGAGACGGATAGTGCGAAAAAATATAAAGGTAATAATAATAATCCATACCTACTGTTGCCCTTAGGCCATTTTTTAATGTCGCTATTAATAGGGGCCCATCTAGCAGTTAGCGAGTCACCGTCTGCCAGAGATAAAATGTGAAACAGTTTTATTGGGCAGGCGTCCGATGTTTCATCCAATAGCCCCGCTACTAGTCCATCATTTTCACCCAATAACCCGTTTTATTTAGATTCCATCAACTAGCAATAGACTCTTACACCCCAGCGGGTGCTGTTTCTGTGTGCGTCCCATGACATGGGCAGAGACAGCATCCGCTTGGTGTACTCCTTGCATTTAATTAAATTGTCAAAAGGGCCTCTACGTGTTGGCTCAGAGCTCCACGCACGCCTCCCAAAGGTCCGGGACATCATTGTCCCGTGAGCGGGAAAGACATATAATCCATACTATCCATACTTTCATATCCATACTCCATACTAATATTATAAATGCGAAAGTGTGTCTGTCTGTCCGTTACCTTTTGTGTAAGTAAAAGGTTGTTAAGTTTTAAACTAATTTTCGGTATATTTATTACGTTCTACTTCCTTGATTTGATGATGATGGCGTGTACAGTCAGCATCAGATAGTTAGTAGCATCCAAAGTAGCCAAATATATCGTAACACATTCCTTAAGTATAAGTAGGAGACTTATAGTAACAAAGACTATTTCGATGAATGTACGTTCCGATATATTTGGCTAACTTGGCTGCTACTAACTATATTATGCTGACTGTACAGAAATCGGCCTCGGGTAAATGTATACTTATAGATTAGTTGTACGTTAACCATACTTTGTTTCATATCAAATAATAACTCTGTATCGAGCTTGGAGTTGGCATGCAACCCATAGGTAGGTACTTACAATATTTGCCAAGCCCACTATTTTTATTAGAACTTATTCTATTAACAATTGACAGTCTTTAATACGAGCAGATAAAACAATATTGTTTCTGTAATTGTTCATGCTCCTAAGCAATAGATATTGTAAATATATTTACTAATAAAATGTCTGGTTTTAGCGATTTCCCAATTGTGATACTGTTTAGATATTTGATACTTTGATAGAATAGGTATTTACTTGTGTATTCTTTTTCCTCTTTTCTTGTAAAATTTCTTGATAGTATGTATTTTCCTCCTGCGCTTATTTAGCCCCAGACCCAAAAAAATTATTGAAAAATTTGTGAGACCTAAGCTAAGACGTACTGACTCTAGTATCGTAAGTTTGTATGTTACTAACAATCTATGGGCAAACTGACCTGAAATAAAGAATTTATTATTATTATTATTATTTCCCATCTTGAACTAAAAACAAAATCTAAACTATACCTACGTAAATGTTAATTAGGTACAAACGCCAACACAGTTAACTGACCATCCTGTATTTATACAAGAACCTTATTACAATGCACATAAAGTGCACGGATGGTCAGTCAGCTGTCTTGTCCATAGTACCTACTACTTTACAAACCACGAAATAGATTGTCCACTCTATGCAACAAAATTATCTGTCACTAAAAACTAAACTATACGCAAATGTTTATTAGTTACTTACTATACGAATCACAAAACAGATTGTCCACTCTATGCAACAAATATAGTCCACAACTTCCACAAATATTTAAAAATTTCGGCGCAGCGCAAATTGACACAGGTCCGTCATGCAACGTGTCTCGTCCCGCACTGACCGTATGGACGAAAACGGGGAGGCGTAGGAACTTTGGCGGAATATTTCAGAAAACAAGATAAATTTTTAAGAAAATAAAGAAAGTAAGAAAATGATGCCCTTGTTCATTATTTTATAAAGAAAGTTATAAAATTTCATATTATTCTGATAAAAAATGGAGCAGTAAAATGGTTACAAGTGAAAAAATAGGGGTGACTTTAGATTTCATTTTCTCTAATTTTTATTGTTAAAATGGATTTCTACGAAAACTATGACCCGTCGCATATCTTCCAGATTATGATATATTTATTCCGACAGCAAAAATGTTACTTTATAAAACGGTTACAAAACAACTCATTTTCACGAAAATTTCGAATGTGGAGCCTTAATGAGTAGTTGATGGCTGAGAAAAAAGTACAACGGACAATGAAAGGCTGTGCCAAAAAAAAAACAGAGATTTAATACCCCGTGTGTCAACAGAACATGACCTACAACCACTGTCAATGTCCACCAACAAGCTGAACAGTTAGGCCAATTTTAAACTAATCATTTCCACATTTGACCGACGGTTCGGATGCCGCTTGTAATTGAGAAATTATTCCGGTAACGGGGTGTTTTGGATTTTTTGCACTCGGTAACCCACTTTCTTGCCGTTTAACCTCGTGTGGGGTCGTTTGAAATTTGAGGACATGCTTTTGTTCGTTGCCTTTTGTTGCTTTTCTTTTCAATATGTGTTATTTTATACTTCATATACAATAAGTAAGTCTAACATTAGGTACAGTAAGTACTTAGCCTTTGCTTTAGTGTTTTGTGTCGTTTGTTTAAATAAGAATGGGAATTAAGGCAATAAGCTTTTCAAAAATAGACAGTTGCATACAAAAGAGCGACGAGGGACATAATTAAAAGGATCTTTGTCGATGTCAATCAGCGAACGAAAAAACCATATAATGCGAGCTCCTTACAAATTTCTACCCAAATAGGTGCCTATAACCCGGTATGCGCTAGGCTTTTGTCTTATTAGGAATGAATTCCCATCTCAGAACGAAAAGAACTAGTTCGTCAATCACGATCTTAATCGGTCTTCGGTCTTTAGTTCAGCAGCAGAGCGAGAGTGGAACGGAACTAGATGCGGGTGAATATATATTATATATCTTTTTTTTTTCAATTGGCTAAAATAATAGCTAATGTTCTAATTAAGTAGCTTCTTATTCGTTCCGACGGATATCGAATTATCGATCCAACCATAACGCGTTTATCAAATCAAAAAAAAGAGTGTCATGCATGACATGGCAGTCAATCAAACAGTGCTTAACTAACGGTCACCCCCACACTGACCTAAAAGAGCGAAGGAACTAAAAGACCGAGCTAGTTCCTCAAACCGATTGAACGAGATCGGAGCGCTCCCGTAAAAGAATGAGCAAGCACAAGCCTATAGTATGCGCATGTTCGAACTAAACGGCTTCCTGGCATCGTTTTGACACCCCGCCCCCAACCCCACATAATGGCAATTGCATCCGTTCTGTGCGGCCATTTTGCTACGCTACTTAGACTTCTATGGTTTTTAGGTTCGCTAATGTCAATAAGGATGATTTCTAATTTCGTCGTTAAGGAAACAGTGCCTTATTGACACCAATGACACACACCTCCAAATCGAATTTGCTTGATAAAGACACATTTGTGGGTATGACGGTCGTGTGATAGAGGCAACTTCCTCTCGTTCTGAAATCCTTATATAGAAAGACAAGGAATGTTTTTATACAAGAAGACAACTTTATGGAAGGTATACCTGAACATTGTAATATACCTAGTCTAGCCATAAGTTCTGTTACTGGCAGTTAACAATGATTTTAAGAAAAATAATAATTCGAATTTCGAATGTTGTGTTTTGACGTAAGTACTTGGATGTTTTTGCCACCATTTATATACAATATAATATTAAAATAAGTAAATTAATAATGGAGTGGGGTGTCAAAGAAAATAGAATTGCTGTGATTGCTCTGCATAAGGTAGGAATGGAGCCGTCCCACATTTTTGAGACACTAAAAAAGTTAGAGATCAGTCGAATGTTTGTGTATCGTACCATTCAAAGATACACCAAAACGTCCTCTGTCGATGACAGTAAAAGATCTGGCCGACCACGTACTGTTAGAACAAAACAAGCCGTTAATGCTGTAAGGGCCAGAATTCGCCGAAATCCCATAAGAAAACAGAAGATCCTTTCTAAGGAAATGAAAATACCACCTAGGACACTTTCGCGTATAATCAAAGATGACTTGAGTCTTGCAGCTTACCGACGATATACAGGACATATGTTAAATCAGTCACTAAAGGACAAGAGAGTTGAAAGATCAAAAAGCCTTTTATCTCGATACGCACATGGGAAATATAAAAATATTCTTTTCACGGATGAAAAATTTTTTACTATCGAGCAGCACTACAACAAACAAAATGATAAAGTGTACGCACACAACTCTCGAGAAGCTAAAGAGATAGTTGGAAGGATTCAGCGAGGTCATCATCCCGCTTACGTCATGGTTTGGTGGGGTGTGTCGTATCAAGGCGTCTCTGAGATCCATTTTTGCGAAAAAGGAGTGAAAATTTCAGCTAAAGTGTATCAGGACACGATTTTAGAAACAGTAGTTAAACCACTAAACGACACAATGTTCAAAAATGTACACTGGACCTTTCAGCAGGACTCAGCCCCGGGTCATAAAGCTCGCACCACCCAGATTTGGCTGCAAAGGAATGTTCCGGACTTCATCAAGGCAGATGATTGGCCCTCTTCCAGTCCCGACTTAAATCCCCTGGACTATAAATTGTGGTCAGTGTTAGAGGACATGGTCTGCTCTAAACGCCATGCCAATATCGATTCTCTAAAAAAATCTTTGAAGGTAGCAGTGGCAAATTTCCCAATGGATACAGTGCGTGAATCTATAGACGTGTGGCCGGATCGTTTGAGGGCGTGTATTAAAGCTAAAGGCGGGCATTTTGAATAAAAAATATATTGTTTAGAAACCTTATTAACTTACCTATAAATAAACATTTACTTATGGTAAATTAATTACATCCTTTTAAAAATATGTTTCATTTCATTTGTAACAGAACTTATGGCTAGACTAGGTATGGGCCCCTCGTTTGGAAAATATCCAGGATAACTTAAAAATATTCAAGATAACATTGTGAATGTCAATTAAGTCACGAATAAAGTAAAATTGCAGAATTTACAGGTGTATTTTCCCATTTGATTAATTATTTAAACAGTTTTATAAAAAGTCGGCCACATTAAATAGGTAATCTAATCACAACCATATTAAACGAATGTTGCATGTTTATTTTAACATATTGCACTTAAAGAGCTGACTCCTATAATGCTATTCTAAGATTCCCTGGTGGGTACCCCCAGCGGCGCTACCACAAAATCGAAATTCAAAGTTCGCATATTTCGCCTCTCTGTCACTCTGTGCAAGTGCGGCAGAGATAGAGATACACGAACGCACGCTGTTGGCGTTTCGTGGTAGCAACTCCGATCGGTGGAGCAGTGGACCACCGTGCACATCAGCTGTTCAAATAAAGGACACATGTAATTAAACGTTTCCCGTCCTTGTCTTTATTTTAATAAGGTCTAAAGTAGTGCCTTGAGAATGTCTTTGTTGCACGACACAATGCATTTCAACACAGGTTCATGTTACACAAGATAATGAGAATAAAATGTAAGCAATAGTTATTATTACTAATTAGGTGGTCCATAAAACCAACGCCAACTTCCGTGAGCATTTTTTTTGTATATTTTAATATTTTGCGTGGACATATCCAAAGTATCATTTTAAAGCCTGATTATGATGCTGGACTCATACGACTAGTGGGTCTGTGACCTGCAGAACTCGCAAGACTGTATTTTTTTTAAAGCAGATTATGTTCAACTTTCAAAAAACAATCGACAAAAGGAATCTACGTAATTATTGAACCTGCTGCTTAAAACTTCACGACGGCCGGACATCCGGAAAAATGAAAGAATTTTGGCCCCAAAGCAGAAACTAAGAACTTCGTTGGCTCGTGTCGCGGCTGGGTCTTCGTATCTATTAATGAGTGCATTATTTTATAACAAAAACTGTACTTTATTGTAATAACTGCTAAATTATTACACGTTATTCAGTTTTCCACAATTTTATATTCTTACTTAGGTTTGTTTGTATTGACGCATATTATCTAATAGAATTTTTAAATGGTAACAGATTTAACCTCCTGACACCTGGCGTCCTTTACAAAGTGCTAAATAGACCATACTCTGAAGGCCGGATACTTTTAAAACTCGTACATCAACAACGAACGGACGACCTTTACGTAGCATCAATTCCCGGGTGTTTGTTTTTTCCCGCGAAAACGTTACTGGACACGTGATTAGTTGCAGCCAATAAAATTTAACCAATGGCGATAGTTTGTCCTTGGGGTTCAACAGACATTTTGTATCTAGTGGCCGTCATTATTGTGACGCGTGCTCAGGAGTTCACAACAATGGCGCCACGTGGCCGACGCAGTAAGTAAAACTTAAAATATATCTGTTAAATTACCTTGTTTTTAATGTTATTCCTTATAAATTTGCAAATCAGTATATTTATTTTCGAAATCATGTACTTTTATGGACAAATAAGTCATTATTAAGTAAAAAAAACCACCGCAAACATATTAAACCTATAGAAAGGTACCTTGGCCGTTATTCATGTTTTACGTATGTGGAATTGATCTTATGTAGATCACTTTCGGTGTTAGTACTAAAACTAGTGTATATATTAATTTCAGCGTTACGAGACCGAGATATTACGGAATTACTGAACCAATCCGAGTGTGATGAGTCGAGCGATGACGAAGATTTCAATGCGTATATACCTTCAATAAATTAATCCCGATCTTCGGCTGATGAAGAATCGAGCGATGGTTCCGACAGCGAAGGTGGAGGTAATTTACCAGGTCGAGGTCGTAGTAGTAGCCTCATCAGGACTGGTCGTCGAGGTCGGGGCAGAGGGCATACTCGCTCTGGGGTTCGTACACGTGGGGGCACTCGTAGTCAAGGTCCAGGTCGGTCACAAGATGCTGTTATGTGGAAACGTGATACCTTTGATGTTGATGTACCAGGTTTGTCTTCGCCATCTTACTTGCCATCCATCCAGGACCCATCAGATATCAACGAATATGTGGCAGAATACTTGTAAATAGGCAACTGAAATAATAATTATTGTTCCTATTTGCCAAGAAAGATCTCCATAATGTTTAAGTATTAAGTTGTATTGAGTTTTGTTAAAATTGTTTGAGTTGTGATTAAGTTTATTATTAAGATTTAATTAAAGTCTAAGTAAAAACCATGTTAATTCTGTAGTCTTGTGACAATTTCTAATTATATAGATATTAGTTAAAAATACTTATGATTATTTTTGGCATCTATTTTGTGGCATTACATTCAATTACATGCACATTATGAATACATTGTTTGATTAATATAACCATACCTATTTATAGCTTAACGACCTAACGTCCTTTATAAAAGACAAAAAATAGTTGAAAACAAACATGTTCAATGACTTTGTCAAATAATAGTACAAAACGTTTGTTTTAGTGAAAACTCATGAAATCTTTAGTTTATGTTTTATTCAAATTGCAAGGTGTCGGCCTTTGCAACAAAAACTGTTTATTGCTTTGTAAAGTACATTCGGCCATAGTGACAAGTGATCTCACTAAATACTTAGGTGTCAGGAGGATATATCAACAAGGAATCAGGGTATTTGACAACAGTGAAAATAAATTGGTTTTTCATCAGCAACAGACTAACATTACGAAAATACTAGGAAACTATCAATCTTTCAATTAAGTTTCATGTTTTAAGATTTTTAAATTCATAAAAACTAACAATAAGGACGTTGTTTGATTGTGACGTCACAAGCAAAGCAAGTAATTCCTACTAATTCCATACTAACTGAGCGTTTTTGACGTTTCATAAAAAGAAGCTAATTTGACTTTTGTAAAATACCGTATTATGTAAATCGCCTTTGCGGCTTATGACTTGTATTGTATGATCGTTAAAAAGACGTCTAGATTTTGTTCCTGATTTTGACACTGGTCCCACCGCCGGCTAGTAAGCTAGAAAAGTTGGGCGAGTAGCATTACATTGCGGATCTGTAAAGGTCGATTGATCACACTGTGCCTGGTCAGCACGCAATGAACCGTTACTCGCTCAACTTTTCTAGCTTACTAGCCGGCGGTGGGACCAGTGCCTTTGACCCATCATTCTTTGGGCCAGATTATCAACAACAACGTCACAATGCCAGTTTCGTCTGCGTAATTATCCTCAACTGTCCCACATTGTTATCAAAATGTCGTAAACCCTTTTATCTGACGATAATCGCTATCGGACAATACGCGGGATTAGAGTAATTGGGACACGGTATCAGTCCAAGCTTCTTCCTGTTTGTATGGCCAACCGTGTCAATATAGTAGCGGAGATCTTACTCTTGCGATCACTGTGTCCCCAAAGAAAGGTATATGTATAGTCTGGTCAGCGAGTCGTGACAAAAGCAGTACTTTTTTATATGGCAACAATTTTACCTATGAAATAAACGGTCAGGTACATCGGGCAATCCCTACACGGGATTATAGTAACTGGGTACTGAAGCTTGGACTGGTATTGTGTCCCAGTCTGGGACACAATACCAGTCCAAGCTTCTTCCTGTTTGTCTCGCCAACCTAGAGAATAGCGGAGATGCCCATCCTATCTCATTCTTGCGATTCTTGCGAATCTTTCGATCACTGTTGGCCCAAAAAAGGGATGAGTGAACCCAACCAGTCCAACCGTTGCATAAAGCGGGTGATCAGCCTTTGGAGAAGTCTGGTCTAGACGTGTGCGCCGATTTAAAAAAAATCGGCGGCGGCGTTTGCCAAAAAATCGGCGGCGGCGGCGTGTTTTAATAAAAATATAAATTAATTCGTATTATTTATTAAAATCGAGATCAATGTAAATAAAACCTAAAGAATCAAATCATTTTTGCTTAAATTACATACTTTTCTGCATAAAATTAAACATAAAATAATAAGTAAATATAAAACCAAAGTTCAAGTTCAAGCTTTATATTAATAAAGCTCAAGCAGTGTATAATTAAGTTTCAAACCTTTTGTAACATTTAAATTACAATGTTTTCTTTAATAACAATGTTTTAAACATCAAATTATATATTTAAATTTAAGACGAATCAACAATGAAATGAACGATTGTACTAAATAATGAGACTATCTGTACCTATGTATCCAAAAAAATACTATATATTTAAATCTAAAACGAATCAACAATCAAATGAACGATTAGACTAAATGATTAGATTAGACTATCAGTATGTATCCAAAAAATAACTATATATTCAAATTTAACACAAATCAATAACCATATGCACGATTAAATTAAATGATTGGAATATCAGTATTTCTATTTTTTTTATTAAGACAATTCAGTGTAAATATACTGCAAATTAGATCAATAGTTAAATAAATGTTCCAATGCAACAAACATAAATTACAAAGTAAACCACATGTTACCGACAAAGGCAAATGTTTAATATAAACATAGAATTTTTTAACCACAGCCACACACTCGATGACATGGTTCATAACTTGATCCAGATGACTTTTTTACTTCTAGTTAATTGTTTTTATACATCAGATTTTCTGCGTTATAAAAATAATGTGTAACAATCGTGAGAGGTTTAAATCAGTTTTCTCGTTTTGTAATATAAAATCAATTATTCTAATTCAGTACCTATGTCGTTTAAGAATTAAGAAAATCAAACGAAGTGTGTTGCTTTACGCGTTGGGAAGATCAGCCCGTTTTTTTTTTCAATTTTAAAGTGATTTGGAGAAAATTAACTAATAAGAAGCTAAAAACCAACCCCATGCCTGTGGTACCACGTGTATGAAGTACCTTCATGCTATACAAAAAATCACGTCTTTTTATTAGTCGTGAGAAAGGAAGTTATATGAAGGAAAAATCAAAAACAGCCTAATCAATTCCTTTCAAAATAATTTTCGATAGATACTACATAAAGCAATAACAAAGTTTTGTGTATGAGCATAAACAAAAATGTTAATTATTCTCTTCTATCTGATAAAAAGAATCTTTGGCATTCAGTCAAGCCTACGCCGATTTCACGCCGATCATTTGTCGGCGGCGGCAGCGGCGCGCCGGCGCGGCGCACACGTCTAGTCTGGTCAACAAGAAGAGGACATGATTTCACGACCCCGAGCATTGAAGTGACGACTAATGATGTCTCAGCGCGAAATGAAAACGAACTTTGTTCGTGTATCTCCCTCTCTGCCGCACTTGCTAGTTCAAGCTACAGAGGTCGATACACGAACGAAGTGCGTTTTATGTTCGCGGTAGCCTAACCTATCGACACTACTTACATAGTGTTCTGTGCTTGTAGGGACGAATATTTTATGTCCGACATATACGTGATCATGCTAGATGGGCTGGTGGTGACAAAGGTCGCACTTCGAGCAACATCGAGAGAGCTCGCGCGCCGTCTTGTGATAGCCGTGCAGAAGAGACACAGGTGCATTTGGGGATTCGTTATGATGACAGTAGAGACAAAAAGCCAACACGGCGCATACCCGGGAGCTCTTGCGACCTTTGTCACCATCAGCCTATCTAGCATGATCACGTATATGTCGGACATAAAACTTTCGTCCCTAACAAGCACAGAACATAAGTTAGTGTCGAGAGGTTATTTTTGCTATTTTGTTAAAAGGGGTGATTCACTTTGCAAATTGGGAACATGTGGTAGTTTTCGGTTTTTATGGTATCATAAAATATGTCATCATAAAGTCGACTATGCGCACTTATCGTCAATATAATCCGGCAGGAATATTAAACAAGATGAATGACATTGCGCATAAATAAAGCATTAACGCGTAATCCGTCTATTATCGATAAAATAAATGAGCGACATTATTTATGGCCAGGAGCTTTGTTACCTGTATTTATTGGGCGCCATATTGTGTAATGATGGGACCGATGGGACCTAGTTTTTTTACTAATACATTTGACTCAATGCGGCTGCGGGTGGCGCAGGTCCGGTCACTTTGGCACTGTTGGGGGGAGGCCTATGTCCACTAGTGGACGTCTTTCGGCTGATATGATAGTGATTTGACTCAATTAAGTACTAGGTAAGGTAAGTAAGAGTCCCAATATTGATGCCTTTAAATCAGTAACCTTTTATGGTTATGAATTAAGATTGAATTCGCCAACTATTGAGGCAGTGTCCAGGACTGTGATATACCCTTATTTGTAATTTACATTTAAATTGGTAATTGCATGTAAATTATAAATATATATATTAAAAAAAAGTGATAGTAAAAAGGGGACCCATATACAATGTTATGTTATGTATGTGTTAAACCTAATCCTTTGATAGTAACCAAGTTTCACCATTTGTGTATATGTAAGTAGCTTAACTCTCTCACTATCAGAATTTATTCTATCTACAACATTTATTTACACCCAGTGTTTACTAAGTCCCAGCGCTATCGTAACCTACAAAAACTAACTTATTCAATGCCTACATCAAGGTTCTTACGGCATTGAATTACAGTTCATTATCCCTTGCCTCACATCCTCATAAACCTAGTTTTTCTCGGCTAATGAAATTGGACCTAAGTAAAGTAAACTTCAATGTTGGTACGCCGTTTTCGATTCGTAGTTTAGATAGGTCAACGCGTTGGCGTCAAGCGTTCTGGGTTGTGTCGTAACAGTTGGCAGCACTGTCACAACACGCTCTTCACTTCATTTGCAATTTGCATGCGCCATTGTGTTTATAATCTGTGGTCGTACAAAGGAAAAGCTATGAGGAATGAGTTGGTTGCGTTGACTTGGCTACCTTGTCTTATGATGAAAAAACCTAGACTAGGCAAACTGTCGATGTTTTTGTATGTAACCAGAGTCCCGTGATTCCGACCGTGGATTAAAAAATGTCTGGGTGCAGCCGCGATACCGGTGAATTGGCTCCAGATGGGTAGCTCCAGAGATTAACCCTTCCCTTACATACATCATCATCCTCCTAGCGTTGTTCCCGGTTGTGCCCTAAAGGAGCCCGGGGTTCGCTTTGACACCTATTCCCGAGATTTAGCATAGGCACTAGTTTTTACGAAAGCTACTGCCATCTGCGACCTTTCAATCCCGAGGGAAAACTAGACCTTATTAGGATTAGCCCGGTTTCCTCACGCACGATGTTTTCCTTCAACGAAAAGCTGACGGTAAATATTCCGTATATGTTCCGAAAAACTCATTGAAACGAACGAGCCAGGGTTCGAACCCACGAGCGCCGCTTGACAGCCGCATGCCTGAAAAACTAGGCTACCGTACCTTTTCCCTCAGATACAGTTCCTAATTTCCAAACTTTACCTTTCATTGTAATCCTCGTAAGACCCAGATAAATTTTTACGATTCTGAATTTGGATCCTTCGTTAATTTCATTAAAGTTCAAAACTCGACTTGAATTTGTACTTGTACAAATAGGCGGGACTTACGAGGATAGACTATAGGGGACTCGCAAAAGGCAAGTAAAGGTGCAGTCACGTGCGTCAATTGTTTGTATGACGTTCGCCGTGAGTCACCAACGGTGTTGGCTGAAAATCACCGCTGCACGGTAAGCACAAAGACGGCGCGCGAGCTGTCTCGTGGCGTGATAGACATAGAAAGAGACGGATAGTCTATCTCGCCGCGAGACAGCTCGCGTGCCTTCTTGTGCTTACCGTGCTGTAGGTGTCTCTGTCTGACACCTCAGCATAATGCTGAGCCAGTGTCCGGTTCCCTGCCGCAGGCACACTTATTTCATGTTTTATGTGCTTTTTGTTTATTTTCTTGTTTAATATGTGTGCCCTGTGTGTTTGGGCATAAATGTATGTTCTTTTTTTTCATTGAGTATGGCAAACGGAATTTAAACCCATTATTTAGAGTAAATCACGCGGCAACACTGTAGGTCAAAATGTAAGTACGCGTATGACGTTAAGTGTTGCCGTGTAATTTAATTTACTTAGTGGGTTCAACTTGCTTTTGCCAGACTCTACCTGAAATATTGCCTACCTCACTCCTGAAGGTTCATGATTGTTGTTGAAATCGGATTGGACGCACAGTTCCTGCTATTTAGATACGTATAACGTAATAATCAAGGAAATTACACAAATATATTAACAATAAACAAATACCTACTTCGTTCTTATAAAATGCGTATGTTTTTTCCAGGTAATAAACTAAGGAGTGTTAAAATTGCGACCTCGAATTACCAAAAAGACGTGAGTTTTTAGAATTTCATAATTTTACCCGAATGTAATAAAAATATGGCTCGATTTCTCAGCTACCTACTTACTGAAGTGAAATGTGATAGTCTTGTAATCAGGAAAAATAAGATTGAATAAAATACCAACCCTTTCAAAATCTTCTCGAGCGGCATAACAAAATTTTGACCAAAAAAATGTTTTAAGTAGTTCTCAAAAAGAACGTCTCTTAAATAAACATTTAACCTAAGACTGAATTAAAACTTGGAAGATCTTTCTTCGGCAGAATGCCTTGAATTTTTTATCGAAAACCTCTTTTTCTTTGTCTTTAGTATGATTAATTCATTTTAAACCCTGTCTTTAAAACAAATCCGAACATTCAGCCACGTAGAAATGTTTATTACATTTTTAATAAGGTCCTATTAAGTTACTCATAGACCTAAATAAAAGAAGAATCAATCATTAATCATTACATGATTTTGTCGCTAAGTATCTACTACCTACATAGGTGTAAGTAGTACCTAACCTACATGCATTCTTTATCCAACAACTCCCAAGAGTCGAGATTGTGGGTGGACTATATAGTTGCGACACGGATGAGCTAGGAATAGTGTCGATGAGTTGGGGAATAGAAACGATTTAGAAATCAATAAATATATTTATAAATAAAAGAGGATGACCTAGGAATAATGTAGATGAGTTGGGAATTTAAACAGAAAATATGGACGAGTTGGGATTGTAAACAAGTTCGTTTAACCTATGCCTAGCCAGCATAATCGCGTTCTTGTCGGTTAAAAACAATGACTGCGTTACCACCAAGTATATCGCAAGTGCGAGCGGGACGAATGCTTTATGTCCAACATAAACGCAATCATGCTAGCTTGGATGTTTATGATAAAATAGCTGAGAAACATGTTGAAAACAAGTTGGGAACGGGGACCAGAAGCTGAACGAAGTATTGCAACACGTGTAATATACGCTTGTTAGTGGCACGTGTACGGTTGCGCATTGTAATGGACATAATATTGTGTCCCTTAACGCTTTTATCCTTAACCTAAATAAACAATAACAGGAACCAATAATAGAGGTACATGAAAACTATTATTTATTACGAAACGGCGCGGTCAAGCCGCACAATATAATGGTCAAAAGAAAATAAAGGCCACTTCTTTTTTCTATTTTATTGTTAATTATTGGATCTAAACTAATTGATAATGTAGACGCGTGGATTCTGATGGATGCGGGAATTAGATTAATGATGTCCCGCATCCTTCAGAACCCAACCTATTTCATGCCGGTGTTTAAGTCTATGAATTTTTCTGTCCGGCAGTCCAATTTTTTACGTTCCGATATAAATGTATGTAAATGTCGGATGGTAAAATTCATTGTGCACAAACTACTATATACATTTAATGGCGTGCCGTATCGGACCGGCAAAAAATCCATAATCCATCCATATTTAAAGATATAGGTATTACTGTTTAATATAATTTTCACGTACGATGACCATACTTGTGGCCCCTATTTTCTTTTGAGCAGTATATGCATGCATGCATGTATAAATTATACCTATTTATCAGTATAAGTACTTATGTATATGCCTATGATAGTATGTACAAACTTTGCTTAGTTTGGCACTAGGTCGACTTGCGTAAGATGGTCCCCCATATGTTATGTATTTGGTATATATTGCATGGACTACTCCTACACGGTGAACTGGACAAGATATGTACATTGTCTTACACGCTATTCATTAAACTATAGTTAAAATGTTATTTTCTATGCTAATATTACAAAGAAGAAAAGTTTGTGAGGACGTATGATTGTAAGTAGGGAAATCTTTGAAAATTCTCATGTGAAAAGCATAGTTGCGACTGGCAAACTGGCTTCTTAAATAGTATTTAAATATAACTACTAGCTTAGTCTAGGTAATTCATAATGGTTACCAGCCGCTCTTTTAACTGTTTGATGTTGTTAAAATTTCACCCCTCTTTTGTACATTTATTCCCAATACACGCATCGCAATTTGTCGCAACAAATTGCTGTGGTTGGAATTAAAGGTAGGTATGTATTGCAACACGCTATACTTATATGTATCTCATTCCAACTACAGCAAGCCCTTGTGACAAATGGCTAGGTGTGTAATAACTAATAACCTTTATACTTGCAGACACAGCAAAAACAGCTGTAAGCATATTGAATTCCCTCATAGTTTGATTTCAAACAGCTTAGGGACCATGATTGTTTTTCTTATATAAAAACCACCTGCACCCAATACCCTTTGTTTCTAACCTTTCTACAAACAATGTAATGAAGTCGCAATACAAACGACATATTAGAACAACAATGGAAACTACACCGTAACACTGCCGCATTTCATTCAAAATCCAATGACACGCTTCGGCCAGTTTATGTAAATTTCTCCACAGCTGTGCTGTTCAATACAATTAACCTTTCATTTCATAGGATTATCGCTCGTATGTCTGTTACTTTAGGGGTAGTAGTGGCGTGCGGTGGGTATATGCGCAGACGGTTATCTGGTTGCATAAGGGCCATTGTCTGTTATCAGCTGTTATCAGTCGCAATATGAACCCCGGGCCCTGTGTTTCGCAACGGAGTTGTTTACGTTCTACTATATTGTTTATGTACATCAGGGCTTGCTTCGCTTAGTATATGATTCAAATAACATTATACATTAGTGTACATTTAAACTATCAAGATTCTCACACATTATTTATACTAAACGGGACTTAATCGCGTATAATTATATTATTTTATTCATAAAGCTGGCAATTAAGAAAAATACTCAATACAAGCTAGCAATACAAAAATTGATAGGCAGAGAGTGAAGTTGTCTGCAAATTAAATCTCTATAGGTATGGTTTAGTTTATTTATCAACCAGACTTTTTATAAAACTGTCATTGGAATTGTGATCTTCTTCTGTGGACCGTAGAGTTGCTTTTTGAATGGACAACTTTGATGCAATTCGGCCAACTCAAATAATCTACATACATATTATCGCTTGACATATATAGCTGTAATTTGGTATAGATATGGCAATTGATGGCCTATTTACAAAACTGAAACCAACGATGCCTACCCATCTATGCCCTATTTAAGAGGGCAGTTTTGGAGGTTCGAGCAATTTTTTAACGATGTAATATTTTCTCAGAGTTGGCCAAACTACACTCTTTTCGTAGCAATGCGGTAGTATTAAAGTTCCGAACATTTTGTAGGTTGTGTCTTTTACTAGCGATGTCATGGTAGAACCTTGGCGTTCCTAGCTGCAACTGGTACAAATAGCTAGTGTATTTTAAGAACTCTATATCGAGATATGTATCATGCATCTAATTTAGTTCCCAAAGCGATATACAAGGAAATAACTGTTTATCGTCAACTGAAAATCGCGTCGTTTTCAAAGACAGCGACAGTGGCAAGCACGCGCACATCCTACTGTAACCTATTGACGCTGGTGACTAGATTAGACACAAGTTCGTCGCCAACCTTTTCTTATTCTGAAGATTGGTTGTGTTTTTAGCTAGATAAATGCAGATCCCCTCATTCTCAAGTCTCTCAACTGTGAACACAGCGCTTCCACGGCTTCCACTTCCATTTCGCCTCTGTAGGAGATACTTTCCGGGATAATCGTTTCGTAGGGCCTTTTACGGGAACATCCAGGATTATCGGTCCACTGCGTATACCGCTCGGCCACCGCAAATTATACTGCCGAATGTATCCTTGTGCTTCTTGTGTATCGATCTTTATGCCTGTCTGTATTTAAAAAGTCCGAGATTATTAAAGTCAAATGAATTAGTGATTAACAAATTTCTGAATCAATTATCAGTTTTGCTGGAGTCCGCTGGATGCGGGTGGCGCAGGACCGGTCACTTTGGCACTCTTTGGGGGAGGCCTATGTCCAGCAGTGGACGTCTTTCGCCTGATATGATGATGATGATGATCTGTTTTAAGTTGTTCCTGAGCGTTAAATCATAAATATTTTGTAGATTACTCTAAGTCTTAACTATTTTTATTGCAGACATAATTTCACAAGTAATAAAATGGACCCCGTTAGGGCACAGCGTTTGAGTTACAAATTACTAGATATTATTCTATATTGTAAGTGTATTGTACTATTCGTAATAATGGCTATATTTTGAAAGGCTGCCTTCTGCACTATCTATGTGTTGGGAATGAGGCTATAACATAATGTACCGTACGTTGCATACTTTGATTCTAGTTGTTGTCTGTGTTCAGTTGTTTTCGTTAAGCCGAGTTGGCTTAACGTCTATCAGTCATGTTGCGTTCCTTTTCAACAAGCCTGATCTGATCTGATACTTTCACAGTTACCTTCATAATATATTATTAAGCTCAAAAGGGCAAGTTAGCATATACGTCTGTGTATATCTTAAGTATTGAAATAAATGTCTGTTTAGCAGTCTGAAATGATTTTCCCAAGCATTCATAATGCACAATGCTTCATTGTGCTAATTTAGTGCATCCAGCAAGGTTCTGCAATGTCCGAGAGAACAATTGCATCTTGCAACAAGAGCCGTAACTGGCTGAACTCATGAAATACTTCCAGTGACGAGACTTAAAGTATTTTGTTTAATTACCTTTTTCATTATTCGTCCTTGCCAGAAATACTTTTAAAAGCACCGACAAATCGTGGTGAATATTATATTCTATACTATTGAACAAGCAATACAATCGAATGGTGGTAAATATTATATCCTAAGGTAACCAAGGTAACCGATATAGCTCTCCGAATCGCTAAACTTAAGTGGCAGTGGGCGGGGCACATTGCACGTAGAACCGATGGCCGTTGGGGCGGAAAGGGTCTCGAGTGGCGACCACGTACCGGAAGGCGCAGCGTGGGTAGGCCCCCCACAAGGTGGACTGATGACCTGGTAAAGGTCGCGGGAGTCCGCTGGATGCGGGTGGCGCAGGACCGGTCATTGTGGCACTCTTTGGGGGAGGCCTATGTCCAGCAGTGGACGTCTTTCGGCTGATATGACGATGATGATGATGATTATATCCTAATATACAACTAACAAGACATACATGTGTATGTCTATTTGCGTTCTTGAAAACGGTTTAAAAATGTCCACCATATTAATAATATAGATACTCTGATTCATTTGAGGAGGCCTATGCCTAGCTGTGGGACGAACACGTACAGTCGCCATCAGATATATCGGAGCGGCCAAACTGCTCACAAATATCTGAACACATCTCTAATGCCTCGACAATAAAGACGTGTTCAGATATTTGAGAGCAGTTTTCCGCTCCGATATATCTGATGGCAACTGTACAATACAATACAATACAATACAAATACTCTTTACGTCACACCTGGCCATAATGTGAGTTTGACCGCACGCTGCACGTCCGGTAAAACTCGCATTGTGGCCAGGTGAAGACGTAAAATTGAGTACTATTATTGCACACCTCAAAACATGAATCGAATACAGGACATAAAACCTTAGAAATAGAGGTACTTATATAGGCCGATGAATGCTGGCAATTAGTCTATAGACGCATCACTACCATGTTATTTACGTGACACATTACAATTACTTGAATTAGTACGCTGGTACACATGTATTATTGGACATGCACAAGGTGAATGACCCGCTGAATGGAAACGACTGATTACCTACATCGGTGCTACTGTAATAGTACATTTTATTATTTATTTTTTAGGTGTACTTAAGGTTTTGTTAGTTTCGTCTCAAGTTTTGTTTTTTGGTCTCTTCTTTATCCTGGTTTTCATCCCATTTTATATGGGGCCAGCCCTCCTAGCATTTCTGCCGAATGTACTGTGGTTGTGGGTCGGTTTCCTGGTCAATGTACGTTGGTAAAGTAATAAAATAATTTATTTTTACCGTCGTCAAATATCGTATTGCTATGTAGTAAGGTGAATAAATTGATATTTTTTTATAGTCGTCGGTCGAGCGAGACCATTATTCAACCACTGATTTGTCATTCGTATGATCATACTTTTTGTATGATTGATGAATGACAATGCATTTTACCTCCGTATAGACGACCTCCGTAGCCTACCTAGTCGGTCCCAAAGTTCTGTCACTGGCATATTATTTTTAAATTTAGAAGATGATTTTAAGAAAATTTTATTGCATTCCATTTTTGAATGTTTGACAATTATTTTAAATCAAAAAACAGTCATTCGTTGCAATTTCTCACGATGGAGTGGACATTGAAAGAAAACCGAATAGCTGTTTTAGCATTGCACCGCTGTGGGCACTCGCCAAGTACCATTTTCAAGTTGCTCAAAAATTTAAAAATAACGCTTAGGTTTGTGTACCGTACTATTGATAGGTACAATGAAGTCTCCAGTATTGAGGACAAGAAAAGAATTGGCCGGCCTCGCTCCGTACGAACACCAGCAGTGATCAAAGCGATCAAGGCGCGCATAGCAAGAAATCCTGTCCGAAAACAGAAATTGATGGCTTTGCAGATGGGTGTCAGTAGAAAAACCGTCAAAAAGGTTTTAAACGAAGATCTTAGTCTACGAGCATACAAAAAAAAGCGTGGGCACTTACTTAATGCCCGTCTAAAAACAATAAGGCTTAAAAGATCCCGGAAGTTGTTAAAGCGGTACGCGAAAAATCGACACCGTGATATCCTCTTTACAGACGAAAAGATTTTCGATATTGAAGAGAAGTACAATAAACAGAATGATAGAGTGTATGCTAGGAGCTCTGAAGAAGCAGGAAAAAGAGTTCCGCGGGTGCAACATGGGCATCATCCATGATCAGTGATGGTCTGGTTGGGTGTATCTTATTACGGGCCAACTGAGGTTCATTTTTGCGAAAAAGGTGTCAAAATCAGTGCGAAAGTATACCAAGAAACAGTTTTGGATAAGGTTGTCAAAGATCTGCCCAACACGCTATTTTCGGGACATAATTTTGTGTTCCAGCAGGATTCTGCGCCAGCACACAAAGCCAAGACCACTCAAGCCTGGTTTGACCGTCAAAAAATCGACTTTATAAGACACGAAGATTGGCCTTCCTCTAGTCCGGACCTTAATCCTTTGGACTATAAAATTTGGCAGGTCTTAGAGGGGAAGGTCTGTGCTAAACCACATAAAAATTTGGAGAGCCTAAAGTCATCTTTAAGAAAAGCAGTCACTGAGATAGATATGAAAATGGTGCGTGCTGCGATAGACGACTGGCCGCACCGATTAAGGGCCTGTATTAAAAACAAAGGAGGTCATTTTGAATAATTTTGAGTAATTTTAATTCTTTATTAAATGTACTTTAAATCAGTATATAATTTATTAAAAATTGATTGCTACTTTTGTTTTTATCATTATTTTCATTTGTGACAGAACTTTGGGACCGACTACGTAGTTGGTAGTGACCCTGCCTACGAAGCCGGAGGTCCCGGGTTCGAATCCCGGTAAGGGGATTTATTTGTGTGATGACCACGAATATTTGTTCCTAATATTTAAGTATTTATTTCTCTTCTCTCTTAAATCTTTTAAGTAGTAGTACCTACTATGTAACGTGCAGTTCTGTAGCGCACCACCATGTGGATCCACATAATACCAGCGTCGTTTCGCCTTCTGTGGAGCGACATTATGCTGAGTGGACTCCGTTTTCGCATCTAATCTTAGTTTTAACATAGCATCTAAGTGTAAATCTAAAATGTACTTACTGTTATTTGCGAAATAAAGTTTTTCTATTCTATTCTATTCTATTCTATTCTATTCTATTTATTTATAATAAGTATGTTTATAGTCGTCTAGTATCCATAGTACAAGCTTTGCTTAGTTTGGGACCAGGTCGATTTGTGTAAGATTGTCCCCAAATATTTATTTGTATTATTGTTATACGTTTAAAATGTAGACAGCGTAATATTTATAATGCCCTGCGTTGCCTGCGTAAGGGTGGGTATAGTTAGTCCAAAAGGACAACTACCTACCCAGTAAGTAAAAGTTAGCTTTTATAGACGTCTGTGTAGCCCTGCCCACGAAGTTGGAGGTCCCGGGTTCGAATCCCGGTAAGGGCATTCAGTTGTGTGATGAGCACGAATATTTCTTCCGGAGGCATGGATGTTTTATACGTATATTAAAGTATTTATTTATCTATATACGTGTGTATATCGAAGGGTGGTTTACCGACACACGTTCGTTGAATTATTGTTTCGCCGAAGTTCCATATCAGAGAAGGTTTTTTTTTTAGAAACAGTACCTAGGTAGACTTTCAGGATTTTTTATAAAACAATACCTGACCAAACCTAATGGGTTCTACGCAATTACCTTTTACTTATACCCAAAGAGTAAACTGTTTTTGAGAATTTATTTAACAGCGACCATTTATTTTCATAATTAGAGTATTAACGCTTTAAAATATTTAACATAACGCGCATCGCTTTACTGAGCACAAACTAGGTATTTGTGAAAAGCTGCCAAGATGCGAAGATTACTGGCATTGAATATTTATGAAGATTCGCGCTTGTCTGACGCGTGATGGCGATTGACAGTGTCAACGGGGCTGTCATTATGAAGACGTCAATCTTGACTAGCAGTTTAACACGGACAAAGCGAACGAATTGTTGTTACGTAGCTCTTACAAACGAGAAATCGTGATTTTCCAAATCAACGTGGAAAAAATATATAGTCCAAATAAGTAGTATAGTCCATATAAGGGCATTCGTGCAGGCTTTTACGAAGCTCTGCATATTGCGCCGTCACTATATTTTGGGCGTATAAATGTAATACAAATGCATTAATTGCTTACTATGCGAACGAAAACCATGGAATGCGAGCTCCTTACTTTCTACCTAAACACGTGCCTAAAACCGGGTTCGAAGTAAACGGCTGCCTGGCATCGTTTTGACACCCCGTCCCCATCCGTTAGCGGATAATGGCAATGGCACCCATTCTGTGGGGCCATTTTGCGACGCTAAACCACCGGCGAGGCGAGGCGGGGCGTGGATGGGCGAGAATTGAAATTAGTATGGGACTTACTACCTATTTCCACCGCGCGCGCGCGCGCTCAGTGCACTTAGACTTCTATGGTTTTTTCGTTCGCTGCTTACTATACGTATCGCGGCGAATCTTGATCCCTATGCAGCTGTCATCTCACCTCCCTCTCCTCTCTCTCATCTAGCACTTGCACCTGATGATGGGTTTAGGCCTTAGGGTGCAAAGGAAACAGCAAGTTGCTCAGTTATGTTATGTATTCGGAATCAGGAGAGGAGCGTACAGAGGACTCGACTAGCACTGAGGCAAAAATGAAAAGACAATGCTGTTGACATAAACAGCTACCATAGAGTAAGGATGTATTTCGTTTACAGAGTATCCACCACCTGATTGCTAAGCGCATCGGCATCGGGTGCGCTCATGAATAAGAACCGTATCGGTTCGATACATGCCGGGCGATATTCGACCTTAAAGACGTGAGTGACCCGTTTCTATATTTTACCTGGTGCTCACTTTCTCTATAATTGCCCCTTTACTGCCAATGCCTGAAGAAAGACTTCTCTTGATCCATGCAGAGATCCGAGAAAGCATAACATAAACACGCACCGTCTTATCTCCCGTCTAACTACGCATTTAGCAAGGAAAACAAACTAAATATGCGTTCTAGATATAATACGCCTTATTTTTAGATATCCATGCGATGTTTTGATGTTATTTTGAGAAAAAATATTTTGAGTAGGATCGGAACGTTGCTGGTTGGGTTAACTTTGCCATACCTTAGTTCACGGAAGTCCGCGAGTCCGTGTCAAGCCTCCACTACACGTCTGCAGACGTCATCTGCGGATGCGTCCGCCGACATGTAGAGGGGGTAATTTGCGCGTCTGTTGTAGAAATTTTATCCTGAATAATAATCTCATCGATTAGTGTAATAAAATAGCTAGTGTTTGTTTTTTAATTTTAGTTGGTTCGCGTCCCGGGCGAGGCAAGCGAGTTTTCGGAAATCTTTGAATGGAATTTTGTTTCTTTTTAAAAATAAAGGAATGTCTCCTTTAAGTACAATAAGCCAACTTAAGGATTTCAGGTAGTTTTCCTCCAGGGCCCGAATTATTTTTCCACACTGTAAGTATATGGACATCCCTAAAGAAGTATGAATTTTACCGCCAGTCAATTGTTGCAATTTGTTTAGGGTGTTAGATAATTCTATATTGCTCTATTTGCGATCTCTTTCTATAACTGCATCTCTTATTGTACCGACAAATTGCTACATATGTGATTCCCTTGACGCCTCATTCCCATGAACGTATTTATGACTTAATGGTTGATGTGGTATTTATGTGAAACAGTTTTTGATTTATGAGGGGGTCAAAAGTGGCTCCAAATGGTTCGTGTACACACGGTGCTGCTCGCCAGTTCTGTTAGCTTGAACTTGGCTTGACACGCTACCGCGTGTCTAGATATTGTATAGGCAAAAACTGCGCGAAAAATCAGTCCGTGGAAATGAGGCCCGACAGTCAGTCGATTTACGTTACCGATAAATAACCGCATTCTAGCACCTAACTGATTACTGGGTTTAAGTGGCGTGGTTTAATTAATAAGATCATTGAAAGCGATAAACATGATCATTATTTACTTAGTTTCTAAACGGAGTACCTGCTTACTAAATTTCTTTACTTACCGCGTTAGGCCTGAATCATACTGGCGCGGCCTGCGCTGGCGGTCAATAGTAATTTTAGCAGGTAGTGTCAAGTTTACTATTGACCGTCACCGCAAGCCCCGCCAGTTTGGTTCACGCTATAAGTACAAGTGCCGGGTTATGCATAGCCATAGGTAAAAAGAGTAGCCTTTATTAATGGCCGATATTAGAAATCCAGTGACAGTGGCAGCGTGCACTCAGTGCGTCAGAGCGTACGTAAAAGACATTCTTTCTTTTGCATTTTTTTTGGTACATGGTTATTTATTTTTCAAAGCCAGAATCAACGTGCCCATGGAGCATAAAGCATTGGGCCAGGCCTGCCGCTCGGACTGAGTTACTCACAAGTGCGTGCGAGAGGCCGTGGTAGTTGATATTGCCCCTACTATAGTAAGGTGATGTTTTATGCCTGACGTTACTAAAATCTGACATTTTGCCGAATGGATCTTAATAAAATCAAGCCTAGGACAATTTCTCCACAGAATGTCCCTCCACCGAATGAGCTTAATCATATGAAGTGAATAAAAACTGAACTATAAAAGTTTTATATATGGTCCGGAGAATCTTTGGTTCGACTCTTAATTTCAATAGCTTCTTCAAACGTACCAAAGAAAAGCCCTTTGTAATAATTCAAAGTTAAAATCACTAGGTAACTATATATTCATAGTACTCTTTGAGGTAGCTGAATTTCATTTCGGTTCAAAGACTGTCCGAATCGAGTCACATTTATAATCCAACGAATCGATGGTGGGCTGACAATAGGCGCTTCAACCGGCTCAATCGATATGTAATGACAGGAGACAAGTTAAACGGAGGCGATTTTGTACTAAAGTGGAACTAAACGCCATTTTAAAATGGCAGTGGTTCTACCGTCGGCTTTCTTTAAACAGGGGCCTATTTCACGAAGCCTTTTGATGGTTTCCGGTTTAGAATTGTAAAATGGTTATGTACCTACTTGTGGCTTCATGAAACAGGCAAGGCATCAATAGCAAATTTTATAAAAGGTGCCCCAGACAGTAAATGGATGTCGACATTATCGGATCCACTGAGTCCTTACCATCTAACAACTGCGGTCTCATTGCAAAATAAATACGACAAAGTATAAAAATATCCAGTGACATGCAAACCTTTCTAGATCCAAGCGTGGTCAACGCTCGGCCTTCTCGGTCCACTGCTCGGTTCAGACACCTTTCCACAAGATAGCTCCGCTAGATACGCTACTCAGCGTTTGTCATGCCATTGTCTGTCTGGCATGATCGCGTAAGTATATGTCGGACATAAAGCATTTGTCCTTCTCGTATTTACATACGTGCTCGGAAGGGACCAATACTTTATTATAGCTAGACTGATCCACTTAGAACCGTCACACACATATTAACCGGTATGAAATTGCCAAAACTACGGTTTAAGACAAATGCCCGAATTTGACAGTTCCCTATCGGTATTCCTCAAATAGCGTACATACGAAAGAGACTGCAAAAACGAAATATTGTCGCGGTTATAGGCCAGAATAGTTCTGTGATCACAACGACCGCCCGACATACGTCCATTATGAAAAGTATGTATTGTTGCTCTCTTCCCAACTGCAGCTGTTGTTATACGTTTCTGCGTTTGTAACACCTTTAAGTCGTAACGTAATCCTTTTTCGGTGCATTTAGGAATAATCGCGAGCAAAAAAATCACTTCACAAGAGTCAAATATGGCAAAGAAATTCCATTGCTTTTCTCGGGAATATATTTGCAGCATACTTCAACCAACTGCAACAAACTTATTTGAGTAAGCTGCAAAGTAAACGAACGAAATGATAATCGCGAGCGATGCTTTAAAGTCCAACAAAGCTGAAAATATTAGAGGATTTGGAAACTTAAATCTTCAATTGTTAGTTACATGAGAAAACTTTAGGGACCATGCTGTCGGGGCCCCATTTCTGCACCCGACCCGACCAGGGAATGTTAGAATGAAGACAGATGAATGCGATTGGAATAAAATGGTTACATTCCAATATTTATAGAGGTTTCCTAATGTTCTTCCATTTATTATTTAACAGAAGTTTGATAAACAGCGGTACGAGTACGACAACGAAATGCATTTTTTTTAGTATAAGTTTTAATATTTACTTTACCTTTACTCGAATATATACTGCATCCACCCTTCATCCACCCTTTCATTCTGGTCTGGATATCGAGGGTTTGAACCCCGCCTCGTACCACTGGCTTTAAAAAAAGCGTGTGTACAGTCGACATCAAAGAGATCACTTTTGCACATTATTCTTTTAAATATATCGTTGACATCGACTCGACTGTACAAAATATCGTTTGATATTTAACAGTTACTTTTATGTGAAGGATAAAATCTTGAGGAAACCGGTCTACATAATCCCAGCAAGGTACTTTTTTTCCTCTGGGTTGAGAGGTGGCAATCGCAATCGTAAAGCTAATGCCCACGCCAAATCTTGGGTTTAGGTGCCAAAACAGACCCCGGGCTCCTTTAGGGCGAGTATCCAGCAGAGGTGTGCGAGGTAGTGGAGCAGTGGGCGAGGAAAAATCCACCAATAGCATTGTTAGGCTCGCTCACGCATCTCTTCGTATTGACAGGATTGTTTCCTCGCACACCGCTCCGCTACCTCGCACATCGTCAATGACCTTTAAATCTATTACAGACTATGCAAGCAGTCTCAAGAAGTAAGACAACGCACAGCTTTGGTGGATACTCACCCTTAGGGTACAATCGGTTGAAACGATAGAAGGAAGATTAGAATTTCGCTCACTCACTAGAATTCTAAATCCGTTGTACCAAGTGGGTCTCCATAATGTACGGCCCTATGAGCCGCGTCCACCTATAATGAATCTCTTTTTAACCCATGTATTTGGACATTTGACGACCGCTTTAGCCTAGTTGGTAGTGACCCTGCCTACGAAGCAAGAGGTCCTGGGTTCGAATCCCGGTAAGGGCATTTATTTGTGTGATAAGCATGAATATTTGTTCCTGAGTCATGGATGTTTTCTATGTATTTAAGTATTTATTTATCTATATAAGTATGTATATCGTCGTCTAGTACCCATAGTACAAGCTTTGCTTAGTTTGGGACTAGGTCGATTTGTGTAAGATTGTCCCCTAATATTTATTTATTTATTCCAGAGGCTGGCGGCGTTGGAGCGCGCGGCGCGGGGCCCGGGCGCGCGCGGCAGGTGACCGCAGGAGTACGCGGCTGATGTGGGCGGCGGGCGTCTGCTGCTCGCGCCAGGCAGGTGAGTCACGTCACGTCTCTCACCTCACACATCACACGATCTCACACCTGGGCGTCTGCTACTCGCGCTAGGCAGGTGGGTCACCTCACGTCTCCCACCTCACACGAGCACACGCATCACACGACCTCACATCTCACACGATTTCACACCTGCACGTCTAGCACACGACAGCCGCGACATACTCTCGATTTTTATCGCTCTATAACTCTTCTACTATGTGTTCTAATAAGAGAGAGACGGATAGTTCGAGAAAATCGAGAGAGCTCGCGCGCCGTCGCGTGCTAGCCGTGCTGGGCGGCTGCTACTCGCGCCAGGCAGGAGGGCTCCCTTGTAAGGGCCATGTATGACCACGCACGCCTTACACCATTTCACACCTAACGCAGCCTCACAACTAACAAAGGGACACCAGAGACTGGCGGCTTTGGCCCGCGCGGCGCGGGGACCGGTCGTCACACACCAATCTCACTACTACATCTCACACGATCTCACACCCACAAAGAGGAGGAGCTAATAAGCATCTGAGTCCTTACCAAAATCTGACATAACATCAGAATGGTTAATGCAAGCCACAATCCTGGATCCGCCATCAAGCAGTCACACACAAAAACGAAAATTTCACTAACACACATTTCTGATCACTTTATATTTAAGTGAATGATTTGCATTGTAGTGAAAAATGTGCCACATCTTTTGAGAATCCGCGGCACGGTCGACTCTTCATACAAACGGTTTGGTTCTCATTTTAAAATAGCATACGGGAGTAGCACGAAACTTGTTATACACATTGGGATACAATGATAATCAAACTAGTACGATTGTACGGAGAGTCGTGTGTCCTGGCGACCGTTAAAGCGTCTTGCCAGTGTTTCATTACACAAATGGAAATAGAAAAAGATATTTGAAAATAGAGCTTTCACTATACTGACTATCCGGATTGCAAAAACTTATTTTGTACTCTATAATCACACGACTTAAAATAACACAGCTGAGTTTCTAATGCTCCATTGTTTATTCTAAGGCAGGTGTTGAGTATTGTTTTCTTATTTCGCATGAGTGCTGTTAAATTGTCGCCACCGTGCGCATTGAAATTTGTACACTTCTGTGGAGACCCCGTTACTAAAAACATAAAACATCTTCAAAACTTCCTCCTTTAATGAAGCCATTCAGTCTAAACCATGGGATAGTATTACTGGTTTTTTACACTGTTACTATGCACTCATTTGGTTACCAATTCACTGTAAACAACAAGACGGCTCTATCCTAAGGAATTTGAATCGAACTACCGTTATCTAGTTTATATTAGTGATAGCGCCATCTAGTGGTGCAAATAAACTAAATCGTCCTAAACGTCTTGTCGTTACCCGAAGAAGACGTAATATTTGAATACTGCTGCTGCATAGAATCTCGCATGATCAAATTACGTTAGATCTCTCTACCCATATTATACTGGCGTGTATAGAAGGGCGCATAGCGTTGTCTAGTTGCCCAGCGTTGTAGCATGCCGAACTCACGCATTACACACGAAGCTATTCCGTTATTTACTGTACTTTGATCTTTTTATACGCAGTGTTATTTAACCTTGTCACGTGACTGTCACATCAAATGGTTAATTCACCAGGGTCATGATCATGGTCATAACGATGCTGGACATGACGCCTTGGAAAATGATTGTCAACTTTTTTAAATTAGAGTTGGCTACTCTGCGCGCTTCCTTCCAAAGGGTCGATCAACTTTCTATTATACTGTCCTGTAGTAAACCAAGTGACAGAGTTTCTTAGTATTTAAAAAAAAAAATTAACCTCCTTGCTTTTAATGTAAGCAAGGAGTGCTTTCATAGGGGATTATGACCCACAAAATGGGTTTACTTACGATTGTCGCAAATACAAGTTTTTCGTAGATTTCAACCTTCAAAAATATAGTTTAGAGTCTTCCAGTAACAAAAAGTAGTTGCTTGCCAACTAGTGGATTCAGGAAGGAAGTAACTAAGTGTCTGATTCCTTATTAAAACATGAACAAAATCCTGGGTCCGCTACTGCCGCAACGCCCAAAATTCCCCAATAAATAGGGCTCTCCACAGTAGTGCGCACGCCTAACGGCGTTTTTATTGGTAGCTAGCAGGCACTCATGCGTGAGGGGCTGACTAACCGTGTGGCAGGAGAGGGCGCGGCCCGGACGCCAGTCAAGACGTTCCAGGCGTACCTCCCGCCGGCGCACCGGACCTACAGCTGCATACACTGCCGCGCGCACCTGGCCAGCCACGACGAGCTTATATCTAAGGTGAGACACTTAACTTATTCATTCACGACCGCTCCAAGTTGGAGTAGTGCCACACCAAAATAAGTTCATGTATGTCCAAACTGTAGCATTTAAGGGTGGTATTCCACTTGGCCAAGATCTTTGTCCAATGTGCATTGCGTTGCGTCACACTCACTCTTTAAGCAAAATGTGCCAACCGAACGGAACGGTCGTGATGTCAGAATAGGGGTGTTGACAACTTGACACTAAATAAAATAATCAATAATTATGTATTTTCTGTAGTAAAATGGAGAAAAAAGCAACCTCTTGCGTAAATAATCACAAAGTTATAGGCGTCCAAAGTTTTAAGAGGGGGTATGTTCTGTCCCTTTTCCGCGAAACGCAACTTCATATGAAACGATTTTCATTTAATATGACGTTCAAGGATCGTGATGTCACGATCTGCTATTTTTTTCCCTCTCGAACAAGCAACATTAAAACGGTTGTAGCTTCGTATTTTTTTTTAATGTGATCATTAAGCATATTTATTGCCTTCTTACTTTTAAAGTAAAAATAAATTTTGAGTCTACACACGAGTTGAAACGGCAACGTCAACGTCCAGAGGCTCTAGTATAAGTTTTACCGAAACAAAACGTTACGACCGCGTTCGCGTTTAGCAGTCCAATCCCATACAAATTGAGAGTAAAACGCAAACGCGATCGGAAAATCTTGTTTCGGTAAAACTTATACTAGAGTCTCAGAGGCCCTACCGCGAAACGAAAACGTAGTTCTTTCGTGTATCTCAAATCTTTGTTACTTTTAGTGCAATAAAGATAATAATTACTATTTCTCTCTCTCTATCCCACTTGCCTTGTTTTCGGAGCAACAGAGATACACGAATTAACTTTTCGAAGGTCCACCAGGTCCAGCGTCTTTATTATCATAGGTAATGTAGGTATACCTACATAGATTACTAGATTAGCATTCGGTCATTCGAGTCAATTTCTCAAACTGCTTTGTATACTGTCAATGAGTGAGTACCTATTGAGTACCCAGATACTTTGTCTCTAAACTCACATAGAACTTAAAATAGCGGTTGAATTAGTTCTCTCTTAACTAACTTGTGGTCGTTTAGTGGTTACTTTCAGTTCGCGCATTAAACTCATATTTAGACTTTCTATAGGTACCTACACGTCATTTCAAACCACAAGATAATGAAAGGCAAAACACCGCGGTTGACTCTATGTAGGAAAATATTTAGAGCGAGTTGCATTAACCACACTTTATGTGCCGGTAAACGTTAAATATGACGCCGGCAGCTGTCATCTCGTAGAGAACTGTCAATGCTTCCCAAACAAACAGATTTTAACGAAGGTTTGAGACCGAGCCTTCACAGTTGGCCAACGCCATTGCGTACAGGTTTGATCTGATTTCACTTCATTAGGTTAATTCGACTTTTTATTTCTTTATGAGTGGAAACAGTATACAGCATTATATAATACAGGAGATTGTATCGTAAATAAATGACCGCAAAAACTTGTGAGCAGCTTAAATATTACGTCGTTTTCAAGTAATTCCAAAAAGTTCCGAACACAAAACAAAAATCGAGGCGTAATCTTTTGCGCCGCAATCTAATTCTATTTCAAGGTCTCAAGAAACTTCGCTAAACAGAAAAGTTCTATCTGCCGGTTTCACTGTTCACATAAAATGTTTGAACACCCTTTACCTCTTTTGAACTTGGCTGAACTTTTATATTATTCGCATTTCCATGCTAGATTGCCATATTGTTTCCAGTTTGGTAGTCCCCTTAACTTGTTTACTTCAAGACTGATGGCGTGTTGGATAGATAGTCATAAACTCACGCCTTAGCTAGCATGATCGCGTTTATGTCGGACATAAAGGATTAGACCCTTACTACAAAGTATTGTTACGAGCGTGACGGTACCGGGATAGAGTTTAGCACCTTTTTAACACAACAGTAGTTTTATTACGTGACTTACAAAGGGTGAAGACCACTGAGTCAACACGTACTAATACTGACAACTTAACACTTTACTGTTACTTTGCATCTGCAATGGTACTACGCTGTTAGCATGAGCGAGTTTATGGTCGACATAAAACATTCATCTCTCTCGCACGCACATAATTGCTTGTGAATAATGCGTATGCTTTATGCGATCATCTTACGGCTTTTGGGAATGCAGATGTAGGCAGAGCACATGCAATAAAATTTTCACTCCCACTTTTACCTGTCGGTTTAAAGTTGAAGAAAATGTGACAATGTGACATTCCTGTGATATATTGCTAGCCCATAGTCGACTGTTACGTACGACACCCAAAGAAAATATCTATGTATTCTATCCTACAACGGATGAATTTTAACGAGATAACTAATTACAATCGTTTTCTTTTCAGTCGTTTCAAGGCAGCCAGGGGCGCGCGTACCTTTTCAATTCAGTGTGAGTATCTTATCCTTTCAAATTATTTAATACAAAAAACAACCTTAATATTATCTCAATTATCTGTGAGAAGATTCAACATTCTAAAATGTTGACCATTTCTCTCAAACGAGTCGATCGCACTCAAACTTAAGTGGTTGCTGTCCTGAAGACGTGACCAGCTCTCTCAAATAAGCCTTGCCAATAACGACTTTATTTCGTTCCCAACAAGATTCAAAGCTGATTGACGAAAAGGGTCGGCCTATGGCATTGTCATGCATACTGCAGTACAATCGTCAATCAAAATGCAGTTGCAACAGAATCGTTTCGTAAATAAAAATGCGGCGTTTGAATTCGTCCGATCTAAAATTAAAAGAATATGAAGCCAAAATGAACCTTATTTATGAGGTTGTTTTACCTTAAGGCCGGTTTGCACAGTGATTAGTGATTAGTGCGAGTCCATACATTTGCTGCAAGAAGTTGCTTTCGTATGGATTCGCACTAATCAGTAATTAATGTGTAAATCGGCCCTTACTGACTTAGGGCGATAAACAAAGAAAGTGTGTGATCTGGCAGGTATTTGGCCGAGCCGCAGGTCTTCTTTATCACCGCCCGTGGTTGAATACCAAAATTTTCCGGCTTTCCTTGGTCAGCAAGTGAGACATCCGCATGCTTTCGTCTAGCTGACGTCACGTCCTATGTGACACCGACATAGACTGTGACAACGTCGTCCACGCGACTATTTGCGAACGATAAGGCCACTCACAGACTGGCGCGGCCTGCGGTGGCGGTCAATAGAAAATTTGACAGCTAATGACAAGTTTACTATTGACCGCCGCGGCCAGGCCGCGCCAGTGTGATGTGGGCTTAATGTGACCACCTTAATGTGTCACCTTGATATCTGCCACAACCTTCTTTCCATGATCTGTATTGGTCTGTAGCCACAACAAAGCACGCATACATATCTGACACGGCCATTTCTACGGCCGTTATAGGACGTCTCAGATATTTTTACCCGGGTTGTTACGACATATACCTATTGAAGTTGGTGATTGTACAAATGTACCTACACACATGAGAGTATGATGTACGATGATGATTATTATTGTACTCTATGTAAACATCCCAATGTGACGTTTCCAGTGTTAACGTGGGCTGCGGACCGGCGGAGGAGCGCGTCCTGCTCACGGGCCTGCACGCCGTCGCGGACATCTACTGCGAGTGCTGCAAGACCATGCTCGGCTGGAAATACGTGAGTAGCCCGCATTATACCACTATCAATGTCTTAAGGCTCCTTTACACCAGGGGACTTCAAACTTTTTGACTCACCCACTAAACTACTTACTCACCCACACGGCACTAAATATAAATTCGTGCGGGCCAAGACTTTGGTTTCATGGCTGGTCATGACCATGGCTATCGCGGGCCGGACTTTCAGCTTTCTTTCCGCGGGCCGATTTAGAAGGGCCCGCGGGCCGTAGTGTGTCGACGCCTGCTTTACACAATGGGCCATCATGTCCGCAGGACCGGACGTAGATGGGTGGGTCATTGTCAGATTTATGTTCGCGTCTCTTCTATGAACATTGCCAACGTTAAGGGCTATAAAGCCTAATTTTTGGTTGAACTGAACCCACATTAAACGTAATAAAATTATGTCGCCTCGTTTATAATTATATGCAATAAAACATATTATATATAAACATAAGCCATTAACTACTGACCACAGGCAACAATGATTTTGACTTTTGACTGACTGACCCAGATATGCGGTGGAATAAGATGAAAGTAGGTCTTTCTCCCTTTAACGCATACTTGCGTCCTGTATGATGGGCCATGATAGCCCACCTCTCGCTATATATACCTCATGTCATTGTATGTGCAAAGTTTCGTTACAATCCAACACGTAGTTTTAAAATGAGAGCGTAACTACGTTTCTATGGAGAATCGAGCTTACTGCGGACTCAAGTTTTATATTCGTTTATTTCAACTTTATTGCACAAACAAAATATATAAAAGGCGGACTCCTTAAGGCTTCCTCGACCAGCCAAAACAGAAATCGGTACAGGCATTTCAATAAAATAAGAATAGCTCAAATTAATTAATCTACACTTACAATTTATATTTAGATTAAAGCAAACACCTATTAGCCTAAAGAAGACGAAGGCGGATAGCGAAGAAGACAGAAATCATTAGGTGATTAATAAAATACGAATACAGAAGGAGACGAAATAAGAATTAAACGAAAAACAATCGAGCCGAGCATTGGCTCATTTGACTTTGGCTGCCATTATATAATACATTCTGAAAAATACTCATAGGGGGGGCCAATAGGCGCACATGAAATACTCATAGGGGGGGGGGGGGCAATAGGCGCACATGAAATACTCATAGGGGGCCAATAGGTGCACATGAAATTCATGCCATCCGTAGCAAAGTCAAGGAAGCATTTTGGTTTCCCTTCTTCCGAGACTCCGTTCGAGGACGAAGTATAAGACATTTTTTGTTCCCCGCGTAAGTTGCGGATTGTGAGTCCACCCACTGTTGCAGACCGTATCGATTATACCAATACCAATTATTTTTAATATTTCTGTCCTTGCACACTAAACGCTGTTTTATCGACCGGCACGTCAACTGTTATCATAATTGTGACGTCAATATACCTACAGACTAGTTTGCGAAACGTTTGTTTTAAGGCCTAAGGTCGTTAGGTTAGTGAGGCAAGTTATCAATAGCGATATGCTGATGTTTTTACTATTATTTCGCAGTTTAATTGTAGGTATGATAAATTGGTCTTATCAGCTCGTACTAAATAGTCAATGCCGGCTGGCGTCATTTGACAGTCCTCAATAGTTTTACAGTTGTAGTTGGAGTACAGTAAGGTCTTCATTGAGATTATTTTTTAACCGCGAATGAACATCCCAAAGACTCTCGCTCATCAAAACTATATTAACTACAATGACGTTAAAATTCGTTTGTCTCCTTCTGTCACCGTTGAACTTTTAAAGCGCTATTGGGAGCGTATACTTAATCTAAAAACTTGTCTGCCAACCGATTCTGTAGGATGGTTGGCACAGCGTCGGCTGTAAGGTGGGACGACCGGGTGCCGGTGCCGAGGCGTACAGGGCGCTGCGCTACGGTACATGGCGCTATGATACGTAAAAGGGCGCCTAATACGTACGTAACTTGTACGAGGGGCGCCTTGATGGTTAAACCAAATCATTTTTCTAATTCTGTAATTGATACACGATTAACTCGGAAGTTACCTAAAACAATCTTTTTTTTTATAAAACTGAATAAAGAATTACTTTATAATTTAAAATCATTATATATATATATTTTAAAAGAGGCAAAGAAAACGAATCCATAAACGAACCTGCTCACAAAAATTCACGAATTGGTTGACATATGCGACCTGTAGAGGAGAACAGTGGGACAGACACCGGGCAGACCAACGAATTTCGGCCCAAGCTGAAGCATAGAACTTAGTTCGCTTCGCTCGCTCATTCGTTTAAACTATATCTATGCTTCTTACTTAAAGCAGATTCGGTTGAACCAACAACCCATCTTTACGGCCCTTGCTTTTACTTAAGAGTCCGCAGTAAGCTCGATTCTCCATACAAACGTAGTTACGCTCTCATTTTAAAACTACGTGTTGGATTGTAACGAAACTTTGCATATACAATGACATGAGGTATGTCTGTAATTAGTTTATGTAGCTTCAGATACCATAGTAAAAAAAAATACAGCGAATTTAGGTTTTTCATACAAAACTTGTTTTTACTGTATTTCGTTTGTTTTATAAACTGGAACCATATAAACTAATTACAGACATAGATATACCTCATGTCAATGTATATGCTAAGTTTCGTCACAATCCAACACGTAGTTTTAAAATGAGAGCGTAACTACGTTTGTATGGGAAGGTGAAATTCGGCCGAGCTTACTGCGGACTCTTAACTCTTGCATGCTCGTATATAATATATATATGTATATAACGATCATCATCATCAAAGCAAAACAACTCAAGCAAATGCAAAATTTATCTATCTGAGGCATAAAGACTTTGATATTGTGTATTTTGAAAAGTGAAGGGAGTAAAAGATTCGTCACTACGAGCCTAGCTCAGTTGGTTCAGAGCGATGCACGGTATGCAGCGGTCGTGGGTTCAAATCCCGCTCATGGCGAATGTTGAATAAGGACTTTGATATGTCCTAATCTTAAAGTGGTAACGTTTATCCTATTCCTCTTTTGTTCCAGGAGCACGCCTTCGAATCCAGCCAGAAATATAAAGAGGGCAAGTTCATAATAGAACTCGCTCATATGGTGAAAGAAAATGGGTGGGATTAGGCGCGCGGCCCTCCCGAGAGTCGCGCGCCGACCTGTCAAACCGACGGAGTGAGGACACTTGAGTGATGAGTGAGGTCTGCACGTGAGTGAGGTCTCTGCGACATGAGTGCGGTTAGACTGGCCCCGCGGCGCCGGGAGCCTTCCTGATGAAGAGGGGATCCGGGCTTGAAGTGCGAATCCGGTAGCGGATCCGATTTCGTTGGATTAAGTTCTCCGTTGTGACGCAGGTCTGTGGCGATACATCAGTCAAGATTTAATAATGTCACCACGCAGATACTTGCATTGATATCAACAAAATACTTAATCTTCACGTACAAGTTAGCTCAAAATGTCAAACAAGCCTGAACGTGAAGACTTTAGTATTTACTGATACTTAATTAGATGCTCGTCAAGTCTGCGTGGATGTAGCAAATGCTGAAAAGGCCACTGTTTAAACACCGGTCCCTGTAGAACTACAGAGCAAAAGTCGATATGCGGAATCAGATCCGATAGCGGACGCGAATATGATGCTTCGCTCCGGAGTCGATTAGCCATCCCACACGCCAGCCGAGGCTCGCTCGGTACGCAGCACGAGCACCGTCCGTAGCAAACGAAGTATTTTTGTCACACTAATTATTATTGAAGACGGGCGGCGCTCGGGCTGCACGGGATATCGCCTTATGTGCTCTTTTCGTACTTTAGTCGGCTTCAGCTTGCCCGCCAGTCGCCACTCGTTATATATACATAAGTTCTCGATCTCAGCCTCCGGGCTCTGGGCTTAGGATTAATTTGGAACGATTTCAGCCTCACGGCGTTCGTACATTGTAAGTTGTCTTAGTTTTTATATTATCGTACTGTATTAAGAGAACATTTATACTTTCTCTTGTCCCCTTTAACCTGTGATAAGTATGTTAATATAGAGTTTTTGATTTCTTGGAGGGATTTCAAGAAGTTGCTCATACGTCAGATGTATGTTCCTAATGATTTCAGCTGTACAATTTGCTTTTTATTCACAAGGTAACTAGTCGTAACGAGGGCGTTTCCTTTAAGTTTTGTTTGCGCTTGATCAAGTGATTTATTTTTAGTTTTAATTTTAAAGGAGCTGTTCAGACAGCTCCTGCTTTTAGTTTTTTTATCGGAACATCTTCATTAGGTTTATTTGAAATTAAGAGAAGTGATCTTTGAATCAAGAATACAAAAAAGGGATAGAAGGGACACTATAACTTTTATACTGTTCAGTGCATTATTCCAATGCATTAAAGTATACGGATTGTAAGATATAACACTTTATTTGAGCATTTCTCAAAAAAAATGCCACTATTATTAATTGTACTTCTAAAAATTTTATGTTAACTATTTCCACTCAGAATCAGGAGCTCTTTCGACCCTGGTAGGAGAAAAAACTCTCCCAAAGATATGTTTCCTATTGTGTTAACATTTACCTTATACTTTGTATGGTAACACAATAAGAAAGTTCAAAATATATGGACATTTTGGGACACTTTTTTTTCTCCTATTGGGATGGAAAGACATCGTGATTTTGAGTAGAAATAACATAAAAGATACAGAAAATCTCCGAAAAAATGTAGTTGCATTTTTTGTTGAGAAACAAAAAAGAGTTTTATTTGCGAAGACAACAGCGACTCAAAGTCCTTAAATAAATGCTTCTTTTCAAACTTATATTTTTCATGTAAATGAGATTATTTTGATAAATACCTACCTGAATTTGTAAAAAGTACCTATAGTGTCGTTTCTATTCACTAAAATTAAATATTACTCTCGACTTTGATTAGTTAGTTAATTTGACAGACAGCTGTAAGGAGAGGGGAGTAGAAGGTTTTATTATTCATTTATTGTTTCCATGGGATTTTAATAATTAGAAGTACGTTAACCGATATTTTATCTTAACAGCATGGTACTTCATTTACGTAATCGTAAACTACTGTGTAAGAACTTGCAAGAGCTTCTAATGGGTTCGTAGTCAGAGAGCGAGGCGACAAACTTATCTGGATTAGGCACTGCACTGGATACCAGTCCTAAAATTCTTGTCAGGCAAGAAATTTGTCTACCAATTTGGCCTTTATTATTAGTACATTAAAGTTCTTAAGTGGTATACCAATATCATGGCTTATAAGAAGTATAACCTTAAAACTGATTTTTATATACAGGTTGTTTAGGAACGGTATTCAGGCAACAAAGTCGTCACGTCAACATACATTGAAATTTCACGTACTAAGTCTCCTTAACTGTTCAAAGGGAAATGATCTCAATTACTATGGATTATCGTTCATTTTCCTTTGTAATTGATAAGTTTGTCACTCGATCGATGTTTTATCTAAAAACTTGACGTCCGATTTCTGTAGTGCTAAAGGATTTAGTATTGTAATGATAATTTGGGATACAGGAAATATTTGCAAAGCTGGTATTTAAAATGGCACTCTACTTGTCTGTCCGGTATTTGTCTGGCTGTGAGACATACATTGCATTAAACAAAATTTTTCAAACTTAAGTGAAAAGAAAGTTGTAGAATTTATCGGAATACAATGTCCAAGATTTATGGGGTAAATACTGGTAACCCTAATGAGCTAATTGTCCTTGGTGTTCCCATTATTTTTTACGAAATCCAAATTAATCTTTTATCTTTTTAAATTACATATAACCTGAATAGGGGAGGTCATTTAAGCCAACTAAATATTAAAATATAACATAAAATTTGCAAATAATTTTATCTATCCCGTATTATCAAAACGAAATGATAATCAACCGTCGCATACCGTAATACCAGAGAGTCATAACTGCCACTAGCGATAAATACATCTAATATTTATAATAATATATTGTAAAGAAATCAAAGTGACACACGTATTTAGGTGGGTTTTATTTGTACAATAAGACGTTATTTGTTTGGTCACACTACCCAACTGGACTGAGAACTATGGTTGCCACTGCCAGCAATAACAGATCCTGACCCCTGTCACTTCAGTACATTTTATAACCTAAACTTCAATTGTATGTATTTTTTATTTTGTCCAACAGGACAGACTAAGACCATAGGCCACACTACCTTGTTTTCAGTTAATCTTTTATACTTTGGTCAATTTGAAGTATTATTTAGGTCCGTTAAAAATACATTAAAGAACTTGGATAAGTCCTGATCCAGGAGCAATTCGTAAAACCAAACTGCGATATAACCTCGCCGTGACGTCGTTGTCACATTGACCGTTTAATTAACCAGTCGATACGAGACCACATGACAATATCATATCACTATCGAGTCTCTCTAATGGTGCTCCTACACTTGCTGTTATAAATGTTATATAACATTGTGTAACAAGGATAACGCTATGTAAAACTAAGATGTTGAAAGGAAATAGTTGATGTTATGTAACATTTTATAACTTCAGTGTGGGAGCACCATGAGTATCTCAGTTAATCTCGGGCCAAGACTTCATCATAATTGACCAAAGCATAGGTTATAAAACGTATTAAACCTGAATCAACTGACGGCGCCTGCAGTGGCGGTCGATAGTAAACTTGACAGCTATTGTCACCGCAGCCGCAGGCTGCGCCAGTCTGTGAGAGGCTTTGAAATGCCAAATGTCAGAATTAACAACGAATCTGTCAAGGACCTTACTTTAGAGCGGAAAGAAATGACTGTTTCTCGATTTTCAGAGACAGTAAGGCAATGAGCGATCAATGTGATATTCAATACGTTATTTAAAAACGCAGTACAAATAATACTTATATAGGCATTCATAATAAAAGGTGCCTTATATGTTTAATTTTCCTGGCAAAAGGTGCCGCTGTTGCTCTAACGGTTGGATAGTGTGGCTGATATAATTAGGTGCCGAAACACACCGAATTAAAAAATAACTTTTTTCTTTCCCTAACAAAAACGAGTCTGTTGTAGGTTATCTTATCTTTTTGTGCATTTTGAATAGTCAATATTATCCCCTAAAGATATATATGAAAGGCAATGTTTTAAAACACCAATAAAACCGTAAATATTCAGATAATTTAGGTAGACAAATAAATACGAAAGGCACTGAAGATTTTTTAGTATATTTGTCTATATATTAACATATTGATAGTTTAATAAAGTCAATGTGGAAGCAAAATGAAAGCTATTTCTCAATGCAAACTTTAACTTAGTGCTATCAATGTGAATATTATTTTACGAAACTTCCAACTTATTTGAACTCATGGAATTATTTTTAAACTATTTTAAAGACCTACATATTTATCTCTACAGAGCTATTTATACACCACAGATAAAATAACAGATGCGTCTTAATGGTCAGTGTAAGGGATGAGATTTGATGTTATCCAAAGGAATAATATATCTTTGTAGTAGTAACTACACTACTTTGACAACGTACCTATTACCAGTGGAGGTTTTAAGTGTCTGCTACACGGTTGCCAACACTCCCGTCCGACCGAGCGACCTTGGTCGGCACCGACCGCTGTAGTATGAAATTTTGTTGCAAACTACTGTCTACACGGTCGGTGCGGACCAAGGTCGCTCGGTCGGAGGGGCGTGTTGGCAACCGTGTAGCACATGCTTTAAGCCTGCAGCACACTGGCGCGGCCTGCGGTGGCGGTCAATAGTAAATTTGACAGCTAATGACAAGTTTAGTATTGACCGCCGCGGCCAGGCCGCGCCAGTCTGTGAGAGGCTTTTTGGGTATATTTTGACGTATGTTTTGGTGTAAATTAACGCCTAATCGAGCCAATGTTACCACTACATCGACAAATAATTTCTTTCGGTTATATTGTAAACGAAAATATTTTGCAAGTTCACATGTCTATATAATAATCGTATTAACTTTTATCATAGGGTGTAAATTAAGTGTATTGCTGCACAGTGTTCAATGAAAATAAGTGGCTGAATAGAAATATCGTAGTCTCAAAACCCCATTAAAAAACTGTATATTGTTTGTGGTTCGCAGAAAACACGCTTGTAGAATCGTGCTTTCGGTCAACGAAATCAGTTGAGCGATTTTAAGTCTTGTTGTATTCGGATAAGGTTTAAAATTAATGAATGACTGTTTGTAATAAGCTAGACCGAACTTTTCTGAAGAATAGTTTCATCTTTATCCCTTGCAGTTGAAGTGAGTGGGATAGCGTATGGCTTGCGCAGACCAGTTCGGTGCTAGCACTAGATTTAATTGATCGCCTTCTATAGATTCAAAATGTCACTCTAAGCTGTAATGTAATACACTGAATAAATCTCTCACACTAGTGATTCGTAAACACGGTCGTATACTTTTGTATGGAGGAGCCAAATTTAAACGCCCGTATTAGATAGGCATTTGCATGAAGCAAAACGGCTAACCCTCAATCGTACGGGTATTTTCACCGCGCGATTTAGGAGCGTTATCGGCGATAACCGCCCGCTATAGCAGCGCCCTTATCACAATTAACGCGCGTTGGAAAACGCTCGCGCGATTGAGCCCCAATAGTTTGACTAACTTTCAAATTCCTAGTGTGGAAAGTTAACTGTCAAATGTCATTTTCAGTTTGAACATTATGCAACAAAGGCTACTTACTTTAATTGAATTTGTCACTAGTTTTTTTTTAGTTAACACTCTTAGACCTATGAATGGTCGTGTCACAGAAAATAAAAAAGGAAATCGGGCTAGGAGGCATATTTAAAGGTATTTTTCTACTTGATCGTTTAGGGCTCTTAGATATTTTTGGACCATTGTTGCGATATGATCAGTAT
Source organism: Epinotia bilunana (assembly GCA_947049275.1). Classification (NCBI taxonomy): domain Eukaryota; kingdom Metazoa; phylum Arthropoda; class Insecta; order Lepidoptera; family Tortricidae; genus Epinotia; species Epinotia bilunana. The sequence continues at coordinate 4,641,808 of OX346264.1, forward strand.
TGGAGGTTTGAAGTGATTTGACGAGATTAGATAAAAAAACGCTTTGTCTAGAGTACATAATGCACCCTGTATACATTTGAACATCTGGCTATTCCTAAAATAACAAGACAAAAACGAGTTTTTTTTATGTCAGAACTATGCGTTTTGTTATTATTGTGTTGCATTACATACATTTATGGGAATAACATGTTTCAAGTATTTATTCTCAAAAATATTTAACGCTAGTTAAAAATGGGTCATACCACAATTCTAAACAGCTAACATAAAAGCGCTCTCTGTTCCTCTTTCTAATGAGCGTCGATAAGGCCTCTCACAGACTGAAGCGGTGGCGGTCAATAGTTAATTTGACAGCTAATGACAAGTTTACTATTGTCCGCCGCGGCCAGGCCGCGCCAGTGTGATGCGGGCTTAACTTTTTTAACCTAGAAAGAGTTATTTAATATAGTTATTTATATTTGTCGGTTATAAAATGTGTCGTTATTTAGGAATAGCCAGCTACGGTCTTGCGAGTGTTATCTTGCGACCAATGTAAGGGCACGTATATATAACTGGTGCATTTCATTATGTGTAACGCATAACCGCCTGTACTTCCATACAAAGTTTAAAATTAAAGTTTTACCTACGTTGAATAGGGGTGTAGACTCGAAAACTATTAATACTCCAAATGAAAGAAGGCAAAAAAATATGCCTACTAACGAAAATCCCGTTCTCTCAAAGAATAACGAAGCTACAACCGTTTTAATATTGCTTGTTAGAGAGAGAAAACGCAAACAGTGTGTGACGTCACATTACAGGATGCTTCCGGGGGGCCGCGTCGAATACGATGGGGCGCGGCACGTTGCCGTCTATTAGTGTGACGTCACAATGTTCCAGCGTCATCGTTTCATATGAAGTTGTGTTTTACGAAAAAGAGACAGAATAAATATAACCCTTCTTAAAACTTTGGACACTTATAACTTCGTGATTTAACCTTTCGCATTGATTTTATAATGAGATAATCCTTTTTCGAGAAAATATGATATTATTGATTATTTTATTTAGTGTCTATACCCCTATTGTACGAACGAAAATTAGACAAACGGTATAGTAACTAATTCGTTGTTTGTGTCATGTTTGCTTTTTACAAAGGCCCAAATTTGTCACAAATCCATTGGTATTTATTTTAGAAACCATATAGGGAACGTATCCGCTCGAATCCCGATCGAATATAAGAATAAAATGGTTCAAAGGAATATTCCTTTCCTTTTTTTTTCTTTTTCTGATATCAGTCACATTTCGAGTTGCATCTGTTTCCTTTGATATTGGAACAAATGAAGATTCAATACTATCCGAACGCAGGCCAAGTTGGCTCAGTTCGGGTTGCACAGGGCGGTTCCACAACACTACGGAAGCTCAAATACCGCAAGCCATCCGGTTGCCTCTTGAATACTGCAACTACGCGTCATTGCTCTGAATATTGGTTTAAATCCTTTTTTTGTACTCGTCGATTAAAATCTGTGTATTATGATTTCATAGAGAATACTGCAACATCACTCTTTTCATCGTTGAATAGTCTATGTTACTTCCGAAACAACCGAAATAACTGTTTCGATACGCTCTAGACAACCGTAAAAGATTTGAAAATAGAACTTCGTATTTCAATAATGTGTCCTTGTTTAAGGAGACTCGATCCGATACAAAATTGCCATTGCCGACATCTGTCAAAAATCTACTTAAACTTGCTGCTATAACCAGGGCATAAAAAAAAAATACTACGCTTTGTGATTGGCTGGTATTTAGACAACCACAGCACAGGACAGTACTGCAACTTACGGACGCCGGTGGTGTGATAACTTTTCTTTTCAAAGCTAAACTTAAAAAGTTGAAATAAAAACTAAGAAAATGAGTAGTGACAGTGACGAAACATCTTTAACTCCTCAAGAAATGACTAATATGGCAGAGGAAGCCACACTTACCTTGCTACCTGAAAAGTCAAAGTCTTTACAATAGTAGAACTAGTTACGATCTTTAGTTTTCTTATATACTCGTATTAATGACTTAAATTATTAATTTTAATGAACTCGTACAAAAAGTATTGTTCACAATAGTGTCATAATCAAGTTTTTAAATCTCGTACCTTACTTAGGCCACTCGGCAAGCTTCGTGGCCTAAACACGGTACTCGACTAAAAAGCTCTCTATTATAACACGATTGTGAAAAATACTATTTTCGTATGCGGTCAGCGCATGGAAAGTCGGTGTAATTTTCAAGTGCAACGAAACGCCGATGAAAGTTAAAAGTCTACTTTCTTTTTACCTGTATCTACAAGGTGAAACAAAAATGGGGCATGAACCGATCAAGGGCTTAACAGGTATCGTGTACTGATAAGAAAAAAGAAAAAAAAATTGACGCGATTTTTTTTTTACTTTAGTGTTGGTCGACTGGGGCGACAAGCTCCATAGAAATGTAAAAAAAAAATCGCGTCAATAAAATATTTTTTTGATTTTTCTTATCAGAACAGGATACCTGTTAAGCCCTTGATCGGTTCATACCCCATTTTTGTTCCACCTTGTATAAGTTTGTCAAATCTCGTGTGCAACTTATTGTATGGAAGTACAGTCAGGCCACGTAATCCGTTAGGTACAGAACCGCTTCATATTTTTGTATTCCCCTAGAGTAAAGGAGTTTGTGATGTCTTCTAACGATGTACGCAAGCTATAGATGAATATTTCATAAATATTTGGTTGAAATAATAAGTGCGTAATAAAACACTTTTTCGTATCAACATGTCGTTTTATTTTTTTATTAAACCTTTGTCATAAATAGGAACAGTCTATGCACATCACTGAAACTGCGAACGAACTAGGTAAAGTTGATTAATTAAGTTGACCGAATTGCAGCAACGAAGTTCAATCAAAAAGCAAATCTACCATACATGGAAAAAGATTCAAAATCCAATCAGTTTTTATTAAAAAAAATGATAATCTCAACTGTAGCACGATCAGGTTAAAATCTCCGATGCATTTGTGCCTTACTAGCAAGTATGTAAGGTTGAGACGGACGAATGCTTGAAAGTGATCGTGCTAGTGAGTTAGGGTACAGTCGCCATTAGCTCAGTCGGCCAAACTGCTCACAAATATCTGAGCACGTATCTAATGCCTCGACAATAGAGACGTGCTCAGTTATTTGTGAGCACTTTGGCCGCTCCGATATATCTAATGGCGACTACTACACACATTTATTGGCATCCAAAATACTGGTCATTGGTAATGCGTCCACGCTAAATCTGCAGGAAATAATTTGGCAGCACTACTCATTGAATAATAAAGTAATAAATATTAGGGGACAGTTTTACACAAATCAAGCTCAATCAGGCTTAATATAGGTACTGTCATCAGCATCACACAAATATTTAACCTTACCGGGCTTCGAACCCAGGACCTTCAGCTTCGTAGGCAGCGTCGCTAGCCACTAGGCTACGAAGAAACCGGTCGTCAAAAATCCGAATGTCATATTTCTATGCAATTTTGCCGTTTAACCTCTCGTATGCCGATATCAAAAAAAAAGTTTAAGACTTAAGTTGAAACCGTTATTTACGGATCCGGAACAAGACATATTAAAGGTGTCCCCTTATTTCACCGACAAACGTTACAACGAATGCATGGTTTCGCCGAATTTTCGCTTCATCGAATTTCTGTTACTCAGAAACCGTTAACTTTTTAGTTACAGCTAAAAGGCAATTCTGTAGAACCCATTATGTTAGGTTAGGTTTGTTTTATAACATTCCTGAAAAGTTTACTGATCCTGAAATAAATGGTTTTCTATGAAATAAAAAAATCTGCGAAACATACATTCGATGGAACAAATGTCGGTAGCCCAAAAGGCGCGCGGCGGCGTGTGCGGCGGTGTTGCCTAATTATAATGCAGGCTTAGTGTGGACAGACTATCCAGTTCTTATAGCATTAAACCAACCGGAGCCGCCATTGACAGGCGTTCCCCTCTGCCGAAAATATATGACCAGTGGTCATACACATTGTATGGACTGACGTTTATCTGACGTAGCTATTTTGACGTTACGTATACATTTGACGTTCCCCTCCCCCGCAAAAATCGGCAGATTTTTTATGTATAGAAAATGACACATGGCCGCTCCTGTTGGTTGAATGCTCTAAGATCCAGTTATTGAATTGTCACTCTTATGCCCGGGAAATAAGGTTAAGTGTCAGTAACTGGAGGTGTGATTGATAAGTTCAATTTCATAAGTTGTAAGGTCAATCAACTTATTGTTGGTGCCATTTACTGGTGACACAGGAGACCAAGAGAGATCATTGATAATCATTAATCAACAATTATTAAGTTATTGTTGGAATACATCCTTTAGGGTGGTCCTTAAAAATAGAAAAGTTGAAATTTCATTGATGCACCATCTTATATTGTTCTGATACGTGAAAAAGTAATGTATGTTTTTTAGTTCTATTTTTGGATAAGATTTAGGTATATAGATAGCTAAAAAAGTAGCAAAAAGTTAAACATTAAAAAAAAACAATATGGAAAAATGCAAACCTTAAAAAGTAAAAATACAGTCGCGACACCTAACTAAATCTTATCCAAAAATAAAAATAAAAAACACTTTATTTTTCACGTATTAGGACCATACAAGAGGGTGCGTCATTGAAATTTCAAATTTTCGGTTTTTAAGGGCCACCCTAACATCATTAGATCCAGGGAGAATTGATCTCAAATATTGGAGATCGATTCTCCCTGGATCTCATCATTAGATTTAACTGTAAAAAAATGGTCCACAAATTATGGATACAGTTGAACTGGGAATTATTTTTTGGAATTCAGTTGAATAAAGTGATGCACTACTATGCCTAGAAGTCAGTTCTGTGGGTATGTACAGTCAGCGTCATATAGCCAAATATGTCGGTACAAACGACAACACTGTTAACTGACCATCCTGTGTTTATATAGAACCTTATTACAATGCCCTTAAGGTGCACCGATGGTCAGTTAGCTGTGTTGTCGATAGTACACGTCTTTATTACTGTAAGAATAAGGGTGTGTCACGAAATATTTGGCTACTCTGGCTGCTACTAACTATATGACGCTGACTGTACATCAATAGTGACCTAGGCGACATCACCATGGCAACGAGCAGCAAAAAACTATTTAACCCTTTCACCGCCACAGTCGGTCATAGGCGACAACGCAAAATCGTGACTACGACGCCAGAGACGGCGCTGGCCGACAAACATTTTTTGATGAATACCTATTGAAAAACAGCCCATTTTTATGGTGGCGTTATTTCTTTACCCATTTTAATTTTACCCCCGTGGCGTCAGTGGCACAGCGTATTGCTTCGCCGTCGGGCGGTGAAAAGGTTAACACATAAATAAATACATTTATAAATTAAATTGAGCTAATTTAAATTCTAAACATAAGGAACATGCGCTCCCCGGACGGTGAGTAGACGTAAGCACTTTGCAACTCTAGGGATAAAACAAGTACTTTGAGACTGGCACATTAATTGTAATACCAGCGTGGGGAATTGCCGCCAGCAAAGATACATTTTTAAATAACTTTTCTAAAAATAGATTACAAAAATGTTAGTCAAAATTCACTTTGGAATTAGTTTTCATAATCTTCATTTTAAGTTGTCGTGTATCAGAAAAACAACAGTCAATGAAATAGTTCATCCTAGCATTGTCAAAGTTAAATGTTAACTTTCAACTCTTGGCAACTCAATTTCACTATACCCATCTTCACTTTGGACACCTGGCAGTAAATTCTGTTCTATATACGAGAGGAACTCCTCATTGGGGTCAGGAGGTTCCTCTTTCTCCACCGAGTAGTGTGGCTCGTCTGATTTGAGGATCACTTTGGCCTGCTGGATCTGCGTGTCCGTCATCATTGGCAGCTTTTTGAAGAACATCTGGAGAATAAATGATTTGATGTTGAACGAGTGTGAAATATCGTTTCAATGTTGGCGATGCTATAGTAAAGTATGGTTGAAATTTTCTAAACTAAGCTCATGAATGGCTATTGTACTGAGCTCATGAATGCCTTTGTTTGTGGTCCTAACAAAGGCTATTCAAGACACGCGCGTACCAAATTTGCAAAAAAAAATTAGCGCCACATAAAATGTTCTTTGAATGATAGTACTATCTTCTTTTACAATAGATTCCAAATTACCATAGCGCCTTGTACCTGGCTCGCTGGGAGCGGGTTTTTGTTATCTTTTAGTCCATTTTAAATCTTTCGAATAAGACGATAGAGTTCATTATACAATGAACATTGTATATGGCGCTAATTTTTTTGCTAATTTGGTACACGCGCGTCATGAATAGCTTTTGTTCGGACCGCAAACAAAGGCATTCATGAGCTCAGTACAATGGCCATTCATGAGCTTAGTTTAGAAAATTTCAACTATATACCAATCATTTTCAGTCAGACTCAGGATTTAGTTATCATTATCAGCTAACTATGTGAATTGTAATAAGGTTCTATATATATACAGGATGGTCAGTTAACTGTGTTGGCGTCTGTACTTACCATTTACGTAGGTATGTATTCATTTTTTATGTTCTGTAGTCTGATCTTTGGGGTGTGCAATAAAGTGTATTTTATTGTATTGTAATGTAATACAAACTTAGCCGGAGACAATATAATAAGGGTGAATATTCGAATTCGAATCAGAGATATTCGAATACGTGTTTTTATATATTTGACACCTCGCTTGACAGCCAGGTATCAAATATATAAAAACATGGCTTTGCACATTTCTGGTGAATATTCACCCTTATGCCCTAAAAGAGACTGAAAATCTGGTGGAGCTGTGGATTGAACGCTCGTGACCAGTATAAACGTCGTTAGCTATAAACAGATTAAGAATATTACCTTTCTCGTCATCAACAGCATGCCATGATCTTTCTTCATGTGGGCTTTTAGAAGCGTCATTCTCCGATACCTGCAAATTGGTGTCGTTTTTATTTGTTGTATTGTAAAAAAACATGAAAACCATAAAGAATCTACACCAATGTTATGACAATAAGTCTGAGAGCTTTTAGCTTTATACTTTTGTATGTAGAGTCATCTCTGGAAGAAAACGTCTGATTAAAAAAAAACACCAGTATTTGGCCCACGGCTCCGCCTGGGAGGGCAGGCTACCTGACCCCGTAGCATGGACGGCTCTCGCTCCGCTCGTCACTGGCTGACACCGTTCAATAGAACGAGACGGACGCTCTATCTTGTCACTAATCGCGTGGTAAGGCCGAACATGATACAGGGTTTGCACGAAGCCCGCGGACGTCATCTCGCCCCGTGACGACGTATTTCCGGAGTCTTTCCTTTTGAACTTTTTTATTAGTATGAAGTTTATGTTTTACTTCATAAGGCTAGAAACAAATACGTCAAGAAGCAAAAATATGTTGTAAGTATTGAAATATAAATTAATTATTGTGCGACATATAAGTAATAATATATGTATGTTGATTGTTTTAGTTTTACTTTCTCAATTTTGTGTTAAATGTGAAAAATACTTATTTTTTTAATTAAAATAAATAAATAAATATTTGGGGACAATCTTACACAAATCGACCTAGCCCCAAACTAAGCAAAGATGGTACTATGGGTACTAGACGACGATATACATACTTATATAGATAAATAAATACTTATATACATAGAAAACATCCATGACTTAAACAAATATTCATGCTCATCACACAAATATTTGCCCTTACCGGGATTCGAACCCGGGACCTTCGGCTACGTAGGCAGGGTCACTACCAACTAGGCTACAGAGGTCGTCAAATGAATGCAGTATTTTTATTCTTCTTCGTCAGACATAATGAATTTACCCTAACATACTTAATGAGAATGCATATGTTATATGTAAATAACTCGCACACTGCTATTTAGTTTTTCAGAGTAGTACCCAATAAGTAAATACGCGAGCAAAGCCGCGGGAAACTCCAGTTATTGGTACCATTTTGCCGAGCTGGCAGCCCTAGCGCGATGTCAATTGACGTCACGCTGGCCTTCTTAAAGATAAAGCGAGACACACGTAGTCACTGCGCAGACACGCCCCTGCCCTAGGCGCATGCAGTATCTGTTACTGTAAGGAACTAGCATTTTATCTGTGGCAAGGGCAGCTAGTATTAAAATAAGTTTTCTCAAACATGCTCGGAAACGTATGCGTTAATATCACGAAATGAGGACATGAGGTTTCTTGTTTAAGGCTCCCTACATTTCTTCTTGGCCTTACGCCAAGAAATAATGTATGAACACCCTAAGTAAAACCATTATTGTCCGCTACTCTAACTTTTTAAATTTACTTACTAATATTAAACTGACAAAGGAAAAATTACATACTGCCAACCACCACTAGACTCTGTAAGCATACTTGCGACATAAAAAAAAAAACAAAATCATCAAATCATGGTGCTCGAACAGCTTGTTCAAATGGCATGTTTAAAAAATAAATAAGGCGGCAAATTACCTATTATTTAATTGATTACCTTGTATTTAATTTAATTTAAATATTTCCTCACATCGTTTGAGAAAATACGTTAATTTGTTCTCACCGCTTAGGACATAACTGGCAAGCGCAGGGTGGCGGCAAATTACGATGTACTCCATTTATATGTAGTAGTAACGCACTCTTCTGCGCGAAGCGGCGCCCGCACTCCTCACACCCGTGCTTTCTGTGCGCTGTGGGACAAGGATAAAAGATTTTTGTTAATTCAACATTACAACCAACAGGAAACACTGCCCAAAGCATAATTTGGACATAAAACTGCGATGTTCCGCGAAGTTACAGGGACTATACAACAGGCAAAACCATACAAAAGGTCCGAGTTTTAACGGCCTCCGGGCGTAAGATTGCTACCAATAGGAGTGAATTTTCTCGAAAAAGCATTAAAAATATTATCGAATGGAGAGAAAAGTAAAGCAATTAAGTTTTAAGAGGGTGTATATTCTGTCCCTTTGCGCAAAACGCACTTTCATATGAAACGATTGTCATTTACTATGACACTCGAGTGCCGTGACGTCACGATACCCGAGCGTTTTCTCTCTCTAACAAGCAATATTAAAACGGTTGTAGCTTCGTGATTTTTTGAGATATCTGAATGGGATTTTCGTTTCTAGGCATATTTTTTGCCTTCTTTATTCCCGAGTAATAATCACGAATAACACCTTATCTCAATGCAATAAAGTTCACAATGGTCCGCTGGAGAGTACTTACGTAAGTGCGTGTCGAGGTGGGACACTAGCGCGGTTTTCACCTGGAAGGGACGGCTGCAGTGCTCGCACACGTATTTCACGTCGCTGTGTTTTTTCATGTGCCGCTGCAACACACACACACACACACACAAGTAATAACAAAAACATAATGGACCCGATTCTACAGTGGCCTCTAAACTTCCTAATTTTATTTAGGTGTCGCTAAAACACTTTACTATTCTATGAGCAGCTGTCATAATCAAGCTTGCACGTAGAATCGGGTCCACTAACAACATAAAGAAACCATGGAGCTGTCTTACAGAAATACATCTCCTATATTAAAAGTGTGGCGGCTTGAGAGCTGATGAGTCAGCGCCCTCTTATGTACGGTCAGCATCATATAATTAGTGGCAGCCAAAGTAGCCAAATATTTCGGTACACGTCTTTATTCCTGTAGGAATAAGGGTGTGTTACGGTACATTTGGGTACTCTGGCTGCTACTAACTATACGATGCTGACTGTACATTACGACAGAGCACTGAGTAAAACCTCATTTACGGTTATCGGGGACTAGTGTCCATAAAGTCCAGCGGGTTAGTACCTGCGATATAGGTTTCGTTACGTTTGCTGTCAGATGGTTCCCTTATGGCTATCGTAAGGAATATAAGTAGGTATGTTTGTTACTTTTAATGTGGAGACATATATTTTAGTCTAAATAATAATAATAAAATAATTCTCATTTTCGTCTTCGCTTCCTGAAACGGCTCATAGATATTTATTTTGAACGCAACCGGACCATAAACTTAAAAAGTTGCTAATGGCGGCCACGTACCGAGAGCGTAGATATTTAGTTTGAACGCAATCGGACCAAAAGTTCAAAAGTTGCAAGGTCGGCGAGGTATCGAGGCGAGGTATTTTCAATAAGTGTTCTGTGCTCATGCTACCTCGTATCATCATACGGGTTTAATTTTAAATAGGCGCACTATGTTAAGTTGTTGATAGCATTGTATAATGATTAAGTAATTTTCTTTAGGTGTATTATTCTTCTTCTGTTTGCTCCTGTAATTGTGTACGAGTGAGTTCACACTTTGTTAAGTAATCTCATATTCTAGCGCTATCTCTGCGATCCTGTAATTGGCTTTTTCGTTAATATTTATGTTAGTAATAGGTTTTATAGCTGTTGGTTCTCCTTAAAATAAATAAATAAACGCAAGAGTTGAAAATGTCGGCCACACACCGGGAGCGCAGATATTCATTTTGAACGTAATCGGACCATAAACTCATAAGTTGCATTTGGTGGCCGCGTACCGAGAACGCAGATAATTATTTTGAACACAACCGGACCATAAACTGAAAAGTTGCTAATTATTATTTAATTTTATTTATCTATTAAGAAAGAAACGATAATACAACATAAACAAGTACAGGGTCCCGCAAAACCGTTTGCACAGTTTGACTGTGGGATCGAGCAGTCTCTACTCTCTTCTATTTATAATATTTATCTATAAGTACTACGGTCTACAGGTACAATAAATTATTTTATTTTGTGTTTGACAAGGTAACTAGGCAGCTTTTTACCAAGATAAGCTTTATTGGCTTCCTGCCTGATGTCAGAGGACAGGCTGTTGAGTATATAGGGTAGGCGTTTCCGGAGACACCTATCGCCGTAGTAATTAGTGACCCTCGGCACGACAAACTTGCCCGCCGACATCGACCTGGTTTCACAAACATCATTACGGTGTAATTGTAATTGGGTGTGCTCATGACTGCCATGATTATTTAATACTAATAAATATTTATGCTTAAGGCTCACCGGTAGAATATTACAAATTTTGAACAAGTTTCTATAATCTTTTGTATTTTCATCTTTAGTTTTATTATTAACTAACAGTTTTAGGAATGGATGGAGGATAATGGAGACCACGTACCGAGAGCGCAGATATTTATTTTGAACGCAACCAGACCATAAACTCAAAAGTTACAAATGGCGGCCACGTACCGAGAGCGCAGATATTTATTTTGAACGCAACCAGACCATAAACTCAAAAGTTACAAATGGCGGCCACGTACCGAGAGCGCATTTTGAACGCAACCGGACCATAACAAAAGTTGCAAATGGCGACCACGTACCGAGAGAGCAGACTGGGACGTGTATGCATAAGGGCACGCGGAGCATTTGAAGGGCCGCTGTCCGTTGTGCAGGTGCAGATGGGAGACTAGGGCCTCCTTGTTGTTGAACGAGCCGGGGCACTGGTCGCAGGAATACCTGGGAACAAACATTGTGAACGTTATTTTGCCCACGAGGAAGCACTGTGTTGCGGATGTGGGACCTGCATTTGTCTCTAGCTGTCAGCACAACGAATCCTCGAATAAATAAAGGGTCGGCAGCGCTAGCGTCCATAGACTACGGTCTGTGCTATCATCAGGCAGACCAGGCCCAGGAGTAAAGCTTGAGACTAGGTGCCGAAGCGGACCCCCTCCCTCGCTCTCTCCTCCTTTAGGGTACAAACGACAACACTGTTAACTGACCATCCTGTGTTTATATAGAACCTTATTACAATGCACTTAAGGTGCACCGATGGTCAGTTAGCTGTGTTGTCGATAGTACAACCGGGAAAACGCTAGAAGGATGATGATTAATTAGGGCAAGTATTCACCAGAGATGTCGTCATCATATCAGCCGAAAGACGTCTACTGCTGGACATAGGCTTCCCCCAAAGAGTGCCAAAGTGACGGGCAACCTTTACCAGGTCATCAGTCCACCTTGTGGGGGGGCCTACCCACGCCGCGCCTTCCGGTACGTGGTCGCCACTCGAGAACCTTTCCGCCCCAACGGCCATCGGTTCTACGTGCTATGTGCCCCGCCCACTGCCACTTAAGTGACTTTAAGGATTTTTTTAACTAACTTTTTTTTGCAGAATAAAATTATTCAAGTTTTCACTTCTGCCGGCACTCCCGGAGATTAACCCGGTCTTTTTTATTATAAAAAGTTACTACTTTAATTTGCAGTCACACATTAGTCACAGTACAGAATATGTTTTACAAACGAACCTTTGTTTTATCTTCACTTGACCGCCTTCAACGATTCTGTAAAACAAATGTGGTTGATATATTGAAACACTGTCTCTATAGGAATAGCTTCCGAGCAACTTGTTGGGTTAACACTTTGACCATTTGACAACCTAGTCAACATATTTAAATTTGAACATTAATCAGTCAGAATACATTCGTTTTTATTTCATCTATGAAGGCAAATATGTTGCCGTTACCCATTTAAGGGTTAAAGCGATCCACGGGCGGACATTTCACCATACAAACGTAATCCCCCATTCTCTCCCTAGATATTCATACAATAGATACTTACCTCTGACATGTCCCTATGTTTCGTTTTACCTAATTATTTGTTTATTTTAATAATTAGAGAGAGACCTTTAAAAACTACGAAATTCGCCGCCTTTCCGCGCCATAAACAGGCGCTCAGTAAATTAATTTAACGTTTACAAAAGACAAACAAAAAACATAGAGACATAGTCAAAGCTCTCTTTATAACATAAGTGAAAGAAAAACGAAAATTGGTCCAGAATTGGAAGAGAAAATAGGGAGTACCCTATAGTAACGAAACCCCGTTTTCGCCAGTTTTTCGTAAGTCATCGGCCCGAGCTGCAGTTGTCACTTTCGCGCTCTATATGGAAAAATACGAGGGAGGGGGGATTTATAGTACCTAATACATACACGGTCAGAAAAGTAATTTTATCCTGCGTGCTTAAATTTTAGCTCGTTTAGAATAGTTTATTTTTGTACTGATTACAGTCAAGGTCAATAATAATATGCACGCCCAGCTCTAAATATCTATGTAGGTATAATGCCTGCTACACATGTAACTATATATCGTAGCGATTAATCTGTGCAGACCGATTTGCGCAGTTTTATCGATCGTGTGTATGAGAAATCGTAACGATAATCTGCAACGATTTGTCATACACACGATCGATAAAACTGCACAAACGGGATGCGCAGTCAAATCGCTACGATAAATCGTTGTCGTGTGTAGCAGGCATAAGGTAAACATATCCATGCGACTATTCGATCAGAAAAATCAAAACATGTGAACATCAGTAGGTACATCCATGGGAGACAAATGTATGTGTGGGTAGGCAAACACGCATCTACAAATATCTGTGCACATGTTTCGCGTACACGTGAACATGAACAAAACAGGGGACAAAAATATCTATACAATTTGTGTCTGGCAGTCAAAGCAATATGAACCATATCTACATGCGTCTTATACCATTGAGAAAAGTAACTGAATTTTAGTAGTACACATATTTATTTATAATTTATACAATACGGGTGTAGATTCAAAATGTATCATTTATTACTCCAAAAGAAGTGGTGCATTTCATTATGTGTAACGCATAACCGCCTGTACTTCCATACAAAGTTTAAAATGAAAGTCTTACCTACATTGAATAGGGGTGTAGACTCGACTATTATTACTCCAAAAGAAAGAAGGCAAAAAATATGCCTAGTGAAGAAAATCCCGTTCAGATATCTCAAAGAATTACGACGCTCCAGCCGTTTTAATATTGCTTGTTAGAGAGAGAAAACGCTCGCAGATCGTGAGACAATCGTTTCATATGAAGGTGCGATTTGCGGAAAAGCGACGGAACATATATCCCTCTTAAAACTTTGGACAGTTATAACTTTGTGATTATTTTACCTCTCGCGTTGCTTTTTTCTCCATTTGACTACTATTTTAATCCTTTTTCGAGATAATATATGACATTATTGATTATTTGACGACCGCTTTAGCCTAGTTGGTAGTGACCCTGCCTACGAAGCAAGAGGTCCAGGGTTCGAATCCCGGTAAGGACATTTATTTGTGGGATGAGCACGAGTATTTGTTCCTGAGTCATGGATGTTTTCTATGTATTTAAGTATTTGTTTATTTATATAAGTATGTATATCGTCGTCTAGTACCCATAGTACAAGCTTTGCTTAGTTTGGGACTAGGTCGATTTGTGTAAGATTGTCCCCTAATATTTATTTATTTATTTATTTTATTTAGTGTCTACACCCCTATTATACGTAATGCCATTAAGATGATGCGTCAGATTTGTTCTACAATCAAAACACAGCTTAAACCAGAGTAGTCAAATAAATAAAACATGTTTTTTTTTTATTAGTGTTACAGAAATTATTGAGACAAGCTTTTATTGTAGGCAGTATTTTGCTTTGCATATTCGTATGCACGAAGATACTTGAAACAAGTCCGAATTTAATTTCAAAAAGGGGTAACATTTCTTTTAATTACAGTTCCTATGGCAACCTTCGCTCCAAAATCTCACCTTTTTATCCAAGTTACAGTCGTATGCCAAATTATATCCCAAATGGACGGACCAAAATATTACTCGCAAATTGTAAACACATACTAACACTACTACACATACTTTTTTGTTTTTTCACTACATACCTACTTATTTTTTCCCTGCTTTCGTGTAAATCGACTGTTTTTTAGTGCTTAAAATGAACTACGGTAGACCACGTCATACATAACGTTCACTAAATGTAAAAAAAATCTTCGTCACGGCAATAATCGCTATAGCAATAAAAAAACTAATTTTTCGAGTAAGTCCTTACAGCCATCAGGCAGCGGAGTGCGACGCCACACGAACCTCGCTGTGGGATTCAAAGAACAGGGTTGTGCTGCACCTACCTGTAGCCCAGAGGGCGCAGCCCCCGCGGCTGCAAGAAAGGGCGCGCGCGGCCCTTGTTGCCGACCGACAGTGTCACCTCGTCACGTGGTTATACATGAACAGGATTGTGCTGCACCTACCTGTAGCCCAGAGGGCGCAGCCCCCGCGGCTGCAGGAAGGGGCGCGCGCGGCTCTTGTTGCCGACCGACAGTGTCACCTCGTCACGTGGTTGTACATGAACAGGGTTGTGCTGCACCTACCTGTAGCCCAGAGGGCGCAGCCCCCGCGGCTGCAAGAAGGGGCGCGCGCGGCCCTTGTTTCCGACCGACAGCGCGCGCGCGCGGAGCACCACCACGGCGTCGGGCGCCGGGCAACGCTTCTCGTGCTTGTATAGGTTTGTTGTGCTGCAAACATTCAAAACAATTAATTAAGAGAAGCCACTGTAGCCGAGCGGTAAGGCACGCGACCTCTGGGCGATCTGGAGGTCATTGCTCTGGTGGGTCTGAACCCCGGCTCGTAACACTGGGTTTTCAGTATTTTTTTCTCTGGGTTGGAGGGTCAGATGGTCACGCTTTCCTAAAACTAGAGCCAACATCGCAACCGGGAAAATGCTAGAAGGATGATGAAACATTAAAAACAATAAAATATTTATAATCCACAAATATTACACAACTACAAAAATATTTTAAATACAAGGCTACACAATAAGCTCACTCAATGAATTCTTCAATTCAGTTATTATCCATAACTAATATTATAAATGCGTAAGTGTCTCTGTCTGTCTGTTACCTCTTCACGCCTAAACCGCTGAACCGATAATTTGAGTCCCGGGGAAGGACAGGATAGTTTTTTATCCCGGAAATCATCCCCATGATGAAATTGGGGGTGAAAGTTTGTATGGATATAAGCGAGTTCCACGCGGACGAAGTCGCGGGCAGAAGCTAGTACCTTCTAAAATCGACTCCGCATGCAAAGCAGATCAGGTATCTGGGGCCATGCTTCTCCTGGTAGTGGCGCCCGGCCGCTGGGATGGTCTCCGTTAGGGCATTGCACACCACACATCTGGAGGGACAAGAGATATTTAGGCTAAGTAATGATTAGGAGTCACCTTTTTTTTTGTTTATGGCTTTACTCCTTGTTGATTTTAGCAAGGTGGATTTGCCAATATCAATGTGTGTGTGTGTGTGTGTGTGTGTGTTGACATATTTACACAGGAGAATGTTCGGTATAAACTTTCAGTTTTTGGGGAAGGATCAGTCCTTTCCCAACTTTTTGTTATCATTGACCTGGGATAAAAAGTCAAATAAATAATTGTCACAAATAATTAATAAATTAAAATAGTCTTTTATTCTCGACCTTTACAGAGTTGAATATAAACTTAAAATTATATACTGACATCGGTGGTGTTGTCGATTTGCGTCTTGGCATAGGCCTCCCCTAAAATCTTCTATTATGGGATATTAAAGAATAACTCAGGATATGAATTGTGCCAAAATGTGAATTAACGACAATAGCGGACTGTAAATGGAAACGAGATATATGGGGGTCGCGGGCGAAACAAGAATATTGGTATCTGAGGAGAATCTAAATGTCTGAAGTGTATTAATAAGTAATAAAACAGTGGTTCGTCGGTTGTACCTGGTCTGTTGGAGCTGTGGAACACAGGATCTTTGGCGTCGCAAGCAGAGCACCGTCGGTTGAAGTCTCCAGTTCACCTGAGCCAAGCTTACTCTTAACTCTTACCTCCGGTGTCAGCTACTTAGCCTCAGATTACGTCCAAAAGCCTTCGGCAGCCTCCAAACTCACTTCACTGATGCTAAACACAAATCTACTGATACTACAGCTAGTGGTGACCTTAAATTTTATTATTCCAACGACAGCTACAAAAGGGTTGTTCTCTGTTCGAAATTCGAGCTACAAAAGGGTTGTTCTCTGTTCGAAATTCGAAAGCTAACAGACCGATTAACGGTTAGGAGTGGGGGTAATAGTGTGACCAACACAACGGTTACACATCCAAAAATATCAAAATTAAAAGTTGTGAATTCCAATAGGTCGTAAGTAAAATATGACGTCATTCATATGTCTCTCTGTGGCACCTGTCCATATCTTTCACTCAACAGACGTAGGAATGATGTCACGCACGGGATATAATACGTTTTACAGATTTTAGTGATTTTCTCGGAAACGAGTAAGAGTAAAAATGAAAAAAACCACTTTGTTACATTCAGATAAGATAATTACCGAAATGGTTTTCGATTTAGGCATCATTACAATTTATGTCCTTACCGGGATTCGAACCCAGGACCTTAAGCTTCGTAGGCACCCACTAGGACAAGGCTAACCCAGGGGTCGGCAAACCGCGGCTTGCGAGCCGCATGCGGCTCTTTGAAAGGTTTGTTGCGGCTCTCTAGGTTCCCCAAAAAAAAATGTTTTTTAATGAAAATCAGACAAAAAAATCATCCTAGATAGCGCGAGGCAAATATAATTATTTTTATCGAACTCAAACACAGCATATCCACTTTGCAGATTCACCCGAAATAATTATTTTCCATAAAATTTGGTACTGTGGCTCTTTGAGCTTCCGAAAAATCGTAATTTTTCCGGGATCTGAAAAGATCTCTGTCTAAAAAGTTTGCCGACCCCTGGGTTAACCGCTTGTCCTGTAAGTAAAACTAGTGTGCATTGCATACATACTCGAACATGATATCATTCATGACATAATGATCCTGAGGCAGGGGAGGGGGCTTCACACTCTTCATGATCTCGGCCAGCGAGTTCACCAGCAGCCCCTCATCTCTGTTAAGGTCTTCATACTGTTCCCGAAGTTCCTAGAAACAATAGTAGGTATACTTATTAAAGGAGTAGGGTGAAATCCAAACAAACTTTGAGCAAGATTTTCTGTTTGTTTTTTCACTTTTCTTGTATGTAAAGTAAGTCTGCTTATTTCTCGTATAGCTTTATTATGTATTCTATTTGTATTTTTGGAATATACAACTAACTCAACTAAAAAAAAACAACATTCGCTCTACTATAGCCACATAGAACTTTTTTATTACAGAAAGTTTAGGTACTGTTCTGATCTGCATTATTTATTACCATTCCAAAAAGTTTTTAATTTACCTAGCATATTTTATAATCTTTTTTTACCTCAGTCAAAAAAAACTATACCACTAATGGGAATAAGATTCAGTAAGTGTACCTTCACAAACGACTTCCACTGCCATGGCTTCAGTTGCCTGTATTTCCTCTTCCTGGTTCCAGTGTCTTCCTCAGGGATATCTTCATCAGGCGCCTCCTCCTCAGGCACATAGTCTTCATCCTCAATATCCTCATCATCCACTTTGTACAAGTCCGAATCTTCAGGAATAAAGTCGCCATACACTTCATTTTCACTCAAATACTCCACCGTTCCATCCTCATCTAAAACCTCCTCCTTTATAATGATCGTCTCGGTCTCTTGGCAAGTAAAGGTACCGTCCGCCTCATCCAAAACTTCCTCTTTAACTTTAATAGGGAAATTAAAAGATCCATTCTCGTTTTCAGAGTCGTCGCCCACTACAACTACCATTATCTCGTCATCTAAGACATCAAACTCCATCTTTTAACTTTGGGAGACTGCTGATTTTCGGTTCCTATAAAAATTACCACCTAGGAAACACAAAATAATAAAAAAATCTGAGATTGTAAGCAGTTTTTGAATTTCCCTTGACAAACACAACATTGACTCGAAACGGAATCGGAATTATTTTTCACAAAACAACGCAAAGGATAGATCTATGGAGCCATTGCGAGATTGCGATGATCGAAAGAATGCAACTAATATTATTATGATAGGAAGGTGAGAAATTTGGTAGGAAGTGATTCAAAACAATATCACACCGCCGTACCTTTTACATGTATATTTTAGTATTTGTGTAATTTGCAGTATTTTCGTAAATAAATGGACAGAATGACTTACAGCCCTTGCCACAAAATGGCCACGTAGTTTTTTTTGTATAAAATCTAGTTGGTTCATTTCAGTCTTTTATTAAAGAGACTCGAATAGAATCGTACAAAATCTCAAATGAATTTGACGTTGACACTTCACTTGACATGTCTGAGTTGTCAGTTTTCGACTGTCGTCGTTGTCTTGCTTGTCTGACTGCATGAACCTAGAATTCTAGGTTCATGTCTGTGTCTGACTGAGGTTAGATTAGATTCATTATTCAATTCAATTGATTCAATTCAACTCAACTTTCTAAATAACACAATGGTTACGATATCAAACAATAAAATTATTGCCCTAGAATATACTTTGCATCAAAGTATAAGTAATTTGAAAGGTTGGTAATAAGCTACCTGTTTGTTTCGCGCCTCTATGAATTGATACACACTAATATTTCACCGATACACTATTACATTTTCCAGAACTCGTTCTAGAATTTGAACAACTTCAACTGGAATCAGACGACTATAAAGTTCAAGTATTAACGCTAAAAGGAAAATGTGAAAGGTATGTTCTTCTATCTTATTAAAACTGATATTCATTTCTAGACAGTACAATGTTTCTAACGTTGATTTAAGTTTTTTTTTTTTTATTTCTTTTTATATATCTTTTTAGTAAAGTTTGTGTTGGCTCTGAGGCTTTGAAAAAAGTTATAGAACTTAAGGACAGCATAATTCAATCTGTTGGTAAGTAAAACCATTATTTTAAAACAACTTTTCTTTGAGTTTACTTTTCAAGAAATGTATTCACTATGATTCCGTTGAGTACCAAGGTATGAAACAAATTTAATATGTTATGATTCCAGCATCAGCATTAACAAGACTATACGAAACAAAAGACATGAGCATTGTTGATGAAGCATTCAAAATACTCTGTGGAGAACCAGTTACACTTACTCCCCCAAAAGATATTGTAGACATGCAGCATGTAAAGACGCCTAAGAAAGAAACATCCCCTTCTTATACAGAACCTTGTAATGATGAATCAGTATCGGAGATAGAAGGAACTCCTGGTAGAACAAGCCCTATTATTTTGTCTAGAAAGGCCAGAAATGCAGCAGCATCAGATTATAGGGAAAAAAAGAAATGTCCTGATAATTGGTAAGAACATTTTATATAATTCACACTCCATATTTGGGTCATTGCCAGTCGAAAAAACGTCTTCTTTGTGGTCAATAGTTAAGGGCTTACATATATATATAATATGTTTTATCGCATAGAATTATAGAGGAGGCGACACTGTTTATGCGGATTCAGAGTTCAATCAAAAATTAGGCTTAGGAGACACAAACCTAAATCCAACAATGACCCATTTTCAAAACTGACTTATCTTAACACTTTCACAACCAGACCTAAAACTTGAATATACCCAAGAAACCCAAGAAATATATAAGCACCCACTAGGCGAGTTCTTTGGTCCACATAAAGTGCAACACAATACTGCACGCCGAACACCTACTAGGCGGGCACACTTTTTGCTATACCGGCGACCCACGAGGCGGGTGCGGGGCTGTGCCAAGTCATTTTTATGACCAAACATTATTATTTCGTTACTTTTTAAAGTTCTTGCAGTACAAACTTTGCAAATACTTACCATATAAGGCAGTAAAATACCAATGTTTTGTCCCTTGTGGTACCTACCTAATACAATTCGGTTTTGCGATTAATGATATTCTAAATTTATCGATAGGTAATAGTGAGTGAAACTAATCAAATCTGGCACCGTATTTGGTAAAAATATTCCGCTAACATTAAATAACAAAAATCTTTTACGTTGGCGTCAACCCTGTGCGTCGCGGTGATGTGCGCCCTTTCTTTGGCATAGACTGAAGCTATCTATAGTTACACAGCGCATCTGAGCAAAGTTACGGAGCGCCCACTAGGCGGGTTCTTGGTTGCGAAAGTGTTAATGTTAAACTTATTATTTGCTTTTAAATAAAAGTACCCAAGATAACTTAGGTCATATCTAGAACAGTCTGTGAGCACTTAGATTAGGATTTAGGTCTGTCCTTCTCTCACTCAATGAAGATGATCCAGTTCAACTATAATATTTGTGAAACTTATATAATACTAGCTTCTGCCCGCGACTCCGTCCGCGTGGAACTCGTTTATACCATAGCACCATACATACTTGAATCCCCAATTTCACCCCCTCCGGGGATGGTTTCTGGGGTAAAAACTATCCGATGTCTAAACTATCTTCATACCAAATTTCATCTTAATTGTTTCAGCGGTTTAAGTGTGAAGAGGTAACAGACAGAAAGACAGAAACACTTTCACATTTATAATATTAGTATGAATTAATAAATGTATGGTCTGTAACACTTATTTATAACAAAGTATGAATTTCCAGGCCCACACCAAGTACCAAGACAGTCAAGTTGACATTCCCATGCTACAGCACTCCGCAGGGCAAGCCCGGCAAGGGCAAGTTGCGGCAGACAAGGTTCACAACCGTTAAACAGACCTCTGTCTTGGACGTCAGCAGCTCGCCTGAATTCTTTGGTTTAAAGGGTGCTAAAGATACTAAGAGTATGCAGGTTTGTTTTATAAATAAAAAAACACCGGGTTGCACTCTGGGAGTGCCGGCCGCAGGCAGAAGCCTGCCCTGCAAAACTCAATGACATTGAAACAGTTTTTCGATCAGGTCACGTGTCCGTCTTACGAATTTTCAATCTCGCATCTTACGGTCACGTGACCTGACGCGAGTTTAACACGTTCGCAACCAAGAACCCGCCTAGCTGGCACTCGTAATGTTTGCTCAGATGCCGGATGGACCTCGCCTAGAGAATTCTGTCGGTTTCTGGTGAATGTTTCCATTTTTAGTCCGGTTGCGAAAGTGTTAACTTAAAAATTCCCCATCCCAAAAATCAACTTTCCATCCATACGTCTTAAGTCTTACGAATCTGACGGTCACGTAACCTGACGCGAGTTTAACACTTTTTCCCCATCCCAAAAAGTGCACAGCGCCGCTAAAGAAGTTTTCAATTCAAAAAGCACTACATTTTCCTTGCTAATTAGCGTACATTCCCGTATCATCTTCTACCCCCGACTTCACCCCTTTGTGGGATGATTTTTGGGATAAAAGTACATGTTTAAATTTTACAAGCTTTTATTTAGTTTCACCTGTCCCGTTGTCTGCCTGTCTGTCTGTAATCAAATCTTGCGAGTTAAATTTGATCCACTTCCCGGTTTCCGATTGAGTTGAGATTTTGCACGAATATGCAAATCGCGGGATAATGCTATATTATGATGACGTGGAGCTGATCTGATGATGGAGCTGTAAGGCCATAGGAACTCCTTAATTAAGCCACATAACCCGATCGAGTCTCAATGAGTAGTTTATGGTTGACGGTATACAGAAAAGTACAGTCGGCAATAAAAGCTTGTACCATAAATTAAATTTTTGACAGAAACTTATGTTTCTGTGAGATCCTCAAAATGAGACAACGCAGGTCTGGTGTTTTCAACAATTACCCACGATCCAGTTAAAGTCTGACCTTCGATTCGGTGTAGTTGTTGCGGATCTGGGAGTCAATATATACTAGAGGTGTGTGGTAGTTTAGAGATATATTGTGAATCCTACTAATATTATAAATGCGAAAGTTTAGATGTTTGGATGTTTGTTACTCAATCACGCTTAAACGGCTGAACCGATTTGAATGAAATTTTGCACGAAGATAGTTTATAGCCTGGATTAAAATATAGGATAGTTTTTATCCCGGGTCCACGCGGACGAAGTCGCGGGCGGAAGCTAGTAGTTTATATTTCCGAATGAATCCGACGAATAATTTGCGTCTAGTATAAATAAGATTTATTGTTGTCATAATATTCATCATATCAGCCGAAAGACGCACTGCTGGACATAGGCTACTGTGAGATTGAGTAATGCTGGCACTTCACTTCGCGGTATGTGCACAAATATTCGTGTTGCATCTTCTTCCTTCCTACGGCAAATTAAAGCGAGGCAGCCACTCAACGACAAAACGCAAAGCCAAGTGAAGTCAGAAGGCATAACATAAATTCAAACTTTTACATTTAGAATATTTGCAGGTTTACAATACATTACAGTACAAATACTTTATTGCACAACTCACATAAACAAAGCAGTTAAAAAGAGAAACAATACAATAACATGTAGGTAGAGGTAGACAACAGGCGGTCTTATCGCTGAAGAGCGATCTCTTCCAGACAACCTTTGGGTATCGGAGAAAGAGATAACACTAGATTATGTAGTAGGTGGTGCAGAGATTATAATAAGCCAAATACTACAATAATACACGTACATAAATAGCTCTATATGTATATAAACATACAAATAACACAAATCAAAATATATAATACATAAACAGTCAGCCAATAATAATAATAGTAAGACAATCAGGGTTAGGGTTTACGTTTTGATACTTGTGCTTGGTGGCTGTAGCATAATATGCATAAATGGAGTTAATTGGGCTTTAATTTCTATTGAGGCAGGGCACAGCAGAATATCTTCTGACTCATATTTTAATCCTACCAATTGGGAAAGTATCTTACAGAAGACCGCAGGGTCGGCAGGTATAATAAGACCAGTATTTACATACATATATTCACGCCTTTATTCCCAAAAAGGGTAGGCAGAGCACATGAAACTTGTGTTCCAGCGCCACTTTTAGTATTAATGTGCGTATAAAAGATCGACAAAATGCGATATCGCAGTGATAGGTTGCTAGCCCATCGCCCACAATATACTTCGACCCTGCTCCCTTAGTCGACTTTTACGACATCCACGGGAAATGAAATTCTAAGCCACAGGGTGTTTGTGGTGGTAGTAAGTCCGAGGATGCTGTGTGAGGAAGGAGAGTGATATCATGAAACCATATTTTGGGACATGGCGGAATGGTCTTGAAGGTTTTCGGGAGGACTGGTCTGGTTTAGCAGATGATAGAGACACGTGGAAGAAAGAGGGAGTGGCCCTTCCCCAGCTGTGGCACAGTGTGGACTACAAATAGCATTGGGTAGCTGTACAGTATTTGCTAGAATATATGAAAGTTAGTTGTATGATAAGTTTTGTTAATATTTTATTTCCAGTTGAACATTAAGAGGGAATCGCTGGATGACGAGGATATGATAGAGCCTTCGCCTACTAGTGCAACTTCCAATTTTTCATCCATGTAAGTTCATAGCAAATTGCAGCAGTGAGGCACACACATGGTTCGTCAATCATCAGCGACATGAACACATCACATATTTTATTTGTCGTCGTCCTCGTGCCCCGGAGGTGCACAGGGCCTCCATTACCTCGCGCCACGGCTTCCTGTCCTGAGCGACCCCGGCCTCGCTCCAGCTCAGTCCGACTGCTCGCAGCTCACTCCCGACTGTTCGCCGCCTCGTGTGCACAGGACGTCCTCGAATTCATCTTCCGTCCGGCGGCTTCCACTCAAAAGCGATGTTTGCATTGTTTAGCTCCCCTCTTCGAATCGCCATTACACATAGTTTATAAAATATTGTAAAAATTTAGAAAAATACGGTCTACTTAGTCTGTTTTTGTGTGCACTGAAAGAAACCGCGTATTACACAGATCGCCGAGAAGCCGAAGGATAAAGCCTTTTCAATCATCCTGGTGGTCCATTCTATATCATCAAGATCATCATCATCATATAAGCCGAAAGACGTCCACTGCTGGACATAGGCCTCCCCCAAAGAGTGCCAAAGTGACCGGTTCTGCGCCACCCGCGTCCAGCGGGCTCCCGCTACCTTTACCATTCTATATAATGTAAAAAAATGAGTATTTCCGAAGATTGCCCTCTACAGACAAACTTACAACTTCACAGGCTTTCCTCTTTATAATATTCGTATAGTTTACTATTGTAAACTTTCTTGAAATGACAACCTCACCTCACCTCGGATTCTCATATTTCCTAAAACCCTTAGCCTTGTAAAAGTGCCCTAGCAAGTTTATTAGCTTTACGCTCGAAGTTGTAGACGATTATATATACCTAGGACCGGCTGTTCAGTTAGGTAGGTCCAACTTTGAGAAAGAGGTCAATCGTCGAATCCGACTCGGCTGGGCAGCATTTGGGTGGCTACGGCACATCTTTTCGTCCAATATTCCGCAGTGTCTCAAGACGAGAGTCTTTGACCAGTGTGTGTTGCCAGTGATGACGTATGGCACGGAAACGTAGTCGCTTACTATGGGCCTCATAAGAAGGCTCAAAGTCACCCAAAGGGCAATGGAGAGGGCTATGTTGGGAGTTTCTCTGCGCGATCGCATCAGAAATGAGGCTATCCGCAGCAGAACCAAGGTAACCGATATAGCCCTCCGAATCGCTAAACTTAAGTGGGCAGTGGGCGGGGCACATTGCACGTAGAACCGATGGCCGTTGGGGCGGAAAGGTTCTCGAGTGGCGACCACGTACCGGAAGGCGCAGCGTGGGTAGGCCCCCCACAAGGTGGACTGATGACCTGGTAAAGGTCGCGGGAGTCCGCTGGATGCGGGTGGCGCAGGACCGGTCATTATGGCACTCTTTGGGGGAGGCCTATGTCCAGCAGTGGACTTCTTTCGGCTGATATGATGATGAAGTTTATTAGCAGGGAAAATTATTGAATTTCGTACTCATATTCATAAACTCATTGAACTTCACAGTTACAGATCCGCGATCAGAGGCAGCCCTCTAAAACTAATCAAGGATAGTCCAAATAAAATAACAAAAGCCAGCCCCGCCAAACTGAGCTTGAACAAGAAACCACTCAATAAACTGCAGATTAAAACTGAAGACACGAGTCACTTGGAGAATCTGGAGAATAAACCGGAACAGTCTGACTTGAAAATGGACGAGTCGATCAATCTGCTTCGACCTCCTCTACGGTATGTACCAACGTAACTTGCCAACACATTGCGTTAAAGCCCATTACACACCACCTAACAATTTGTCTCAACAACTTGCAAACGCAGCATCAAGCAGCAGTCTCATTCTAACTAAAGCAAATTGTTGTGACGACTTACTAGCTGTGTTATGCCTTTCATATATAGGCCTTTTCACAACTGCTATTCAGAAAATTATCATTGTTGCCCTCAGTTGTACTTTCGTCCTGATATTCCCTGTTTAATAACAAATTACCTCATAGAAGTTGTGAAAAGCTGTATGTGCCACTTGTTAGTAAAATTTTACGTTACGCTCAAGGTTCCAATTTAGAATCCCTCACTACGCTCGGTATACCTTTGTTGGATCTTTCACTTCCTCAAGGTACACCAGGGTAAACCGCCCTTTCCGTAGATATATAATTTTGCTCCCTTGAGAAACAATCTCACAATACCTCAGCGAGGAATTATATTTTTATTAACGTTTATTTCTCTTTAAATTTAATTTAAAAAAATGCCGGATCTTTAAAGTTATTTACTTGCAGAAAGTAGTGTGGCTTCAATAAGATAACATACTTATACAATATTTGATCAGTTATTTTGCCACATACAGCATGCATGTAATGTAATGTTAATAATTATAATTAAGTCGTGTAAGTGTAAGTGTAAAAGTAAGTGATACGTCACATTGTATCTTTAGATCCCGGTCATTTAGTAGGTTTCCATGGCCATAGAGATCCAACACGTAAAGGTCCTTTCAAGAAGTTAAAGTTTATTTTATTTATTTTCAACCCAGATTCCAGACACCAGAGAAATCGGTAAAGTTGAAGGATCCGGACGAAACGGAATGCAACATAGACTCGAGCATGTCGCTACTACATCGTGTCAAAAAGATCTCTCCGGATCTCAAGAAAAATCAGGGCAGGTACACAAATGTTCTATTTATCCACTTTGATGATATGTACAAAATGCTTAAGGCGGTGCATTGGAAATTATCGCGTGCTTAGAAACGCCGTTCTGGCTAGATTAAGAAACAATACTATATGATTGTTTTCTGATTTTACCGATACATGATTGCTTAAAATTTCCTCGATAGAAATAAAATCCAAAGTTGGCTATGTATTTTCCTTTTTTTACTCTACCTACTCAAAGGATACGTTATTTTACGACACAATCAAGTTAATATTATAAAAAATAAAATAAATATTTTATTTTTTATAAATCTCATCTAAAATCTCACTTTATGAAATTTAAATAAAACTTCCCTAAGTTAGGTATTTATCGAAATTTGACCAAAAAAGCCATTCCCAAAGAGTGTTCCATCTCTTTTTCTCGTGCGCGGAAAGCATAAGCGTGTCTTTGTCTAGGGGGCGTGTTCAACTCGAATCAAGGCATCCCCTTAATGACAGCGCCCCGGTTGTTCGATAGGTATGTTTATTATTCTTAGTTTTAATGTTTTTATCTTTAGTCGTAGATACCAGTGAAATGGAAATCGAATCTTGTGTTAGCCTACGAGAGAGGCCTAGCTTAGTGTAGGGGCACAGAAAAATTATCTAGGGGCACGGCAGTGCCCCCGCCAAGTCGAGCTTTAATTTACATTGTGTCATGCATATTTTTTTAGGTAATGATGGTTTGATAATCATGTAATAGAACTGTGTATAAATAAACATTTTTGCTTTGTTTGTTTATCTTTTGTGCAATAACGATTGAACAAATTTTATAGATAAGTTCCTGAAACGGCTAAGCGTTCTAGTATCAAATAAGCTGATATGATATGAGCATTCACCCTCCAAAGAAGGGGTTAATATTCACAGTTAAGCCGGATTCATACTCATCTGACGTATATATATATATATATATATATATATATATATATCGGTACAGGAGGTCGAGCTTGATCTTGGTCACCCATAATTGTGATTATTTAATAAACCCACACAATCACTTTACATTATTTTAATACATCAATACTGTTCAAGATAAAATGTCTAGTTTAAATGTCTTGATTATCTTAGTCACTAAATCACTAATTAGTCCGCATAACAATTATTGCTCGATTTAATTATTCTAACACAAGGACATAACCGAACGTGAGACAGTCCCAAATTGTACGACCAGCATCCTTGCACTTGTTCATGTGCGTCCGTCCTTGCCTCGATGCAACCGGGAACTAACTTCACTCGGCAGGGACAATCTGATTCTGTCAAGCACCACGCCCATACGTGATGCCCATCACGTTAAGTTGAACCTTGAATACTGCTACAGTCGACATATATAAGTAAAATTAACTCTATCCACCTGACATTGGCAAAATGCCTTAGCAGCATAAAGCCACTAACCAAGGTAAAAAGTATCAATCCAGCTTGTCAATGCACCTAACGTCAATATGAATTGTATGATAATTTAAGTAACGTTTTATTACTGTCCACTCACCAAATATTGGGTTAAGGTGGCTGTCGGGAGGTCGAAATAAGCCTAAACTGATTGTAGTAAATAAGTAGAAGTAAGTTAACTGTCACTAACATAGCATATGTCTCCGCTGTAACTTACTAACAAAATATGGATCGATTAGGTCTGAAATAAAGATATTTTCTGTATTTATTACTTCTAGCCCCTCAAAGCGTCCACTAGCTGAGAACATAAATTTCACCAACCTCCAAACGCAATGCGACGCAGAATCCAGCACGACTCTTCCCAACCCATCTATTAATAAAGTAATGGAAAGAAACCCAGCTGTAGACACGATTATGAAGAAAGATCTAGAAAAATTGGAGCATAGAGAACAGAGAGTTGATACAGTTTTTAAAGAGCCGACGGTCAGGAAGAAAATTGAGAAAATGGCTTTGCCGGGGTGGAGCTGTGATGAATGTGAAAATGTAAGTTTAAGGCTTTGCATTGGAAATTATCGCGTGCTTTGAAACGCCGTTCTGACTAGATTAAGAAACAATGGGGTCTGATTTTCAGATATATGATTGTTTATCTGATTTTATCGATACATGATTGCTTAAAATTTCCTCGATATAAAAAATTCCAAAGGTGGGGTCTGTATTTTCCTTTTTTTACCCAGCCTA
Source organism: Epinotia bilunana (assembly GCA_947049275.1). NCBI lineage: Eukaryota > Metazoa > Arthropoda > Insecta > Lepidoptera > Tortricidae > Epinotia > Epinotia bilunana. Next base: position 4,670,610 of record OX346264.1, read on the forward strand.
CTCAAACGATACATTATTTTACGACACAATCAAGTTAATACTATAATATTTTATCTCATCTAAAATCTCACTTTTTGAAATTTAAATAAAACGTCTCTAAGTTAGGTATTTATCGAAATTTTTCCAAAAAAGCCATTCCCGAAGAGTGTTACATCTCTTTTCCTCGTGCGCGGAAGGCATCAGCGTGTCTCTGTCTAGGGGGCGTGTTCGACTCAAATCAAGGCATCGCCTTAAAATCGATAATCTTAATCTTGACATGTATTAGAGTACCTAACATTGCAACGTATAATTCGTTCAAATAAAAATAGTATTCATATATACGGATAAAACTGGAATGTTGTTAAATGATAACAAAAATTACGAAATACTGGGTCAAACTGCCTCTTACCACGAGGCCGGTCAGCCAGTCCTGTCTAGCTGATCTAAAGACAGATTCAAATGTACTCCTGTGAGTAAACATTCCATCAGTCAAGATTAAATACTAAAATGAAAGCAATGTAAAATAATCTCAAAACAAATTAAATTAGTTAAAAATGCCCAGAGATATAAAAGATCACAGGCCAGCCAATCGTATATTATCTTATTCTAATATGCTTAGAGATGCATATGGTCTCTAAGAGTGAAATAAATAGCAGTTAGCTACACGACGGTGGTGCTTACACCACCTAATCTAATATTATCTTATCAGAGATTAACGGCCGTATTCATAAACGTCCTACAAGCCTGTTTTAACTAAAATGGCGTTAAAATTCTTTTTCCCCCTCACTGCCTCGGAAAGCCGTCTTTTATCCTTTAAAACCAGTGAGAAAAAACGCATTTTATCCACAAGTGGGGAAAGTAATTTGACCTTGAAGCGTGTTCAAAGTAGCTTTTGACAGTATAACAAAACGTAAAACGCGCATAATGCAAAGAAAATCACAGATGATGTATTTCTGTTGCGGCTATAATAACAAATACTAAAAAACAGAATAAAATAGATATTTAAGAACTTTTAAATAATTGCTTATTGCCTTCATCAAATCATCAGGCGCTGGGTCTCAAAATGTATGGGAAAACTAAAATCCGACTCGCACTTGACCGAAATTCTACTTGATATTACTTAACGTTATTGTTCTTATCTGTTAAAAAAATTAAAGAAAAATATTATATAAATTAAATAAAGTTGTTTCGCATGTTGCACTTTCCTCGCTACAGTGAGGAGAAAAGTTTTGTGTTACACATGGGTGCAAATGTATTTTACTTCTCGTGTGTTGAAACACTCGCTACTCTCAGGATCCTATTTTAGAACAACTATACTCAACTATAGCATCCTTTCGCTTGCTCGTGTTTCAATTCCACACTCGCGGGTAAAATACAACTTTTTGTATAACAAATAACTATTTCCTTATCTGTCGCTTTGACATTTGTGTTCGTAAGAAAGGGAGAAAGCACATTTTATTTAGCAGAGCCATTTTAAGTTTTATGAATAAGGGGGTTACTCTCTAAGCATCAAAACATGATGAAAGGAAGTATTTTTTTATAGTGTTAGGATTTACGTAATAAAATGCTCTAGTTAGCCATTTTACGAATAATAATTATCAATTATAACTTGGCAACACCGAGGCGCTATGACGAGTGACCTTAATTGCTCATTGTTACCAATTTAGAATTCTAAAAATGTGGTTGTAGCTTCGTAAAATGTGCTCGGTCAGCCACTTGAATTTAACATTACACCCAAACACTTCGCTGCTATTACTAAAATAGGTAGGCAGAGCACAATAAACTTACCATTTCTAACAATACGTTTCAAAAATTATTATTACTCCAAACGAAGGAAGGCAAAAAATATGCCTCGTGGCGAAAATCCCATTCAGATATCTCAAAGAATTACGAAGCTACAACCGTTTTAATATTGCTTGTTAGAGAGAGAAAACGCTCGCAGTTAGTGACGTCACAATCTGCGAGCGTTATAATAAATGACAATCGTTTCATATGAAGGCGCGTTTTGCGGAAAAGGGACAGAACATACCCCCTCTTAAAACTTTGGACACATAAATTTCTGATTAATTATTACTTACATTACTTACCTTAGACCTGATTTGTAAACACTTGATTAACTATTGACCTCTCCTTCTCATTTATTAAGTTCTGTTACGTTTAAGTTATAATTATAAGTTATATAGTAAGATCTTTATCTGTATATCTCTCTGGGTGCCCTGAAAACCAGCACCTTTAGCATGTATTTGCTGGTGGCCTATGCTGAGTGGCATCCATTTTGGTGAATCCCAATTGTAATACACACATGTAACATGATACCACACCAAATAAATATATTTCTTTCTTTCTTTCTAATTAACCTTTTTTCTCCATTTGACCACACTTTTGATCCATTTTCTTGAAAATATAGTATCATCGATTGTCTTATTCGGTGTCCGTTCCTTTCCAGTTCTACGCGGAACTGTACAAAGACAACCCGGAGATGTTGGCCCAGAAGATGCAAGAGTGCTCCCGCCACCGCGGGCGGCGGAACCCGGTGCGGCCGAAGACTCCGCCGGGCTTCTGGCAGCCGCGGTGGGACGTGCCCTCCGATACAGAGGAATTCAATCGGAGGAACAACGCAGTATGACCGGAGATTCTCGAGGGTGCAGCCATATACAGGGTGAGACATAAGTCGTGAACAGAAATGTTTGTTTCTATCGCAGTATTTTAAGGTGAAATAGGCATAGTGCCTCATGTTCAAATTGATAACGTAGTGCTAATTGGATAGTAAACCATCAAATTATCGTTATAAAGTATGAATTATAAAGTATAATTAAAATCGTAAAAAAATATGACCCTTGAAAGTTTAGAAAAATATGCATTTTTATTGTCCAAGAGTACGTAAATTTAAAGTTACCAATAGAATCCTTACGTTTTTATAGAAATAAAATCGTAGGACAACTATGTACTTAAACGCAGTATTTCGCGACCTAAACAACAATTTACCTGATTTTCCATACAACGGTACATGTACTTTGTGCTAATAAATGTCGTGGTGACGTCATACCTATCAGTACCTATGAAGCGTTTTGCGCTGCTTTGTCTCATTTTTTTGGGTATTTATGTTCTTTAATTGTAGTTGCTCCCATACAAACATTTGTTCCTCTCCAAAAACTGGTTTAGAATGACATCATAAAAAAAATTAGTCACCATGCCTATTCTAGAAGCAAACAATTAAACCTTATTATTAATCATTGGGTTGACGACGAAAAAAGACCGCGGGTCATTTCTGTATGAGACTAGCACGGGACCGGGATAAGTGGCGTACTGGAAGAGGACTTATGCTCAGCAGTGGGCGATTAAAGGCCGAAAATAGTGATGATGAATCACCAATAGCAAAAACACCAACCTTATGGCCACCCTATTCAACAAAACTTGGTCTGTAGCTTAAAGTGACAGTTTAACGAAGCAATTAGGGTGGCCATGAGACTCAGTAAATGAAAAAATATATTATATTAATGAATTAACAAACGTTTACGTATTTTTGCCTGTTGTCACGTCCACATGTTTAAACTAAAGTTAAAAAGTAAGAAACATATTTCTGTTCACGACAGGATTCACCCTGTATAATTGGTGTACACATCCCTGTGTCTTTTTGAGGGAGCATATTTTAACTCACTTGTCCAAGATCTTTGTCCAATGTGCATTGCGTCTCAGTCACTCTTTAAGCAAAGTGAGACGCAAATACACATAGGACAAAGATCTTGGACGAGTGGAAAACCAACCTAAGACACGTCATGGGTTATTGGGCCTTAGGCTACGTCTTACGTGAGCGAACCAAAGCGACCAGAATCGCGAAGCGGTGCGATGCGGTGAAGTTGCGAATTTATGCGATGCGATGCGATGCGGCGGCCTTGTCCTGCGTGCACGCGAAGAGCCCTCGCCCCGCCACTCCACCGACGCGCCCAGTCAGTGGCCATTGCACGTTTGCCATGGCAGCACGCAAACTAATACTTTTAGAGAATTCGTTTCTCAAATATCAAATACTAAAAAAGTATGTCCGTCAGAGAAGTGAAACTAATATTATGTATTTAGAAAGGCATGTTACACGGGGAATTTCACAATTTGTACCAAGAGTTACGGACGGAACCCTTTCTATTTAAGGAATATTGTCGAATGTTGCCAACAACATTTGACTATATTGTCCAAGCCATAAAACCTGTATTGCGTTTCACTGCCACTAATTTCCAGAAACCTATCTCTGTAGAAGAACGACTGATGGTGACCTTAAGGTAAGAAAACTAAAAATTATAATACTTAAATCATATTGTTCAATGTTAAATAAAATTCCCGTGTCAAAGCGTTAATGAATGTATTATTACTATTATTACAGTGAAGAGTAATATCCATGTTGGCTGGACGGCGGTGGATTATTCAACTTAGACAGCTCATTAAGCAGATGCTCCTGCATCTGTGTTCTAAAATGTAATTTGTTCATTGGCGGCAACTGTTTCATGTATGGTAATATTGATTTAAACCATAAAATGTCGTCATCGTTGGCATCTTGTTGATCCTCTCGAAGAAGTTTCAATTTTTCTCTTTCGAGCTCCATGTAGGTTTGTAAATCGTCATCTTGTCTTTTGCGTTTTGTAGCTTTTTTTTTGGCGGCTGGTGAGGGTGATGGTGCTTGAAATGTAGGCGAAGGAGTTGGAGCTGAAGGCGACGGAGTTGGAGGTGAAGGCGAAGGATTTGGAGCTGAAGGTGAAGGAGTTGGAGCTGATGGCGAAGGAGAGGGTGAATGTATTACAGTAAAATTGACATCCTGCAAAATAGATGTTGATAGCTGTGTGTTGTTGTTGTCAGCCAGAAATGTCATGTTAGATATGTCTTCTACGTTAGCAGCGCCTGTTCGCTCTTGCAGATCTATTGAGTCGCATTCTGTTATGTCATCATCTATTTCAATATTTCCATATGTTTTTCGTGGTTTCAAAACTACTGTTAAAAATGACATGTTTTCAAAATAGGGCCAAGTGCCTGTATACTTTGGCTCATTGTCAGCGTCAGTCCCAGAACGCGGCTTGGGAATTTTTTTTAGTTCTTTCATGAACGTGTCTCTCAAATTCTTCCATTTTTTCTTCAGAACTTCACCTGAAAAAAAATAGATTAGATTTATTTATTTCATGACAAAATTACAGTATAAATTTGCATGGATGCCAAAGTTATCCGAATTAAGACCATGATCGACAAACAAAATTAAAACAATAGTAGAAAAAAATAATAATAGTTAGACAAATTATACACTTAATACATAAAGTTATTTCTCCACATAGGGATCTCATAGGGAGAGGGATAATACGTGTTTTTATCTATTTCAGGTATTTAGCTACGGGCATACAATTCCGGCAACTCGCTTTTTCATTCAGAATTTCAAAATCTGCTATTTCTACCATCGTGTCACAACTTTGCAAAGCTATATGGACACAGTTAGTTGCGAAGCACATGCCCGTACCTACTGAGGATATATTTAAAACCACAGCACAATGTTTTTGGGACAGATGGCAGTTTCCTCACTGCATCGGATGTATAGATGGAAAGGACGTTCGCATAAAAAAACCAAAAAAATCTGGTTCCATGTACTACAACTACAAATCCTTCTTTTCGATTGGCTTATTAGCAGTTACTGATGCAAATTATAAGTTTTTAATGATAAATGTGGGTTCCTATGGAAAAGACAACGATGCTGGTGTTTTCGCTGAATGCCCTCTACACAGTGCAATAGAACAAGGAAAACTAAAAATACCAAAAGAACAGCAATTGCCCGGCTCAGATATCAAAGCTCCATATGTTCTACTAGGAGATGCGGCATTTCCACTTAAAGAATACCTTATGAGACCTTTTCCGGAACGATCAACGACTAAAGGAGACCCTAAAGATAATTTTAATTATCGCTTATCTCGAGCACGGATGGTGGTAGAATGCTCTTTTGGTTCAATAACTTCTAAATTCAGAATCTTGCATAAATGCATCGAAACGGACGTAGAAAATGCAGTTCATATCGTTAAAGCTATATGTTTATTGCACAATGTGATCCGTGACCTTGAATCAATAAATGAGACTGAATCTGTATCTTTCCGGGAAGCCTATGCAAGTATGCCACGAACACTGCATAATTCACGAAGGAATTTTAATGCTTCATCAAGAGCAGCAGCACAAGCCAGGGAAAATTTTAAATTATATTTTGAACAACATCCTTTACAAAGAATGTAAAAATAAATAAAGGTTTTGTAAGTACTTACTTGTAGCTCCACTTATTTCGGCCAACTTCTCCCATTCGCGGTGCGATAATAATCGGTTATGGTAATTTTTATTTCTTTTGTCCCATAATATTGGACGTTCTTGTACATGAATAATTAAAAGTTCAATATCCGTCATTTTAGAAACAAAACGACACTCGTACAGCCGCCGCCGCGTTCGTTTCGCGTCAAAATATCAAACAAACTGATCGCGTTCGCTTCGCACCGTGCCGCGTCGCCCGCACTCTGTGCCGGGATTGGTCACGTAGGACACTTGTATTGGCTGGCGGCTGTTTGAATTTTTCGCGCCGAATCGGACCGCGCCGCTTCGCTTCGCGTTCGCAAGTAAATCGCTCACCTAGGACACCGCGTTACAATATGGGGATCCACTGTCGAGATTTGGTTCACGGCCAGTGCAGTGTGGCTAACTTTAGTGTCGTGTGACGAATAAGGGAGCGACCACACCGGTGCTTAACGCTGCGTATACGCAGCAAAATGTATGAAGAATACGTGTCGTATGCGTCACGTATTCTTCATACATTTTGCTGCGTTCTACGGTACGTTAGCGTATTTTGAGCAGCGGTGTGGTCGCACCTTAACCCTTTCAGGCCGAACGCTGTCAGCGCTTTGCGCATCGCTATGGCGAAATATAAATAAATAAATAAATAAATAAATATAAGGGGACAATCTTACACAAATCGACCTAGTCCCATAGTAAGCACAGTAAGGCTTGTGTTATGGGTACTAGACGACGATATATATAATAGGTATAAATACTTAAATACATAACTCAACAAAAACATCCATGACTCAGAAACAAATATTCATACTCATCACACAAATATTTGCCCTTACCGGGATTCGAACCCAGGACCTTCAGCTTCGTAGGCAGCGTCACTACCCACTAGGCTAACCGGTTGTCAAACATAAACACAATATACTTATAAAAACAATTCAGTACATTCCTCATAGTTACGTTTTGTTTGCCGTCGACATGGTATAGAAGATTTGTAGTTATAGGAACACAACTCGTTCCAATGCCAGCGAATATATATCACATTCATGTCGTTTTTCAATATAAAAAATACCTATTTATTATTTGGTGTGAATAATTCGCATGATGTTTTTTAGGCATGAATGATATTAGCCGGCACTGTAGGTACATATAGGCACAATCAGAGATAGGCGTAATCAATTACTTTTAGAATTAATTACACGATTACATTCCAGTAATCGTGATAATCGATTACTTGGATAATCAAAATTACTGTAATACTAGTACTATGATTACATTTGTAATCCATTCCTTTGGAATCGGTATTGTAAACCACTACTGTAATCTTGATTCCTCAGTAATCAAGTACTTAAGTAATCTGGATTACTTTACTCCAATTCCAGACTAGATTACCTACTTCATTGGCATTTGAAGGAATGATTGCGTTTTTTTGTACTCCAGTATGAAAACAATTGCAGTAGCCTTCAAAGAAACAAGCTAAAGGAACTACCGCGAATAGTCCCAAATTTCATCAAATTAGGTAATTTAATTTAAATCAAAGCTAACCTTTTGCCCGCCAAAAGTCAAAAAGTATGTTGCAATTTTTTACTCTGTCATAAACATAAACTAAAAATATGTCATTTAAATTGTCACTTTGCAAAGGGTTAAGCGTAAAAGGTCACGCACAGAATGAGGGATTGACTGACCGACCGACCGACCAACTCAATTGTAATAATAATATAGAAGTAATCTGGAAGTAATCAAGTCAACAATTCCAGTAATTTGGAATCGACATTGATTCCCAATTACTAGTAATTATAGTATTTGTATAGATGATTACTGATTCCTTAATATGTAATGGTAATTCACCGTTTCACTTGATTCCATTACCAGTAATCTGTCACCTGGCTGTCAGATTACAAAGTAAAATCAAGTAATCGTGTAATCCGGAATCGATTACGAAATGCCCATCTCTGGGCACAATGCGCCCAACATGTAATAATAGTACATTGTGATACAAGTGAGGTATGTTGATAATTACATCAGAGGCGTAATTATCACGCGACCCGCAGGTGAGCGTGATAAGAGAGCCGAGGATTGTAATTATCAAAGCTCACGCGTTTCATACGATGTTTTTCAACACATTTTGCGAGGAAAAAATCCTTTTCATAAGATGAAAATTTGATAGGCCTGTCAAGTTATTTTCTTTACTTATTGATGTCAACAGGTTTTTACTCACATGTTGTATACATCGTCAAGAATTTCTAGTGGCGTCCATTCTTTTTATCACTTTTCTAGTCACCACGAATCAATATTTTTGTTAATAACCCAACACGCATTAACAATGTTTACAAATATCTGTGAAATAACCTATAATGGCGCGCATCAATTTTTTTGTGAAGTTTGCGCAGTGCGCGCGCATTAGATGAAATCTCTAAACAGCCAATACAAAATAAAATAAATAATTTCGTTTTAAAATGTTATCTTTATTAATTCATGTAAAATGTTATCAAAAGTGAATAGTTTTACTAAATTAACTGTTTCTATATTATATCCAAAAAGAAATAGTCAATTAATTAACAAAAAGGATTTAATTTGTTTAGTCGGGTAAGAATCCATTTGCCGAGAATTTTAAAAAAAGCTGTACATTCGGTACAACCCGGTTAGTTTAAGAATGCACCGTGTGCATGCATACATCTTGCTGCAAGGTGCCAACGTGACTTAATCGGGATATAACCATAACACACAAGTATCGTAATGTTATTAAACACGCGTGTTTTATATCCAGGATTATGAGCCTACAAGCGACACAATAAGAGGTACGTTACGAGCAATTGTGTTGAAAACTAAGTTACGACGAAATATTTTTACTGGGACACTTAGGGTCGAAACGCACTGACAGCGGTGGCGGAGCGGCGCGGCGCGGAGGCGGTACCGGTTGTAATGTTCGAAATAATACGAAAGGGTCCGCACAGAATTCCGCGCCGCTCTGTGCGGGTCCTTTCATATTAGCTGGAACATTACAACCGGTACCGCCTCCGCCACCGCTGTCAGTGCGTTTCGGCCTTTACTGATATGTATATGGGATTTATGTAAGAATTTTTGACCTCAATATTTGTAAGTTTGGTATTGTAAGATTTAAAATGAAAATAAATGGACGTAAACATTGTTCTTCATGGTTTCCTTTAATATTTATTCACTATAGTGGAAATGCCCTCACATCCAATATTTGACAGCTGTCATCCCAGTACAATTTATGTCATCATTGACGTTTATTGTACCGGGATGACGGCTATTAAAAAAAATCCAATTATAATTTCCTTGTAGATCTGTACCAAAACCAGTACCACGACCCAACACAACTTGTTGCTGCCTCATTTACATTCAGCCGAAGTGAGCAGGGAAGTGGGCAGGACGGGCGTAAAATGCGGTATTACGCCCGTCCTACCCACTCCCCTGCTCACTTCGGCTGAATGTAAATCAGGCATAGGGCATGGCAAGATACACACTATTATTGGACTATCTGTTTTATATTATCTATTTTATATTACAAGTCGTCGCCTCGTAGGTACAGTCGTGTTCTCCAATATCTATACAGACAACCTTTCAAAAATATCTACACATGTGTCTTATGTCAGTATCAATAAAGTCTCTGTATAGGTATTTTTGAAAGGTTGTCTGTGTAGATATTGGAGAACTCGACTGTACCACTACGTAACGGCCCGACCACTACATAGCGCGAATTGCGGCGCGGCAAGCGTTTTATCTGTTCATTGCGCGGTCGAGACGCGCAATGTACTGTGGTTAGTTGGGATCACACGCAGTGAATTATAAAAACCGCTGCCGCTGCCTCCGCCGCTTGAATTCGGGGCCGGGCCGTAAGCTTATATCACGAGAAGTGCCAATAAGTAAATAAATAAACTGGTCTAGGCTTTTTTTGTCAATAGATCATCTTTCAGACTGTTGACACCTATTATATTTTACACAGTTTTGACAATAAATGTTATATTATATTATCTTATCTTTCGCTTGTAAGCTTGAAGAATAGGTACCTAAAGCTCTGCATAGAAAACTCCCATGAGACATTAGAACAGTGAAACTGGTCGGCGGGCAATTTGACCTTAACCTCTCGTATGGCGATATTGCCGATGTCAAAATTGTCCAGACAAATTAGGATATTTTAAAAAACTTTATTTTGGTTCATTTAAATTTGCCCTATAATATTAAAGATAAATCATACTTCATACGTTTAAGTTATAGTTATAAGTTATATAGTAAGAACTTTATCTGTATATCTCTCTGGGTGCCCTGAAAACCAGTGCCTTTAGCATGCATTTGCTGGTGGCCTATGCTGAGTGGCATCCATTTTGGTGAATTCCAATTGTAAGACACACATGTAACATGATATCACACCAAATAAATATATTTCTTTCTTTCATTTAAATCTATTTAATTACTGCCGGCCTTCCGGGTGGAAAGTTTGTTGGATTGTCTTGGTCTGTGCTTAGAATAACGTTTTATAATGAAATAAACAAAAAACGCTATTGTAAATTTATGTTTTCAAAACCGTATTTTTCCTGAAGTATGTCCATAAAGCGGCAACTTTTGCCGCCCGCTGCAAAAAGTCCCTCTTCCTGACCAGGTGGAGACGTAAAATTGTGTACTCACTACTGTCTGTAATAGAGAAAGCCTCAGATCGCAAATATTATCGCAATTGCCTTCGTCTCGAGCGACACATGCCCGCGATCTGAGACCCCTGTTTTACCGCCCTAGGTAGTATGTATGTGTAGAAACATGAATGCAAATTAAACTAATAAATGTTATCGACACCCGTAAGTGTTCACAATAGCAAATTGCTGTTGCTTAAAGTATCAAACCGTTTAGGTCCATTTAACAGTCGGTACCGGTTTGATATTCCGGCGTTTTAGGGCTTCGGTGCCTACGTAATATAGTAAGTTGTATAGAATATCACCAACTACTTAAAAGGAAGATCATTTATTAAACTTAACGAGCGCAGGTTATCAGAGTAAAGTGTGTGAGCTTCTACATTAGTTTCTCTAACTACAATGCGTTGACCCCATTTCGCGATGACGTCAGCTAATGGAATCATCATATCATTGTGAAACGAATAGGTTTTAGAAGGTGGAAATAAAAGATGATTTGTATAAAGAATTTATTGTTCAATACCATTAATTACCCACAAGTACCTAAGGTTACAATTAAAATTCAAGTATGTCAAGTCGGTCTTTACCTTTTAAAGTCGATTCAATGCAAGTTAGCTTGACATTAAGGTCAACGAAGGCAGAGTACATGCACTCACCGCAGTATTAATATGAATCACTGCATGCGTTGCCAACTGTTTCAGTCAAAATAACATGACTTGCTCAATTTCAGCGTGGGCGAAAGGTGAAGCAAACAAGGATGAGTGAACACCTTTTTATTTATTCTCAATAAAACAGAATATAATTTTCACTGACTTAAGTTAAAATGGGAATAAATCAAGGGATTAGTATTTCATCTTGGCTGCATAAACATATACACAAATATATCGTATTTTAACTTCGGAACAAAAGTGAAATTTAGTATCTCAAAAAATAGTTTCCGTATAATCTGAACTGAAACATTGTTAGTTTTGATATTTATATATTTTAATGCTACAACAATTTTACATGAGTCTATGACAGTTTCTTCGCTTTCTGGTAGAGAGTATCAACAACCTTGCTCATATGGTGGATGGTTTCCAGAACAGTCTCATAGGTTTTCTCAAGGGGGGATTCATCAAACACAATCAAGACGCCTTCTCCTTGGTCGAGGATACCATTCAACTTCTTGTCCAGGATCATTTGGGACAGTTTCTTCTCTACCTGGATAACGGGGAGACGGATGGTGCGGGCCACATGTTCAACCTGGACACGCGCATAGGGCTCTACTATACGACATAAGTTCTGTTCCAACATAGTATCATATAGAGCACCGAGGTGAGCTCTCACAACTGCATCTTCTTCAAGTTCCGGCTTGTAAGTCTTAAGTGCAGCTTGGAAGTCGGCTAAAGATCGTTTATGAGAAGCAGTAGCTACCGCTCTCATGGCTTCTAACTCTTTCCCTGCATATTTGAGGGCCGCTTTGCTGCCACACACAACAGCAACTTCCTCTGCCTGATTCAGCATGATTTTTGACAACAACATGTATTTTAGGCCCGTGAGGGCTTTGGGGCTATCGGCGCCATCGTATCCTTCGAAAGCTTCGTAGAAGTATGAGTAAGCAGTTTTGAAATCGCGCTCATCCGCAGCGTGGAGGATGCCGGACTGCAAATCGAGCGCGGCCTGCATCTTAGGGGGGCAGTAGATCGCGTTCGCCGTGGTTCTAGCCGATGTTAAGGAGGCCCTCGCTTTCGGCAGATTGCTGAGGGCATGGAAGGTTTTGCTCTCAAACAGAAGTACTTCAACTAGTAGATTTTTATCATCGAGCTTCTTGAGCTCGCGCAGCAGCGCGGTGGCGAGGTCCAGCGCCTCGGTGTACATGTCCGTGTCGTAGTACAGCGCGATCAGGCGCGCCTCCAGCGACTGCCGCAGGAACGTGCGCCGCTCCTCTTTGGCCCATTCTATACACTCTTTACACAACTGCACTTCTATGCCGATACCTGCCTCCAAATCCAGGAAGAAGTCGACCAACGCGCGCACTAGTTTCGCCGCTTTCGCCTTACTTATCAGGCTGAGGAACGGTCGGGTAGCTTTGATCAGTTCCGCCAACTCCTTGGCCTTGCCCTCCTTTTTGTACTTCTCGCCGAGGTTCAGGATGCCCTGCTCCTTGGCCCTTATGTTTTCTTCATCGTCTTCGGGCAATTCTCCAGTACTGACCATCTTGTCGGTCATGCGGACGTCCTCCTCTCTGGTTGTTGACGACGACACACGCGAACGCTCGAATAACATAGCGCCGGCCATGATGTGGATATTTATACGCTTAAACTAAAAAAATCCTTTAAGTAAACAGTGAATTCCACTACGACCGCTAGATATTTCCTTTGTACAATTTTGTTATATTCGCAAAGTCATCGACGACCTCTCTTTTTTTTTTGTCACCAAGTCGTAGACGCGAACTGGGTTGCCAGTTGAATTCTACAAAACTACTGTAAAATGGTTTGTCTATGCCTATTTTTATACAAACAATATTATTTTGGAATTGTAAAATATATTTAATTAATTACGTGTAATATCAATGTTATATTGCTATTATTTTCGTTAAAATTGGTTATCTTTCATAAATTACTGGTTGGATGAAATAACTACTGGACATGGACTTTGGTGTCAGTTTTTCTTTTTAATGACAATAATGTCGCCGATGTTGACGTTTTTGAATTGATAATAATTATACTGCTCAGATTGATGCCACTCCACTATTAACTAACTAACTACTGCTCAGATTATTGACTAGCCATTATTAACTACGTTCCACAATGGCGTCAAAACTGAAAGTAAGTAAGAGTTGCAATACATATCCCATTTTTCCTTCCAATAGTCTGATAAGATAAGATAAGCTAGGTGTCAGTGCCATAATATTTGCTCAGATTATTGACTAGCCATTATTAACTACGTTCCACAATGGCGTCAAAACTTAAAGTAAGTAATGCCCGTTTCACACGAGGGCAGAACAGTGAGGGCAGAACAGTGGGCAGCACAGTACTGCTACTGTTTGAACGCACAGAACAGTACTGTCTTGTACTGTTCTGTGTGTTCAAACATAAGCAGTACCGTGCTGCCTACTGTTCTGCCTCACTGTTCTGCCTCACTGTTCTGCCCTCGTGTGAAACGGGCTTAGGAGTGGCAATACATATCCCATTTTTCCTTCCGATAGTCTGATAAGATTAGCTAGGTGTCAGTGGTATAATATTTTTATGAACAGTCACGCGTCCTAGCAGAAATAGGATCGGACGAAGGGATTACGACTATTAGGTACCGATCCGATTCCCTGAAGGTGCACTATGCTCTGAATGTTCTGCAGAGAGGTGCCACTGATGCTACGTATGGCTATGTGATGCTTTATCAGTTACGTTAAAATGTAATTGTTAGACAGACACATTATTTTTGATAAACCCTGCGAATATAGTTATTAATATTATATACATATTTTGTTTAAATACAATTATTTCTTGTTTTAGACGGAAATCATCGTTGGCGTAGGGCAAAATTCAGAAAGCGTTTGTATGCTTTTTGATATATGTAAAGAAGTTAAACATTTTTATGAAACTCCAGCGATTTTTTTAACCAAAACGGATTTTTCGGACAAGTCTTTCAGCGTCATGTGCACTGTACACCAAATTATGGACGAAGAGAAAAATGAGAAAACAAAAGGTCTCATTTTAAATCTAATTGTTGACTACCAGTTACAGTGGTTGCAATATGTAAACGATATAGAAAACTTTGAAAAACATATGCTAGATAAAAGTCTACCCAAAGAAGAAGTGTTCAAAGCACTCAATTATACCATGGAAAGCTTGAACTACCGCTTGAAAAATTTCCAAAGATTTGTCGAAAAGCATCGAACTGGATTAACGAATGAAAATCACGCTATTTTAAATGCAGAGTTAGAAATTGTAGAAGAAATGCATAAAGAAATTCTCAAAGCATTGGTAGACAAATTAAAGTGTTTCCGAGGTATACAAAGTGGTCCGGAATTCGATATTAAAATAAAATCTGAAGTTGACGATCTTTTACAGTGGTTAGATAAAATTAGTGATTACTTAGCAATCCTCCTTAGTAATTACGTAAGTTTCAACGTACCACATTTTAGTGGCGATTTGACAAAGACTTTACAGCAAATAGTTGAAGAACTGAAAACGAACGAGTCACCATCAGCTATAAAACTGTTAGAAGAACTCAAAGAAAAAGGAAAAGACATCGGTTCCATGATAAGAGCAACAACAAGCCATGACCTTGAGATAAATAAAGTTGTAGAGAAAATTGCTGTCCTGGATGACCGTATTAGGCGCTTAGAACAAGAAAATGCACTAGCTGCTCTTGGTGCTCTTCGTTACAAAAAAGACTACCTCGAAACAAGATTAGCTTCGTTAGATAATCTGAAAACTACATTAAAAAGTATTCATAACTTGGCGGAGTATGTACCAACGGACATTTCAATAGAAGATATGTGCACATGCACTGATTTCTTTCAAATGAGAATTTTTAATCATTCACTTCCACCTCCAGAGCGTGAGCGTTTGATCTCGCAATTATGTTACTTGTGGGATATAGCAGTCAATGGGAAGAAGGATAAATCTATAATATCAATCCTCAGTTCAGCTGACGAGAAAGAGGAATTTACTGATGAACTGGGAATTTACTATATAGACGATCATGGAAGAAAAATATATACAAAGCCCGATGAAGAGGACAATGTGGGTATATTATACCAATGTAATGAACATGATCAATTAGTACCCCTTTCAGATGATTCAGAAAATGTCTATTTTTACAATGAATGCGGTAGGTATTTCTTTGATCGTAATACTAGACAGAAAATTTATAAAGCTCATGCCACAGCCAGTGAATTCATGATGGATAGCTCTGGAGTCCTGTTAAAGTTAAAGGAAGTCCGAAACGGTATCACATATTACTACGACAACTTCGGACGTTATTACATGAACGAGGAAAATAGGCGTATCTACATCGAAGAAGACGCCACAAGTGAATACGAAAATGATGGTTTTGGCAATCTTGTTCGCATAAGAAGTCAATTAGATATATTGGAACCTTGCCCTGCTGATGAAAACGTCACAGAAGATTTCAACTATTTGAAACGAAACGTTGGAGCTGCGCTGCGTGAATGTATCGCGGAAACTATAATGAAGCAGCCTTCAGACCCAATAAAATATTTGGCTACGGCTCTCATTAAATATAGAGACAATATTGAACAGAGAGAAAAGAGAGCTAGAGAACAAGAACAATTAGACGTGGAAAGGGAAATACGTGCTGCGGAGGAACTCGCGGCTTTGGAGAAAGCAGCAAGAGAGGCTGCCATGCTGATGGTGCAAGGTGGCAGTGAGGCTAGCTACGATTCCAATCTGATACACTACGCGACTCAGTCACCTGATAATGATTCGACAAGTTCAAAAAAATGAAGAAAATGTTCAGATACTAACGCTTGATTAAAAGTTGTGATATTTTCCACATTTTTTCCAGTGAACCAGGGAACGACGGTTCTTGTCGTTTTAAACTTTTGGATGTTGACTTGTGAGACTGACATGAAATACGTCCATGACAATGCTTGTGTGGATGATCGGGTTTATATTAAATAAACCTCGCAGTCCTTTTACTCCTTTGGGTGAGGCAGATTGGTTTCTTATTTTGATGCATTCGTAGTAGGCCAGTTTCTTTTTTGGCCCACTCGGAAATACACAAAAACAAAAACAACTTACTCAGAATCTACTTAAATAAAAACTGACCTACTCAAAACCCGGCAAAGTAAGAAAGCGACGGCCTATGAAATCACCAAAAAAGAAACTGACATCACCACACTGACACCGAAAAAGAATATGACAAAATAAGAAACTGGCCTACTAAGAATCCGAAATATAAGAAACCAACCTGCCTCGCTGGCTTTTACTTGGGATGCTGATCATACAGTTATTAAAGCTTTTTTTGCTCTAGGATGAAGCACTATTTATTTAACTTTAGCGCTGTGTAGCATGTTGTACCTACGTTTCTTAGTTGACTTCAAATAAAGTTCAAATAATATTGATATAGATATACACCCTTCTTAGTCCATAATCCTAATGCATAGTCCTACTGGAGGACCAAGGTCAGTTTTTTGTATGTGGTTTTATCAGCTGTATTTTCTAGTTACAATCCTGCACAGCTATAGTATACGAGATTTGGAACTGCACGGCTAGCGGGCGACGGCGCGCGAGCTCTCTCGATTTTTCTCGCACTATCCGTCTCTCTCTTATTAGAACACTATAAGAAGAGGTATAGTGTGATAAAAATCGAGAGTATGTCGCGGCCGTCACAGGTCCGTTTGCAGGTCTTTTGACACACACATATAACGTAAATTGGCACTGCTCATCAAAATAATAATAAAAAGTTTATTTAACTTACGAGTTACGAAACAAAGTTCAATATCCATGCACGCTCTTTTTAGCACTTATAAAATGATTGTAATACTTTTTACAGCTTATTTGTGCATACATTAGCATTGAAAACTCGGTATGCGAATAATTACGACCTACGACTTAAAAAAATAGTGCTACACTGCTTCAATCGATTGGAGTGACAATTTAGAAATAAATCGGTATGAATCAAATAATTGTGAATAAGAAAATAACAATGTATTCCTTAATAACACACGATAATACAAAATAAAATCACATTGATCCATTCGATCGAAACCGACATATTTTATGAATTAAAAACTTAGGAATATATCAAACTAATTTTGAATGTAGATCCAAATACATAATCGAAAGACTCTAGAGGTCTTTGCATTTGTAACGCCTTTGCAGGATACTTTTGTTAGCAGATGACCATGATCATAGAATACTCTAGTATTCTAGGTTCATGCAGACTACTGTGAATACTCTCTATTTGATTTCCTAAAATTAATTATTACATAGTAACCAATCGATTCCTTTAATTAGCCACCATCAATCGTAATCGGATATTATGATAATCGATTTACTCTAGCCACATCACTCACTACTCCATACGTCATATTGGAACATTTGGAACTGTCAAAAGACCAGTCCCAAATCTCGTAGACTGTATAGCACGCTAGCACATTGACAGCTACGGTCATGTTTAACGTAAATTTTTTTCGTCTTTAGCTAATATGGTAAACCTTCAGCTCCGTGAAATGAAATCATTCATACGTCTTGCACAGAGGGGCTACCGCGAAACGAAAACGAACTTCGTGCATTTCCCTCTCTGTCGCTTGAACTAGCAAGCGCGGCAGAGAGGGCGTTACGTTAGCGGCCTGCAGTAGCGGGCACAGAGGACTTTTCTATGTAGCGGGCAATAGTAAATTTCACAGCTAATGACAAGTTTACTGTCCGCCGCGCCAGTGTGATGCGGGCTTAAAACGAAAATAACGTCAAGTGCTAATATGAGGGGCTACCGCGACATGAACACGAACTTCGTTCGTGTATCTCTCTTTCTGTCGCTCGAATTAGTAAATGCGACAATGACGGAGATACACGAACGAAGTTGATGTTGTGAAATGTTTGACGGGTGTAAATTTGTGTAAGTCGCTCGAGAGACCCCCGGTAAGTTGCCTAAGTGGGTAATGGCAACATATTTGCCGTCATAGATGAAACAAAAACTATTGTATTCTGACTGACTTACTGTTCAAATTTGAATAACTTGATCAGTTGTCAAATAGTCAAAGGGTTAACACTATGAAAAGAATTGCAGTCGCCGGTTTTTAAATAAAGTTACTGTACAAACAAATATTTGTCTGCAGCTTTAAAAGCTTGGATTGATTGTTTACCGTTTTACGACTTTTCGGCTGGCCTTGGTGCCGGTGACAAATTAGATGCATCTAACCCTCGGAATAAGGATAAGCAGTCTAACCCGTTCGAGTTGCCGGAGTCCGAATTTATTCACATTTATAAATATCTCCTAGAAAACATGTATGATAAAATATTATACTATTTTTACTTGCAGGCTTCTCTGCAGAATGGGGCATCATGGCCCCATTATACAGGACGCAACTATGTGTATAGGGGGATAAAGACATACTTCCATCGCATTCCAACGCATAACCGTGTCCTATTCTGCGGCCGTGATGGTGGCGGTTTCACGCGTAGTGTACTTGCTGACAACAAACAAGTTAAGCCTGAATCACACTGGGGCGGCCTGCGGTCATGCAGTGGCGGTCAATAGTAAATTTGACAGCTAATGACAAGTTTACTATTGAATTAACCCCCACCGTCGGCCACGCTAGTCTGTTAGCGGCTTTAGGCAGCGGGATGCAGCTTTTATGTGGCGGACGTAACAAATTAGCGGGGATTTGTCTGTGGTATATAAATAGGTTTCAAAAACTACTATAGAATTGATTTTTTTTACTGCAGCAACTCTACAATTTTTGACAGATGTCGGCCATATTACGATTACGATTTGTGAATTTGACGAATTCTCTACTCCTCGATAATATCATATCATATCATTTAGTTAAGCGAAGTAATACTTTATCAGGAACTCGTTTTGAACGTCAGCAACAGGGCGAATTTAAAAATGTTCCACAGTAGAAATTCTGCTAGGTAGCAGTAAATATAAGTGAATACAGTGAAAACAATTTCTGATGTCTAAGTACTGCTTGCAATGATTAATCTTTTAGGACAAGGTTTTCCAATATTTTATGCAAATTAGCATGCATTAGTCGAAGTGACGTATGAGGCTTCGAATGTTTTCATCACGTGCCGTCGCGAGGATTGTGTGTACAAATACAAGTGCGTGAATTTCGTAGCGAGTTGGATTTACTGTCGTGATTTTCCTGCCACTGATGGCCTTGTAGGCCGGTTAGTGCGACAGTTTCGCCATGGCTCCCCGACCGCCCGGTCCTCCGCCGCCTCCCGGGCCGCCGCCGCCCCCCGGCCCGCCTCCGCCTCCTATTTTCGGAGGTTCATCAAAGGGAGGCTCAGGCGACAACAGGAACGCCTTGCTTAGCTCTATCAGGCAGGGAACTCAGTTGAAAAAGGCGGTTACAGTGGACAAGAGTGGACCGTATATACCAGGGAAGGTGCCGAGTTCTGGTGGAAGTGCGTCTCCCGTTGGCAATGGGGTCAGAAGTGGAGGAGGCATGCAGAATGGAGGCAGCACGGCACCGCCGATGCTGGGAGGGCTTTTCGCGGGCGGCATGCCCAAGCTGAGAGCCACGGGCAAATTTGGTGGTGGTGAGTACACCTTCCATGTAATAAGATCTAATTCTAGCAAATAAATATCTAAATACTTGAATCACACTACTACACTACAAAAATCTGCATAAAATAATCAGTGTTATGTTCCTACATAACTTTTGTATATGTTCTGTTATTGTCAGAAATACATTCCATTGTATTATTAAATGTCACTATAAACAAGAATATCTGTGAGTAGAGTAACCAGCATTTCCCAAAATCTGTTGGTCCAACGTCTCACAAACTCAGTCATATAAATTAAATGCAGTCAATAAAGGTACAAGTTGAACAAGTGCCTATTTCAAATGAAAATGGTGACAAAAACATTAATTCAACCGATTGGGTTGAATTAGTGTTTTTGTCAATACATAATTGATTACCTTTTAATACAGCTCTACTTTGATTTTAATTCATCCAATATTTATACATATATGACAATTCGTTCCAATGTTTTCAGTCATTAGCTTTCAATTAATTGTTCAAAGGTTAGCTGGAAGAGATCCCTTATAGGGATATATAAGCTTGCCTTTGTACTTTAATTATCTGATATGATATATACGTGTGCGTGTTATTGTGTACAATATATTATGTACAAGTCAATACATAATATATGTCGAACCTCAACAAAGTCTAGTTTTTCCTCTGGATTTGAATGGAAAGTCAGATGGCAGTCACTTTTCTAAAACTAGTGCCTACTATACATTTTGGGAATAAATGCCAAACCACACCCTCTGCTCCTTAAAGGGTATATATATAACTGGGAAAACATTAGCAATATGTAATGATGATACATACACATGTATGTTAACCACTAAAATAAAAACAAAATACCTATGGTGAACAAATAAATATAGTCATATACATAATAATAAATATAAGGGAACACACATGTATTACACAAATCCAAACTAGCCCCATAGTAAGCTCAATAAGGCTTGTGTTATGGGTACTACACAACAATATATTTAATAAATATAAATACTTAAATCCACATAAAACATACAAGACTCAGAAACTAATATTCATGCTCATCACACAAATATTTGCCATTACCGGGATTCAAATCCAGGACCTTCAGCTTCATAGGCAGTGTCACTACCTACTAGGCTAACTGGTTGTCAGTAAATATGTGCCGTATGTGTGTGTGTATGTACTTCCTAATGTGGTCTGCCAACTTCATAATTTCTAAACATATGTACATAATTACAAGTGAATACTGATATGATATCACTGATAAGGATATTTAATTACATTATTGATTGTCCTCTCCACTTGGCTGAAGATAAAGGGTAGATTAGTGCTGTATCGAGTTTTGCATGTTTTATAAACACTAGCCCAGCATGATAATGTTTATGTTAGACATAGAACATTCGTCCTTCATTAGCCATTCAAAAGCAAGTATGCAAGTGAAAGAGGACCACTTTGCTTTAGGAAAGAAAAGTGGTCCAAAGATGGTATCCGAAATGGAAAAAGGAAAAAAGGGAGACAGAAGAAAAGATAAGAAGATAAAGAAAGATAAGAATTTAAGAGGATGCCTTGATTCGAGTCGAACACGCCCCCTAGACAAAGACACGCTAATGCCTTCCGCGCACGAGAAAAAGAGATTGAACACTTCAGGAATGGCTTTTTTGGTCAAATTTCGATAAATACCTAACTTAGAGAAGTTTTATTTAAATTTCATAGTGAGATTTTAGATGAGATAAAATACTATAGTATTAACTTGATTGTGTCGTAAAATAATGTATCGTTTGAGTAGGCTGAGTAAAAAAAGGAAAATACAGACCCAACTTTGGAATTTTTCCCATCGAGGAAATTTTAAGCAATCATGTATCGGTAAAATCAGAAAAACAATCATATAGTCAAGAATCATATATCTGAAAATCAGACCTTATTGTTTCTTAATCTAGTCAGAACGGCGTTTCAAAGCACGCGATAATTTCCAATGCACCGCCTTAAAGTCATATCCGGAGCTATGTGTATTATATAAGAAAAGCTCTACGTAGTCGGTCCCAAAGTTCTGTCACAAATGAAAATAATGATAAAAACAAAAGTAGCAATCAATTTTTTATAAATTATATACTGATTTAAAGTACATTTAATAAAGAATTAAAATTACTCAAAAATATTCAAAATGACCTTTATTTTAAATACAGGCCCTTAATCCGTGCGGCCAGTCGTCTATCGCAGCACGCACCATTTTCATATCTATCTCAGTGACTGCTTTTCTTAAAGATGACTTTAGGCTCTCCAAATTTTTATGTGGTTTAGCACAGACCTTCCCCTCTAAGACCTGCTAAATTTTATAGTCCAAAGGATTAAGGTCCGGACTAGAGGAAGGCCAATCTTCGTGTCTTATAAAGTCGATTTTTTGACGGTCAAACCAGGCTTGAGTGGTCTTGGCTTTGTGTGCTGGCGCAGAATCCTGCTGGAACACAAAATTATGTCCCGAAAATAGCGTGTTGGGCAGATCTTTGACAAGTTTATCCAAAACTGTTTCTTGGTATACTTTCGCACTGATTTTGACACCTTTTTCGCAAAAATGAACCTCAGTTGGCCCGTAATAAGATACACCCAACCAGACCATCACTGATGATGGATGATGCCCATGTTGCACCCGCGGAACTCTTTTTCCTGCTTCTTCAGAGCTCCTAGCGTACACTCTATCATTCTGTTTATTGTACTTCTCTTCAATATCGAAAATCTTTTCGTCTGTAAAGAGGATATCACGGTGTCGATTTTTCGCGTACCGCTTTAACAACTTCCGGGATCTTTTAAGCCTTATTGTTTTTAGACGGGCATTAAGTAAGTGCTCACGCTTTTTTTTGTATGCTCGTAGACTAAGATCTTCGTTTAAAACCTTTTTGACGGTTTTTCTACTGACACCCACCTGCAAAGCCATCAATTTCTGTTTTCGGACAGGATTTCTTGCTATGCGCGCCTTGATCGCTTTGATCACTGCTGGTGTTCGTACGGAGCGAGGCCGGCCAATTCTTTTCTTGTCCTCAATACTGGAGACTTCATTGTACCTATCAATAGTACGACACACAAGCCTAAGCGTTATTTTTAAATTTTTGAGCAACTTGAAAATGGTACTTGGCGAGTGCCCACAGCGGTGCAATGCTAAAACAGCTATTCGGTTTTCTTTCAATGTCCACTCCATCGTGAGAAATTGCAACGAATGACTGTTTTTTGTTTTAAAATAATTGTCAAACATTCAAAAATGGAATGCAATAAAATTTTCTTAAAATCATCTTCTAAATTTAAAAATAATATGCCAGTGACAGAACTTTGGGACCGACTAGGTAGATAGAGTCAGACGGAGGACTGGGGGATGCCTATGCCAAAGGTAACCAGACAATGTCTGAGGAAAACAAGTAGTAAATATGTGAGGGAGGGGTGATTGTCTTATTTTAGGACTCTTGTTTTAGTCAACTTATGGTGGTCAAATAATACTTATTAAGGTTGAATTTACTGTATTTTAATGATTAGTAGGTTACCTAAAAAAAAGGTGGGAATCAAAATTGTTCAGAATTTGATTCTCTACAACTTTGTTTCTCTTCATTCATGCCGTAAAACGTGGAACATAGGAGATAATGATAATATTTTGAATTTGTCGCGTTTTTCAGATTTAATTTCCAAAATATCGATCCTAGAAGAAAAATTGTGAGGACCAAACTTGTAGAGAATCAAATTTCCTACAGTTTTTCTTCTCACGGTTTTACTGTAAAATCAAAAATGGCCGAGTTATTCAAGAAAAATCGTTTTTCGAATATAAACAGGAGCCTGATTCAGTCTACTTTTTTAATTTACACTCCCAATGACCCCACGAGGGACTTACGAAAAAAAAATCCAAGAACTATTTATTCACGGGTAGGGTCGGTTTTTTGGATATAATGACTGGATTAATTAAAAATGTCATACATTGGCCATAGGGCCATGGTTAGTAATTTATTTTAATATTATTTTGTACAAGTTTGATTATCCACTACGTTTTTGCATAGTTATCAACTGCTTGTTGAGCGGGTTTCAACGAGTCTAAATACTAGGGGTTTATCTTGTGTGGTTTAGAAGTTCCTATGGCTACCTTCTGACTCCATCATCGGACCAGCTCTAGGCTGTTATTGCATTGTCGCCTAATTTACGTAAGGATACCAAATGTAAGAGCCCTCTTGAATGTCAGGAAGTACCTAGTTATAATTTAGCTTCCCAATTGTTACCCAAACAATACAAAGGGTGCCACAATGACCGATCCTGCGCCACCCGCATTCAGCGGACTCCCGCGACCTTATTATGGCACTCTTTGGGGAGGGCTATGTCCAGCAGCGGACGTCTCTCGGCTGATACAAAGGGTCAAACATACTGACTGACTAACACACCAAGTTAAACAAACGCTTGTAAAAACATAGCCTTTTCTACATATGTTTAATTTGACAATTTGCCTTTTAAGGCACTTTTATTGCTCATAATACGAACTTACACCTGGCTAACGTGTGTTCGAGGGATCAGGCAGATAATGTATGACACACAAGCGGATTACTCATACAAAACATTTTGTTATCGTAGTAAGTTTATGGATTTGGTAATAAACAAAAAAAAAATAGTTGAGATTATTTAAGTTGATCGATCATCAAACTAGTCCATTCAAAAAGCAACTCTACAGCTTCTACCCGCGCACAGTGAATCGAGTAGAACAAGCATATGGGACAAAATTATTTTAGTAGTTTTTTGAGCTTATACGAGCTCATTATGTATGATTATACATATACGTATAGTTTATGTACTTTGGTTCGTGACTTAGAGGGTTAGGGTGGGGGTTCAGAAAAAACAATATTATAAAAGTGAATCTACAATAATGAATTATATATTTTATTACATGTACACATAAAATACTAAATCTACTGTTGCAGTAATCTTTTAATCAACATCATTTTTAACATTATCATGCCATTACAAGGAAAAGTAAAACTAATTAGGAACTACATTTACATAGGATTCTTAAGTAGGTACATATAAATCAATTAGAGTTAATTACAGCGGTCATTTTATTAATTACTTTCACCGTCATCATCTTCATCCTGCGAATCATTAATTGACGTGTCATGATCATCTACACTAAACAAACTAGACACTACATCTACATTAGTTTCATTAACTCTAGGGGGTTTCAACAATGCTAAAACATCAGAAGACAACGAGTTTACTCTTTGCCTTGGTACATTTCTAAAACTATTAATTAAAGGGTCAGATGTAATCAACAGCATATTCATTAAATCTCTATTCGTGGCTTGACGAGATCGTTTTTGTGTGTGATGTTCCCTAAATCGTCTGCAATCTTTGTTTCGAGCTTCTTGTGCTTCCTCGGATAACTGTCCAATCGGCAATAGTGATGATCGGATAATGTCGCTACTGTGAATCAATAATTTGTGTACTGTAACAGGCATGTAATACCACGAATAGAGATTTAAATAATGTTTTCTTATATCCCGTGTCAAATTTTCAAACGCTTCTAAATTTATTTCATAGCCCGATGATAGAACTCGAAGTATTATATCAAATTTTTTAATGAGTGATACATCTAACCCTGTAATTGCAGCACTAAGCTCCGGGTTTTCAAAAAATCTTCTAGCTGTATTTCCATCATTAGTATTACCAAAGCCTGGTTTTGGTTTATCAACGATCAGTCCCATTTCCGTTTTAAATCTAGTTTGAATTTCTAGTGAGCGTTTCTTTACATTCGCTTTATCGGCTTCTCCTCTAAGTTGCCACTTTTTTACTTCAAGGCGATAGCTTATGTGAAGTAAACACTCAAAACATCTAATCCAAGCATGGAGAGTTGATAAACCAAAACCAAGATTATCATTATTTGCAATATATTCCCTAGATTCATCATTCATAACTTTTGGAGTAGCTCCACAAATGAAACATTTTTGAGCAGAAGAAGTTTCGGTCATAGTATTGCAAATTTTTCCGTCAACCATGGTAAAAAGCATAATGTGTTCAACAGAAACTTCCCTTCCCATCACCTTGCATAATGTTGGCAATAAAGCGTTTATCTCTTCCAAGACTCGATTTGTTACGACAATATGCAGTAGATGACGGGCGTGGATTCTGCCAAACGACATTATCAGCATCATCCCGTAATTGAAGCGGAACGAACGAATATACAAACAAAAATTCATCAGTGTCATTACTATTCGTAAACTTTTGTTTGTATGTACTATGACCGGAACTTCCATCGCAACCCCATTTACTAATTAGTTTGAATGATGAACAAGGGGACACTAAATTATCTAAAACTTCTTCCAGTGATAAAACCAAACGTTCAGCGGTTTTATCTAAAACTGCCTGAACGTTGATTTCAGCACGCGTTTCATTAATCAAAAAGCTATCTTCAGGAGGATAACATGCAACTTTAGCCTTTTTTAAACAATACAATGATGGAAATACGGTATGCCCTACCTTACTAGTCGACTGCCTTATGATGTTGTATGTGCATGTAGTCAATTTGCTATCTATATAGCACGCCAAAGCTTCTTCATTCGTCAAACATCTAGCGTTTTCTTTGCATGACTTGGTGTTTTCTTTGTTGCCTGAGGTGTCGCCGCTCTTGTTATCTTCAATTATGTTCTTCATTCTTCTAGCCACTTCCTTGGAGCCCGATTGACGTGACGAAATTTCTGCTGCAAACAATAACTCCTTGGAACTTGTAGATTGAACTAAATTCTCTACTCGTCGTCGTTTAGTCTTCAGGCTAGAGTCCGAGAATTCCTTCTGGGGCCTTCCAGGGCCTGCTACAGCTTCAGTGGATGATGACGGCATCGTCGTACGTCTATGAACTTCAAACTTGATAGGTTCACCATGAAGCCAGTCAGAGTTCTTCTCGAGAAATCGCTGTCTACATTTACCAGCAGCATCCCATTTCTGAGCTATCCTGGATGAAAATTGGGATATCTTTACCTTAATTTGTCTCTGGGAGTCCTCGGTTATTCCACTTAAATCATGCTCAGATGATATAAATGTATATATTTCGTTGTTTCTCGCTTCCTTCAAATGTCTCTGCCATACATCGAAGAAATTGACTTTTGAAATGCAAAAATCGAATTCTGAAAGAAAAAAAAAAAAAAATAGTTGTACTCAAAAGTTGGATAGGGAGTTTATTAAATATGACGGTTTATAGTTATAAGTATATTATATATAAATTTCACAGAGTAGACAGATGCCGACATGTAATTTCTTGACCATGAAAGTCAAAGTTAGGGTAAAATTCCAATGATTATTCGGAAACATGTTGATGTTTTACAAAATACAATGAATATTTTTATAATCAATATATGTCTAAAAATACTACTTACCCTCCAAATTGGAATCCATAATAATGAAATAAACACAAATAACTTGGAAATGCACACAATTATTTTTAAGCCAAGAGCAATTACGCAAATGAATGCATAGTAAATTTGCACTCATCCTATATAGTCACCTTAATTACTCATGTAAGGGGGGGTTGCAGGAAAAAATAACACGTGGGACTCTTAATGTATACTCATTAGTAATGACCTACCATAATGAGTTTTTGGATATTTGATAAGGGTTTTTGTCCCATTTGCATGTTCTACTCGATTCACAGTGCCGCGACTCCGTCCGCGTGGAAGTCGTTTATATTCTTATATCGTAGCTCCATACAAACTTTCACTCCCCATTTTAGGGAAGTGGGGGGTTAGAAAGAGACAAAAGTAGCCTATGTCACTCTCCATCCCTTCAACTATCTCCAATTAAAAAAACACGTCAATTCGTCGCTCCGATTTGCCGTGAAAGACGGACAAACAAACACACACATACACTTTCCCATTTATAATACTAGTATGTATTACAACGAGGAAACCTTCGGTCCATCGCGGGTGACCCCGATTCCCGATCCCGCGATGACCGGCCTATGGTACGCCCTCCAGCTAGCAAACGAAAGAACTATAGAAGTCTACGGGTGGGTTGCACCTAGGATTGCCATGTGGAAGAATTAAATGTCCGGATAAAAATCCTGACATCACCCTATAAATCCTGACGTTTCTTGTAACAGAGATTTAGTCCTTCCATTCATTAAAACTATAAACTTCGTAATAAATATTTCATGTAAACTTTTTTTTGAGCTCATTCCTTAAAATCCTGACACTTGCTAAGTCGGGTCGCAATCCGGACAAAGGGTCAAAAATCCTGACATGTCCGGACAAATCCTGACGTATGGCAACCCCCGTTGCACCAAACAGTCTGTAATCGTAAGCGGTGTTCGTTAAAATTTGAATGTATGGAAAGTTTGACACGTGTCTATGGACTGACAGCTGCCGGCGCCATATTTAACGTAGATCGGTATGTAATCTTAAGTTGGTGCAACCCGCCCTAAAGGATATAACCGATGTTTCCCCCGCGACATTAAGGCTCTTGCTCTCACACACATGCGAGATGCGTGGAACACTCGTTGGCAATCTAGCCGACTTATAGTGGGTAAAAATTATGGGTATCTTCAACCAGATCTCCCATCTTCTAGACCGTGGTTTTTTTCTCGTAGGTCAGTCGCAAAAAAGATTACTTCCGCTATTATTCGCTTACGTTTGCGCCACATATGTACTCCAGTATTTCTCGCTAAAATTCATGTTCGGGACCACTCTTTGTGCGAGTGTGGTCTGGCAGAAGGCACCCTCGAGCACCTATTTTTAGAATGTAATCGTCTTGTCACTCCCCTGTATGATATCCTTCCTCCGGAAATTCCCCGCCCTGTCAACATTAAATTCCTGCTCACTTTAGTATTTTCCCCCTTTGTATATGTCTTAGGTAAATTTATCAAAATTAACAACCAACAATATTTGTTTGTTTTGTCTCTTGTTATAGATTCAACCCTGAGTGAACCTGGTAATCTTCAGTCACCGGTCAAATATCTATTATTATACGTGCCTTTTCTAACCTTGACGTTGGCAGAATCATCGACAATATCGATGGAGCCATAAAACCAAAGATTGATTGATTGAACCCGCCCTAAGTAGCACCGCAAAATGGCCCACAGAATGGGTGCCATTGCTATTATGCGGGGTTGGGGGCGGGGTGTCAAAACGATGCCAGGCAGCCGTTTAGTTCGAACATGCGCATACCGGGTTTTAGGCACGTGTTTTGGGCAGAAATTTGTAAGGAGCTAGCTGAGGAGGATTCTATGATTTTTTCGTTCGCTGCCTCCGACGCACAAAAAGTTATGAAGTCCGCTGTCAAAGCAACCTTCAGTTTGTGTTTCCTCTCTTTAACAGTGATGTTGGCGTGTTAATGTCCCTTTTGGTATTTAGTCTTGGCGGCGAAAA
Source organism: Epinotia bilunana (assembly GCA_947049275.1). Lineage (NCBI taxonomy): Eukaryota > Metazoa > Arthropoda > Insecta > Lepidoptera > Tortricidae > Epinotia > Epinotia bilunana. Next base: position 4,700,079 of record OX346264.1, read on the forward strand.
GGTTCTCATTGTGGCGTCATAATAGATCGGTAACGGATGCGGTTCCCGTAGTCAAAATGGCAAATACGGAACCCTTATATTTATTTGTAAATATGTACGTTTTGTGATGTATTTTATTTATGCATATTAGGCATATTATAAACATAAAATACAATATTTACCTGAAAGAAATATAGTCATGGATGACATATTGAATAATAAATAATAATGGGAATTTACACCGATGAATATCAGAATAGGCACCTACCTATATATATAATATCCTGCGTTGAATTTTTTATACTAAACCTGATGAAATTCACATTGTTTCCATTTTATTACCATCTAATCGCCATTATAGGCACACTAGCTTCTGCCCGCGACTCCGTCCGCGTGGAACTCGTTTATATCGTAGCTCGATACAAACTTTCATCCCCCATTTCACCCCCTCAGGGGATGATTTCTGGGATAAAAACTATCCTATGTCCTTTCCCGGGATTCAAACTATCTCTATACCAAAATTCATCTCAACCGGTTCAGCGGTTTAAGCGTGAAGAGGTAACAGACAGACAGATAGACAGACAGACAGACACACTTTCGCATTTATAGTATTAGTATGGATAGCCATACTTACATTATCTGTAAATTGCTTTTAGAATTCTAACAAAAAATCAAACGTTTTAGACAGTGTATCTGATGTAGAACACGTTACGTATATTAATGAAATATACGACAGCGATAAATTAAATACGTAACGTGAATTAATATTCATTACATTATACTGGTTCTGATCGCAGATTTCTACATTTAATAAGCCTTGCCTGCTAGTAAGATATATTTCTACGATTATTTCAATCGGGTACCGAATGCTGGTTTTTTAATACACGGTGCTCTGTGTTGAGCGGACTAGCTGTCAACACGCCGAAATATCACATAATTAAAGGGTCTTTTTTAATATTATATTACGTCTGTGGTAAACAAACTTAGGGCCCATCTGATGATAAGTGGTTATCAGCTCGCTTGTGATTGTTCTGGCCCCGTATCATGGTCGGCCTTATCACACGATAAGTGACACGATAGAGCGTCCGTCACCGGCTGACACCGTTCGACAGAACGAGACGGACGCTCTATCGTGTCACTTATCGTGTGATAAGTCCGACCATGATACGGGGTCTGGAGTCACGAAACTCGCAAATGTCCGTAGACTAAGGTGTCTGTTTGCCCTAAGTTGTTAGCCACCGTAGTTGTAATAAAAAAACTTCATCATCATCATTCGACCGATGGCCGTTGGGGCGGAAATATTCTCGAGTGGCAACCACGTACCGGAAGGCGCGGCGTGGGTAGGCCCTCAAGGTGGAAATAATCTTTACCTATTTTGATGGCAAACGTATACATGTATAATTATTTAATTATCATGTAATACATTTCCTTCCTTTTAAATGTTCTACATGCATATTGCAGGTGCTCCGTAACGCAAGAAATGTACGGACGTAGGTACGTCCGGGCGAAACCAATCAGTTGCCATAACCTAGGGCGCGCGCGCAGGATGCTAGGATGCGCCTGCGCTTACGCTTAGTAATAGTAGCATGTTAGCAACGCACGGCGAAACTATATTCTACACAGAATAAATAAGTTTCTGTCAAAAAAAAACATTTTTGGTACAAGCTCTTATTGCCAACTGTACTTTTCTGTATACCGTCATCAACTACTCATTGAGTCGATTCTAACGAGCCCAAACTCAACGGGATTACGACTGTTAAGTGCTGAATCAGATCAGTATTAGGAGTTGTATTGTCATCCAAGCTATACTTAAACCCAAAATTTCAGCTCAATTGGTCACAGATATCTGCTTCGACATTGAGTTGCAAGATTCCACCCGAACCAGCATAGTGACATACATACATTGCAAGTTTAATAAAACCTTGTAATAAAAACATTAAGAAGATCGCCATCATCTTCCGTCGTTCCTGTAATTCCTTTAGTTTACCGGTAATGAAAAGTCTGGGTACTTTTCAAATCGGGCATGGTTGTAGATTTGTTCGTTTACTTAAGAAGCCCCTCACATGTCAATACATGTGAGGGGCTTCTTAAGTAAACGCTCACTCTTGATACAATTATCAAGAGTGAAAAGAAATCGGCACCTCCGTCCCGGCGTCACCGGAACTGGCGGTTGCCAATAAGTAGGCCGAGGGAAGGATGCGATTAGGACGAGTTGATTCACAAAACAACGAGCGTATCGACAAAGAACCAATGTAATCAGGACCTCCGGTTAAGTGCGGTTGTTACGATGCTCGGGATCGAATTATACCATGACTGTCGAGTGATTAAGGGCGGGTTGCATAAACTACACTTCACAGGCCGATAATCAATAATTCCTCCGCCGCCGTCAGCGGTCGTCTCATAGAAAACTGTCAAACTTCCCAAACAATACGGTTTGAAACAAGTCTCCTGTGAACTCTATGTCAAGGGATTAAAGTTCCTAGTACCTACAGTTCACTGTGGTGTGGCGACAATAGGGAAGATGCAATATTTTCGATTTTGCTTTCATTTGAAAGAATCGCACGTAGAATAGACCACGAAATTATTGACAATTTAAACTTTCGCACCTAAACGGATCTACAGTTCCAGTGACGTCACTCATGTGCGTCACTCGCCATATTTGTTTAGCACGTGGTTCGTCCCTAAGATAGATCTCTAGTCTGAGTGAGGGCCTACCGCGAAACGAAAACGAACTTCGTTTGTGTATCTCCGTCTCTGTCGTACTTGCTTGTTCGAGCGACAGAGAGGGAGATACACGAACGAAGTCCGTTTTCGTTTAGCGGTAGCCCCTCTGGTAACTCTATGTCATAGAGTTGCCTAAGTTTTTTATTTTATTTTATTTTATTTTATTTTATTTGTTGTTTATTTGTTCAACATAGGTAGGTGCTAAAATACATAAGGGTCTTAAAAATTAAATACAGTATCACTATGTTGGGCCCTCAGGCATACAAAATTTATGTGTAATTTGGTGGAGGCCGTGTGGTACACATCTCCACTAACTACATGGTGTCTGTTAAGAAATCTGTCACTTTATAATAGGCTTTACTAACAAGAAATTTAAACAATGCTTTTTTTAAATCAGCCGTGCTTTCTATATTAATAATTTCTTTTGGAACCTTGTTGTACATTGTAGTAAGTTTTGACACAGGAGTGACGTCACCAGAGGGGCTACCGCGAAGTGAAAACGAACTTCGTTCGGATATGTCCCTCTCTGCCGCTCGAACTAGCAAGTGCAACAGAGAGGGACATACTCGAACGAATTTCGTTTTCGTTTCGCGGTAGGGCCTCAGACGCTGATTGTTGAATTAAAACACGTTCCGTTTCACATTACTTCAAATCGTAATTATTGTTTGTAATTAGTATTAAACTAAAGTAAAAACGTTTCAGTAGCTATTATTTTGTGTTTTTTTTCACCATTTTGGTCACAAAATAATGGTAAATATTATAGCTGCATCTTCCCTATTGGCTATTCCCAATATATTCCCTTGCAGCAGTAGCAGTTCTACTTGGAATAACTCTGCGAACTCAGAAATCAGATTATACCGGCCCAGGCCGCCTGTCTTGGTTCTGCCGACTTAGCGAGTTACGCGATACGTGCTGGCCCCGTATCATGGTCGGCCTTATCACGCGATAAGTGACAAGATAGAGCGTCCGTCTCGTTCCATCGAACGGTGTCAGTGGACGCTCTTTCTTGTCACTTATCGCGTGATAAGGCCGACCCGATCATGATACGGGGTCTGGACAGTAATTTTGTATGCGTTACCACATTACTCGAACGAAATCACGTTTGGCATTAAAGTTGAGATTATTTAACTTGACCGACTTTTTAACCCCCGTTGCAATGATAGGGGTGTATAAGTTTAACGTGTCTGTGTATCTGTCTGTGGTATCGTAGCTCCCAAACGGATGAACCGATTTTCGTTCGAGTTTGTGTCATAGATAATTTTATGCCGAGTGTTCTTAGCCATGTTTCATGAAAATCGGTTCAGCCGTTTTTGAGATATTGATCTTTTTTATAAAACCATCATTGGAATTTGAATCTTATACTTGCATGGTAGAGTTGTTTTATGACTGATGACTTGATTCGGTCAGCTTAAATAATCTCAAGCATACCATATAAGTACATATATCTAGTCATTTACTTATATTAATACTAGCATTTGTCGGTGACTTCATCCGTGAACTGCCGTATCAACTTTATCTCCAATTTATTATCATCTGTTAGGATTATCACTGTCGGGTTAAAAAAATGCCTATGTTTTTATCCAAGATTTCACTTGTTTTTGATGACTCATTTGCTCAAAGGTTAGCTGGGAGAGATCCCTTAATGGGATAAGTTCGCCGCTGTACTTCTTTTTTGTTAGTTTTCATATTGTCATGTTTTATGTAGACACAATAAAGTCAATAGGTACAAACAAACTATCTATGCCAAATTTCATCTAAGTCAGCCGTTTTAGTGAGATTAAGTAACAAACATCTTTCAAGCTTGTCACCTTGATAATATTAGTAGAATCATAGACAACTTGAATGACCCCCCATCCTTTTCAGGAACCACACCAAACGGCCAGATCAAAACAGAAGCGCCTCGGTTCCCGCCTCAGGCCAAAACCTCCCCTGAGCGGAAACCTGGCAACGTCAACGCGCTCTCCGCAGCCCTATCAGAGGCCTTGGCCTCCCGGGACAGAGATGGCGCCACACAGACCTCGAGAGACGCCCCTCCGAGGCCGGTGGTGAAAAGGCAACCGAGCGAGGCTAGGGCGCGCGGGCCGCCGCCACAGCCGCCGAAGCAGATGCATTTGGTGAGTAGTTTTTTTTTTAACGCCAAGGCAGTGGCAGACTAATAGGGCCTGCCTGCCACCGCCACTACCTACATATTCCTTGGTTACCATCTCGTTCGGTATCGGTTTTCCGTAAGCATTAAAGCTGGTCACTGTAGGTTCTTCGGGGCAAGATATAACTGAACCGAATAGTATCGCTGGCCTGTTTTAATACAAGAAACATCGGGTAGTTGACTGCCAAACTGCGGTCAGTTAAATCCCTTTGGATCAAGCTCTTAGTCTACTTTTGAAAGATGTGAATGATGGAAAACTTCCAATACCATCAACAGTGTTTGCTTCTTGCTCTACAAATAAATCCACTTGTCTATTACTGTGTTACAATCTCCTGGAGGGATTTATTTCACGAAAACCTAAATACGGATACTTATGGAATCTCCAAAGGTTGGTTATCGTTATCCACCCTACCACCCACGTTCACCAAAGCATAATCAACTTAACCGACATACAATTTAAGCTAATTTTCCCGACATATAAGACATAGGTCCTTACACTACTTAGCCACTGGATTTGTTTACATAACCGTGAAGCTCCCAAGTGCGAATCGAGATTGCAGTCACATGTGCCTAATAATAAGCCCATACACACGTATTATTGGATCTTATGTTAGTGCATTAGAGTTCAAAGTTGTATAGATATTTTAGACGCGTGAGGTAAGGCGCATGTGCATCCGATCCGTGGGCGATATCAGACGATTGATACTGTGCAAACGGTCTATTTTTAAACGCCTTGTGAGGTAACTGTGAGGGTTTATATTGGTGGTCAAGGGTGTAACACAAACACATGCTGTTTGACGCTAGAGCATCCGGAGAAGAGATATTTATCTATGTATAAAAAGCTCTATGGGAGCCAAATTGAGGGTTTTATGAGTAGAAACTAGCTTCTGCCCGCGACTCCGTCCGTGTGGAACTCGCTTAGGCATATCGTGGCCGCATACTCATTTTCACCCTCCATTCCACCCCCTTAGGGGATGATTTCTGGGATAAAACTATCCTATGTCCTTCCTCGGGACTCAAACTATCTTTATACCAAATTTTATCTAAATCGGTTCAGCGGTTCAAGCGTGATGAGGTAACAGACAGACAGACAGACACACTTACGCATTTATAATATTAATTTGGAAGTATGGATACTAGGTAATAGTATGGTTATAAAGAAGAAAAGTCTATGAGGGCTATGGCTAAGTAAGTATATATTGGCTTTGTAACTTTTAGTAGTTCTTTTTTATGCGTAATCTCTGGAACTACTTACCCTATTTCAAATAATCCTTCACCTGCGTGCAGAATAGAATTTCCGCATGGACATATTTTATCCTGCAGGTTTGCCTGCGTTCTGTGCAATACCCGGGCGAACCCGGGCGGGCAGCTTAGTGTCAATAAAACTCCCGCGCACGGAATTCGGAAATTGGCGAAAACCCGAATTAAAAACTTTTTTGGTTGAAACAGTACATTATTTAAAAAAAAGGATTTTAGATTAATATACTTATTTTGATTCTTTTCCCGAAAGAACTATCAATATATAACTTATAGTTTACAAGCCTTACAATATTTAATATTTTATTTGTTTTGACATGGTGTTAGAGTTTTAAAAACAATCAATTAATGGAATGATTAGTAACATACTGAAGATTAAAATATTGGTTTATACCAGGTCAGTGGCAAACAAATCCTCTGCTCTCCTGAGAGGCCGTCACCGCAGCCTAAAGACGCTTGCAACTCCAGGCGTGTCCCATGCGCGATGCCGACCCTAGTTTCAGAGCCTTCAAAAATCAACTCGTTCTATGCCGTTTTTAAAGGTGCCGTTTAATGTACGGCCCGGTACGCGTCCATCCATCTTTCTCTCTCTCTTTCTGCATGAGTTAAAAAGAGACGGAGAAATAGTGGACGCCAATTATTGGGCCGTACATTAACCGGCACCTTTTTAAACAAGCCGTCAAACCGGCGGATGGTATGCAAATGTTATGTTTATTTTTAAACGCACGGTACCTAAGAGAAGGCTGGGCCATGTTTAGATAACGATATCGATTTTGGTCACTTCAAATTACGTAATTGTGTATTTTTGACTACTTTCAATTCAGTTTTGATGGCTTGTAAAATATAAAACAGTCTAGCGTTATACTCGCTTAAATTTTTTAACTAATGTTCTATACCTACGAAGCTGAAGGTCCTGGGTTCGAATCCCGGTAAGGACAAATATTTGTGTGATGAGCATGAATATTTGTGTCTGAGTCTTGGATGTTTTCTATGTATTTAAGTATTTATATCTATTAAATATATCGTCGTCTAGTACCCGTAACACAAGCCTTATTGAGCTTACTATGGGGCTAGTGCGATTTGTGTAAGATTGTCCCCTTATATTTATTTATATTTATTTATTTATTTATTTATTATTATTATTTATACCTTTGTTCTAATCCATTAGGTTAGGTTAGGTTTGTGATCGCAAAACACTAGGTAGGTTAGGTTTGTTAGGTATCTACAGATGCCCGAAAGGCAAACGGACCAGAAATACGCACGGCGCGGCTCCCGTCAAAATTGTCGAAAAGCCAGGAGTCAATACATTATTATAGGTGCTAAATGTGGAAATACGGAAAACAAATACTCAGAAAATCAGGTAATTTGCTTATCAGGTGATTTGCGAAAAATAAATCGGGGCATATGCGTATCAGGTCATTTGCAAAACCGAATCAGGTAATTCTCGTATCAGGTCATTTGCGAAACTGAGTCAGGTAATTCGCGTATATGGTCATTTGCGAAACTGAGTCAGTTAATTCGCGTATATGACATTCGCGTTTCTGGTACTTTGCGTCGAAAGGCTCCTCTACCGACCTGCATTTCTCAATCGACCTTGTGATTTTTTTGAGAGCAGGTTCAGTTATTATCGAGATTTTTTTATGGATACAGTTTGACGAAATAAAAAAATAAATAAATTTGAAGACACGCTCGCAATTTCTACAGCTCACAGAGTCACTAGTATGAATGTACCACATGATTCACTGGTCCTAATTGAAATAACCTAAGTCACAGTCGTAAATTAGACAGATTATTTCCGAACACGAAAGAGTTCAAGTTCGCCCACATGCGATTGAAAAGGCGAAAATATCCTCAGCGGGAGTGTGTCGTCATCCTTAATAGTCTCGGTGGGAGGGACTTAACCTTGCAATGGTCTGCCTTAGTAAGAAACACCTAAATATAGAAAGAAAGAATATAGTTTAATAACATCTAAATCCTCTATTCCTATATTATTAAACCAGCAATATTTGTATATATATGCGAAATCACGTTCTCGAAAACGGCTCTGACGATTTCAATGAGGTTTGGATTATGGGGGATTACGGGGGCGAAAAATCGAGCTAGCTAGGTCACATGTCTGGGAAAATTCGGTTTCTTCGTATTTTCTCTCTAGCAGAGCTTGGTCGCCCAAGAACTATAAAAGATATAAGAGTAGTTCGGGACAAATGGCATGCTTGAATTTTAAAGACAGGCTTATGCTTAGCGCCCAACGAAGCTGAATATAATAATAATATTAAAGGGACAATCTTACACAATCGACCTAGCCCCAAACTAAGCAAAGCTTGTACTATGAGTACTAGACGACGATATACATACTTATGTAGACAAATAAATACTTAAATACATAGAAAACATCCGTGACTCAGGAACAAATATTCATGCTCATCATCACACAAAAAATGCCCTTACCGGGATTCGAATCCGGAACCTCTAGCTTCGTAGGCAGGGTCACTACCAACTAAGCTATAGAGGTCGTCCAAATATCCAAATCTAATATGAGTGGGAGAAATTGTGATGAATGTACATGTCTGTAGAATGTGTGGCGAGGAGGATGAGACCATGGAACACTTATTGTGTGAATGTCATGCCCTTGCTAGACAAAGAATGAATTACTTTGGTAACGGCTATCCGCAACCAAAGGAATTCAAGGTGCTCCCGCTGAGCTGCATCATCCGCTTTGTGGAAACGATGGAGCGAGCTTGGGAGTAGGCATAAAGGAGAGGGCAAATGCACAAAAGATCCCGCTAGGTCGAAGTGCATCCGAAAGGGCCCTCATCTAGATAAGATAAGATAAATGTACACACGCGATTTTCTGAATATCCATTCTTCTTCTTCCTTGTCGTATCCTCATGGCCGAGTGGCGTGGCTCACCATTACTCTCCAAGCTGCTCGGTCCTGGGCTGGTGCATGCTGGCCTGTAGTGTGGCTCTAGCCACAGACATTACCGTGTCCGCCCAACTCATAGGCATCCGTCCTCCGCTTCTCTTCCCTGCCATGCAGCCAGTGATAGGCCTTTTCCAGGCTTTCTGGTCCAGACCTGACCAGATGGCCAAAGTAGCTGAGGACACGTTGGGTACAGATGGTGGAGAGGTTCGTTTTTATGCCGAGCTCGTCGAGAATAGACTCATTTGTGAATATACATCACCAATTACTAAATATCTGTACGTTCTTATGTCCTTTATTAAGGGCCAGGTTCCCATATTTATATCACATCTTCCTTATACATATTATCGACTGCTCTCGACCTATGATGTTGCAACACATCTCAACTCAACCGTCGAGTGACGTTGAAAAGGAAAATAAATACATTTAATTAAGCGATTGTGTCCTGTTTAGTAATAATAACATATTATCTAAAATGTACTTACTGTTATTTGCGAAATAAAGTTTTTCTATTCTATTCTATTTTTTTCTATTCTATTATTGATTTCGACTCTGCACTAAAATGGTATGCTCAATATTGTTATGTCTGGTAGTAGAATTTTGAGGTTCCAGGAGCGTTGATATTTTTGACACCCTATTACTGGTTATCCTGGGCGGTGGAAAGTGAAGTATCGCACACCGAAATTAGCATCATGTGTCAGTCCACTGCTGGACATAGGGACTAATATCCCATGGCACGCCACTGGGCTCGGTTTTCAGCTTTTCTCTTCCAATCATTGCCCGCTGTCATCGCCCCACTTAGCTACCGAAATTCGTATCATTTCTACTAATGACACAGAATAAATAATAGTACTACGTACAGAAGGTTCTCTGTTAACAAATTCCCTGTTTAGGTATACCGAACGAGCCTAAACGTGGCTATCCCTTTCTATCGCATGCAACGCGCTGCGTTAGAACGCTTGCGACCCGTAGCAGCGCTAACATACCGGCTGGGGCATGTACTTGTAGCGAATGTAGCGGCGCGACGAAATCACGGAGTGAGCCGGCCCTGCTAATGAGGAGATCCGTAAAATCACATCAACAAGTATCACTCATGAACACAATAGTTCAGCCTCAGATAATAGAGGGGCGATATCGAAGAAAACCTGAAAGCCGCAACGAGATATTGTATCCTAAATTGAAGTGGTAAAAATTGTAATCATTCAAACTATCGGCTATCTTTATCACTTCACTCACACTACTCAAGGCAATCATCGATAAACAGTTATCGGTATAATGTTTCATTGGTTTAGTCACACCAGTACACTGTGCCCACTGCTCACGTGTACTAAAAATGCACTAATTCCTAGTTAATCTTCGTCCATAGAAGCACGATTAGGTAACCAGTTAAGTGACGCACTGTTCTTTATCTTTTGATGGGAATTTGCGCGTTTTCTTTTGTTTTTGTGTAGTGCTTCGTGAAAATGTGGACGCCCAGTTATGAAACTTATGAATTGGCAAGGGTATGTTTAACTATTTACGTGAGTGCGTTCGAAGACTGAAAATGTTGAAACTTATCTACATGGGTTAGGGTGAATATCCACCACAAACTGGCAAAGATATGTTGTCATATATTTGATACCTATCTGTCAAGCATGCGAAGTGTCAAACATACGGTATGGTTAAAATGGACATATTTATTTGTTACAGCATAAAGTTGTGGTAACAATAGGAACAGGAAGGAAATTAATTAGTCATGACTCATGAATTTGCTTAGGTACCTACTACTCATATAGTTAGTTACCTAGTGTTATATACATTTTATATTTTATGTTATGGACGTAAGTGATATTTGCGTAAATGGATTTCGCGTTATACCTAGTTTAAGTCATTATGACGGTGCTTTATTTAATACTGAAAGCTGCAACACCTTCCTGGTTACATGAGAAGGATTATATCAATTATTAGATTTATTAGACAGATCATTTGAGTGGCTGAAGAACGGCATAATTACTAATTAGTATAATTTCTTGAATGGAATTAAAGTTTCGTCGACATTTCGCTCGCCATTTCGTGTAAAATATTTAATTTCGCACAATTTTTATTTCATGGAAAACCTTTTTTTTCCATGTTTTTTCTCTGTAATGTGGTCGAAATGAAAATGTCATCGTAAGAGAAGACATTAAGGGAGCGACCACACCGGTGCTTAACGCTGCGTATACGCGTTGACGTGTCGTATGTGTCACGTATTCTTCATACATGTTGCTGCATTTTACTGTGCGTTAGCGTATTTTGAGCAGCGGTATGGTCGCACCTTAAGGCTCCACATTCGAAATTTTCGTGAAAATGAGTTGTTTTGTAACCGTTTTATACATTATAACGTAACATTTTTGCTGTAGGAAAAAATATATCATAATCTGCAAGATATGCGACGGGTCATAGTTTTCGTAGAAATCCATTTTAACAATAAAAATTAGAGAAAAAGAAATCTAAAGTCACCCCTATTTTTTCACTTGTAACTATTTTACTGCTCCAATTTTTATCAGAATAATATGAAATTTTATAACTTTCTTCATAAAATAATGAACAAGGGCATCATTTTCTTACTTTCTTTATTTTCTTAAAAATGTATCTCGTTTCCTGAAATATTCCGCCAAAGTTCCTACGCCCATACGGTCAGTGCGGGACGAGACACGTTGCATGACGGACCTGTGTCAATTTGCGCTCCGCCGAAATTTTTAAATATTTGTGGAAATTGTGGACTATATTTGTCGCATAGAGTGGACAATCCGTTTTGTGATTCGTATAGTAGGTAACTAATAAACATTTGCGTATAGTTTAGTTTTTAGTGACATATAATTTTGTTGCATAGAGTGGACAATCTATTTCGTGGTTTGTAAAGTAGTAGGTACTATAGACAAGACAGCTGACTGACCATCCGTGCACTTTATGTGCATTGTAATAAGGTTCTTGTATAAATACAGGATGGTCAGTTAACTGTGTTGGCGTTTGTACCTAATTAACATTTACGTAGGTATAGTTTAGATTTTGTTTTTAGTTCAAGATGGGAAATAGTAATAATAATAATAAATTCTTTATTTCAGGCCAGTTTGCCCATAGATTGTTAGTAACATACAAACTTACGATACTAGAGTCAGTACGTCTTAGCTTAGGTCTCACAAATTTTTCAATTATTATTTTGGGTCTTTGGGGCTAAATAAGCGCAGGAGGAAAATACGTAATATCAAGAAATTTTACAAGAGAAGAGGAAAAAGAATACACAAGTAAATACCTATTCTATCAAGGTATCAAATATCTAAACAGTATCAAAATTGGGAAATCTGCTCGTATTAAAGACTGTCAAGTGTTAATAGAATAAGTTCTAATAAAAATACCTATGGGTTGCATGCCAACTCCAAGTTCGATACAGAGTTATTATTTGATATGAAACAAAGTATGGTTAACGTACAACTAATCTATAAGTATATATTTACCCGAGGCCGATTTCTGTACAGTCAGCATAATATAGTAAGTAGCAGCCAAGTTAGCCAAATATATCGGAACGTACATTCATCGAAATTGTCTTTGTTACTATAAGTTTGAGTAAGGAATGTGTTACGATATATTTGGCTACTTTGGATGCTACTAACTATCTGATGCTGACTGTACACGCCATCATCATCAAATCAAGGAAGTAGAACGTAATAAATATACCGAAAATTAGTTTAAAACTTAACAACCTTACTCTTACACAAAAGGTAACGGACAGACAGACACACTTTCGCATTTATAATATTAGTATGGAGTATGGATAGTATGGATTGTATGGATTATATGTCTTTCCCGCTCACGGGACAATGATGTCCCGGACCTTTGGGAGGCGTGCGTGGAGCTCTGAGCCAACACGTAGAGGCCCTTTTGACAATTTAATCAAATGCAAGGAGTACACCAAGCGGATGCTGTCTCTGCCCGTGTCATGGGACGCACACAGAAACAGCACCCGCTGGGGTGTAAGAGTCTATTGCTAGTTGATGGAATCTAAATAAAACGGGTTATTGGGTGAAAATGATGGACTAGTAGCTGGGCTATTGGATGAAACATCGGACGCCTGCCCAATAAAACTGTTTCACATTTTATCTCTGGCAGACGGTGACTCGCTAACTGCTAGATGGGCCCCTATTAATAGCGACATGATAAATGGCCTAAGGGCAACAGTAGGTATGGATTATTATTATTACCTTTATATTTTTTCGCACTATCCGTCTCTCTCTTATTAGAATATTTAGTAACAGAGGTATAGTGCGAGAAAAATCGAAAGTATGTCGCGGCCGTCTAGTGCTAGGCGTGCTGAGGGCCTACCGCGAAACGAAACCGAACTTCGTTCGTGTATTTCCCTCTCTGTCGCGCTTGCTAGTTCGAGCGACAATGTGAGTTATTCGAACGAATTTCGTTTTCACTAGCACGGCTAGCACGAGACGGCCGCGACATACTCTCAATTTTTCTCACACTGTACCTCTCTTTCCTAATGTTCTAATAAGAGAGAGACCGATAGTGCGAGAAAAATCGAGTGTATGTCGCGGCCGTGCTAGCCGTGCTGACGGAACTACACCAATCGTAAGTAAATAGTATTATAATAGTAGGGACATAATTTTTGAACTTAATCAATTTTGTAATTTATGTATGACAAATATCACGTTTCAATTAAGCATGACGAATGTCACCCACCCACGTCCACCCTTGCATTGGTAACGATGCGCGATGACGCGCCTGTAACTTAATCTATGTAACGCTTAATAAACGACGGCGGGTTGTGCGACTTGCGCGGGGAGAGGGTCGAGGCTCCGCCCATTCGCTCAAGGACTTTAGCGGGTATACAAGCCTTAACTAAGGCTAGGTTCGTTTTAAAGCACTCTCAAAAAGGATAACGGTAAAGGATAAAAATATACTATGAATTGTAAATTCTCCGGAACAAGTAACCTAGTCACAATGTGAGACAGTTACACATTTTAGAACATCCTGGGCTGTTATTCGCTACGCGCAAATGCGGCTCACCCCGCCGGTCACCCGTCACGAAACTAGACCTCTACCTACGCTTAGTTACTACGCATCGCGGTGTCAAGATATATTTGTGGATGAGCGTTGACGCGAGCTTAAAACAAGTTACAGAATAGGGGGGCTGTTATGACAGATAATAATGCAGGTGTGTGTAAGCCAAGAAATAGGTGTACCACTTTTGAACCTCAATTGAACGAGGGAGCGAAACGAACGGAGTTCTCTGCTTCAGCTTAGGGCAAAATTCTTCCGTATGTCTGGATGTCCAGCGGTTCTCTACAGGTCGAATTTCTCAACTGATACTCGTGTAATTTTGTGAGCAGTTTATAAGGATTGTAGAGCAAGTCGATTCAGATTCTCGAAATTTGTTTTTTTTTAAAGAGAGTCCTCAGATATACGTTACTAGCGTTGATGGTGATGTTGTGAAGGGACGCCTGGCTGGAAACAGGCGGGCAGTCGATCGCTCCGCTCGCCGCCTCATTTAGCCCCATTCTCTGGGGTTGGAGCTTTAGGTATGCTGTCCCGGCACCCACATCACATTCTTCCATTCTTCTCGTTTTCCTGCAGAACAGAATTTTCGAGCTACTAGTGTGCAAATAATAGAGTTGGAAGTTTAGCATAAGTACAATATCAATAACAATGTACCTATATTGGGTTCATATATTGTATTTTCCTTCATTCATTAAGTAGTCAATTCTTAAAACCTCATACCGGGTAAAATGCGTCAAATGACAATAACCCCGTCGTCACACAAAGTCAAGTTTCTTTATTACGTCTGCGTGGTAGTTACGTCACTTAATTACTAGACCACGATTAAAATGCAGCTCGGTCAAGCTATTATCGTCTCTCGGCTTATGGCATAAGAGCTACCACACACACCTTTAAATTTGTTTCGCTGCAACATCCAAACCGGTAAAGCTAATTAAAAATAATTACCAGAGAAGTTATGAATGCAAGCTCGTATCTGAGAAAAACTGTTATATGCATATTCAACCTTATCCCAAGCTGTTAGAGGTGAAATTAAGTCCGCAATCAAAACGTGATAGGTAGCTGTTTTATGTATATCATTCACTAGAAACAAACAAAATTTATGTACACCTTGATTGCCATGTGAAATTTGAGATTTTCTATTAGAATTCATTATTTCTGTGACAAATTTAGGTATTATTGACTACCGGTGGATCGAATCTACAACCACAGCTAAAGGTATATGATTGTTATCTGCGCCAAGTCGAGCAAAACACCCGCGCGGCCGTACCATCCTTTTCTCGCAGCACTTCGTTGTGGATAAAACTAGAAGCCTGAATTTTCAGTAACCAAGCAGGCATTGTATAAACCCGGTATATTTCAAATTTCATTCAATTTGAACCAGCAGTTTAAGAATTATAACTAGTCAACGTTTCTAAATTTTGTCACTCATTGACTGACTGACCGATTATCAAAAGTCCAAGGCACTTCCAGCAGACACAAAAGCTTCAAATCTAGAATACAATTACGGCCGTATTCATAAACGTCCTATAAGCCTGTTTTAACTAAAATGCCGTTAAAATTCGTTTGTCCTTATCTGTCACATTGACATTTGTGTTCGTAAGAAAGGGACAAAGCACATTTTATTTAGCAGAGGCATTTTAAGTTTTATGAATAAGGGGGTTAGTGTTTAGTGTATAAATCAAGGGAAAACTAAAATATACGAGTATAGGATTACAAAGTTACATTTGCAGTGAATGGGACAAAAAATGAAAGAGCAGGACTGGGACTGCACTCATAGTTTGTATGTATTGATGACACAATAACCTACAAAAAGAAGTGAGATCCCATTAAAAACATTCCATGTAAACAAGAGGCCAAGTCTCGAAACTCTTCCACCGCCTCTTCCACGCAGCTGATCTGATGATGGAGACAGAAGGTATAGGAGCTATGGGAATTCAGTACTTACCGACGTAACCCCGTTGAGTTTGGGGTCGTCTCTAGAATCGTCTCAATGAGTAGTTGATGATGGTATACAGAAAAGTACAGTCGGCAATAAAAGCTTCTACCAAAAATGAAATTTTTGACAGAAACTTGTTTCTAATTCGAACGCTTAGGAAGAGGCGGGTAATTAACCGCGCGCGAGAGTTGATCTTGTGCTATCGGTTGTACAGAATTCTTTAAAACTCATCGCGTATGAGTCCGCAGTAAGCTCGATTCTCCATACAAACGTAGTTACGCTCTCATTTTAAAACTACGTGTTGGATTGTAACGAAACTTTGCATATACAAACGATAACACTGTTAACTGACCATCCTGTGTTTTTTAGAACCTTATTACAATGCACTTAAGGTGTACCGATGGTCAGTTAGCTGTGTTGTCGATAGTACAATGACATGAGGTATATACAGATATATAAGCTACATAAACTAATTACAGACACAGGTCTGTAATTAGTTTATGTAGCTTCAGATACCATAGTAAAAAAAATACAGCGAATTTAAGTTTTTCATACAAAACTTGTTTTGCTGTATTTCGTTTGTTTTATAAACTGTAACAATATAAACTAATTACAGACATAGATATACCTCATGACAATGTATATGCAAAGTTTCGCCACAATTCAACCCGTAGTTTTAAAATGAGAGCGTAACTACATTTGTTTGGGAAGGTGAAATTCGGCTGAGCTTACTGCGGACTCCTATGGAATTGAGGACAAAAGTATAAGATAAATCAGAGCTCAACCTGTGGGTCGCGACCCCCTGGCGAGTCGCATAGCCTCTCTTAGGGGGTGGCAGCTAATAAACTCTTGAAGTAAAAGTGATTAAAAACATTGTGTTATTTTGATAAGTTAAGAACAGCGGTGGGTATACATGTTTTTCCATACTAAGGTGGTCGCGTTGTGAATAATATCGAGATATGGAGATAAAACCCATCAAACATATTGATATTACTTGATACTTAAACACGTAGGACGTGTCGGCCATGACGCCACGTCAACCCACGTAAATTCGTAATTCATGGGCTGTGAAATGATAGTGACATTATGATTTGTCTACGAAATCGGAAATCGATATAACGTAATAGAATGCAACAACTTGGCAACCGAACTAGTTGTCTTTTCGAAGATCTCGCGGTTCTAAATACACTGATTTGCCACGCGATAAATAAATAAATAACGTAATAAAAGTGTATTAGAAGGACTATGTTGTGCCAAAGTGTGAAATATATAAAAACAGCTTCCCGATTTGTGGTGGATTACTGTCATCATCATTACAAATTGAAGAGTTATACTCTTCTCGGTGTAGTGTTATCCATTTCTCTCTCTCGTACACCAGGTTTTTGATTTCTTGATAAGACATGACCATGGCACCCGCTTTTTCTTTTGTTTGGTTTTCGTCTTATATTAACCCTAAGGAGGACGTATTCGTATTTCTTTGTCCTAAATATTTTTGCGGATTAGGAAACGATTACTAAATGTAAACGGCACTTATCAATTATCAGTTCTAACGTCGGAATTTGATAAGATTGGCGAAATATGTGAGATGCTTTGAGCTTAATAACATGCCAGCTTGCCAGCTATTCTTTTATTACATTGTTTTGTAGTATTATCTGCTATTTTGGGATTTATTACAAGCTTTTATTTGACGGCCGGTTTAGCCTATAGATAGATGTCTGACACATGTTAAACTTACAACATCCCCTTTTTTTGCGTTGTGGAATTCATTAACAATAATAATCATATTATTTTATTGTACATTTTCACATTCAGTTATTCCAGCCCCTTGTATTGTCGTTGTCGTACCGTCCATCCGGTCTAAGAGGACCGGGTGGTGAGTGTGTGGAACTCCCGGGCAGAAGGCCCAGACCACCAACTAAACCCTCAACGATTGTCCAACGCTGCCAAGGAGAGCCAAAGGTTCGCTTTACGCATTCTACTTTGACCCTCGCGACTGGCCCGTTTGCGCGAGCACAACCCAGGGAGATCGCCCCAGGACAATTACGGGGCGCTACAATCCTGTGGGCTTATTGGACGGCTAGGGTCCCCCGACCCTGCCACCCAGAACACTACGGCGCGGGGAGCAAATGAGCATAGCGACGGCGCGCCCCGCTCTCTGTCTGCGGATATGAGGAGCGGAAGGGTCGTTCTCCCGCTCTCTCTCCGCAGCCTCCTTCTGTGCCATTACGGACTTGCAGAAGGAGGCCATAGCTTCCCAGGACCTCTCGCTGTTGAGCATTATCGATACAATGGTCGGCAGCGAGAGGTCGCTACGCACTATAGCGGCCAACTTCTTCCAAGCTTCGGAAGCAGGGCCACAACCGACTAGGGTAATCCCATGGTCAAATAAAAGCTCATGTATGTGTGTCTGTGGCATCGTAGCTGCCAAACGGATGAACCGATTTGAGTGCGTTTTTATAAATCGAATGTGTTGTCTGTCGAAATAGTTCTCTTGGACGTCGACTTTAATAAAACAGATGTTCCGACTCCGTTTTGGCACTTTTTATCGTTTGTTTCGTCGCTTAAGAAATTAGGATAATGGCTTGAGCAGTGATGAGTTTAACACGCTTAGGCTGGATATATAGCTAATGATGTGAATGTCCACGGCGTATTATCATTATCATACAAATCGTATGAGAAAACGAGCTTGTGAGATATTTTTCTTGAATACTTTCCATGTTTTAATAGTTGTTCTGCTATTCGGGAATATAACAAATCAAAGAGCAAGCAATACTGGATTGTATCAATGTCATATGTTTTCTGTACTGATAGTACATTACAGAAAAGCAATTTAATACAGTACACTAAATTATAGAATACATCAGAAATCCTAGAGACTGCGCTTCGTTCGATCCTGGCCCAGCACCAACTTCGTGTTTTATGCATGTGTAATTTCGATATCACATAGCTACAATTCATTAATACAGTAAAATTCAACATTGGTTGAGCTGTTTTTGATTTAGTTTTTTTTATGAAAATAAACCTAGTTGCAACTTTTAGTATAATATATTTTGATAGAGTGATTGTCTATGAATGATGTTTTTACAAGCTTTTATTTAGTTTCACCTGTCCCGTTGTCTGTCTGTCTGTAATCAAATCTTGCAAGTTAAATTTGACCCCCTTCCCGGTTTCCGATAGAGCTGAAATTTTGGGTATGAGTATAGTTTGGATGACAATTCAATATTATGGTACCATCGAGCTGATCTGATGATGGAGACAGAAGGTTGCCATGGGAATTCAGTACTTAATCGATGTAGCCCCGTTGAGTTTGGGCTCGTTAGAATCGCCTCAATGAGTAGTTGATGACGGTATACAGAAAAGTACAACCGGCAATAAAAGCTTGTACCAAAAATGAAATTTTTGACAGAAACTTGTTCATAGTTTAAATGCTAGTTTTCTTTAGAAAAATAGTTTTTACTTACCTTTATGGTTTTAGCCTTCGTATTACTACTCATCGTAATTATTACTCATCGATACTTCTATACAAATATTATAAAGAGGTAAAGTTCGTATTTAATTTTCTCACCACGCCGCCTCGGCTATAGTTTATCCTGGAGCTTTGCTTGCGTTCTGTGTAAGACGCGGACAGCTAGACCCGAATAAACATATCGTCCCACTATATTCCTTTGAGGGTCTATTAGGTCAGTATAATGTTTTTCGTATATAGCACTTACTTCAAATCACTGAAGGCGCTGGTGACAGATATATTGTCTTTGGAAGACATTGCTCAGACCTCGCGGCCCTGAATACTGATTTAAAGGTGAATCATTTACGAGATGATCGCGGTTTTTACACGATAGCTATAGCACAATGGGATTGTATGGCATTGACATTAAAGAGACTGATTTAATGTAGTCAGAGATCGCGCGGTAGTTATAGATATAAATAGCTAGTGGCTCTGAGAGCAGCATCACTACAAAGCCTGTTAAAAAAAAACAAACGGAATCGACAAAAAAAATATAGGTATGTAATTATTGAACATGCTTACAATATTTTTGAATGCGACCTGTAGAGGAGAACAGCCGGACAGCCGGACATACAAAATAATTTTAGCGCAAGCTGGAACAGGGAACTTCGCTTCGCTCGCTCGTTCTATTATCACTTAAAATTAAAATTTCGAGGCAAGGTTGTACTGACGACGGTACTTTATATTATTTGCACAATTATCATCTAATGTCTGATAAATTACAGTTTGTAGGTTCTTAACTTTGTTTGTATTCTCGGAAAATACTCATTCTATAAAATAAAATAAACCGGCCAAGTGCGAGTCGAACTCGCGCACGAAGGGTTCCGTACCAGGCAAAAAAATCACGTTTGGGGAAGCCCCCTTAAATATTTTTTTTTTTTTTTTTGTTTTTGTTGTTATAGCGGCAACTAAAATAAATACATCATCTGTGAAAATTTCAACTGTCTAATTATCACGGTTCATGAGATACAGCCTGGTGACAGACAGACAGACAAACGGCCGGACAGCGGAGTCTTAGTAATAGGGTCCCGTTTCACCCTTTGGGTACGGAAGCCTAAAAATGATTTCACCAGTAGATATTATAGAACGAGCTTTCCGGATGGACATTGGACATGGCTACATGCACCACCGCGTGAGGGCAGCTACCCCGCACCTCCACTTATAGGGAGCTAGGGAGGTGCTCACAGGTAGAAGACACGATAGAGTTTTAACACATATATTCCTGGTATGCGAGTAGCCTGGCCCAGAGGCCAAAGCCTCGGGGGCGACTGCTTGACGTGTTCAAATATTCTTGTATTTAAGCCTTCCAGACTGTTTTGAACTGAGAATAGTGCTGCCTGGCCAGCAACTGTAGAGGTTGCATAGACGACGTCTACAGTAGCCATACATAAGTACACTACTAATATGTTTTGGCAATAGGAGTTCAAAAGAGAGTTAAACATAATCAAAGCTTTCATTCATCTTTTTGAATATAGGAACATTCCATTCTAGCATTCTTTCGCCGAAAACGAAGCTTACCGCTATACTTCGTGATTAGAATAATTTAGAATTCCATTATCCATGTTTGTTTGTTAGATGTTAGGAGGCTAAACCTGCATGACTTAGTAACCAGGGTAAAACGTGAAATTCATTGTTTAATGTCAATGTCATGAGAACTGTGATTAGGAAGAACTTTTCTCACTTTATCTGTACTGAAATAATTTTCAAAGAAAATATAACATTTTTTGTACGAACCTAAAAACGGAAGCTGTCAAATCGAGTGCCGCCTAAGTGACCGAAGCGGGTGAAAATCGACTTGCAAGATTTGATAACAATAGACTCAAATTTTTATTACTTCAAAAGAAAGCAGGCAAAAAAATATGCCTATTGACGAAAATCCCATTCAGATATCTCAAAAGATTACGAAGCTACAACCGTTTTAATATTGCGTTAGAGAGAAAACGGTCGGGGGTCGTGACGTCACGGCACTCGAGTAAATAACAATCGTTTCATATGATGGTGCGTTTTGCGGAAATAACCCCACTGAAAACTTTGGACACTTAGAACTTTGTGATTATTTAATCCCCTGCTTTATTTTTTTCTCTATTGTACAATATTTTAAATCCTTTTTCGAGAAACATTAACATTATAAATATTTTATTTGATGTCATCACCCCTATTATTACTTCCCACGTGAAGATAATATATTCGTAAAAACCCTATAGAAAAATCATACATTAATCTTGTATTAAGTAGTAACGCTGATACTAACGAAATTATAAATTTAAATTAAAGGAAAAATGTATCCGGCTCGGAGAATATTAAAAAAAAAGTCCTTTAATTTTAATTTAGCATAATCATAGTTTCATCATTACTGCCGGGCCTCGCAATACCTTAAATAAACATCTCACGACTAACCAAGGGCTTTCACCATGAACTCTAGCAAGAATCATTAACTAATACCCCTGTCGTGCGTGTAGAAAGTGATGTATTCTATGGACATTCGCTGGCATTTACGACTTTTTAGATTGGAAAGACTGCACTTTTGTTTGGCTGAGGCTGTGCCAAGAAAGAGCCATACATTTGTATGCAAATGGTATAATGTTGGCTCCGCACACGTCAGCGTGAGTCGAAAGAAAAACGAAGTATTTGAGTATGGAGCTCACACATATGACTTATCAACATGAAGTGGGTACACAAGAGAGACAATGTAAGCGACGATGTGCTTACAATTTTGTAGCTTATTCCGTGGTAATAATAAGATATGTTTCGGTCAATAATATTTTTTTGGTACAAGCTCGTATTGTCCATCCAGTACTCATTGAGAGAATTGCAATAACCCCAAACCATGAGTTTATCTGTTGTTATTGAGAAGTTCCTATGGCCACCTTCCGTCTCCATCATCAGACCAGCTTTGTGGTAGCATAATTATTTTTTTAAACTTTATTGTACAATCAAAACGTACAAATGACGGATTTAATGCCCTAAGGCATTCTCTACCAGTCAAACGCACGGCTAAATAGAAAAGCTTAATAGGTGCAGGCAGTTGACAAATAAAAACACGTATTAACATATATACAGGGTGTAATCGTTAAGTGTAGCCAGGCGATTATTCCGTAAATATAACAGATATCAGAAAACTTGAAACTGACATCGAAAGTACGTTAACCAATGAGTAAAATCCCATCAATAACTTTTTGAAAATAAAACTAGAAATATCCAAAATATTAAGTTGAAACGTTCCGATACATTTAATATCTCACAACCCTCTGATTTTTTCTTTTGGGGATTCATAAAAGATTACTTGTACGATGAGCTAATACACAACATAGAACAGCTAAATAATCGTGTACGCCAAGCCTTTAATTACGCCGTAAATTGTAAGAAAAGGGCGTCACTTAGAGCAACAGCTGTAGGTAAACAAAAAAAACTTCCTTAAAAATAACATTAGATATTTTTATTTCATGAACGGACAGTTTTATTCCTTTATTATATTTTAATTGTGGAAATAGTCAATCTTAAATATTACTGTCTTTTACAGTAGGGAAATTAGTGAAATTACAGCCCCTCAACGAACGTCGTACTAAATGTATGGGAGCGTTTAAACTTAGTATTTTGGATATTTCTAGTTTTATTTTTAAAAAGGTATTGATGTGATTTTACTTATACTTACTTTCGATATCAGTTTTAAGTTTTCTGATATCTGTTATATTTACGGAATAATCGCCTGGCTACAGCCAAAACATAATAAAATAAAATATAACAGATATCAGAAAACTTAAAACTGTATAATATAATGTACGGAGGAATCACAAGCGCGTTGCCGACCTCTAGTAGATTTGAGGATTCATTGGGTAACAGCTACAAACAAATGCATGGTCCCATAAAAAAATCACCTTCATATCAAGATGAATGCAATCTTACTAATCCTACTATCCTACTAATATTATAAATGCGAAAGTTTAGATGTTTGGATGTTTGTTACTCAATCACGCTTAAACGGCTGTACCGATTTGAATGAAATTTTGCACGAAGATAGTTTATAGCCTGGATTAAAATATAGGATAGTTTTTATCCCGAGTCCACGCAGACAAAGTCGCGGGCGGAAGCTAGTATTATAAATGCGAAAGTTTAGATGTTTGGATGTTTGTTACTCAATCACGCTTAAACGGCTGAACCGATTTGAATGAAATTTTGCACGAAGATAGTTTATAGCCTGGATTAAAATATAGGATAGTTTTTATCCCGGGTCCACGCGGACGAAGTCGCGGGCGGAAGCTAGTATATAATGTACGGAGGAATCACAAGCGCGTTGCCGACCTCTATTAGATTTGAGGATTCATTGGATAACAGCTGCAAACAAATGCATGGTCCCATAAAAAGTTCACCTCATATCAAGATGGAATGCAATGCTATACTTACATATCTCTGGTCGACTATCAAAGTCGACTATGTTCCTTGTCGACCGTTAGAACGATAGATAGTCCTATGCCGCATCCATTGTTACACGTAATGCGTCCATCAATGTCTCCCTAAGTTGCACAAAGTTCATTACATTTTCCGACTTTAGTCTCTAAAGGTAACAATAAAGCGCACCCTCCTAAGCTCTGGCGACATTGCTTACCATAAATAGGTTAAGAATACAGGTAGGGTTACAACCCCATATGCCTACAGAGCAATTAGTAAGTTATATTGATTTAAACTTTCACGATCCTCACACATATTTTTTTCTTGAGTTGTCCCGTTACCATGGTAGTTGCGGCACATCCGAAACGTCGGGAGAGCTCAGAGAGGTAAATAAATTTGTTAATTATACGCGATTAAGTCCTTCGTGATTCGTGGTGTGACATTTTACCATTCAACTTTTACTTCGATTTAATCTTTTAATGTACTGGTTTGGCTTCGTATATATTATGGACTTTCGCAGACAACTCGGGGTTTATGGCTGGTTATACAATACAGTGTCATTTCACATTTAGCTTACATAAAGAACTTTTTGTATTTTGCATGAAATCATCAATCTTGATTATTATCATAGTGTGCATAAACCTCATATAATCCATTTACTAGACGAGAAAATCTAGCTACATGTTTGTACTGACTAGTATTTGGCCGTGACTTCGTCCGCGTGAACGCCTATGTCAACTTTCATTCCCAATTCAATCTCTTTAAAGGGGTTGATTTTTGGGGTATGTGCCAAATTTCATCTATAACAACTGGTCGCCCTAAACCAATCAATCAGTCAATAATATCTGAACATCGACTCTATTGTCAAGGCGTTAGAGTGCATATATTTTTGAGCACCATAAAGTGTATTTAATGGCTTTTATACCAACAGTATCTGACCTTTAATTCAATCAGTTTGTCATCCTTCCTCGTGACCTGGTCCTGTTTGCAAAACTTGGCACAAGCCAACTTTTTACCTCCTGATGACTCAACATCATTGTATCATACGTGCGTGTAATGCAACCTTAGGTATCCCTTAGAAGCCTACCAATTATCATTGTGAGTCACCATGACATGACTCACGATCGTGAGTGGTCAGTGTTGTCACTGACCTTAGATTCATGTTAACTAGAATACTGTCTGTTGATTTCCTAGGAGTACTATTGCATCATTTACTAGGACACATATAGGAGTGTATAGAACGAATCATTCTAAGCACCATACCAAAATATTATAAAATTTATCTCCACGCGTAATGCTCAATATACATACCGTCTGTAATGGTAAACGGTGTGCGTTAAAATCGGAATGTTTGGTAAGTTTGACAAGTTTCTATGGGATGACATCTGGCAGCGCCATATTTAACGTTGATCGCTCTGTAATCGCAACCGGAGGCAAATTCGAACCAGTAGAGGTGATCTCTATTGACGTAATATCGATTGAAAAATCTCATCAAAATTTCGAAGATTGCCGAATGCCTCAAGGGTCATTTACATGGTGCAACAACTCGCATGCGAGTTTTATTACATTACTGTTTGAAGACGAGAGTCTTTGACCAGTGTGTGTTGCCAGTGATGACATATGGCAGTAAAACGTGGTCGCTTACTATGGGCCTCATAAGAAGGCTCAAAGTCACCCGGGGGGCTATGGAGAGAGCTATGTTGGGAGTTTCTCTGCGTGATCGCATCAGAAATGAGGCTATCCGCAGCAGAACCAAGGTAACCGATATAGCCCTCCGAATCGCTAAACTTAAGTGGCAGTGGGCGGGGCACATAGCGCGTGGAACCGATGGCCGTTGGGGCGGAAAGGTTCTCGAGTGGCGACCACGAACGTGGACTGATGACCTGGTAAAGGTTGCTGGAGTCCGCTGGATGGGGGAGGCCTATGTCCAGCAGTGGACGTCTTTTGGCTGATATGATGATGATGACTGTTTGATTGAATTCGTCGTATTTCAGGAGCCCGCAGCCCGCACGTAAATAGCCCTTTATTCTGGGGGATTGGTTTTCGTTCGACATCCGCCATTTTTTTCGATATATCTATTAGACTTCAGCTCCAACCGGAAAATTACCTCCTGGTAACTTGCTTCGAAAAGAACAGTGGCAACTGACAGTTATGACCTAGTTACATAAAAACCGGAGGACACATCAAACGACCAAATTGACTGTAACGTAGCTGCCGAATTAGGTCAAACTAAACAATTAATCGAAGTCGCCTGAAAAAGGGCGGTGTCTAAAATAATATGTACTTCAGGCAAGGATCGCCACTTCAGCGAGTCGTACGTAAGTCAAGCTTATTCGTATTTGGGAAATATTCCTTTGCATTTTTTTTACACTAACTATTTATGTTCTCAAACATGTTTTACTAGCTTCCGCCCGCGACTTCGTCTGCGTGGACTCGGGATAAAAACTATCCTATATTTTAATCCAGGCTATAAACTATCTTCGTGCAAAATGTCATTCAAATCGGTTCAGCCGTTTAAGCGTGATTGAGGAACAAACATCCATACGTCTAAACTTTCGCATTTATAATATTAGTAGGATATATGAAATTTGCACCTTTTCATTCTTAATCTAGCTGCCCGCGTACCGTTGTAAAGCCTATCGCCCTAATATTAGAACAAAAGATTTCGAGCTTTTTGTAATAAAATTTGAACTCTATTTAGGGACTCTTAATTTCAAAATAGTTATTTATGACTTACTATATAGCTGATGCCCGCGGCTTCGCCCGCGTGGTTATAAGAAAATGTAACATATTGATTTTTCCCGTGGAAATTAGATGTTTTCCCGCTGGAAAAAGTAGCCTATGTCACTCTCCAGCCTCTAAACTATCTCCATACAAAAAAACACATAAATACGACGCTCCGTTGCGACGTGAAAGAAGGACAAACAAACAAACACACTATCGCATTTATAATATTAGTAATATTTTCAGAACACTGGGCCGTTATTACATTAGTCCTAAAAATGCTTGGGCCTGATAAGGCTAATACAGAGACCCAGGTAGAGCAATGTGTCCACCGCGAAGATCTATTCTATGTACTGGTGAAGGATTTTGTAATATAATAGTAGATAGATCCAGAGATTACCCCCAAACGTACAATCTAGATTACAGTTAAGGTGAAAAACCAAATCAGTAACAGTCAAGTGCTAAAATATGTATCGATTTAATCCTATCAAATAAATATTTATGTACCGAAACCTTAATCCGCTGACAAGATAAGAATGATGAGACATTTTTATAAGTAAGTTGTATGGGCCCATATTTTTACCCCGACGCAAAAGAGGAGTGTTATAAGTTTGACGTGTCTGTGTATCTGTGTGTCTGTTTGTGGCATGGTAAGTCCTAAACGAATGCTCCAATTCTAATGCGGTTTTTTTCCGAAAGCTGACGTGTTCGAGATGGTTGTTAGTTACGTTACAAAAAAAATCGGTTGAGCCGGTTTTGAGGTGTTGAAGTTTGAAATGAAAATGTCGGGGGTTTTATTACACTTGACTGTACCAAGAAAAACTTCTATTGACATTATGGGTTAGTGATCCATAATCAGCAATATTCAAATTTGTGTGTACTCATGTGTTACGTTGTTATCTATTTAATCGTATGGCGATCTGTAGAATAGGCGAATATCCATGTCATATTTTCATAGGAGCGCCTATTTCACCGAAAGTGTTGTCTCTCACTTAGCACCACCAGCATTTGCTATGAACACTAGTAACGTTCATAAGGCAAGCTTGGCGTTGCCTGCTACGTGGTATTACTTAAATAGTAATGTAGACCTCCTCTTAAGGCCCATCGACCTAATTTAAGGACAAAAAAACAGGTTTAACAGCCCAACTAATTAGATTTTTAATTTTTGTAATACAATTTGAACTCTATTTAGAGTCTTTACATTTCAAAATACTTAGGTAATTAAGACCTTATTTTAGGGCGCTGGATCCTTATTCCATAAGTCCTAAAAATAGCTTGGGCCTTTACTAGGTTAAGACACTTTATTATTATTACATCCTTCCTAACTAATATTAGAAATGCGAAAGTGTGTTTGTTTGTTTGTCCTTCTTTCACGTCGCAACGGAGCGTCGTATTAATGTGATTTTTTGTATGGAGATAGTTTAGAGCCTGGAGAGTGACATAGGCTACTTTTCCCAGCAGGAAGACATCTAATTCCCACGGGAAAATTAAATATGTTACATTTTCTTATAACCACGCGGGCGAAGCCGTGGGCATCAGCTAGTTTATAAATAAAAGAGAAATGTGGCTGTAATTTGACTCCACATTCAATCTGATAATTTAATTTTGTGGAGCTATGTACTTTGTTATTTTTGTCCAATAGCAAGCAGTGCATTTGTATAATTCGGATGACAATGCAATATTATGATTTATGGTACCATAGAGCTGGTGTGATGAAGAACAACCATAACATGACATTTCAGGTTCATAAATAGTAAAAACATATTTATAGGTCACTTTTTAAATAGGTATACACAGTTCATAGTTCATACACAGTTCATAAATATTAGGTACTCAGTTTACATTTCCTTGTACCCAATAACACAGGATAACCCGCCGTACTTGGCTAACATCGTAATCCTCTCAACGGGTAGTTAATGACTGTGAAAAACAGTACAGTCGCCAATAAATGATACCACAAGATGTTGTTTCTACATAAACTTTATTTACTTTCGCTTATTATGAATACCCCGAGAACGTAGTACACGTAATAGTGACTATTAGTAAACAAAATGAGTCACAACAGACGCGAGTAATGTAATAAATAAATAAGTTAGTCACCACTAGCTACTAAGGTTATCGCGTTAGTGCAGTCTTGACCTATGTCGGTTTACTTTCCTTTATGAGTCATCTGTATATAAGTGATTTAAGTTTATGTGTTTTTATCTATCCTATAAGAATAGGATGTCAACATTTTCAGTGAAAAATTATAAAACCGCAAAATATAAATAGGTATAATGAAGAGTATACACGAGCTATTCTATTCGATTTCGGTAGAAGGGGATCTGTCTAAAAAATACTACTCCAATCACTTACACCGGTTTAAGTGACGACAATTGTGTTGTTAGTGTACTTTATTTTGCACTTTAGTATTCAGATAAACGAAGCAAGTGTACATTATGGTAGAATATACGAACAATGGGGAAATCCTTCGCACATCTGAGGCCCTAGCACGATATGTTTTATCGTCACCTTGTACGTGACGTTTCAGTACTTTTTCGCCGTAAAATGTGACGGTAAAAGCTATCATGCTAGCTGTTTAAGTATTTTTTTGGCTAACTCATAAGCGAAATATTGGTAATATACTAAATTCGATATAAAATACGTTACATCCATTAAAATTAAACAGATAGGTGTAGGTCGTGCCTATACTCGTACATTTGTATAATAGTAATAGAAGACTATTACTATTATACAAATATCTATTAGACAACAAGCTTGAAATGAAGGAAATAAGGGTTGACTAAGTACGATGAAACGATCATTTGGGAACATGTAAGACCAGGTCTTGGTTCTGTCGCAGCCGGGATTGCTGTTACTGATCTTCCGTATCCTAGAGTTATTCTATCTGCAGCCTATATTCCTGCAGGAGTCTGCTGCGGTCCTATTCCTACCTAATTTCAAGCAGGAACCGGAACCGGTTTCCCCAAATCAGGACTTTCCATAGGCTTATTTTAGAAGTTGTTTCTAAAACCCTATCCATATTGGTAACCTTATGATAAGGTAACTTTATTGATAGGGTAACCCTATTGATCGCCTTGCCACTAAACAATTTGAAAACCATATCAATATGGTAATAACAATAGGGTAACTTATGGTTACCACTTCCGATATGCTTGCCACAACAATAGGGTAACCCTATCATAAGATAACCAAATTGATAGGGTTACCTAATGTTGATTAGGTAACCCTATCAATTTGGTTATCTTATTGAGGCTTAAGCCTAAAAAGGGGTTTTCCGTCCCTGATCTCAAGTTCCAACCTAATCTTAAACATCTAGTTTTTAGCAGAAGCGACTGTCGTCTGACCTTCCATCCAAAGGAAATTCACTACGTCTTGTTGGTAAAACCCATACACTAAACATAAAATTGTCTCTTCCACAGAGTTCTTCAGACTCCGTGCTCACGAGCGGCGGTGTAGCGGAGCGGGTACAGAACATGCAGGTGCCGGTCGGGTCGACACTGCATCGCAACAAGAGCTCGCTACACCACACCACTCCTGCCGCTCTAGGTAAAAAGCTACAGTT
Source organism: Epinotia bilunana (assembly GCA_947049275.1). Taxonomy (NCBI): domain Eukaryota; kingdom Metazoa; phylum Arthropoda; class Insecta; order Lepidoptera; family Tortricidae; genus Epinotia; species Epinotia bilunana. The sequence continues at coordinate 4,730,245 of OX346264.1, forward strand.
GAGATATCTAACCAACTGGCTCAGCGATCCAAAAAGCGTCTTGGTCATCGAAACGACAGCACGCCACTTATCCCGATCCTGCGTACCTTCCGGCCAGTCTTCAGCTTGACGACGACGCAGATCCGCCTGCAATATATCCCCCATCTATACCTAGACCGGAGACATAAAAGCCACACAAAAACATAACTAAAGTTTTCAAGCAACACGGAAATATCCAGTTCCAAATAAATAAATATATATACAAAATGTACCGCTTTGTCTGCCGCTATAAACATAAAAACAAACCCTCTTGTGTAGACGACAAAAATAAAAAAATATTTGATGGTAACCCACTTTAAACTGTCGATCATTCATTTTTTCCAGGTGGCAGTATGACGTCACTAACATCAGCACCGACGACCCCTACGCCCTGCGCTTCCCACTCCACATCAGACCTGTCTGAACGGCCAAGAATCAGCCACGGCAAGCCGAACTTAGCACCGCGACCACCCGCTAATCCGCCAGATCGGCCCAGCCCGCCACCGAAGAAACTTAATGTTAATGGGGGCAAGATGGCTGGTAGGGCGCAGAGCATGAGAGTGCCCAGGTGAGGAACACTTCTTTTTTGGACAGGTGTTCTCAAATTTGACTTTATGTTCCGCAGATTTTGCGTTATCCTCACAGGAAATCGTATGGCTATAGTGTGCCTCTTCCCCATATTCTCGCGGATCAGGTACGAGTAACCTGGTCTTGTGTTTGCCCGCCGAAGAAGCTATACAAATGGGGGAAATACGGTAAATCATTGAGTGAGAGCTTCGTATTGTGTTAGTTTCCCTTCATGATCTCAGTCACATTTTATGATTTTTCTGTTTGTATTTATTCCCCTCTTGGGACGCCATTTTGGTAAGATGACTTTTCTCTGGTTCATTCGATAGCGGTAACTATAAGCACTTTGTTTTTACTCATACATATGTTAGAGAAGGAGTAAAATAAGTCATGTCTGAACGCACGGTCTTACTCACAAGGGGCTGAAAGCTTTTTTGTTGTCAAACGGGTGAAAACGACATGGTACCAAGGTTGAGTTACTATTGAGTTTGACTCTATCTTCAAATGTTATTCGATGGCATTTTTTGTTCCGTACTCAACACAAAAGTGTTCTTGTATGTGTTGACAGATCCCCGCCCGTGTCGCCGCCGTCGCCGGTCGGCTCGCGGCCGCCGCAGCTGCCGCCCGCCAACCCTCCCATTGGCACCAAGAACCCAGCTTCGCATTTCGGTAAGTGGGGTTTCTGCAATATTTTAATTTGGTCTATGGCGAAAGTGTCTCAATCTATATCATAATACTATGTACTAGTGTGGATTTACATGTCAATACAATATTCGTTAATATTCTTTCTGCGTCGTCGTATCGTAATTCGTTAATCTACCACGTTCTCATGACAACAAGCAGCTCCCAGTTCTTTAATGAAAAATTTGAAACGTTTAAGGCCATATAGTAGCTTGAGTTTGGGAACGCATATAGATATGTTTGGGCAGTATGTATGTATGGCACTTTATGGTACACAACAACAGATTAAAGAACATTCTTTAATCTGTTGTTGTGTACCATTGTACCATTGTACTTCTTCTCTGGACATCTTCTATGGACATCCATAGAAGATGTCCAGAGAAGAAGTACAATGGCGAAGTTCTTTTTTCTCATTTCGCTATCTCCCCAGGCACGATGCGCGCGCCGCGCGGGCTGCGCCCCCCGGGCGTGTGTCCGCCGCCGCCCCCGGGGGCGCCGCCCCCGCCACCCGGGGCGCCGCCCCCGCCCCCGGGAGCGCCACCCCCGCCTCCCGCGCGCAACGCGTCGCTTACGCAGCCACCGCCGCCTCCGCCGCATTATCGACAACATGTAAGAACCCTTTCCCTTGCCTCTCAGCTATCGACGTAGTTTGAACTATGTAGTGCGTTAAAGGGCTCCGACTCCGAGTGATTTTATGCCTCCGATAACGATTCCTCCGTAATAATTAATTTTATACCTCCAATTCCGACTCCGCCTCGCAGTTCGTCGAATTGGAATTAGGAAAGAAAGATATACCATCTTTCTTTCCTTATTCCAATTCGACGCCTAGTACTCAAGTTTCTGTTAAAGCTTCGACTCCGGTATAAACTCCGGTCTCGGCTCCCACTTCAACTACGAATCTGATTCCGATTCGGATAAACAAAATTTAATCCGGATCCGGATCCGTCTCGAGTATTGAAACAGTCACCTGCGTAACATGCCCAGTTTGAATGCAACTCACCAGAGTTGCATTCAAACTGGACATGTTACTGTTAGTATACCAATACTAACTACTAATCGACTGAACTATCTAGACAACCGAAATATATAGGTTACATCCGGACTAGTTGTCTATTATTTAGTGTGTATATCGGCGTTTAGCACTCATAGTACAAGCTTTGCTTAGTTTGGCACTAGGTTGATTTGTTTAAGATTGTCCCCAAATATTTAATATTTTTTATTTTATTTTGCTCGGATGACATTTCGGTTAAACGAAACAACGGCAACCAAATTTAAAATAATATCAATCCCAATTAATAGTAGGGCATGTTTTCAAAGGCTTTTAGGCATCTAGACTAGGTCTTCAAACTTTTTGACTCAAGGGCCATAATGCACTTGAGTCAAAAAGTTTGAAGAGTCCGCAGTAAGCTCGATTCTCCATACAAACGTAGTTACGCTCTCATTTTAAACCTACGTGTTGTAACAAAACTGTGCTTATACAATGACATGAGGTATATCTATGTCTGTAATTCGTTTATGTAACTACAAATGTCATAGTAAAAATACAGCAAATTTAAGTTTTTCATACAAAATCTGTTTTTGCTGTATTTCGTTTGTTTTATAAACTGGAACCATGTAAACTAATTACAGACATAGATTTACCTCATGTCATTGTATATGCAAGGTTTCGTCACAATCGAACACGTATTTTTAAAATGAGAGCGTAACTACGTTTGTATGGGAAGGCGCAATTCGGCCGAGCTTACTGCGGATTCTTAATTTAAATTCGTACGGTCCAAGACTTTGGTTTCATGGCTGGTCACGACCAGCCATATCCCATCGCTATCGCGGGCCGGACTAGAAGGGCTCGCGGGCGGACTTGGGTCTTGGGCCGTAGTTGAGCTCTCCCGGACTAGAGGATGATGTAACGAATGCCCCAGAGCGGCCCTCCCGCGGGCGAGCCGCCGGCGCCCGCGCCGCCGCTGCGCGGCTCGTCGGTGCGCGCGCCCGCGGCCGCCACCGCGCCCGCCCCCGCGGCCGCGGCCGCGCTGGACGCGCGCTTCGCCGACCTCTTCCAGCCGCCGCACCGCTTCCCGCCGCCCGACGCCTTCCTGAGGATCGTCAAGGGCTACTCCAGCGCCACCGTGGCCGGTAAGTACGCGTGAGGGACTGCCGTACGGACAGGGACGACCCGTAAATAAAGGTACACGCCGGGCCGACGAGCCATGTCACTCTGACAGCGCCAGCGGCTACATGTGGCGACTTTTTGCAACGCTACGCATACGATACGATAAGTGGTCTATGGCTAATGTCGCGCGTTTCACGAAAAAAGGCCGCTCTAACAAATAGCTACCACTTGAGTTCTTCGCGTTCGTTTGCTCAGTGTGTACCCAGCATAAAGCGAGTGTCGTTAGAGAAGTTGCCAAAATTGTAAACATTATTTTCTCTAAAATATCAAGAAAAGTGGACGTTATTCCATACGCATTGGAAAGTAACAGTTACGATAAAAATTTAAAAATAAATGCTACCTAGCTCTCAAAAGATAAAAATGCCATATAAAAAGATGGCACAAATGGAATTCCTACCTTACTAGCAAATATGTGCACGCTGGCTAGCATCGCGTTTTCATTTTTGGCACATTCTATTGACCATGCATAATAATACTCCTTCTACCTGGCAGGACCTGTATCATGCCAGACCTCTGTTTTGTATTATTTACACTGGAATCTAGTTCATTCCAGTAATAGTTTTTAACAAAGTCGAACCCGAGGGCATTTGCGTTTGTTAGAGTCGTATTGGTGACTTTAAATAAAAACTTGATGAATGAATGAACAAAATTATTAAGACCGATGTTGATTTTGGATTTTTCCATGTCATATTGGTGCTGACTAACTATGACAGGAAATATATAAACCTAAATAATGTAAAAGAGGGAAGTTAATGTTTAAAAATATACCTACTTGAAATTACAATTAAAGACTATCCAGTGTAAATAAGCATAATAGAGATCAGTATTACATATGACATGTGTCAAGCTTCAAAACATGTCATTCTGTCTAATTATGACCAAATGAAAGTGGTGATCAAGGACAAAAGATTCGTAAATCTTATGGTGGCGAAAAAGTCTAATGGTCATGTTTGGATGGTACGACAAGCCATGAAAGTGTATGCTTTCAAATTTACTTCTCTGCGGGGCGCTTACGTCGATTAACCTTGTAAGATCCAGGGTGATTCCATATCTAATATAATTTCATTATAATTCCAAAATCGCCCTTTGTACTACTTGAAGTACGTTAGAATATTACGAGGTTAATATCGCCCCTGACGGAGTTTTGGCTGAGCGGTAGTTAGTTTTAGACCAAACGTTGTTTAGGAGATTTGTTGTTATAAAAAGTGCACTTACTAAGATACTAGACGTTTATTTAAGTATATCAGTAGTGATGTATTACTATTATAACTTGAACTGCCTAGAATAATTCCATTTCGATTATTTATACGCACATGCGTAGATTTGTATCAAATTAGTATTATTTTATTATGTACATGGTACATACTATCCAGTAAGTGCAATAGGTACAAGTCATGTGTTGACATAATAATTAGGGCCTTATGTAGATAGTAATAAGAGTCATTTTATATCGTTATCCGTTACATACCAAATTATCCAAACCTTTTGTAGAAGTTTTACAGAATTATAAGCCTTTTGCTTCCTTTTTAGACTGAATGAGGAATTTCTTACCGTTGCTTATTAAGGAGTGATTTACAGAAGAAGTCATTTTCGTTACATTGATAAATTTAAACTTAAAAAAAAAACACTTAAGCGTCACGTTTCATTCAGAACTAAAGTTAGGAAAGATAATATATAAACTTTTTTGTAAAATCTTTCCTTCTTGTCATTATTTTACTGTCAGAAATGCCTCAATGCACGATGCATGTAAGGGATATTAGTACTCAAATATTTTTATTACTGCACTTTAAGAGAATGGATATTTTTAAAGATACCTATTTTTTTCAATTTAAGTATCCCTATTGCTCATTAAGTATTTTTATAATTTCTTTAAATTAAAAACTCCCATATTTACAAATGCATTTATTTCAAGAGTCTGAATTCCAAAATTTGTGTTTATTTTACAAAGTGTTTTCAGTTTCATTCACGTTTCAAACATGTCACGTCACGGCCACCGAGTGTTTCACAGATCATTGAAATTTCAAAATCAACCCCATGGGAGTGGTAACATTGGCGTATAAACTCATTCGAATTCAGTCATTTCAGACCAAACATGTATTTGTTTATAAGTTTTCTAATAAGAAACGTAGATTAAATTATTTTTCTTAAATATTTAGATGTTTAACATAATTATGTTCACATTGAGTCATTATATTAATCGTATGTATATGTAGGGTAGTCGCTGTAACAAAGTATTCTCCCGGCTGAGTGGCAATCGCTTGTAAGTAATTCATTGTTTTTCTCCCTCATTCTTTTGCTAATTTGAGACGCCTATTATATTGTAGCATGAATTTGTATTGACATGTGAGTTAATACAATTAAGACTGGTAAATGTAAAATAATACTTTATTTTCTTTTATATATTGATGTGGTATCGTAAAAGTCTGCCTTGTGATCTTCTTTAATTTAAGTCTATAAAAATTTCAGTATTTCTTTTTCCGTCCTCAACTGTTCTACATAAAGAGTATTTATATGAAAAAACGTCTTTTATGAAGGTCTTGATTACAATCAGCCATTCAAATATTTATTTTTATTTATAACTTCGGTATTACGACCGCGTTAAATCTGTATTTTTCTTTTTATTAATAACTGGGTATCCCGGACGATCTCTACGATAATTAGCAATTCGTCCCGGCAACTTAGTTGAAATGGAACAGCAATACACTTCCATTCTAACCAAAGCAAGTTGCTGTGATAAATGGCATCGTTTGCTTAAGATTCAGTAATTAAAGTATACGATCGATACGATAATAAAATTACATAGCGGTTGCCCTCGCGTATTAGGAATGTTTAAAAAACTTATGTCCTTTTGTGATCTATTATTTTAATAGTGAGGTGCCATGTACTGCGAGTTTGTGTAATTGTTGACGGCTTGAAGTAATTCACGTTATTATTTTAGTTCCGAAGGTTGCTGTATTTCTTAACTGCTGGGAATTCTTGTTGATTGGTTGTAAATGTTAATAAGGTCCAGAATCATCTTATGGATGGTATATTTCCACCGATTCTTAATAATAATAACTTTGCAAGCTGATCCTATCTTCAAAAGAAGAACATTTTTTTACTGAGGTCATTATTGAAGGGCGACACACATAGGACTTCAAAAAGGATTTACGATTAATCGCCCCTCAAAAAGAACATACTTACTACTTATCGTCCTTCAAAAAAAAATTACTTCTTATCGTTGTCAAAAAATCGTTAGAGAGACCTTAATCTCCTCCAAATCTGTTTATTGCGTGGATCGGTAAGACATTGTAGAAAATCTTGAATTTAAGTTTGATTTATTATTGGTCTATTGAGTTAAGAAATGTAGCAACTTTTAATGCTTTTTGTACTGAGAAGCGGCCGGTATTGTGATACAGTGATGTGGTACGATGCTTAATAATTATTTACATTATTATTTTTAAATAAAAGAGTAATTATTATTGAAGAGTTATCATGTATTTCATTCAACCTAACTTTGTTTCGACGCTTATTTGTGTCTGTTCTGTTTATGCTTCATGAATAATATTCATATAGTGTTTTAGGTAATGTTTTTTTTGCAAGAGAACGAAGCTATAATTGAAGTGTAGATTTGTTTCATTCTAGCTCTTGTTTTCACAGATTAGGTACCATATTAGGAAACGAATCTGAGATCCATACGTGATTTTCGATTGAATTTTGAACATTCTTATTCCGTTCATGTAAAGTATGAAACACAATAGTATGAAATACAATAATACATAAATTGTGCTTGTTATAATGCTCCATTTCCACTTTCTATAAAGTGGTTATGCTTTCATATAAATGTTGTACCTAATCCAAATACATCAATGTGGTACAGTTAACTATACTAATTTAACATTATTTATTTATTTATTATTTAACATTGTGGCTTTCAAATATATCACTGTGGTACCGAATAGGTATTCAAATACATCGTTGTGGTACCTAGTTGCTTTTCAAATACATCAATGCGGTACCCGATTGCTATTCAAATACGTCAATTTGGTACTAATTGCTGTTCAAATACATCAATGTGGTACCTAATAGCTATTCAAATACATCAATGTGGTACCTAATTGCTATTCAAATACATCAATGTGGTACCTAATTGCTATTCAAATAATTCATTGTGGTACCTAATTACTATAAAAGGTTTTATTGACAGGATATTTCGTATTTTGTATATCATATTATATAAGCCAAAGTATTTTATAGTTTCGGGGTTGTTAGTTATTCGTCGTATGACCGTAGCCTGATTGTCTCAGTGTCGTGGTGCGCAATACAGCATGTCCATGGGTAAGTTTATTTTTATTAGAGCATGATAGATTGAATTTAAGTGTTTAGTTAGGGTTTGTTTAGTATGTGTATGATTTTTGCATGTTTTTACATTAGTTGCATGGCACGAGAAATAAACGTATCTATGAAAGCGATTCTCTGTTGAATGTTGTGTTCTTTTTAGGCTGGCAAGAGGTCCGTATAATGTACGGCCTCATAAGCTGTATACACATATCTTTCTCGCTCTCTCTGAGGATTAAAAGAGGCAGGTATATAGTAGATGCGGTTTATTGGGCCGTACATTGGACGGAGCCGGCAAGAGATTTTATTTAATTTCTCGTGAATTGTTATGTATACGCGATAGTACAGTCAGCATCATATAGTATGTATGTAGCAGCCGAAGTAGCCAAATATATCGGAACACGTCCTTATTATAGGAGTAAGGATGTTACGATATAATTTGGCTACTATGGCTGCTACTGACTATATGGTGCTGACTGTCCCTATTCGATATCGCTTCTATAGATATTTTTTGCTAAATCACTCCAGCCCAGCTGCCAAGCAGGAGCGTATTTTTAACGCAAGCTCTCATTCTAAATCCTATCTATCATATATATATCTTTTTTTTAACCGTCTTAGAGCCGAAGCCCAATTAATTTCTTTGTAATGTATACTACAAAGAACTTAAAAAAAGGTTTTTTTTTGTTTTTTTAAATGTTTTTTTTTTATTTATATTGTTTTTTTTAATTTATATTAATCATCCAGCCGAGTGACCGCGGTGACCGCTAGCCACCATCTTATACAGGGTGTACCAAAAATGGGGTGTGAACCGATCAAGGGCTCAACAGGTATCGTGTTATGATCAGTGATCGGAATTAGGTGAGCCAAAATACCTATTCTTCGCAAGAGGACATAATATAGTGGTTGAAACCGGGTAGAAAATACACTTTTTCTTGAATACCGGGTATTCGATATTTATCCGGGTACTGGTCGTAATAGTAAACATACATGTTTTACTTACAGTATGGGATGTTTTATGTTACTAGTAAAAAGGGCTAGACTTAAGGTGTAGGTATAAGGAAGGAAGGAAAAATTGTGGAATAGTTATCACTTTTAGATTAACATTAAACAACACGTTCTGTAAGTAAAACATTAAAAATTACGACTAGTATCCGTAAAAATATCAAATACCCAGTATTCAAGAAAAATATATATTTTTCTACCCTGTTGCAACCACTTTATATTATGTCCTCTTGCAAAGAATAGGTATTTTGGCTCACCTAATTCCGATCACTGGTTATGATAAGAAAAAACAGAAGATAAAATTGTTTTGACGCGATTTTTTTTTACATTTCTATGGAGCTTGTCGCCCCAGTCAGCCAACGCGCCATACTAAGGTAAAAAAAAATCGCGTGTTGAGCCCTTGATCGGTTCATACCCCATTTTTGTTACACTTTGTATAGAAGTACGAATTCTAACCGGGTGAATAAACTTCGCACCGCGCGCCATACAAGATTTTTAACTGAATTACCTTTTATTACTAAAAACTTAACTAATGTATTTTTTTTACGAATGATTAGTACGTTTTGGATACTTTTGGGCTTCGGTTCTCAGACGTTTTTAACGCGCGGTGTTATAACGGGGGAGCGGGAGGCGAGTTACGCGGTCGCAATATAAGTTTTTCACGGATTTCAATTAAGCGTCGATAACTATCGCGTTTTGCGTTAAAAATTCGCAAGTAGAAACGGGACCTTATAACTTTAGGGCTCATTCACATTCGTCGCACGCTTATTGCATATCAGCACCCATTGCACGGCAAGACAGCATGAAAACACTTTGGATGTAACATTGAGAAAGTTAAGAAGCACTAAGAAATATTCTGTAGTGACCGATTGGCGTCTTAGTAGCCAGGGCCATATATTAATTAACGAAAATGACGCGGACTTTATTAGGCAACAGGTACAGCTGGGGAGGCTCGCGGGGCGCAAGTAAATGTCTCGCGGGCCGCCTGAGGCCACCGGACAACTACCACGACGAAAATTCTTTGTGCTTTACTTTATTGCTAGGCTGTGCTTTTGCGTAATCTTTCTGGAGAAGCGTTCTACAGCTAGATTGTGTGGAGGCCTAGGAGTAGTTATGAACACGACTTTAATGTTATATTAAAGTGCATGTTCATATTTTTGAACACCCTGAAGGGTATCGATATATTTGATGTCGACAGATATTGTCAATGCATATCGTCTAATAAAGATTATATGGGTATAACTTGAAGCCAGCTGTGAGTCAATTACTTTTTTTTATAGTGGGATTGTATAATATATTTTATTAGTGAGTAATGATAACACATGTTCAGTCAAGGGCACCAATATGTTTACACTCAAAGTTTCATAAATATGTATACTACAACCTTATTGTTGCAGAAGTAGGCTCTGCCTACATATTTTTGAGACTGTGGTGTATACATATTGGTGCCCATGACTGTACATATTTATATTAAAAGCTAGTTTATTCTGAATTGGGTAGGTATCATGTATAGTTGCTATCAAATACAACATGTAATTCGGGGACACAACACCCAAGACGGGAAAAACGGTTCTATAGAAGGTGTTCCCGCTTTTTTGAATCTTGAGTGTAGAAATTACGCAATAGTCGATTGTAATCTGAAGTGAGGTGGGGCGGGGTGCGCGTACATACGGCCCGCATCATATAGTTAGTAGCAGCCAAATATATCGGAATGCGTTTTTATTACTGTAAGAGTAAAGGACGTGTTACGATATATGTGGCTAGTTTGACTGCTACTAACTACACGATGTTGACTGTAAAACGGGGGCGCAGCGGCGCGCCACCCATGCGACCGTGACGACGCCATAGTGGTTTCACTTTGGTTCCGGGGACTGGAATATAACCGGCAAGGGCGCTCTAAATTAATAGTAAAGTAATAGTGGTAAGATGTTTGTAAGCCCTTCGTTTACGCTGATGTATTTGATAGCGATTGTGCATAATGTTTTCCACTGTGTTTGTTTGGATATGAATTTTGTGATTGTTTGGATGTTGAGAAACTAAATGATTGAAATGTAGATTCGATTCTGGAGCTGGTGAATTTGAGAATATGTTTATTCATCGTAATTGCGTTGAATGTTAGAAGTTTACTACAATCATTGGAATTTTTATTTTATGTTTTCCAAATCGCTGTAATGTAGTGTATTTTAAGATGAGCGACAAAGTATGATTTTTAAAATTTTATTGCTGTTTATGGATTTGTGACTAATTGAAATGCTACAGGTTTGATTCTTCATTTTGATCAATTAGTTTGTCCAAAAATTACAGTATATATAAGTTGTATTTCTCGGATGATCTCGGACTGATCAGAACGCGAAATGACTAGTGTGTTGTTTTGCCTATATTGCAGTTTGACCACCGAGCATTGTGCCTAAAACGCAAAATGACCACTAGGTAGGTTAGGTTCGTTAGGTTTCTTCAGATGCCCGAAGGGCAAACAGACCAGAAATAGAAGCCCCGCTCGGCGGGGCTCCGTCGACATCGCTAGCGTAAAGATAAAACGACGAAAATGATGTAGGCATTTTGCGTTTTAGGCATAATGCTCGGTGGTCAAACTGCCGTGTGGGCTAAACAACACTTGCTTAAGTAATCGAGAAAATATATCTTGAATAGATAGTTAATCCACGAGGAATCGCAAATTCGGTAGGAGCGCTTCGTGGACTGAACGATCGGGGTAAATTGGAGATATCGTACATATAATCACCATATGACGACCGCTTTAGCCTAGTTGGTAGTGACCCTGCCTACGAAGCAAGAGGTCCTGGGTTTGAATCCCGGTAAGGGCATTTATTTGTGTGATGAGCACGAATATTTGTTCCTGAGTCATGGATGTTTTCTATGTATTTAAGTATTTATTTATCTATATAAGTATGTTTATCGTCGTGTAGTACCCATAGTACAAGCTTTGCTTAGTTTGGGACTATGTCGATTTGTGTAAGATTTTCCCCTAATATTTATTTATTTATTTATTTATAAATGTGATTTTGACGTGTTTCTCGCGCTCGTTGGTAGGTATACCACTAGTTCGGCGTGCGCGCATAAGGCACTGGTCCCACCGCCGGCTAGCAGCGGCTACATTGCGGATCTGTAAAGGTCGATTGATCACACTGAGCCTGGTCAGCACGCAATGAACCGTTACTCGTCCAACTTTTCTAGCCTACTAGCCGGCGGTGGGACCAGTGCCTAAAGCTCAAATTGGGTATTTGACAAAAGAGAAAATTAATTGGTTTTTTTCATTAGCAGCAGATAAACATTACAATACATTTAAAATACTCGGTAAGTTTGCTATTTTAAGATTTTTAAATTCATAAAAACTAACAATAAGGAAGTTTTATGATTGTGATGTCACAAGCAAGTAATCCTCATAAATTCCATACTAACATTACTAACGGAGCGTTTTTGACGTTGCATAAAAAGAAGCTGATTTTACTTTTGTCAAATACCGTATGGGTACTCCTCCGATAGACCCCCTTCGCCCTTGACATGTACTGACTAGCTTGTGGTTACCGTAGCGCGCGTGCACCCGACGAGCAAGGCGCAGGCGCCGGCGCCGCCGCTGGCCGTGCCGCTGGCGGGCTGGGCGGGCACCTCCTCCGCCTGCTAGCGCGCGCGGGGGGCGGCCGGCCCCCCTGTCCCTCACGGCCCTCTCCCTCACCTCCCTCACCCCCCTCCCCCCCCTCCCCCCGCGCACACCGCGCACCTCGCGCCGCACGCGCACCCCGCGCACGCGCTGCTCGCCGTCGCCCACTCGCTCCTCTTCCCCGCCAACACCATCGCCACCGCCAAGGACAACACCCTGCTCCCGATCGAAGAAGCCACGATGCCGTCGGATGACGTCAGCGATCTGAGGGACGTCGTCGACGCTATCAACAAGCTCTGCGACACCATGAAGACGTCCAGCTACGATGAGGAGTTCGACGACTCCCGGTCGGGCAGCGTCGACTTAGCCTACACTTCCCAGTCTGCGAGCATCGATCTAATCGAATCAGCCGTGGCCGAGGAAGTCGTCCCCGAGGAGGTGGTTCTAGCCGAGGTCGAAAGTGACCCGGACTGGTATGTGGCCTGTCAAGTCGAACCGGCGGACCCGAGCGACGTCATATTTAAAAAAGTTGAACATTACAATACGGAGACGTGGCGGCAGTCCGTTTCCAGATTAGAGTTCGCCAGCCCGGAGGACGTTGTCGTGCGTAAGGCTGAGACTTACGTTGCGGAGAGATGGAGCGACCCGACGGTAAAATCGGAGGAGCAGAAAGAAACGCAGGATAGATGGAGTGACCTCTCTTCTATATTAGAAATAGTCAGTCCAGAGGAAGCGATACAGAAGGCGGAGGCTCCGGCTGCCAGATGGAGCGACCCTTCTGCCGTTAAATCGGACGAGCAGAAAAATGCAACGCAGGATAGATGGAGTGACCCTTCATCTAGATTAGAAATAGTGAGTCCAGAGGAACCAATACAGAAGGCGGAGACTGCAGAGCGATGGAGCGATTCCTCCGTGTCTTTACCGGGGCAGGTGGAGGAGGAAACGGTCACCTCCGACGAGAGACAACCACACGAGTTCAGCGACATGTACTACACGGCTTCATCCGAGGTATCTCTGCTGTCAGATTTAGAGGCAGCGGATAAACCGCCGGACGAACCAGTTGTTGAGAAAGAAGATGACAGGAAGGAGTGTGTGATAGCTGGTCACGTGGCTGCGATGCGAGAGCGGTTTGAGAGCATGACGCGGACGAACACGCCGTGTCCTGACCTCATGAGGTCGGTGTCTCCGACGCTGGATGTGTTTAGGAATATAACGCCTTCCCCTGATCGTTTAGGATAGAGGTTAGAAGGGAAGAGGTAGATTGGTTACTTGTTGAGTTGCCTCTAGTCTGACCCAGTTGTTCTGTACGATATCGGATTAGATACTGAGCCGTCTTTGGTTTTTCGTAGCGGTCCGTACTCTTCCGTAGTTCGCACAGCGAACTACTGAGGATTTTTTTCACATCGGTCTGTTTCAAGACCAACTGAGAAGAAAGTGTCAACAGTTCGCAGTGCAGACTAAGAAATAGCCCGCCTTTTTTAGTGTAAATTCTTCGGCTATTCAAAACAACCGAAATACTGAGCCTAAAGGAAAATAGTTCGCTTTATACCGTATCAAAAGACCGAGCTTTGGTCTGGCAGTTCCCAAAATTTGTTCTTTGTTATTTTAATAAATTGTATATAATCTTAAAAGTGATTTATAGGTTAGAAAATGTGCTGCAGTTACAGATTTTAGGTTTGAGCTATTGCCTACTGGGAACGGTACTGGGACTAGAGGTTCGATGAGATAAAAATATTGAATTCGTTTGATTGTGGTCGTCTTGGTGCATTTAATTTTAAGTATACGACTACCTTAGGTAGTCCTGGCGATAGTTTGCCAATATCAAGACTTGAATGTGATAAGTTAGTATAACTAGTCTACCTCTTTTCCTAGATATAGATGTGATGTGGTTCAATTTTGTATCCTCTTTTTACGATGGTATTTAAAAGTATTCAAAGCAACCTTTGCTAGTCTTAATTCGATGACACCAAGAAACGAACGTGCCAAGGGTTTAAGGAGGGGGGTTGTGATTTTTTCGTAGCTTATGAATTTGTACGAATGCAATAAGTCTTCTGATAGCCGAGAGATGTCGCAAGTCCTTTTTTATAGATATTGAATCATTGTTTAAATTTGCTTTGCGTAATGTTTTTATATTCCGTCATATTTGGATTTTAAATTGAAGAGCTATCTTATGGCTGATTTACCTTGGGTCGTCAGGCGAATTCTTCTCCAGCCCTTACTTTCAGAAGATTCATTAGGCGAAAGGTACATATCGGGGAGTTGCTTAGTTTTAGATACCTATTATTAAGGGCAACGTTAATATTATGGATACCTAGGCAGTTAATTATAGGTGAATGGGGAACGTTGTGTGTAGTTTCGGGTACAAAAGTTTTTCGGACTATATTGGACTATTTCGGGTTAAGTCAAACATATGAAGAAACGTATGAAGTTCAGTGTTGCCGCGTAACTGGATCCTAGTGGGTTGAACTTGCATTTGACAGACTCTAATCGTAATCAAAAACGTTATTTCATTCCGGCAAATAAAAATGTGCTTTTTAATATTTAAAAACTATATTTTTGCCTTATTTAATTTCAAGTAATTGATTTTTTTGAGTATTGTTCTTGTAACTTATTTGTTTTTTTAGGAGAAGTTTAAAACGCCAAAATAAAGAATGATTAATGACTATTTTATGAAGTTCACCAATTTCTAAATTTTTGACGATGACTGACTAAGTAAAATAATAACAACATGAAAGCAATGTAGAAATAAGCAATGGAGTCCAAAAAACGTTTGAACGAAACGTGAATGGTAACGTTTATCCTAAAATGCATGAATTTATCGAAACTTCAGTATATTTGCACCGCACTGATATATCCAGTGATTAGCGACATGTAACAGAACTACTTAATCTATTGTCAGGTGGATAAGCTCAAATTTTGTAGTTTTTTAATGAAAACTAGCCTTGTACTATTGCGTCAGACCAAGTAATGTATGCTCTATATAGCTTAGCTTAGGTACGCTTGGTTGATGGGGAAACTTACGGTGTTTTATCTCGCATAAGAGTTGGTCACGCGTTCCCGGAGACTGGCCGCTCGCACGCAGATATAATGAACATGTTTGTTCAACACATAATTTCAGATCAACGCACTAAGATGAGATAATAGTACATTACGTACTACCCTAGGGCGGTGAATTCGTGAATGCCCCAGATCGCAGGTGTTTGTGGCCCGAACCGAAGGCGAGGGCCATAAATATGCGATCTGGGGCTTTACGAATTACCGCCCGTGGTGAGTACACAATTTTACGTCTTCATCTGGCCACAATGCGAGTTTTACCGTACGCGCAGCGTGCGCTAAAACTCACATTATGGCCAGGTGTGACGTAAAGATCTTTACGGTACAGTCAGCACCGTGTAGATAGATGGCTGCCAAATATATATATATATTTATCATCACATTTTTTATTGTAGGGGGTAGTAAAGATATGTAAGGAGGTATATTTCGCTACTTTGGTTGTTCTACTATATAATATAAAGCAAGATGTTGACCAAGTAAATGGCGTCGCGGCAGGAGCCTGAAGCTCCAGTATGCTGCCATTTAATTAAAAAACTTCCCACCCACTTCCCATTGCATTCTGTAATCACTTATCTATAATTATTAAATATAATTTATAAAAAGTTGCCATAAATAGTTACACATTTGTTGTCAAATTATTTTATAGGAAAATTCGGTTACTTTGTGACTATCTGTTGTGAATTTTGTACGAAATGTTTATTGGGCGAAACAATTTATTTGATGGTGATATTAGTTATACATATGAAAACTTGTTGTAATCCGTGTACTTTAGTGTTATCAGTCTTCGAACAGTGTAGTGATAGTTCTAGTTATTCTATAAACGTGTTATGTGTACAGAACAGACCTTTAACAATATACGGCTACTTAATACAATGTCTTGTTTTATTTGTGTTGACTTTAAATACAGCAGCATACAACAGCCAAAATAAACTAATAATTTGATGTTTTGAACGCCATCACTATAGTCCAAAAGTGAACTCTGTAGTTTTATCAATACCAATTTTGTACAAGTGATCTAAGACGTTTTTATATTACTCGTCCACCTTGTGGGGATTCTACCCACGCTGCGTATTCCGGTACGTGGTCGCACTCGAGAACCTTTCCGCCCCAACAGCCATCGGTTCTACGTGCAATGTGCCCCGCCCTCTGCCACTTAAGTAATTGTGGCACTCTCCGGGGGAGGCCTATGTTGAGCAGTAGCGTCTTTCGGCTGATATGGTGATGATGAATTGATGATTGCCCGTCTTAGAGTTCACCCATAGTAATAGTCATTCTCAAAAGTTATATTAGATTCAATTTGGACCATAGTTGGGCGACATTGACACGTAACTACCTATTTATATATAAGAGCGTGAATATGAGCCTCTGTTGAAAGCATGAAGGTGACAGCGTACGCCATATCACCTATAGTCCAGTAAATGAACTGACAACTCGTATGGAAAAAATGTCAATTTTGGAAATAATTTATAATAGCTTATTTTTTATGTGTAACGGATATATTATCAATTAAATAGTTACCCAGCGACAAAATCCGACAAAATTTCAGACATAAAAAAAATGATAAGTTAACTAACTTCTGAAAAGTCAGAAAAAATATGAATAAATATTTTTGTCTTTATTTTGGTTCATTTACATTTGCTCTATAATATTCAAGATAAATCGTATAAAAAAAGACAATGCATGCTTCATTGAAATCTACATAATTACTTCCGGGTGGAAAGTTTGTCGGATTCTTGAATATATAATCTTAGAATAACATTTTCAAATGAAATCAACAAAAAAAACGCTATTATAAATTAATGTTTTTCAAAACCGTATTTTGCCTGGAGTACTAGAGACGTTCTTGGCTTAGTGGGCATGACAACGACACACCTTGGCTTTCAAAGGGTTAGGTAAATCTTGCATACGTTGATTTTGTCGGATGAAGCGAAGCTGCTGAATCCGACAATAGATACGAATCCACGAATTGCCATTCCTGCCGAGGCAGATAGTGCTATTCTCCAAAAATGCGAGAAAATCAAATAATATTTTCAACCAACAATAATGTTTTCAAACAGCGCGTATGTCAATAACCTATCAAGGTCCCGAAAAAAAAAAACAAAATCGATAACAATTTTAAGTGTTTAAAAAATTATTAAAGAGTAAACGGGATTGAAATTGAATTCGTTAATATTTTAAAACTATTTGAGACATTTTTAAAAACGTCACTTCGATCACTTAACAAAAGTAAGCGTTTTGTCTATGACAATTAAAAAAAAAAGAAAACGTGGGAAAACTAAGCCCACTACAAACTGGGGCAATGCACCAACTTGCAGTTCGAAAAAGACAGCCATACATTACTAACCAGGGGCCGTAGACAAGGTTACAATCGACAAGCGCTAACGCCAATAGAAAATAATAAAATGTAGGGGAATGACAGATGCCGACGAAACACTTTTCGTGAACATCTGTCATTCCCATACATTTTATTAATTTTCTATTGGCGTTAGCGCTTGTCGATTGTAACCTTGTCTACGGCCCCTGTACGTCTAGCACAAATTGCTGCTCTGTCGCTTCCCGCGCGACTGAGCGTCTCTTATCTCACTCGCACCGTGCAAATAAGAAAGAGGAGGGTAGATCTTTCTCAACTCGCGTCGCGGCGAGGCGTCAGTTGTGCTAGCCCCGCTGGTTAGTAATGTATGGCTGTCTTTTTGTCGAACCTTGTCTAGGCCCCCAGTATAACTACAGCAAGTTGTTGTGACAAAGTGGCTAGGCCTTAAAATGTACCAACGACAACACTTAACTGACCATCCTGTGTTTATATAGAACCTTATTACAATGCACTTAGGGTGCACAGATGGTCAGTTAGCTGTGTTGTCGATAGTACGAGCATTTGGCTGTTTGTAGTATTTTTTCTTAGTCAAAACATATGGTTGAAAGGTAAAAGAGTATACAGCATGTCTATCTTGAGACGGCTGCGACATACTCTCGATTTTTCTCGCACGATACTTCTTGTTCTAATAAGAGACAGATAGTGCGAGAAAATCGAGAGCCCGCGCGCCGTCTTGTGATAGCCGTGCCGTGCAGTAATGGAATTTCATACATTTTCCTGGCCGCTAAAACTTTACAGTAATGACCTATTAAAATTTGCGTTCGTCAGTAACGAGGAACTCATTTTTGCTACAGTAAGGCGCACATTTCCGAGCCAATTGGAGAAAAACTTATTTCTTAGCCCATTCGATGTTACTCGAGCATTTAACGTTAGCAAAATTCGACTATGCACCTACGGTAAGTAATCAGGTTGGAAATGAAAGAAAATATCAAATTCCAGCGCATTTATTCGGTAAAATAATCAAAATTCTACAAGATTAGGCAAACATCACAACTTCATAATGGAAATGCTTAAGAAAAAAATGTTTAAATTAACGAATCTTATTTATTACGGTCCTCGCTAACAGTAATATGGTAGGTAATATATAATGTGTGGGGACAGGGGGCCGTCAATCCAACAACAGTCGTTGTGACAGCGTGTCGCCTGCAGTCAGCAGGGAACTGCCGGCCCAGCCACCTCGTGGCGAGCTCGCTCACCTGTCCTACCTACCCTCCTAGGGCTTACCACGACGGTACCGAGCGACTGCTCCCGTTGGTCATGACGGTCAACGTGATCATATTGGTTGAAGTTCACAGATGGAATGCGATGCGATGCGGTGATAATAGACCGACTGACGTGATCACGTTGGCTGATCATAGACCGATCAACGTGAGCAGGTTGTTTGATCATAGAACGACTGACGTGATCACGTGGGTTAATCAAGATCACAGAACATACATATTCGGACTACTAATCCAGATATTCGGACACAACCCAATCCTAAGTAAATGTGCGTGAATCATTCAGTGATCCTATTGAAACAGTAATGTGAAGCAGTTGACAATCCAAACAATGTGATCCTGTGGGCTAGAGTAGACTATCAACCAATGTGATGTTCAGTTGACCATAGACAGTGACCAATGGGACGTCGCGCGGTAAATTACGTTCGTGGAAACAGTCGTCAACGCTATCCGTAAACGGGCTCAGGAGCGTGTGCTACCGAAACTTAGCATCAGTCCGAGACTCGTATTCTTATGAACATTCTGAACTCTGTAAGTAGAAATATGTGATAAGGGGCGTGTAATTGCAAAAAACATTGCAATAACGCTGTTCCGTTTCTACGCAATGAGTGCGTAAATGTGAATAAAAGAGACGCAGTACATTAGTACAGTCAATGATAAAATATTACATATCTGTCGATGTGCGGGTGTGATTTCTTATTAACCCATTTATGCCCAGATTAAGCATACTTTATGGTTGGTTAACCGTCCCCAAACGCCGAGTTAAAAATAAGTCTCGATTGACAGATGGTTCGTTTCAATAGCACACCGATAGCATGCCAAGTTTCTCGCGGCCGGTCCCTCGACTACGCTAGTGTTGGGACGTACGTTAGAAGAAGCTACACGGACAAACATCAAAAAATCTACCTCAGAGCTGTAGATATTTTTTAGGTTTGTATGTAGGTACTTCTGTAGGTGATGGTACAGTCGGCTCCGCGAAAAACGCTAGCTAACCTCGGTTTAGCGAGGCACGCAACGGAACATGGATTGACGATTTTAGAATAATTAAAAGTATTAAATAGTTATTGTCTAACTATATTGCACTGGGTATAGTTGATATTTGACATTAAGTTATTGAGGCAGATCGAAAAATCACTTGATTTTTTCCAATTTATTTTAAATGTTGCATAAATGAAAATAGCAATTTTAATGTGTGATCGGGTTTAAAACGGTAGGTATCAAACTTAGTCATTACTTTAAATTTAGTCTAGGTAACGTATTGTTTTGCGTCAAAAATCCTCGACGCCTGACTATAAAAAATTATTTACTAGTTTATTTCTCAAATCATAGGATATTTACGCAGAATTCGCTCATTACATTCCGGTACGTAATATTGCGCAATAACATTGTCCGTGTATAGGACGCCTAATAGTTCCGTGCGTCCGTTGCGCGCTCGCAGTGTACGTGCGTCTTACCTTGTAAGTATCCCGTCACCGAATTAGCAAGAGCATTGGACACACAATCGTCAAGCGAACGTACGAGTATATGATAAGTACCGTAACGAGCGCCTACCTGCAGGCGTCGGCGCGGGCCGACTCAGCCTCTGTCAACAGTATAAGCAACTCTTTATATTAACATGTATTACAAATATCATAAGATCCTCCTCGCTTGGTCCGGCTGGAATGTTAATCGAGGAAGCGTTACGTATTGCCAAGTTCGAGTCCGCTGGCGGACGCTATGTTACATTCGGAAAGCGAATTAGAACTATGAAAGGCTTAATATTGAAGCAAAGGTTTATTACATTATTTTCATAATTCCTTTATAACAACCGCTGCAGCTTGGAGGTCAAGGACAGTTAAAATTTCGGACGGTTCGCTTAACTTAGTGAATTGCAAATGAATGAAGATTAGTACTAATGTTCCTGCTATGGCATAGTAATATAAAAGTCCATGTTGCATCGGTTGAGGGACAGGTCCGCCACGGATTGTGTTAACATCTATGTATAGGTAACGGGAAATTGTATTGAGCGTGCTACAGTACACGTCCAGTTGTCAAAAACATATGTGATCTGCAGACGTTTCGATACATTTGAACTTAAATTGACTTTGAAACGGTTCCCGAAAAGTCCATCTCTAAGGCCTATTGTCCACGTAAACCGCACGTCATTCGCACGCTTTCGTCAATTGACGATTGCAAGACGAACGCTTGCCTCTTGCTTAGATACCTTCAAAACCGTGTCCACGGAGCGGCAACGAACGCATGACGAGCGGCTAACGCGACAAGAGGCAAGCGTTCGTCTTGCAATCGTCAATTGACGAAAGCGTGCGCATGACGTGCGGTTTACGTGGACAATAGGCCTAAGTGAAACGGATAACACAATCGTATCTCGACCGCTCGCTATAAGAGCCCGCCACACACAGATACCTCGCAGTACCGCAACACGCTCGCCCTAGCCAGACGATGATACACACTATATTGGGAAGCCAGGACGGTCGTCGGCCGCGTCGCTATCGGAACCGGTGCTGCATCATCATTCCGGGGACGCCGCCGGGGAACATGGCGCTCATGGGCATCATGCCGCCCATGCCTCCCATGCCGCCCATCGCGCCCATGCCGGCCATGGAGCCCATGCCTCCCATGCCTCCCATGGAGCCCATGCCTCCCATGGAGCCCATTCCGGGGAGGAGCATCCCTGCACAAAAAGAAACAGTTGAAACTCGGGCGGTGCGGGCGCGCTATAGCATAGTCCCGGGGCAGCAGAAACGGGCTGCTCTAGTACATAATGCGCTTAGTAAAGTGTTTTTTTATGATGTTAGTCTGTATGAGAAAGTAAACTGAGGCTCAAAATGACAGTGTTTTTAAATAACCGTTTCCCGTGATATCCCTTGAAAAACTTATAATGTTCGCAGATATTAAGGGGATTGGACATTTTATAAAACTAACATTTCGGGTCTTGGACGTAATATGGATCAAAGTAAACGTGCCAACAGAGTTTATGGATTAAAGAGCGGATTTCTGATCTTAGTTGAAAAAGTAATTAAACAAGCCACCATTGTAAGAATTGGTATACCAGCTTCCCACCATTTTTAAGTGTAGACAAAATATCTTACCGAAAAACCTTAAAAACAGATAAAAACATGAGTAACGCTGGTAGACTAAGAGCGTCCATTCGGCTGCCCCAGCTATGCTTTAGCAACAGGGGACCTCGGTCCAACACACGGCGGAGCCGTTGTGACTGTAAACAATCGCCTGTCGCCGGCCGGCCGGCCCACCACCGTACATCCATGTGCCGATGTTGCCGGCAGTTCCAACCAAAAATACTGTCAAACGAAAAGGGCCAAGTCGTGTTTACAGGTGACGCTACAGTACATCTTTTTCTATTTAATGTCGATGTTTGTGTGAAAGATGACCTCACAGGTCAACTTTAACGAACTAAAAATACTAGTATAAGCTATATTTACAATGTTTTTTTTTGGAATTCTTGCGCTATAACAAAAATAAATAACGATTTTTGGCCCGTTTTCGTTTGAATGAAAGCTTGTTTCAAGTTAAGGTATTAAGTGGTATTTTTAGTTGAAATCGCAGCCACCGAAGTACGCGTCAATCTTGTCGCGTCCGAAACTCGCGGCGCGACTTAGGGTTGCCACCGCCGTCGAGCACACTAACTTGACCAGTGTACATAAACTTTTAGTTATTGTCTGAGCTTCTAGCAATACCTGGTTCCGAGGGCAGAGCTACAGTTTTTGTTATGATTTAGATTAGTTCCTCACGCCCATCCCAAAAGTAGGTGGCAACCCTAACTGGAAGATGGGGTCAGTTCGTTAATGTAAATAGTTCGGGTGTTGGACCGGTTGGGACCGGAGTCGGGCGGACTCGCCGCGTAGTTGCCATGTGGTCACATGTATGCACTTAGTGTGGCGACGATAGGTGCAGTAAGCGAGGAACACAGGTAGGTAGGATAAATAATTCACATGAAAAATCACACTTCCAAAAATACTCGGCGATATAATAACTGTATCCGTAGACATGCATGTTCCGGTGATCCGTTAAGGTTGCTCGTAGAATCCAATTCAGCCAACGACTATCTTCGGTTCATGCACATTTTAAAGCGACAAACTACTGTACGTAAATATAATATTAGTGTACCCACCCGTAAACCGACAAAATTCACATCTCTTATCACTACTAGAAAATCGAGACAGTAATAAGATAGAGCTACTACAGTAAGCAAATCCATTAAGGAATGTGAAGAAAATTACCGCTCATTTTCATTCCGATCCTCGTTGTGCGGATGGCACATCAAAATCACGGTTATACTCGGCAGTGGAATGTCTACGCTCGCTAGCGCTAGCTGCGAGTTCTACGGGACTCGCCAATACCATTAACATAACGAGACCTTATTGCGGTGGAAAATACAAAAATAAAATTATTACTAAAACATTTATTTCATAATAACATTCAGTCCATTTTCCACGCTGATTGTACATGTTGAGTTGCTGATGAACACTACCAAAGAACATCTAAACATATTCGGAACAAGTGTGCTAACCTTGGAAACAATGCAATCGCGTTTGGAAACTTACAAAAATCACCTGTGCTGTCAAATTGATTGTACAAAAATATTTTTGGAATTTTATGAACACTTTTATCGTGTGGAATGTGAGAATTGAATGCCATGAGTGTGCTGAGCCTAGCAAATAACACGTAACGTCAAATAGTCTTTATGCTTTTTGGCTTTAAATACAAAACTTAGTCAACAAGTGGACCGATCAGTATCATAAGTTAACTTTTAAACTTACATTTAGACTGACATATACTATCCCAATATTATGCTTTCACAATGGGAAAACTTACAATAGTTAATACTCTACTGGTCTACTTTAAACGCCATATCATAGCGTCATATGAATGTGACATTGTCACAGTAAACTTTTACAAAATGAACTGATGATAATAATTATAAGAAAGGGAATCAACTATATTGATATGTCCAAACATGATAACACTACAATTATGTATGGGAATAACAGAAATATCTTTTAGGATCAATTTACCTAACTGAGCGTTTACCGATTTAAATGAGGGGTGTATAGTACCAATAATTATACCATTTTATGTATTATTTTTATACAGATGGCAGTGTATTTTTGGGTATAGTATAAAAATAAACTTAAGTACCCTCCCTAGCATGTAGATGTGGAGTGTTCGAATATGCATTTGTTTTGATTGTGTTAGAAATTATAGAAAGGCTATTCAAACAGGTCACAACTACAAACGAGTTTTTCTTAAGTTTTTACTTATAGTACATCATTTTCAAGAATTACATGTAAGTTTTAAGTTGTTTTTTTTATCATACAAAAAATAATATGTCAGCATTTGGTTTTTAACAATTAATACACCATAACGTTTTAGGCCTTAAATGTCTGACTTTCTATTCGAATATTGTTAGAGAAAGTCATGGTTCATTTGGACCCCTTTATTTAATTTCATTGTAAATATTAGACTAATTTTGAACCTAAATTATTTACTTTCTGAATTCTCGAATTTATGTTCTAGGGTATAGTAAATTTTAAAGTACAAAATGTTGTATCTGGGGACTGTATCAAAATTTGTCACAAAGTCAAGAATCCTATTGTACCAACTTTATAATTGTTACCAGACGATGTCAATTCGCTAGACATCTTCGGTTCAACAAGGGACAGGCGGCCCAAGTGGCTGCCAGTGCTTCTCGACCCAGAGATACGCACAGCAGATGTATAGCTTAAAGCCACGTGCCGCGTAGGACTAACTTAGTTTGAACAGAGAGAAGGTATAAAGACTCTGCTTTAACTAATACAGGATGAAATTTAATTCGCGGTACAAAATATCAGAATGTGAATCTATCCCCGATTCTGGAGAACTTTTACTATGGGATCAACTTTGTTTTATGCCAACAAGTGAAATTAAAAGATTTTTCAAAAGACCCAACTGCTTTTTTAAAATTTTATAGCCCATGTCACTCCCACGATCAAGTCAAGAGGAATCCAACGACACCTCATATGTCGAAATCCGTCAAACGGTTTAGGCTGCAGGGCGTGCCAAAGAATAAGAACTGCCGTTCATAATCGTCAGTCGGCCGGTTTCGTTGGTTCCATAGACCAACTCTGTGTTATGCCTTATTAAAATGTCTCAGAATCATGGACAGATTCACATTATGCTATTTTGTATCACGAATAAAATTTCAGTTTGTACATAGAGTGTGTGCACGGCGAATGGTCACCGTCGGTTCAGTATGGTACGGTATCGTCGGTGGCTGGCAGGTGTGACCAGGTGAGCAGGTGGCACGGTCTACCGGTAACGTAAGTCGTGTGGATGGATGTACTGACCGGGCTGCAGCTGGCGCACCAGGTTGAACTGCGGCATGGGGAGCACGCCCATGACGGGCGGCATGGAGACGGGCACGCCGACGCGCACGGGCTGCTGCAGCATGTGCAGCGGCTGCAGCGGCTGCCCGGGCTGCTGGTGCGCGTGCACGTGCTGCAGCAGCGGCCGCCGCATGGCCTGCTGCCGCGCAGCCGCCGCCACCGCCGCGTTCATGTGCGCTTGCACCTGCACACGACACGACATATTCTTATTCAAGCATATACGCTACTTCAAAATCGTTTCCTGAATATATACACAATTTAATGAACAAACGTGGAAATGGGCTGGACATATGGTAAGAGATAAAGCAGGCAAGTGGCAAGACTTACTGGAATGGTACCCAAGAGAAAGGTCAAGAGAGCGAGGTAGACCAAACCAAAGATGGGACGATGAAATAAAACAGGTAGCTGGTGCGAACTGGCAGAGAGCAGCCCAAGACTGACATCACTGGAAATCACTGGAGGAGACCATTGCCAAAGGGCAAACTAAAGGCACAAATGCACCAACAACAATATGAAAACTTATACATATACAACATACCTTCTGTTAATAAAGGTTATAATAAATAAATAAATGAACAAACGTGAATCTTCTCAGAATACCTTATTGAAACTCGGCATCGGTAGTGCCCTAAAAGAGCCTGAGGTCCACTTTCTTTGGCACCTAACCTAATTCAAGATTTGGTGTAGGGAGTTTTACGAAAGCGACTGCCATCTGACCTTCCAACCCAAACCTTGTTGACATTAGACTGGTTTCCTCACGATGTTTTCCTTCAGCGAAATTCGTTATTCCGACTTCCTTATGCTTTACATGCTATGTAAAAAATAATTAATTCGTATAATCCTGTTCAAGATGAGAATTTATTTTATTATGTTAGACATAATAACAACATTCAAATCACAGAGTACATGGTGTACATACATATAGATTAGATAGTTTTCTTAGATATCATAAACCAATCTGTAGATAATTTAGTCCTAAGTTAATCTTCGTCAAAAAACTACATTACCGGACTCAAAACTTTACACTTGACTATTATTTTAAAAACATACTGTTTGTTCAACTATTGTACGATGACTGTACACGATAAAATCCGGCCATGCATGATATGGTATACATTTTCACCAAATGCACATATTCAAGCACTTATTTTATTTTAATAATCTGTAACTACTGGCAAATATAATTCAAATAAATTCAAATTACAATGTATTAGCTTCTGTGAGCTTTCGTCGAAAATACTTCACTATACCTTTAAATGTTTGAGCATCGTTTTTTGATAATCTATACTCACTTCCTACTACAATGCCACAAAGGTAATTATATTTTCATAATCATTAATATGCTCATTAGAATGTTATCTTACCAAAAAAGTACGTTTTGAAACTATTTTCCATCTTAGATAGTCGGAGAGGCTTTCTAGTCCAAGCACTGAAAGTTGTTTTTGTATGGGAGGCAATAATTTGTCAAAAAGCCAAATTGACCAAAGTTAAAACACCTCAGATCTATCTTGATCTAAATGTAATTGTAAAAATGTTAACTATTGTAAAAATAAAATGTAATGAGGTATATTTAAGCTTATAAAATTCAAAGCACGAGAAAATAAATACCAGGAAAATTGGTAAAGCTTGTCAGAATACCGTGTGCAAGAAAATATAGGTACCGTGGAATATAAAATTCTCTAAGTCATAGATGACCTAACTTTATATAATGTTTGGATGTTTATTATGTAGTTTGATAACCACAAAACTATTTTAATGAAGAGCTGCTCCAAAGATTTACAAGATTCAAAAGATTTACCACAACATACATGGCCGGATTTTATCGTGTACAGTCTTTATCATTAAATCCATGCATACAGGATGTAACAAAAATGGTGGTCTTCCAATAAATTGTTTCATAAAAAAAGGGATATATAGGCGGTTCGAGGTTCGTCAAAATCAGCTAAGTTCCCAAACGGATGTCCACCATTTTTGTTACACCCTGCATACCCACAGACGAGACTAATATACCGTGTTTATGGACTTGCGGCACGCCGGGCGGAGAGTTACACGCGCACACATGCATATGAGCGTGTACCTATACACAGATGTTTTACACTCACTCGTCAGCCGCTTAGCACGTCCATAAACAAGCGTTCAAGCAACATACCTCGGACGTAAACGATAATCTTACCATTCTTACCTCGGCCTGGCTCGTGCTGGGGCTGGGCAGCGGCTGCGGCGGCGGCTCCTTGGGCTTGGGCCGGTACTTGTGCTGCCGCGCGCGGATCTCCTCCAGCGACACGTCCTCGGGCGGGTGCACGATCTTGGAGGCGGCGCCCGTGGCCGTCACGAGCGGGCACGCGTTGGCGGCGGGCGGCTTCACGTCGCCGTTCTCCTTGGGGTCGTGGGAGGCCGACGTGGTCGGCGGCGCGCTTATCGTCGCGTTGCTGTAACGTTTGTGGGTTAATATTATTAATATTATTCCGGTAGTCGCTTCCGGCCTGTGTGAGCCCTTATATCACTGCGACCATCGCTGATCTATTGTGATCGCCACTTACTACAATTCTTGGTCAAGTCCTGCGAACTCAAAGAATTGCAGGATACTGTTGACATGGGTTGTGTTGTGGGTTAGTAAGATCATTTTTTTTTTGACAACCGCTTTAGATGACTGACTCATCACGCAAATATTTGCCATTACTGGGATTCGAACCCAGGACCTTCAGCTTCGTAGGCAGCGTCACTGCCCACTAGGCTTACCGGTCGTCCGACATTAGAAAAGATCCATGACGCAGAAACAAGTATCCATCATCACGCTAATATTGGCCGTCACCAGGATTTGAACCCAGGACCATCACATTGAAGGATAATAGATGCATGTTACCTGTAAGCCGGGAAGGTGGGCTTGCTGGGCGTGGAGGCCGCGCTGGCCGCCGGGAACAGCGGCCGCATGCCCGGCATCATCATCCTGCACCAAACACACGTGCTGACTATGTCACTTGGAAGTGGGCTCGCCAAAATAACAACGCGGAAAAAGCAAGCGAAATAATGCTGGCATTGTGACATAAAGCGTTGAACGGCGCCTGAAGCCTGATCATCTAGGGCCACCGTGATTGAGGGCTAGGGCAGAGTATTATCTATAGATAATCCTCTCCTCCAAGAGTGCCACAATGACCGGTCCTGCGCCACCCGCATTCCAGCGGACTCCCGCGACCTTTACCAGGTCATCAGTCCACCTTGTGGGGGGGCCTACCCACGCTGCGCCTTCCCGTACGTGGTCGCCACTCGAGAACCTTTCCGCACCAACGCCCCAGCTGCTAGGCAAACTAGGCCCGTGCTTAGGGAAGCGGGGCTCCAAAGGGGCGGTTTTTTTTTTCGTTATGGCCGATAGAAGGGCGCCGATGAGGTAACATCGTTTAAATTAAAGCCTACTGCCAGGTAGACTAAACAAGCAGCTTATGGACCAACTATACGCAGTAGGCTAGAGATGCAACGGATAGTGGTATCGAATATCCGGCGCTACAGACGGCCGGATATCCGGCCAACAGTTACATGAATAAAATGAAGTAGATTCGACCGCGACGCTCTGCGCAGGTTGCAACTTGTTACTTCATTATAATTTTTCTTTTAGAATATTTAACTGACCTTAATCAAGTAATTGATTACTTTGTAGTTTCTTATTTATTTGCCATTTTACTTACTCTTGTTCTCTCCTTACCTATGTTCTTCCGTGTTAAATTACTATTCGGTATTCGGCCGGATATTAAAATTATGGCCGGATACCGGATAGTGACCGAATATCCGTTGCATCTCTAGTTGACAGTTCAGATTTGTATTTTTTTTTTTAACTATTACTAGTGATTACAGTTTCCTTCCAAAATAACAGTTTAACTGATGAAATGTATTTGTTTAGAATATGGTTATTTGGAAGGTTAACCTATCTTTTGAATGTTGTGTTAGTTTAAACAGTCTTTAAAACTATTATTAGTTCAAGTCTTCTAGTCTTACGTGTGGTTCTTAATGATTACGGTTGTAAAAAAAAACTATTTTTTTTATAAGGATGTACAATCAAAGAAATTTAATGTTTTCCACTTTTGGACCTTAATGTCATTCAAATAAAGTTGACATGTGTTCCACGAAGGGGAAGCCTACCTTCGCGCCCGTGTCAGGTCACATTTATTTTTAACCAACTTCAAAAAAAAAGGTATTCAATTATATATGGTATATTCTTTTTTCTAACTTCGAAATTTATGATACACATAGTCCTAGTCAATCATTTATTGCGACCATAGTAATATGTACAAGATCTTGTAGGTACATTCGTTCCATATGGGCCCTGGTAGGGCGTACAGGTCGACACACCTAAAAAGAGCTCTGGGCGCCATATTAAATGTATGGCCACCAGAGCTCTTTTTACGTGTGTCGACTTATAGCAATATGTAAGTTACATATCCGAGATAAATAAATTTCGTTTCTAGTTTCGGCAATTTTACCATGCCAGCATATACTAAAATATACTTTTATGAACAATATGCTAGAATTTGTACATAGGTGTTTATCCTTTACAATATCTTGCAATACTGTATATTGTCAAATTAGCCGATTTGCGATATAGGAGATAATTTTATTTACCTGTGTGGAATCTTCCAAATCATTGACAAAAAAAATTTTTTTGGTTAGAAACATGTTGGTCTTACGTGAAAAAACCGAATACATAAAGTAATTGTTATACACTTAAAAACTGGTATTAAAATAAGGAAAGGAGCAACATATTAGTGAGTTACGGGGTCAAACAATGCATACCTTAAAAACTTCTGGGTGTCATGTTCAAATATAGTCATGGGTCTAAAATAGAAAGAATAATTCAAGTTCCGTGGGTTATGGATGTCTGTTTGTCAAGTTTATTGTATATATATAGGGCTTAATTAGCTAAATATCATTGATCATATCACACAAATTCGTGAGTATAGATTTATTCTGAATTTGAATCAGTTAAGCTAATTAGTCATTACCTAAGACAATTTAAGGATATTTAAACAAAACAGTAAGTTTAGAACTCCTGATTAAATGACTACTGGCTATCCTGTATTTTCGATAACTGTTTATATGTTGATTTTAGGCTGATTCTGTAGTTAATTACCTACCAAGTGAAATTTTGAGAAAATTCATATTAATTAAGTAATTTTACTGTTCAGATACTGTTGATATCATTACTGTGAAATGAATACATAGTCAAGAGATATAACAATCCTCTCACAATATGTGCACACACTCAAGGACAACAGACGCACTCTGTCAAGTCGAGCTTTTGGAGGGGGTGCAACACCCTGTTTGATTATAGAGGGGTAATTTGCCCCCTCCTGTCACCCAGGAGGGGGGTAATTTGCCCCCTCCTGGGTGACAGGAGTGCTTCTATGTCCACTGTGCATACCAACTGAAGATGTAGATAGCTTACCTAGCCTGCGCCTGCATGAACGGAGGCATCATAGGGTTCATCTGCATGTGTCCCGGGTACATCCCCGGGGGCACGGGGCCCATGGGAGTGGGCAGGATGCCCGGTGTCACGGATGATGGTCCCGCGCCCAACTGTAAAGGTATATTTTTAGGTTAATGTGTGTTAATAAAATTTTTCTTGTCATGTTAACCAGTTAGTCAGATTTGCATTCACCCTAATATCAAAAGTAACTACCTTTTCATGTTTAATGTGTTAGAGAATCTAGGTTTCTATTGCAGATTGGTGTGCTATTGAGACACCCTCAGGGTTGAAATCAGGGTGAAATTGTGTATGGCAATGTGATTATTGAGTTCTATGCAGGAGAAGTTTTGAGCAAAAGCCAGTACTAGAAGACTATATTGGTATACATATAACTGGGCACATACAATTACAATACAAATATACTCTTTATTGCAGACCTCGCACAAATGAAGCTGATACAAAGAGATACAAAAACAATAACATGTAGGTAGAAAAGTCGTCCTTCAGGAGCTTTTCAAAGTGGAGAGACACGCTGAGTCTGGTAGCAGGAAGTTAACTTTTGGTGATGAGTAAAACTTCAGTGTAGGATTATATAACTACAACTGCTCCGAGGGAGGAGTAGGACTGGAATGAATGCTGGGAGGACGCAGCCTCCTTTTTATACATTGGTTGAGTAACAATGAGTCGTCAAGGAACCCCACTACTTACACGTGTAACAGTTTCCAAGATCACATAGTTTCGAGACTTGTCACCGTGAACTATTGATTTTATTACCATTACGTGCTATCGTCAATGCTTTGCTCTTGACACGGGATTAACCTAATGATCTAGTACTAGTTCTAGTAGTAGTAGGTAACTAGGAACTAGAACTGAAAACATACCTATCTGCCAAATATAATAATCTTAGGTGGATGTCACACTGCGCCGCATCTCCGGACAGAGATGCGCAGCTCGTCGTATGCGAGTACCTCAGTTTGTATATAAATACCGTGTGGTACGACACAGTGCACCGCACCTCCGTCCGGGGAAATTTGTATGCAGCTCTGCACCTCCGTCCGGAGACGTGGCGCAGTGTGACATCCGCCTTAGGTATGGAGAAGAGCTCACCAAAGCTGGAGTAGCTTTTTTCTTCGCAGCCGGCTCATCATCTTCACTGTCAGAACCCTTGCCTCCACCTAAACATACAATTCAAGTAATAAAGAAATTTCTAGTCAATGAATCCTGGAGAAAAGCTTAAAGTGGAGTAACAACAAACTTCTGTAGTGGTTAGTTTGCTGAAGAACACTAAATAAGAACTACACACCGAGAAACACCTATAGCTACTGTGTCTTGAACATAGTAAATTTGAGTAAAATGAAATGTACATACAGATTGATCCAAAAAACCAACTGTTGAAGTCGAAAATAAATCTTTTATACCTGATTTCTGCTTCTCATGCTCCCTTATATCTTCAGGTGGGATACCTTCCATACCATAAATTTCTATTTCTATATTTGACCTATTTGGTAATGAATTTGGTACTTTGTCTATGGCTTCCTTGTGGACCTGCAATAAAAATAAAAGTAGGTAGATCATGGCGGTTACTTAATATCTAAGTAACTAGATGATTTGATTACCCATGGGATTATGGCGGATATTTACGTACTATTATGGGAGCAGAATTAGCACTTATACCGTGCCAAAATACCACAAGCTAATAACAAAGTTAAAAGAGGACTGGCGCATTGGCCGTGGGCGGATGGCTGCCCGCCAACTCCGCGTAGGGCTGACGTACCTGCATGCAGTGTATAGACAAGCCCGGACCCGTATATAATTTCTTATGACAAATGTGACATTTGAAATGTTTCGCTTTCTGGTGTTGAATCAAAATCTTCTCGTCGTCAAATTCCCTGTTGCAATACCTGATAGCGCGCTAAGGAAATTATAAACAAATCTCGCCGCATAACTACTTAAATTGACCTATTTAACAACACAAGGTCGACTTCACAATATCTTGAATATTTTAAAAAGGATACCAGCACCACGGTTTGGATGCCTTCTTCTTCTTCCTGCCCATGTTCGCAAGTCACAAACGCTTAAATTCAAAACAAATTAACAATATCTACGTATATTATTACACTTAGTAAGCTAGTTATCACAGATTTATGTTTTTCACACGTTTGCAATAAGCTAGAACAGGTTTTATAACAACGCGCGACGCACTTTACAGCAAAGCAAACGAAGCTATGCAAAATGGCGGACTAGTTAGAGGCCACACCACACCACACACCACATTGACAACGGAAGATCCATAGACAATTTATTTTTACTTTAATATAAATTTTTGGGGACTATAATCAATATTCATACAGCCAAAAGCTACCTATTGGTTTTAAATTATCAATAAATAAATAGAAAACGGTCTTATTGTTACAATGAGTTAAATCAAACAAATTCTTAAATAAATGCAAAATATTCCGAGCCTGATGACAATATATTTATTTTCCTTGCAAATAAGGGGTGTATACATGTCGTGATTTGTCAGCCCGAATTTATCAGAAGCTGCCCCCCTAGCACACTAGGTTTTATGTCTGACGTAAAGTATTCGTCCCTCTTGCACTCGCATATTTGCCAGAATGAGACGAATGCTTTATGTCCGACATAAAACATATGATGCTATGATACTCATCATAGGTCCATGTTGCCTCCAGACGATAGCAATTAGTCAGGGGGGCTAGTAGCGTACTAGCCCCCCTGACTAATTGCTATCGTCTGGAGGCAACATGGACCTATGATGAGTATCATAGCATCATATGTCCATGGGAGATTGGGTACATCTGTACGCTACACTCAATTATGACTTCGACATGTTGTACTGACAAATTGGGGTAAAATGATATAACCTGAGGGCCTACCGCGAAACGAAAACGAACTTCGTTCGTATATCTCCCTCTCTGTCGCACTTGCCAGTTCGAGCGACAAAGACGAACGAAGTTCGTTTTCGTTTCGCGGTAGCCCCTCTGTATACCCCATTATTTGTTTTTATAAATGGTTTAATTCGTTATTTCGTTGTTAATGCCCGGCCTTTGCCAGAGTCAGTCAGACTGGCAAAGGCCCTCGAGGCTGCCATTTCTCTTTTATAATAATAATATAGAAGAGAGACGCATCGGGCTCTTGGTGATATTGAGTAAATATGGACTCACATGTGTCTTGATCCCCAGATAACACACCAGCAAACAGCAAATAACGAAGGCCGAATATTATTGCTAGTAATCTTCCAACAGGAACTTTATTTAACAAATGCGCCGCCGTTCTTCTAACTTGCACTGATGGGGATGAGTAGGTAGATATTCGTCAACATATATTTAAGAGCTAAGCTCTTGTCGGTGGAGCAATTTCCATTCCTCACTATTCTCAGCTTTTTTCTTGAGGTATTGTATAATGTAAAAATTTAATGACTGGGTTACGAATATTTAGGTACTTATTAAGTTTATATGTGTCAAGGGTATTTTGAAGGTTTATAAATAAATAGATAAATTAATTTACAGCGCTCGCTAATAAGGGATAGACAGAGGAAATCTCTGTCCAATCATTTCAAGTAGGTACTTACACAATTGGTACAGCGGCGCTACCACGAAAATCGAAACTCGAAGTTCGTATACATGCATCCCTTTCACTCGAGTAACGTAAGTGCGATAGAGATGGAAATACCCGAACTTCCACTTTCGAAGTTCGTGGTTATAGCTCAAGGTTTAGGTTTTACCAACGAGCTAACGATGACAGAACAGAAAGTTGCCATAGGAATCGTTGAGTTTGCGTTCGTTAGAATCGTCTCAACGAGTAATTGATGAAATGATGACGGCATACAGAAAAGTACAGTTGGCAATAAAAGCTTGTAACGGTCAGCCTCACAAGGTGTTAACTTTTGTACCGTGTCGCATTAAACTTCTTGTTAAACTGCCATATGAAGTTGTCAAACGAGTGAAAATGACAAGGTACTTATATAGGTATTCAGCAACTTATGAGGCTGACTGTACCAAAAATGAATTTTTTGGCAGAAACTTATTACTTACATTAAGTAGACGGTGGCAAACAGGCATACGGCTCGCTTATTGTTAAGCAAACACCATCGCTAGGGCTTTGCGACATCACAAGCGCGCTGCCGACCCTTTATTGATTTGAGCATTTGTTTTTTGCATGAAGATAAGATAAATCTTTATTTGCTATAAATATGGTACAATATGGTGGTAACTTACATTATATTCCGGTACAATCACATATTTAGCTACATACTAGCATGCAAATAAATCACTTAATGTATAGAACACTTTATTTTTGAGCCAGCAATGAAGCTGTGTTTTAAACTGACCGAGCGGTAAAGACTTTATATAGTTTCTGGAATAGC
Organism: Epinotia bilunana; assembly: GCA_947049275.1. Lineage (NCBI taxonomy): Eukaryota > Metazoa > Arthropoda > Insecta > Lepidoptera > Tortricidae > Epinotia > Epinotia bilunana. The sequence goes on from OX346264.1 coordinate 4,765,480, forward strand.
ATTAAATATTTTCATGCACATATAATAACTACTGTTCAAAAAGAGGGTACTATTGGGTATGAAATCGAGAACAAGTTTGTTGGGATATCTAGTGTTTCTGGGGTATACATCTTTAGCCTTCTTAAATAGTTCTGGATGTTTTTTTACAAATGCAGCCGCCTCAAAAATATACATAGACGGTAGAGTTAAAATGCCATGCTCTATGAATAACGGTTTACAAGATTCTCGGGGAGATGTTCCACATATTGTCCTTAAACATTTATTTTGCGCTATAAATGCTCTATTGATGTCACAGGAATTTCCCCATACAAGTAGGCCATATCGTAGTGTCGACGCAACATATCCGTGATAGGCCATCAATACCGTATTCCAAGCGGAGATATTACGGAGTCGTCTTAAAACGAATACAAATTTCATGAGCTTTTTGCTCACTGTATCTACTTGGTTTTTCCAATTACAATTTTTATCTAAAGTTATCCCTAAAAAATGAGCAGAATCGGTTTCGTTGATTTGAATATTATTGTGGTGCACATCTAAAATCATTCTTCTATTTCTGGTATGAAGGTCACACTCTCAACACAGCGCATCCTCGGGAGCGCTGGCAACCTTACTCACCACCAGGAACACAATAACACTTGAATCCAGCCCATAAAAAAAATGGAAGCGACCGGGTCAAGCGTTATGGTCTCAAGACTCACAACCGGTTTCATGGGCGTCGTGGTCAGAAGGCTGTACATATAATAAATCATCAATAAGCACAAATTGGTAGTCACCCCTAATAGTCAGGTCAGTTTCAAAAATAAACTCAAAGTATGGCTTGTTATAGCAGTCGTTTTATAGTTTTGAAGAGTTTTTAAACATAAAATAATGTGTCCTAAGATTTTTTTACGTATAATGTTGACTGTAGTTTTTTTAGTATCATTATATAATGAGTTAATGAGTATGGGTAAAGTCTTTTAAATTGTTCCAAACCCTTTCGCCACTCATGGCACGTCAATGTGTCCAATAATTACGTACGTACTCCAATCAATCACCCCCTTACATTCAGTGTGTTGTATTCTGATGATGAGACGTACATCCTATATACGCACACCTATAATCGTATAGCATATACTAGGAGGCACGGCACTAAAAGTACTTATTACTTATGTTATGTCTTATTTGGTCTGGGCTTAACAGGATATTTTATCATTTGTCACGTCAAATCATAGATTAAATAGCAGTTATCTGATGTTCACGCGGGCGCGGGCATGAGATCCATGAAGTGTGGGCGTGCAGCCGTGCAGACACTTGATTGGCTGAAACTCAAGATGCCACGTTCGTATTTTCTCTGAAGCGGGATTATTTTTATCGTGTTTTCAAGTGCTGGAACGTATGATTTCTGAGTACAATAAGTTGTGTAATGCTTAGAATTACTGAATCGAGAGAAATTCTTATTTTTCAGGTATCACATTTGAAAGTGGACACTGAGGACTATGGACAAGTAGGTAATATCATCCTCGATATCCTTAATAGTTACCTACCTATTTGAGAAGTGATAAGCACACTACAAGCGATACAATTTTCTCTCAACTTGCTAACCACTCACTTGCTTGTGGCAGCCACAGTTTCCCATTTCGCGGTCCCCTAAACTAATGGTGGCAACTTTGGTTGCCAATCGAAGTATGGGCTGCCGTGATAATGAAAAAAATACTTTATATCTTGTTAGAGACAGATTCATATGTAGTGCTGTTTCATTCCAAAGTGACATCCCTGAAGTCTTTTAATGTTTCTCAATAGGGTGTGGGGTAGACGTATCCATCGACGCGGTTCTTCATCGCAGTCCTGCAAACTATAGGCTTTGCAGAAGCGAGATAGTGACATGAATGCCCTCGTCTTTCTCGGCCTAAGTATCTTATAGCTGCCAGAACTGGTAGCATATACGGTTACGTTTTAGTACATTTGGGTCGTAAAACGTGACCATAAAACCTATCTTAATTACAAAGCTGGGTTACTATAAATGACAGGGAAGGACATATTGCCAGGCAGCGTGACGGTAGGTGGACCAAAATGTTAACGGATTGGAGGCCACTTACAGGAAAAAGAAGCGTCGGCCGTCCACCAAAAGACCGCGGGTCATTTCTGGATGAGACTAGCTCGGGACCGGGATGAGTGGCGTACTCGAAGAGAGGCTTGTGCTCAGCAGTTGGCGATTACAGGCCGATATAAATTCTCTTGTACCTATTAGAAATTTATTTAAGGACTCCCTTACGAATACAACTCGCAAACCCGAAGTTGGTCCGGCAGAAGACCCTAGAGCTAGACTTACCCGACACTACACCGACGACATCCCGGAAATCAGCCTGTACGAGATTAGATTGGCTCTGAAACAGCTTAAGAATAGCAAGGCACCCGGTGAAGACGGAATTACAGCCGAACTCCTGAAGGCGGGTGGAAAACCGATCCTTACGGCCCTTCAGAAGTTGTAGTGGAACAGAGGTGAGGTGGTGCTGTTCTTCAAAAAGGGTGACAACACTCTGCTGTAGAACTACCGACCCATCTCACTTCTGAGCCATGTCTATAAGCTGTTTTCAAGGGTCATGGGCCTCATAAGAAGGCTCAAAGTCACCCAAAGGGCAATGGAGAGGGCTATGTTGGGAGTTTCTCTGCGCGATCGCATCAGAAATGAGGCTATCCGCAGCAGAACCAAGGTAACCGATATAGCCCTCCGAATCGCTAAACTTAAGTGGCAGTGGGCGGGGCACATTGCACGTAGAACCGATGGCCGTTGGGGCGGAAAGGTTCTCGAGTGGCGACCACGTACCGGAAGGCGCAGCGTGGGTAGGCCCCCCACAAGGTGGACTGATGACCTGGTAAAGGTCGCGGGAGTCCGCTGGATGCGGGTGGCGCAGGACCGGTCATTGTGGCACTCTTTGGGCCTATGCCCAGCAGTGGACATCTTTCGGCTGATATATATAAATCTAATAATTGCCCGGTTTTAACAAATATTACAATGATGAAGTCAATATTAGGCTCGATGTTTGCTCATTCAACTACCTATGTGTGCCGTTTACTTTACTGGGGTTTCGTTGTTAATCCATATTAGATTCGTGGGTTGTGTTGAGAGTCCTCACCTGCATTTGTCAGCTAGTTAGCTGATAACACAACGAATCCTCAAATCAGTAAAGGGTCGGTTGCGTGTTTGCAACGCCTCTAGAGTCGCAAAAGCCTCCGTAGCCGTATCTGCTTCCCATCAGACAGGCAGGATGATTGGCCAGTGTCCTTTTAACCCCCACACGCAAAGAGGGTTTAACGTGTCTGTGTATCTGGTTATCTGTCTGTGTGGTATCGTAGCTAAATCGGATGGACCGATTTGAATGCGGTTTTTTATTCGAAAGCTGATGTTCTTAGCTATGTTTTATGAAAATCTGTTTAGCCGTTTTTGAGATATTGGACTTTGAAATGAAAATATCGGGGGTTTTTCAACTTTTCTAAGGTTTAGTCATTGTTGTTGTCGTTGTCCAAGGGCACCCCAGAGGTGCATAGGGCCTTCATAAGATAGCGCATATATAGAAAAGTACTCCGTGGATCGCCCCACGGCTTCCTGTCATTAGCGACGTCCCTCGCTCCAGCTCAGTCCAACTGCTCGCTATTCGCCGCCACGTGTGCACAGGACGGCCACGAAATTCCCTTCCGTCCGGCGGCTTCCACTCAAAACTCAAAAGCGATGTGCGCATTATTTAATTACCCATTTAGTTAGCGAAGTACTTAGTGTCAAAAAAATTAAATAGGACCTATAGTTGATGGGCTGTGTTGAGAGTACTTGAGAGTAGCCTAGCATAGTTGCATTTGTCTAGTCAATATTACGAATCCCTAAAGTCGAAATTGTCCATAGGCTACGGTATCTTCTTTCCATCAGGTAGGCCATGTGCTTGTTTGTCACCGTCGTAGTATTAAAAAAAACATAAAATTCTTCCCTCCTTAGGGTGCTGTCTCGTCGAGAGTGGCGTCTTTGACAGGAGGTAGCTCGCTCCGTCTCCTTTTGTCCATCTGTGCGTAGGCAGAAGAAAAAACACTTCATGGCGTTGTGTTAAAAGCATATAGAAACTTTACAGTATAAACCTAGACTCCTCCTGTCAATCATCATATTTATGTCCAATAAATGTCATTACATAAGTCGGTGAAGAGTTTAGTGGTTATATTCTCTTTGTTTATTTGACTAAGCGCACAAAAAACTACAATATACATACTAGCACCCTCAATACATTAATAGTTTTAGTAATTATTATGAATTAGTGAGACATGTTTGTGAGCCTCAAAACTGTCGGGGGCAACGTGGGATGAAGGCGACCAGCCTTCGCAGAACAGTAGACAGGAACATACGCCATGTGAGTTAAATACTGATTAATGATGATATTGTACCTATTAACTTGCATCGTAGGTCGTGTGCAGGATCGGCTTTAAGGCTCAAACAAACAGCACCGTCGCGGGCGCGCAGCGCGATATTGCCCTACAATACAAAAACCGCTTAGCGTGGTCAAACAGGCTGCGCCCCGCCGTCGGCCGCGTCAGTACTAAATCACGAAAAACTTTTTCACGAAAACTTTTTCACGAACGACTTTATCACGAAAAACTTTATCACGAATAAACTTTATCACGAAAAGACCATATCACGAAAACTTTATCACGAAAATTTTATCACTTAAGCTGTCGCGTCCCGCCAGCATCACGCGTTCATCAAGCCCCGCTACCGTCCCGCTGGCAGTCTGCCTCGAGGTAGTATACTGCTGCAGTTAGGGACTGCGATCGTCTATTAAAAATGGGTAGGACCCACAGAGGCGTGATGCTAGGGCGGCACTGTTACGTTCCGTAGGGAATCTCTGACATAACCTCCGCGCTATCCCCTTGGTGCGGAGGTCCGTCGTGGATAGGTACCATATCTATCATGAAAAAGGAGTATCATATGCATCACTCGCCCGGGGCGCCAAGGTGGTTAAAGTCTGCCGGTCGTGAGTGAAGAGCACTGCGAGAACAGCAGCGGTGACTTTCTTTCACCAGTATTGATATATTTAGTAGGTACCTACCTACAGACCCGCAAGATAGACAAGGGCTACTTGTCTTATTTAATGCTATTAATTTTTAACCCAAGGATGCCTGAAGTCGTAGGCTATGTTACCACAGCGCGAAGGACAACTAAACATTTTACTGCGCAGTTTATATCGATTCAACAGTACTTTATGATACACAAAAGGAAGAATACTAGGTATAGAAACCCTAACTAAATACCAAAATAACTTGACCTGTAATGTGTATTCAAATATTTGTAGTTGAAGATCATTATTTCGGGCACGCAAAGTAGAATCGAGGGGGCAAATACAAAGCGAAGTTTGTTGTCTCTATTGAATAGTCGGAGCTGTAGGGTTCCGTACCAAAATTCGTCTAACGGAACACTAAATTTATGCGATCACTTGCTCAGCTAGCAGCATAAGATCTTATGTTATAAACATCACGTGACGTTTTGGGGACTGTAAAACCGGACCATAAAACGTATCGTGCTAGCTCAATCTGTATCACAGACAGTTTTCTTATAGGCCGCTTGACATAGAAAGCTGAAACTTGGAATAGACCAATGACAATTGATTGATGGCCTAATTACATAACAGAAACCAAAGTGTAGTGGAGGGAAAGAATAATAACAATGTTCAAACAAATATACGGACGCGCTCTCTGCCGACTATCGTTTGGAAAAATTTACCTACTTTTTCCCTTCCATCCCATATACCTAGTTAGAATGAAATGTATGTATCACTATCTTATTCCGACCATAGCTGCGTCGCTTCGGGTGTTAAAATAAATTTTGGTCAAAAATAATATTTTTGGAACATGCTTTTGTGGCCGACTGTCCTATTTTACAGTCGTAAACTAGTCGTTTGCTAGTATAAGTGGTTCTGGAGATTCCCTTTACATACATACAAACTTACGATCTTTATCTAATCGATCTTACGATCGTAGGGTAAATCGCAAATAACTAGCCACCGTTCAATAACAACATAGCATACTAAAAATTAACTCTATGAGTCCCCTATAATAGAATAAATAGTATGAGGTGTTCATTACTGGCCACCATTCAACAACTGGCCATGTTATACTAAATTGAATTCTGTTTGTAGGGGAACAGAGTTCATTTTAAGTATGAGGGGGCCAGTTATTGGCGATTTACCCTATAGATTTTCAGTTAATTTTGTGCCACGTTTGGAAAATTAGATTTACCTATTGAAATAAAATTTTAAACGGAATTCCATTTTCAAATAAGAACTCGTTTTAATATCGGGTCCTTCGGTAAACCAGTTTACAGGATGTCCCCATTTTGGCAGTCAACTTTTCTTGTACTCGTAGCTAACTCGTCTTGAATGTTATGGCCCAGCGCTCAAGGCCATGCGATGGTTGAACGCCACTACACGATGGCGAGTTAGCGACATTCAGTTGTGATCGAATCGTTTTGCGAGATGGACGTCGAAGCGTCAGCCGCTGCGCCAATTTACCTATTTACATATTACGCTTTCTCCCCGGTATGATTCCAAAATTTTTATTGTTTCGTCACTTTTGGTTAAAAAAATACACAGCACGAACGTCCACACTCAACCGCGGTCGACCGCGCACTGCGGAATGGGCCACGTGTAGATGCGTACCGCCATCGCTGGCCCACTCCCTTTGATGTGCGGCTGAAAAACTGACACCGCGGCCATCGCAACGCCACCCCGCCGCGCCATCCCATAGTCCGACACCATTACCCTCTCTACACGTTGGCCCATTCTAGTGGGCCAGCAGGATGGGCCATCATGTAGAAGAGCCATTAATTTCGCGTACGTTTTGTTTAGACTGATATTCATGAGTAGAAACGTTAAAGAGTGGAGCTTGATGGTTGTGACTAATAAAGCTACTCCTAAAAAGTACACACCGAAGTACAAAACTTACAAAAAAACAGATAACTCTTAATTCGCCACCTTTTTTGTACGTACTTTACTTAGGTACCTACTTATATAAGTAACACAATATCAATATCATTGCAGAACCAACTTACAGATTATGAATTCGAAATCATTAACCAATTTAATCACAACAGGGTTTTTTTTATGAATACACACCTAGTGGCTTTGAAAAATTATCTGAGAGTCGCCTGTATACTTTTGTTTCGGATAGTACGAGTATCAGTATTTTATTTGTTAGTTTCTTTCTTGTGTTCAACAACGTATTTACCTACCTAGCCGCTGAGACTGGTGGCCACAAGAACCCCCATTAAAATTCAACGCTACCCTCACCACTTAAGTTTAACACGTTCACGGACCATCTCTATTTTTTTGTGATACGACACAGAAATTCCCCATACAAAATGGCATTACGTCTGGGGACGGATTGTCGTCGTATTGCTCGGTTTTGAATGTTTGTGTTGCGGCAGTAACGGCCAGAGACGTAACCGCCTGTAGACGGGTATTCATGTCAAACGAATACTAAGACCTGTGTTACGGCACTAACGGCCACAGGCGAAATGAACAAAATATTTGTATGCGAATCGTCCGGCTACAGACGTAGTGCCGCAACACGCTCTCTGCTGCCTTCTCACATACCTGTCTGGGTGTGGAGGTTGCCATTTCAGGGCATTGGCCCTATGTGGCGGTTTTCTTCACAGCCCGTAATTACGAGCCGGTCTTCGGGGGCCGAGTTAGGCGGCGTCGTTGGCCAGTCTTGGCTTAGTGGTCCGTTGGCCTATCAGCGGCTTTGGGGTCACGTTGGCCGGTCTTGGCATTGTGGATTCCTGGGCGTAACAGGGGCGTCTTGTTTGGGCGCGAGCTCTCTTGGAAGAGCACGTGAGCGTCGCTCCGGGGGGCGCGCGTGCAGCGGCGCGATCCCTTGCAGGGACGGGAAGCTTGAGTTGTCGGCACGGTCGAACATAGCGCGGGCGAGGCGGCTGATGAAGGCGTCCAGTGGCTCCCACCGGAGGTCGCGCTGGATCACACTGTTTCTGACGAAACGGGAGGCAGCGGTGATGGTGCGCAGGGCCTGGTTCTCCTGCGCACGAAGCTTCTTTTTGCTGGTTTCTGCTGCAAGTCCATACCATGCTGGCGCCGCGTACGATAGGCGGGACCGCAGGTATGTCTTATATATCCCCAGCTTGGTTGGCATGGGGAGGCTGCTGGCAAGAATTGGCCTCAACAGCGTTCTCGCGGCTTTTGTTCGACGTGCCGTTTCTTCCACGTGACTCTTCATTGTGAGCCCTCTGTCTATCGTGACGCCCAGGTACTTCACGGTGTTGGACCACGGGATGTCCTGTCCTTGGAGACAGAGTGGCGGCGGCAGCTTCCTTGTTTGCCCAGTGAGCAGGGCCTGCGTCTTGCCCACGTTCACCGATAGCCTCCAACGGGAGAGCCAATCGGGCAGGGCGTCGAGCGTTCTCTGCATTTTTACGGCGGCATGTGCGGGCTTGAAGGACGCGACAAAGTACGCCGCGTCATCCGCATACAGCCCGAGTTGGACGTCGCCTAGCACCGGGATGTCGTCGGTGTAGCGTGCGTAGCAGCTCGGGGATAAGCAGCTGCCCTGCGGGACGCCCGCCGCTATCGGGCGTTCGGCAGATAGGGCGTCTTCTACGGCCACTTGGTATCGCCGCTGGTCCAAGAACGACGCGAGGACACGGACGATGCGCCGGGGTGCTGAGGAGGTGGAGATCTTGTAAAGCAGGCCCTCATGCCATACGCGATCAAACGCCTTCTCCATGTCGAGGAGTACTGCAACTGTGGCTTCCTTCTTGTTCATGGCGACTGCCATATAGTGCAGTACCCTCGTCAGCTGCAGCGTCGTCGAGTGCCCGCTCCGGAATCCGAACTGTTCCGGTCTGGGCTCGATGTGGGGCTGTAGTTGGTTCAGCAGGAGTCTCTCGAACACCTTAGAGATGTTGCTGAGTAGAGTGATCGGGCGATAACTCTCCGGCTTCTTCGGGTCCTTACCCGGCTTGTGCAGCATGATAACTCGGCCAAGTTTCCATGCCGAGGGGTAGTGCCCCGAGCGCATTATCCCGTTAAACAGGCGGGTCACCGCCGCTATGGAGCGGTGCGGCAGGTGACGCAGGGCCATGTTGGGGATCTGGTCGGCGCCCGGGGCCTTTCTTGGCTTCGTCCTCGAGAATGTCCGCTGCACTTGGCCGGGTGTGAAGACGACAGGGTTCTCCTCCGCCACGGTCGGTGCTGCCAGGTAGTTCTCTAGTTGTCTCTCGACTGCTGAGACGTGCTCCACATCGTCCGTCGGATTCGGCTGGAATTGGTGTTCCAGGCACTCAGCGAAGATCTCCGCCCTGTCCTTCGCCTGGTACCTCATGTTGCCGTGTTTATCCACCAGGGGGCGCGTGATGGTGGGTGTCAGTCCAAGTTGGCGGCATAGTCGGTGGACAGAGGGCATGTCGCCGTCCACTGATGCCAGGTGAGCCTCCCAAGACTCCTCTCTGTGGGCGTCCAGCTCCCTTTTGACGAAAGTCAAGCCTAGTGGAGAAATCCACTAGGGCATTGAGGGAAGTCTTGATGGTGGGGCATCTCGTGCGTTGCCACTCTACCCGCGTGCGGCGCTTTCGCTCAATGAGTGCCTGGATCCGAGCAGGCAGAGACTTTCGCCTCTCACTGGGCGGAGCGGTGTGAGCTGCAGTGTCGAGCGCCTTGCGGATGTCTGTGGTTATTGCGTCTGCGGCTAGTTCCACTTCTTCTGCCGTGGATATTGGAATGGTCCGCGAACTGCGGGCCATTTCAGTGGAGAAGGTCTCCCAGCAGATGCGTCTCCCCGTCTTCCTCTTTAGTGTCTTGACCGGCATGTCCTTTACGACCAGCAGGACTGGGCGGTGGTCAGACGGCAGGTCAGGCAGGACCTCTTGTGTCATGGCGGCGTTCACTCGTTGATGCACCACGAAATCGATGACGTCCTCGGACCCATGCGCGTCATTATAGTGTGTCGGCTCCTCGGGACCCGAGACATCAAAGTTGTGCGTCAGAGCGGCTGCAACAATCCGTGCACCCACTGGGCAGGTGCGGGAGGAATGCCAGCTGGGGTGCTTAGCATTGAAGTCCCCCGCCAGGATGGTCGGCATTGGAGACTGCAGGAGCTGCACCAGGTTGGCGTCGATGCGGCCGGGTACTCCCGGCGGCCGATATATGGCGAAGAGGCGCAGGTCATGGCCCGATACTCGCAGACGCGGTCTGTCAACGTGTGCGTGATGGAGGTAACTTGTGTGCACCAGTATAGTGGGGGAAGGTCGGGTAAAGCGAACACCCCAGGCAAAGCGAATTCGGCCTCCCCCTCCCGACTTACTTGTTCTGATCGCACCACGCGCCTATACGACGTTCGGCATCCTTCCCTCAGTGAGCGGCAGGCATAGTAGGCAGCGGTCGCTGCGCGCGTCGTCGGTGACGAGTGGAAACGTGTTTTTGGTGAAAAAAGATCGATGTTTAAAGGTAAGTACATTGTCCGTTATCTTGTCATAGTATTTTTCTCGAATCTTAATTGTTGATGCTTCTATTGCCTGTTAAATTATGTTCCGTCTACAGTGCATTTCTTTTAGAACGAAGCAGCGGTTATTTTTTGAACGCGATTAATTTCGTAAACTGACTGAATGGGCAAAGTGGATCGGGCAAAGCGGATATCATGTTCACTTTGGCCGTGCGTTTATATTTATGAGGTTAAATTTTCTAATGGCAATATTTTATTACAGATGGTATGTAAATATAATAAAAGACCAATCAGGGCTCCTGGTCAACAGAAATTATGAATATGGCTATCAGAGCGTGCAAAGCCGGCGAACCAATAAAAGGAACGGAACACAAAAGTATGGATTGCCATATGCCACGTTATATAGGCATGTTAAAACCGGAAATGCATCCAAACAACTTGGTCGGTTTCGTCCAGTGTTCAACGAAAACCAGAAAAACGAGCTATTCACTTATTTAGGGCCAGTTTCACTTTGCCCGGGGACAAGTTTCACTTTGCCCGGCACTCTGGGCAAAGCGAATCAAATAACTTTTTTGGTTTTTTGTTCAAAATTACAAAAAATATTTAAAATTAGAGGCTAATGTTGTTGTTTTTTTTAAATATTATTGATTAAAGACTGATTATAGACATGTTTTTCAATTCTTCCTTGTAAAAGTTTTCTGTTATGTCCAGTCAAAGGTAAAGGTGTTCACTATGCCCGGACTTCCCCTGCTTGCTGTGGCACTGGCGGATTTGTGTTACAGCCAAAAACGGCACAGAGTCATAAACTCCCTATAAATACTATGACAAATATTCGGCTGTGGACGGATCGCCACTTTTAATGAAAATTAAATTCCCGTCTACAGACGTAATGCCATATTACGAGGGTTTTAGTTTACGTCTCTCGACGTACTGTCCGTGAACGTGGTAATTGCAAATGTCATTGTAATTAAGCGATTAACAAAGTAGTTGAACAGGTATTTTTACTTATTCTACAATCTCCCACCTTATCGTACTCTTGTTGGTAAAAGTTGTGTTAATGATATGCACCCGGGTACTCTAATCTATGATCCATGGATTCCATTGGGGAATTCTTATGACGTTTTGAAATGGTATGTGAATTGCAATGGGTTCCTGCAATAGAGAATAGAGATAGGTATAGTCTATACGAAATTTCGTGTTTAAAAATGGCCACCAAATCTGACAGCATATACGTTTCCATTGACGACGCGAAACTGAGGCAAGTTGGTGCAATTGACTCAGTTTTAGTGTTCCTCTTTGGGAGCGCTTATAACTTAATGACCTATTTTTTATATTACATCATTGGGTTCCTGCGCTGTTACTTCCGTTACGTGGGCAAGTGCGCGACGAACGCATTTTTAATCCCGGGACATCGGAGGGACGTATAATGGCCGCATCACACAATGGGCCATCCTGACCCATCATACAGGACGCGGCTATGCGGTAGAACGAGACATAAATATGTCCTACTCCCTTTAACGCATAGTTGCGTCCTGTATGATGGGTCAGGATGGCCCATTGTGTGGAGCGGCCATTAAACGTAATAAACGCTTTTGCCAATTAAAAACGTGTTTTTTTATAGAAAAGTTAATACAGTTTTATTGACAATATAATTTCATTGAATCCAGTGTGAATATGTTATCAGTAATTAACAATTTAGACTGAAGTCAAGAAAAAAATGCTTGAGACTAAGGCGATTCACCCACTGCACCGCACCCCGTCGCGTAGCGCGGGGCCGCAGACTTTACCATTGTATGCAAGAATCTCAATGTATATAGAAAACACGCCTAAGTACAACACACTGCCGACGCGGCAGCAAGGCAATGGACCCGATTCTACAGTGGCTTCTAAACTTCCTAATTTTATTTAGGTGTCGCTAAAACACTTTGTTACTTAGCTGCCAAAATGCTATTCTAAATATGTCGTTTTTAATCTGCCTCCTAAATTATGTCTAAAAATTAGACAATTTAGTTTTAGGCTAGTTAAGCCATGTGCACGTAGAATCGGGTCCGATGCGCGTGTAAAAAATCTGTCGCTCCGCGCACGCAGCGGGATGCGGTGCAGTGGGTGAATCGCCTAAAACCATTTCATTTTAATTTTGAATTCTCCTTTCGAAAATAATAAATAAGTAGGTAAGTTCACACATACACCCAGATTTTTATGCACTTTCAAATGCTATAATAACTGTCTTAAGAAAAAAGGGAAATGCGTACGTTACACGAAATGTTTTAAGTTAAATTACCGAACCTTCTAAAACTTCATAAGTATCAAGTTAGTAAGTATAAGTATTAGCACATTATGAGGCGTAATTACAAAATACAAGACTTGGCTCAACATAAAACTGTTGAAAATAATTTAGCTAATTCATTTAAACACCAACCGCTAACTTTCCATCTCTTCGTATTACGGAGGTATTATAAATATATAATACCCTCGTAATATGTACTATTCTCTCTCCGTACTGTGAAGAATACGCGTAGAACGTATTTATATTGTTAGATTATAGTAATGTTTGTTGTAACTTTCGCTAATTAGTGACCGTCTTCAATCTTAACAACGCCAGTCCCCCTAGCACGCTAGGTTTTATGTCCGACGTAAAGCATTTGTCCCTCTTGCACTCGCATATTTGCCAGAATAGGACAAATGCTTTATGTCCGACATAAAACTTAGCGTACTAGCCCCCCAGGCCTCTTAGCAGCGCTAAATAGCCAAGTAGTCGGTAATAATGTAGGAGCTATCGTGTTAATGATAACCAGAGATAATGCTTACTTATTGCATGTATTATACACTGGTGTAAGACTAAACACAGATTACCAGCAGTTCAAACGAAAATAGCCCTTTTGGGGATGCCTTGATTTGAGTCGACCACGCCCCCTTGACAGAGATTCCTACGTAGGCAAACCTGAGCCTATTTATTGGCTTGCTTTTTCTTTACCAGCAGAAGAATATGAAGTTTTTTTTTCTTTACTTGTCAGTCAATAGCTATAACTTTAAAAAAACTTAGCTAAGAACCATTTCCATATCCACAGACAAACTTTCGATTAAAAGAAACGCACTCAAATTGGTTTATCCGTTTGGGTGCTATAATGATGATGGCTCAGATCAGAATTTTATAACACCCCTCATTTGCGCTGGGGTTAAAAAAACCCGTGACCTTTTGCGTGGTTACAGCCCGTTCACACAGAGTCTCCGTATTTACGGTGCCCGTTTTAACGGATACAACTGCAACTATTTACTGTATACTGAATACTGTGTCATATGTGAAGTCGCTCATACAACTCCATACGCCATCAATGAAAAAAAAACGAATACGATAAATCGGAACAGTAAGGCTGGAAACAGTGCTCGACCGACGGTACGTCCTGACCGTACGTCCTGAACGTAAGCGCTGAGCGTCGGTTGCGAAAATGCATTCAGTGCAACGCTGACGGTGAACTGCGACGCGTGTGTGCAGTATGTACGGTCAGCCGCTCCGTCAGCGAAGCACTGAACGCATCCATACAATCTCATAGCTCGTCGGTCGACCGACTACGCGCGACCGACGAGCTCGACCGACGGTCGCGGTACGCGCGACGTTGCTGTACGCGCGTAACAGTTTATCAGCGCTGCACTGTATTTCGTCATACATTTCCATTGATATAGCTACTTCCAACCGATGTCAGCGCTCACCGTCGGTCGAGCACTGTTTCCAGCCTAAAACGGAGACCGTGTTTGAACGGGCTCTTAAATCCTTTCAATTTACTTAGTTGACACATTGTGTATGTTTAAATTATATTATGGTTGAGATGAAAGAATAATAAACTGATTTTACGTCACACCTGGCCATAATGCGAGTTTTACTGCACGCTGCGCGTACGGTAAAACACGCATTGTGGCCAGGTGAAGACGTAAAATTGTGTACTCACCACGGGCGGTAATTCGTAAAGCCCCAGATCGCATATTTGTCTGCGATCTGGGCCTTTCTCGGATTCACCGCCCTTGGTACGTAATGTACTATAATATTGCATTATGCCATGATCACCTTCAAACATCTTCGAAATCAAGCTTGGACAGATGTGACGTTATCAATATCCGCACTATTTTCTAATTTGTAGGTAGACATGATAAGTGTATGTGACAAACGTCGATCCACTTGTCACTAACACGTGCAATTGTCGAGGCAGCTCAGTTAAAACCAACTCCTACCCATAACACCGCGACAGTCGACCGTACTACCTCCGCGAGCGAACGCGGCCGCACGACCGTTAAAAGTTAAAACTTACGCGAAAAATCGTAAATAAAAACCCACTAAATGTTAGAACCGATTAAAAATATTGGTCAAAAATAGAAACGCCTGTATGGAGCGCGTTTAGTTCCAAATTTGAAGTGCGCGATTTTTGTTTTTTAAGTTTTTTTTTTAATTTGTGAAAATGGGTTTGAAGCCTGATGATGATAAGAGGCCGAGCAAGCTGGCGATTATGGACGATGTCTCGGATTCACCAAGTAAGTTTTTTTAAAGACATTTTTACCGAGTTATTTATTACGGGGAACTAAAAGTGGTAGTTGATAGTACTAAAAAAATATAAAATATTTTTATAAGTAGCACCTACTTAATATTACAATAAATAATATATACTTAAATAAATAATAATGGACATAATCTCGCATAGATATTTTGCTAAATTATATAAGATATAAGCATAAAATGTAATGGTACCTACACTTTCTTATAGTTGATTTTTTTTTACAAACAATATTTTTTTTAAATTTCAATACTCTTAATACGTGTACAGTGGTAAAAATTTGGAGCTTCTATTTACGCGTCGGGTTGACACCTGGATTTGATTCCTAGCCGTAAACACGGCGAAATCAAACAAACATTTAAACAGTTGCCTTTTGGGTCCAACTTTAAACCAATACAAAACGATATTTGGGGTCACTGAACTATATCTTGTTGTTAATGTTGTTATTCTGACCACTTAGCCACTTAGAATAACAGGGGTTAAAAAGAAATCAACATTTTTTAAAAATATATTTTCACTGATCTGATCAGAGTCAAACTTAGCTAGCCTTGAAATATTTTTATAAATCCTTAAGTAAACGAAGTAAGTACTTATATTTTTACCCGACTGCCGAAGGAGAGGAGGGTTATGTTTTTCGAGCGCATGTATGTATGTTACATATATATATATGTATGTATGTGACCTTATTCTTTGGCACGCCCTGCAGTCTAAACCGTTTGACGGATTTCGACATATGAGGTGTCGTTGGATTCCTCTTAATCGTGGGAGTGACATAGGTAGGCTAAAAATTTGAAAAACGCAGTTGGGTTTTTTGAAAAATCTTGTAATTTCACTTGTTTCTTTAGATCCACTAACAAGACAAAACAATTAATTAACTAGTGGCTAACTAGTGTAGACTGCAGGACAAAAACGGGTCTATTAAAAATAAAAGAATTTCGAAAAAAATATCAACAATAAAATCTAGCGCCAGCGTTATGGGCTCCATGCCGCAGACGGAACTGTTGGTTAATGTAGTTTTGAATTAATTTTATGATTATTTAAATACTACAGTTTTAAAAAGTGACCCAGAACTCCCAGAAGACGTAAACCTGCGACGGAAAAAGTTGATTGACTCATTTGCATATTTCGATTTTCCAAACACGAGCATTCTTTTTACTCAACAGTTCTTTCTATTTAAGCCTTGATTATAAATTAACGATGCATGTCATTAACGAAAGAAATAATTCGCAATACCTCGAAAAATTTGCAAAGTACTTATAATAGTTATAATGATATGACTGTATGACTCACAATCACTGTATGTCTCCTTGCTCCTTAAAAAGTTAGCGTGATGATCCGCAGTAAAAATGAATGGAATTAATTGACATATTAAATGAGGGGACGTCAGTGAGTCACAATAAAACTAAGAAAATCGTAATTTAATAAAAAGTACCTATACCTACTAAGCACCTTACATCATTTGAATAGTTTGGCAGTATTGTTATCATAACCTAGGCCGGCTTTTTTTATATGGCGTCTGTCAATTTAAGGGCATGTTACGCACGCATTTTTGGAATTCGTCCATTTTTAGGGTTCCGTAGTCAACAAGGAACCCTTATAGTTTCGCCATGTCCGTCTTCGGCTTATCTCAGTAACCATTACTACTAGAAAATTCGTCGGCATGGGTATATAAATCAATCACGCCGACAAAACAGTACAATAAAATCTTGATAAAAATTTTTTTTAGGGTACCTCCCCTACACCAAAAGCGGGGATGTATTTTTTTTCTCGTTAAACCCATGGTATTGGCTATTGTTGGATAGCTCGTTCAAAAATATTATGGGCTTCCTATAATCATTTTTGAAATCAGTAATTCGTTTGCGAAATATTGGAGTTTAAAGCCCTAATTTTTGTTCGAGTCATATGTGTCCCCCCCCTGCCGGCTAAATGGCTACTACAGCCCCCCCTGGCACACTAGGTTTTATATCCGACGTAAAGCATTCGTCCCTCTTGCTCTCGCATATTTGCCAGAATGGGACGAATGCTTTATGTCCGACATAAAACTTAGCGTACTAGCCCCCCTGACTAATTGCTATCGTCTGGAGGCAACATGGACCTATGATGAGTATCATAGCATCATATGTCCATGGGAGATTGGGTACATCTGTACGCTACACTCAATTATGACTTCGACATGTTGTACTGACAAATTGGGGTAAAATGACCAACCAACCTATAATGTGTACTTGGAAAGGCCAATTTTTATACAAATTCGGCCGACGCAACCGCACCGCACATCGATGTAACTAAGACAGACAGGCAACTACTAACGGAACCCTATACACTGCGCGTGGCTCGACACACGCACTTGGCCGGTTTTTTTATTATTTCTTAGCAGAGGCTTTGAGTAAGTATTAGTTATTTTTGTAACCCTACCTCTATAATTAACTATTCGTATTTTATCAATCGACTCCCATGAAATAGTTTTTGCATGTGCATTGTTTTTATTTTACACGATATCTTTGACATCTCGGAATAATATCTCTACCATTTATGGTTATGATTTTAACCTGAATCACACTAGCGTGGCCTGCGGTGCCGGTCAATAGTAACCTTGCAAACTATAGTCAATTTGACTATTGACCGCCACCGCAGGCCGCGTCAGTGTGATTCACGCTTTACTAGAGACCACTAAATGTGGTAGGTAGTTGTCAGATTTTTTTAAATTTGAATTATTCAACAGACAAAAATATATCTAACTATCATAAATGTCTGCCAAACTGCATAGTAGTATCTCGGCAGAAAACCCAAAAACCATGCACATGAATAATATGCATGCCGGTCGGCACCTAGATGCATAGTTGCATATCTCGCATGTATGTGTACATACATTGTACTAACGTATAGGTAGGTTAATACCAACCAAAGACAATGCTCAAATATTTTGTTTTAAATAGTTTGGTTATTTTGAAACCGACCATTGCTCATTGTTGATGTATCGCCTCTCTGGCCAATTGAATCTAAAACACTCACGAACGAAACAGACATTAACAATAACATTAATAACTGGCAGGCACCGCAGACTGTTTTAAGGGTTCCGTACCCAAAGGGTAAAATGGGACCCTATTACTAAGACTCCGTTGTCCGTCATTCTGTCGGTCTGTCTGCCTGTCTGTTCGTCTGTCACCAGGCTGTATCTCATGAACCGTGATAGACAGTGGAAATTTTCACAGATGATGTATTTCTGTTGCCGCTTTAACAACTAATACTAAAAAACAGAATGAAATAAATATTTAAGGGGGCTCCCATACAACTAACGTGTTTTTTTTTGCCGTTTTTATTACTTTTATTTATTTATTTAATGAAGAAACAAACAGTCGTTTACAGAAATTAATTCTTAAACTATCGCTTACATCTTAGACCTGGAGTTTCCTTATTTTATAAACATAAGCATATTACCAACATACATTATCAACAAACTTAAGTATCAGCTTCATGATAATAAATGACTTAAAAGTTTAACTTGCTGTTGTAACTAAGTAATGAAATTCTAATATTTAATATGACAGCTTACAGTCAGATTGTGATAAACCCATTCGTAAGTATATGTACACAGTCAAGTGATTGATCATATTATTATATAGACCATGGTTACTGGAAAGCATGTTTTAATGACTTAATAGAACAATTAAACAGATCAATGTCTTTAAGTCTTTCATCATGGTTAAACAGTTTACGTTTTTAACACCTCTATATTACCTGCGGTGTAAGGCTGTGTTACCATATATTTGGATACTTTGGCTGCTACTAACCGACTACTAATCTGACCGACAGCAAAACAATCGCACTTTTGGAAATTATGGAAGGTGCATTCCATTCCCCTCCTGGACTAGAAATTGGTGTAACAAAGTTGTAGAGCATTTTTGACTGAATGTTCCTATGATACCATTGAATAAATTCGACCATAGACAGGGCGCAATTGTGACGTATCTGACCGTGAAGTGTGAAGCAGTTTTAGGTCACGCGCTCGCTCTAACTGTCCCCTCTATTCACAAAACGAATTGTTTTCTTCTGTGAACTCTTCTATACTAATATTGTAAAGATTTAGTTCGTGAGTGTGTAGCATTGTGGGTTTGTAACATTTTAGAGGTAGTTTAGCCATATAGGCAAATTAGGCACGTGCAGGGGCGCGACCAATTTTTTTTCGTTATATTTTTAATCTAAGGCCGCTAGAGGTAGACGGGCGCCGATGAGGGCTCTCTCGACATTTATTTTTATTTTTATACAACGACAGCGGCAAACAAGCGTACGGCCCGCCTGATGGTAAGTGGACACCGCAGCCCATAGACGCATGCAACTCCAAAGGAGTAACATGGGCGTTGCCGACCCTTGATATGTTTGATAATTCGCCGTGTTGACAGCTGAAGGAACAAATTCCCTCGCTCTCAACACAACGCTCTCAGCACTCAGCACTACTGTAGAGCAAGTAATAGTAGCTGTTATTATGGCTGTGGTCTTCTGCAAGGGGGAGGTACTTCCCCAGTTGGGCTGCTCCAAATTCGAGCGGGATTACATTTCCCTGTGCCCTACCTCACCAACTACCTACTTTGTCCGCCTCTGCAGTTTTGAAGTTTGTATGTATCTATGTAGGGGGTAAACTACGGAACTACACATCTAATTTCAAAAATTTAGTATATATAGTATGGGATTGACCCAAAAATACAGTGAGAGATAAGCAAGTTTTTTAACGAGATCCACGCGAACGGAGTCTGCCTGCGAGCTAGTAATAATATATAGTCATTCCACCTACTTGGCAATTTCGCAATCTGTATCTGTTACAGATATGTTGTCGTTAGTCGGTGAAATTATCTTGAAAGATCAGATCAGATACGCAATCTATGGAATCATCTGTCACTGTCATAGTAACTAGTCCGACACAGACCGTCTCTATGTCACAATAGGTAAAGTCAAGGTACCTAATAGATAATCTATTGTCAACTGAAGCAAACGTAAGTGCTTTAAGTGTTTTTTGCCTAGTCCAAAGTTCAATACAACCTTGTTGTTCTTTTTTTATTATTATATTTTTGACATCATAAATGCAGCGGGCGATTGACACAGTCCTCACCTCGGGATTTACAATTACCACGACGGGTAAAGCGCAGACAAGCCCCGCAATTTTGTAACTTGTTTTAACCTCGCTGAGGCGGTCAAGATATATTTGTGACCCACAAATATATCTTGACACCTCGATTCTTTAGTAACTAAGCTAAGGTAGAGGTCTATTTAATTTCGTTAGGCGTGATGGAACCTAAGGAGCATTCGTTTCGAATAACAGCCAGATAGTGGGGTGTTCCCATTCGGGAGGAGCAGTCCAGGAAAAAGTTTCGTGTTCTTGGCCTTTAACGCGGCTGCTTTTGAGTTTACAGAAAAGTCAAGTCATAAATAATATATTTGCTCAAGATAGGGTTTACAGTCGGATGTTACAATGTAGCAACCTTGCTACATTGTCACACAGTTATATGCAAATTTTAAGTCCTTAAACTTGAAATATTAATTGTTAAATATGAATTATTAGTTGTTCATATTACAAAAACTTAGTTCATCATCAGCCTTCTAGCGTAAAGCTGATTTTCCACCGGAGGGGCGAGACGAGACGAGGCGAGGCGAGAATTGAAATTTGTATGGCACTTACTATTTCCACCGAGCGCGCACGATGAGAGAATTGAAAATACGTACATACGAATTTCAATTCTCGCCCCGCCTCGTCTCGTCTCGCCCCTCCGGTGGAAAATCAGCTTTATTACCGGCTGTGCCGTAAAGGAGCCCGCTTTGGAACCTAATCCAAAGATTTGGCATTGGCACTAGCTTTTCGAAAGCGACTGCTATCCAACCTTCCAACCCAGAGGGAATACTAGACCTTATTGGGATTAGAGCGGTTTCCTCAAGATGTTTCCCTTCACCTAAAAGGTACTTTTATATATGAAGTCACTATGAACTGCAGTGAGGCATCGCTCGCTCAAATTTCTCCGTAATAGCGTGGTCTAGGTCAATCCTAGGTTCATGCTGAATACTTATAATCACATGCAGCACAAAGTTAATTAGCTCAAAACTTTTGGTGTGTCTAATAATGGCGATACGGGATCGCGTGGCGCACGCACCACGCGCCGTGCGGTGAAAAACGTAAGGTCAATGGCTGAGGTCATCACTGCTCGTAGATGAGCTGAGCTAGATCTAAAATAATTGTTTATTAATGGAACTGTGAATTACAAACAAGAGTACGACCTGCCTGATGGTGGATGCCCTATGGATATGGACGCTTGCAGCTCCAGCACGTCTATCATGGGACGGCCGCGACATACTCTCGATTTTTCTCGCACTATGCTTGTTTAAGTGTTCTAATAAGAGAGAGACGGATAGTGCGAGAAAAATCCTGAGAGCTCGCGCGCCGTCGCGTGATAGCCGTGCAGGGGGTTGCGAGTTGCCGACCTTTTCAAAATTATGCTTGACACTGAGAACCCATACCACAGTCCCCGGGAAAATCTCGGTAGCTCATTCCACAACCGGAGTTTCCTACTTAGAAATCGTACTGGACGAGACCGTTTAGGTATTTATTGCATTTGTTGTACATACTCGTGTATACACGCTTAGCTTAGGCCGGAATCTCGTTCTACAGAAATGTAGATTCCAATACAATTTGTCGCTGGAAGAATGCGGCGTCAGTCGGCCGTGGCCTTAACTTCAAGTGAAAAGTCATCCATCATACTGAAAGTCATGTTTACACATAGATTTAATTACATAAAGACTGTATAGACAGGATTTTTTACACGTGTTTAATAACAACGCATTTTTACTAATGCACATTGTGTGTGTAGGCTTTTTTTTTATCTTAATACCCATCTTGGCAAATCCTTATGTCACTCTTATAAGGCGAGGCTTACTGTATCTTTAACTTTAACTGAAGTACTTCCTGATAGACGAAATTTCAAATAATGATGATTGGGCGTATACCTGTAGGTACTTGCTTATATATTTCTGGGGTTTTATTGAATGAAATTTCTATGTATCAACTCATTATCATTATCAAAACCTAAGTAAGGCCTCTCTTGCATGGACTCTTCGAATAGTCATCAATATCATCATCATATCAGCCGAAAAAACATCCACTGCTGCAGGCCTCCCCCAAAGAGTGTCACAATGACCGTCGCTGAGCCACCCGCATTCAGAGGACACTTCCGCGACCTTTACCAGGTCATCATCAGTCTGGGAATATGTATTTTCGAATAGCGGGTTGGTTACAAATTTTAAATACAGGACATTAGTCTAAAAACCATTATGCGATCCAAGGGTATGCCACCTGTTATGCCCTTGATCGGTTCACACCCCATTTTTGGTACACTGTGTATATGTAGGTAATGTCTATTTGAACAATATACAAGTGGGGCTTTTCTTAGTTTTTTATCTGTTCTAGGTGCCTACATCAATAAAAGAGGTACAAGGTATTATTTACCTAGACTTACCACTCGTAGTCTATACAATTTAGTGTGAAATAAACGTGCAAACCATGTGAACTGTAGTTACGAACCTATTTCGAACAATAGATCGTTTGTGACGGTAGCGACGCGTTTCAAAATAACTGGTTAAGTACATACCATTTATAAAAGGACTGTAGAATATGAACGTATTATCTATCATCTGATCAAATAATCATGCTTGAGATTAATGTGTTAAACTAAATGTTCTTAGAGTTTTGTCTAACTGAGCATTTCCTTTCCTTGTCATTTGATATGCACCTTTGATACTGGCATGTAAGGAACAATTTGACGGTGATCGAGTGTAGCTCACCCAGGGCAGGGTTCGATCGAACCTGCGTCTGCACCAATTCGGGACAACGTCAAGGCTTCAATAGGGGTGTACACACTAAATAAAAGGATCAATAGACATGGATTTTCTTGACAAAGGATTAAGAATGTAGTCAAATGGAGAAAAAAATAATCAACGCCAGTTGTAAGTGTCCAAAGTTTTAAGAGGGGGTATGTTCTGTCCCTTTTCCGCAAAACGCACCTTAATATGAAACGATTGTCATTTACTATGATGCTCGAGTATCGTGACGTCACGATCTTCTAGCGTTTTCTCTCTAACAAGCAACATTAACACGGTTGTAGCTTCTTAATTTTTTGAGGTATTTGAATTGGATTTTCGTCATTAGGCATATGTTTTTGCCTTCTTTCTTTTGAAGTAATAATTTCGAGTCTACATTGGCACGGTTATCACAAGACGGCGCGCGAGCTGTGTCGCGGCGAGATAGACTATCCGTCTCTTGCTAAGACAAAGTGTTCTAACTTAATTGGATAGAGACGGACGCTGTTTTGTGTGAACCGTGCTGACGAGCTTAAGTATATCGGGATATAGAATTGTCGTGAAGAGCGGGCGATAGCGATAACAGATACTTACTACAGGTAGTGTTGATAAAAGTGAAGTACTTAGGTACACAACAGCAATAAAGCTTTCGTGTCTCGTACATTTAATTTTGAACAGAAACTGATTATCAATTCGTCTGCGTGGTTTAATTAAGTAGGTACACTTAGTTTTAAACTATCTGGTTGGACTTGGTTGAATGTAATATCACTTTATCTACGCACATATCATTAGTGCTCTAAAATGCGTTCAGAAACCGTAGGAAATGACCAGCATTATTACAACCAATTTTACTATGAGAACTTCCTTGTCTGTGGTAGAAGGTAAAATCTGTACTTTAATGTTATAACAGTATTTTTATAGTAGATTGATTTTTTTTTCAACACAATTGCTCGTAACGTACCTCTTATTGTGTCGCTTTTTGGCTCATATTCCTGGATATTAAACACGCGTGTTTTATAACATTACGACACTTGTGTGCAAGGTGCCAACCTGACTTAATCGGGATATAACCATAAGGTTATATCCCGATTAAGTCAGGTTGGCACCTTGCAGCAAGATGTATGCATGCACACAGAGCATTCTTAAATTAACCGGGTTGTACAGATTGTACAATTTTTTTTTTTAATTCTCGGCAAATGGATTCTTACTCGACTAAACAAATTAAATCATTTTTGTTAATTAATTGACTATTTCTTGTTGGATATGATATAGAAACGTTTAAGTTAGTAAAACTATTCACTTTTGATAACATCTTAACATGAATTAATAAAAATAACGTTTTAAAACGAAAATATTTCTTTAATTTTGTTGGCTGTTTAGAGATTTCATCTAATGCGCGCGCTCTGCGCAAACTTCACGAAAAAAACTGTTGCGCGCCATTATAGGTTACTTCACAGATATTTGTAAACATTGTTTGCGTTTTTGGTTATTAACAAAAATGTTGACTCGTGGTAACTAGAAAAGTGATAAAAATAATGGACGCCACTGGAAATTCTTGGCGATGTATACAACATGTGAGTAAAAAATTAAAAACCTGTTGCCATAAATAAGTAAAGAAAATAACTTGGTAGGCCTATAAAATTTTCATCTTATGAAAAGGATTTTCTCCTCGCAAAATGTGTTGAAAAACGTCGTATGAAACGCGTGAGCTTTGATAATTACATCCTCGGCTCTCTTAGTAGATTTTTGTGACTTTATGAGTTTAAATTTGGAACAGCTGTCAAAACTCAGTGAGTCTCTATTCTAGTATCCATAGATATTAAAGCTGTTATCGATACGAAACGTCAATTCAGTATGTTTTTTTAAATATAAACCGCACGACATTAAATTTGATCTCGAGTGACATTAGTATAGGAACTTCATTCGTTTGTGTATGATTTAACGACGACGGAGGATCTGGATCGAATTGCCGCCATTACTGTTGTCATTTTTTGGTTGGTTTTTTGCTGTTACGAAAGTAGAATTGTGAACCCATTTTAGAGTACTTATGTTATGATATGTGTGTAGATAAAGAAGTGTATGCAACTGTACATAATTAGGCTTTACAACACTCGTATGAACCTATTATGAAACTCGCTGATGCTCGTTTCATAAAACCACACTATTATTTTAAGGCCTCTCATTATGGATCAGTTGCATAAACTACTATTATTGTCATTGATCGACATACGGCGCATTATCCTTTGGCAGTGACAGGCATAAAATACCTAGTGTATGGTTGAGAATGAGATTGTATAATGTGGGCGACTTTTTATAAAACATGAACGGTAGAGTTGCTTTTTGAATGGACTGCTTTGATGATGCAATTCGTCCAACTCAAAAATCTCAAGCATATGCAGCAATTGTCATGTGGTAACTGTGGTACCTTTTGTTGAAACTGTTTGCTTGGCTATGGACTTATGGTTCATTAGTGTCCGTAAAAAAACAAGGATGGGCCCGCTTGCACGTTACCGTACAAAAACGCATATAATAAACTATTATTGATGTACTAACATTACTGCAGAGGCCGTGAAGTAAGGGATTGCTGGACTCGTTGTATCCGGCCTCGTCTATGACTCGGCCCTCTGCTCCAAACTCGTCCAGCAATCCCTGTTCCGGCCGAGGATTGTATAGTGCTTTCTCAAACGATGTGAGGAAATATTTAAATTAAAATAAATGCAAGGTAATGAATTAAATAATAGGTAATTTGCCGCCTTTTTATTTTTTAAACATGCCATTTTAACAAGCCGTTCGAGCACCATGTTTAACCGCACATAAGTATAGTACCATAGTTTTTTTTTTAATGTCGCTAGTATGCTTACAGAGTCTAGTGGTGGTTGGCAGTATGTAATTTTTCTTTGTCAGTTTAATATTAGTAAGCAAATTTAAAAAGTTAGAGTAGCGGACAATAATGGTTTTACTTAGGGTTTTCATACATTACTTCTTGGCGTAAGGCCGAGAAGAAATGTAGGGAGCCTTAAACAAGAAACTTCATGTCTTCATTTCGTGATATTAACACATACATTTCCGAGCATGTTTGAGAAAATTATATAATACACTCAAGAACAAAAAAACGTGTGCAATTTGTATTGACATTTCATACTGAGCGTACCTACTCACGTTTTTGCTCTTGAGTGTACTGTTTGACTTTGAAAATTATGAATGTTTATAACTTTATAAGGGCCTGTGAAGACTGCCGTTACGTCGACGCGCGTTTGTGTCAAATTGATTTGACACTCACTCTTTGGACTCTGGATGGGCCCAAAAGCCTGACTTTTTTTTGGGCCTGACTAAATGCAGAGGGCACTAACTGGGGGAGGGGTGATAAACCATTTCGCTCTAACTAGTGAGTGTGAGTGCAGTATAAAGCTGCAAGTTATCCAGGTCTAAAGACCCTCTTATCCTGACAGTTAATTTATACGTGGATAGGTTTAGTTGAACTTTTTAGTTAAGTAGGTAGGTACCTAGGTAACTAAAAAGTTCGCAAACCGTACCTATGTGTTAAAACCAATTTCAAATAAGTCGGTAGTTCAGGCATTGACTAGAGTAAGCAATAAGTATGTAGGTAGTAATTAGGCTTAGATGCTAAGCTTAGATATCTGTATCTAAGCGATAGATATTAGCGATTCAAATTTAAATATTCAAAATTAGATGTACATTGCTGCTCATTCCAGACTGGGTTATCAACATTTTCTTTTCTTCACATTGCTACTGAGTCAGTCGCTGGCCTGATTGTGATTACTAAAGTTTTGAAATAGGTAACAAGGTTCCTATTTCAAAAACTGCAATAGATAACATTGTCACCTGCCAGTATATTTTCTAAAATCACGCACTCACGTGCTTGCGAAACCCAATTCGACGTAATTTTATCGATTCACCGACACAATCGATTCGATAACAGAACTTGCGAAACCCAAGTAATACCAATATGAGAAAATAATTAGATTGTTTACGATTTAAAAACGAAAAATCGTGTCAAGGGTGGACATGTGGAAAGTTTGCAAATGTAATGACTCTGTGGACAGTGGACACACACAAAGCCATTGAGTTATATATTACTAGAGTAGAACATCACCTAGCATAAGTTTGCGCACGTCAACATACTCTCTGGCGGTCGTTTCGAGTGCAATTTCGACTCAAACCTTTAAAAAATGCCTTTTCTTGAATTGCGCTATTGCACCAACAACAAACCCAACAATAGTAAAAGTACGGGAATCACTATTCATTGGCAAATTCACAGAGTTTTTAAATAACATGTTTTTTTCTGTAATTTAGATGATACGCGCCGATGGCGGCCATTATTTCAAAGATTAAAAACGTAGAAGTGACAATTTCCTAAGACTATTTTGCCTTATTAGTAGAACATTAAACATAATAGACTTACTGATTTGAAGCTTTAAAGATCTTAACTTTTGCGCCAAAATAGCAGCACCATTGGTTTTTTAAAAATATAAGTAATCGTTTTTATGAATAATTTTATTGGCACCGTTTAGTTGCTATTTAGATCTTAAGTTCTACTTTTCAATCCTAGGTCTATTCTCTTATATAAATAATGTACGCGACGCAAGTATAGTAAGATGGCGGCCTGATTGGAAGACGTCAAGAAAAATGTTCTGGGTTACCAGTCTATACGTATAGTAATATAATAGTATAAGTCAATGCACAAAGCATCGAAATTGCAGTGCCGACCGGTTGAATGCGCTTTGTAAGGATGGACTCCATAATTACGATTCGCGTGCACGTTTTTTGCAGCGAACAATTGAAATGCCAAATTTTGTTGGAAATAAAAACCGGTTCGACTGAAGCCTGCAAATTTAACACTAAGTAGGTACTTGGTTACTAGCCTCGGTGCAGAAGAGTTCGTCCAGTACTAAACAACTATCATATTTATTTTGATACTAGCTTCCGCCCGCGACTTCGTCCGCGTGGACTCGGGATAAAAACTATCCTATATTTTAATCCAGGCTATAAACTATCTTCGTGCAAAATTTCATTCAAATCGGTTCAGCCGTTTAAGCGTGATTGAGTAACAAACATCCAAACATCTAAACTTTCGCATCTACTTATAATATTAGTAGGATTTATGATATGCTTAGATCAAACTACTATAAGCAATGGGAACAATAATAGTAATGTTTAATGTAGTTTATTTACATTGATTAATAGAAATTCTATAAGGCTTTTATTGTAGAAAAAAAGGGCAAACTATTGGCAAAGTCAAATTGTGGTCTCCAACTACACTTCTTGACTAATGGGCTCGAAGTATAACTGTCAGCATTTTTCAGATCCGGATCTGACAGGCTCCTGGATCCGGATTTTTCGGATATTACGGATCCAACCATGAAAACCGAAAATACGGAAATGTCCCCTTGCTAAACAAACACCTCTTCCCTTGATTTTCACGATTTCCGTGTTGGCTCTTCTTCCAATCGATTACTGAGTAAGGCGTCCGAGTCATCATGTCAATTCCTTTTACAACCCTATCGAATTAACTTTTTACATGGAGCTCATTGAAATGTATGTACGACCACCAGGTACGGAGTTAACGCGACCTGGTTGTATTTATTCAAGTGACAGCTTTCAGTGACTAAACTAACTTTGCCAGTTAGTTTGTAGTCGTAGGTTAATAGTTGAAACAAAATAAAGTTTTATACCCCTTATGACCTCGGGAATGCGTATCTATTTATAATCTTTCGGGTATATAAATACGGTGGTATCGCCATGTTTAGTTTTTTCTTAGTCTGGCCTTACAATTCCTATTTTATACAAAAAAACCTTGTGGATCCGTTTTACCCGAAAAATCCGGATATCCGGATCTGTCCAATTTAAATATCCGAAATATCCGGATCCGAAATATTGGCGGATCTTGCAAACCCTATCAGCATATAGCTATACCGTGTCGCTTTCCCTAGTAATGGCCCTTTTTAACCCCCTCTCGTCTGTGTATCCGTGTATCTGTCTGTGGTATCGTAGCTCCCAAACGGATGAATCGATTTTCGTTTAGTTTTTGTGTCATAGATAATTTTATCCCGAGTGTTCGTAGCCATGTTTCACGAAAATCTGTTCAGCCGTTTTGAGATATTGGACTTTGAAATGAAAATGTCGGGGGATTTTCAAATTTTCTAAGTTGTAGTTTTTACGCCTGTTGAATTCGTCACCGAAATAGAAAAAAATAATAATTTCTGCTCTTAAAAGTGGTACTTACTTATCCTTATATTCATTTTGTTAGTGTGGTGGAATATTTTTGTACAAAATGGAACTACATATTATAAACACTAGTATTAAACGGTAGAATCTTTATATAAACATTATTCCCTTACAAATGGGAGAACCTAAAAAACTGCTCTGACTAGACGAAAACTTATGCATCGGGGCTAATGTTGTATGCTATTTTGGCCTTCAATCCTGTTATGGAAGGTATGCTCCGATTATTTTTTACCACCTACTTGCTTGCAATTGTTTATTATGATAATGTCATGTTGTAATACCTTTGTAGGCGTACTTTCTTGACATACAAACACTGGGTACTTGTAGCAATTGGGCAAGTACGTATATGTAATCAGTTAATTAAGGTTTTCCAAGTTTCCGTTTCCTGTATTTGTCGAAAATATCCTACTAACTACTAATGTTATATTATAAATGCGAAATTTTGGATGTTTAGATACGGACGGAACGGACGTAAGGATGTTAGGAAAATTTTTACTCTTCACGCTTAAACGGGTCAACCGTTTTGGACGAAATTTTGCACGAAGATAGTTTCGTCGAAGTCGTGTGCGGAAGCTAGTATGAACATAAAACGGTTGGAGTAGGTTAGGTTTTTCCCACTTCACAACGAAAGACAATCGCATTGTTTACTATGCATAAAGAGAGGTGACTTCGGTCTAGGAAAAGAATCCACACTATTCTTAATGACTTGCCAGACAGTGGCGAAGTGGCGGTTCTAGAAGGCTATTGGTAGCTGCACGAAGAATTGAGGCTGACCTTAACTTAACTAGGTAGTAAATATATCTTAGGTACAGAAAGATAACATAACGCACGGCTGATAGCAATCGCGTGTTGCCAACACAGCGGCATTATCACTTGACTTGACGCGGATGTCGCGAGGATTGCAAAAGTGGCAAATTGACGCCTTCCTATGAGTCCTATGACCCCCATACTGCAATGTGTGGTCGGCCATTTGCATTAGGAATACGGCGATATTTTGTAAATTTTCCAGACCCGAAATCTTTGTAGCCTATTTGTGACATTATAAAAAAATATATATTATTTGTATTATTAAAAAAATGGATATAATGGTAAATTTTGAGTTTATCCTAATTTAAAGTTACGTCAAAAATGACATTTGTAGTGCCTACAGCTTTTGTTGCCGACTCTACTTTTTTGCTGGTAACTATTTATTGACATTTGAGTTGCGCCGAATATGGGTTTTACCGAATACGAATATACGGCCGAATGTTCGGTCCAGCATTTGCCGAACCGAATATTCGGCCGAATTATTCGGTTCAATCAAGTAAAGCCTCATTCCTTCATCAGCCGTTGCAAAACACTCATGTTTCAGTGGTAAAAATCTTGCTGATTTTAACGTGAAATATTTACAATAAAATAAAAAATAAAAGGTTTGTAAACGTGCTTAGTGATTCTTCTTGGAGTCGCCAGTGTCCATAGGCTACGATGTCTGCTTAAGTAATCAGGCCGTATGCATGTTTTCGTAGTACAAAAAAACTTAAGTAATGTCACAAATGTCCTTAGGGACATTCTTGCAACATCCTCATTGCTTATCTTACAGTGGGGGACCTTGGTTGATCGCTACACGGTTAGCTGACTATTCATAAATCTTGTTACAACAGTGTAAGGTATATTACTGGATAGTCCAACGTGTTTTTGTACTTTCCAACATTTAGGTGTTTTGTTTAGTTAAGGTTTCCTTTCTCCCAACACTCGGATCCGGATGTTGAGGTCCGTGTGTGTGTCTTCTTCGGAATAATAATTAGTTGTTACCGCAGAATAATTACCTAAAGTCAGGCCTATCCCAATGTACATACTTAAAGGCGCGAAACAACGTTTTTCTTCAATCAATCAATCAATATCATTTATTTGCCAGAATACAGTAGGTATATAATACAGATGTCAATAAGATTTCACAGCACAGTTTATTCAGCCCACATGCAGGCATGCAAATGTCCTGAGTTTCATTACATAGGTGCATAAATAATCAATTACAAAAAGTCAAAATTTCACTACACAAATAAAACAATGTCATAATAATAATAATCATAATACCTTATTGCTATCAAAGAACTTTACACTATAATAACAATTGTCCAATAACCAGTCCGTCCATTTATTCTTAAAAATAGGTCCAGTCCAGGTCTCCTGTGGAGGTCTAGCAAGGGCTGTCCAACGTATCGCAGACGATGAAGTTCCATAATATATACGTTCCGTTTTACGTAGTACAAACGCCAACACAGTAGTGTACATGAAATTAAAATGAGTTTGTATGAGCATCTCATTTCCACAAATGAGGTGGTACAATGTCCTACAGGTGAGGTACCATCTAATAGTAGTGTACAATAGACCACCAATTACTTTCATGTTCAATATTCTTACTTACCTTCCTCAGCTACATTTATTTATTTATTTATTTATGTAATCATACAAAATTTATACAGTTGACAGTAAGAAACCAAAGCACTGTATAATTTATAATTATTAACATGTAAAAACCGAAAAAGAAAAAAAACCATAATATTTAAACATCCATCGTCTCGCAGTATCTCAGACAAATGTGACATACATTCGCCCATCGACTAGCAAATACATCACATTCAGGTGCTTGTGACAGAAGCGAGTTCAACAGTTTTAGTGCCCGAATAGCAGGGGAGTTTCTGTGTGCTACAGTACGAGTTGATGGGACTGCCAGGAGATTGTGACGTCTCGGTCGCAGGACTGCTTTGGGCACAAAAGGTATAGTGAGTTTTACGGCTCGTGCCACTAGATCCGGGCAGTCGGTGTCGCCACGTAAGATACTGCACGTGGTCACCAGAAGATTGTAGTTACGCCTTACTTCAAGAGAATTAAAGCCCAGAGAACCTAGCAGGAACTTGGTAGGGTACAAGAAAGGGTAGAGGGAGTACAGTTTCTTATACATAAACCTCAGGAAGGTTTTCTGTACTTTCTCCAATAACAAGGCGTAAGTACTTTCAGCTGGGTTCCATATGATGCTTGTCACCTCAAGCTTACTCCGGACAAGGGCCGTGTAGAGCAACGTGATTGCTCTGGGATCATTAAAATCACACGAATTTCTAGTAACAAATCCCAGTCGCTTGTAACAATCAGTAGCTAGCCGCTTGATATGGTCATGAAATGTAAGAGACTGTCTTCGGCTTAGCTCAGTAATCATTACTACTAGAAAACTGGAATTCGGCAGGGGTACATAAAAACAATCACGCCAACAAAACAGAAGAATAGTCTTGGAAAAAAAAATTTTTGGGGTCCTCCCTTA
The DNA here is from genome assembly GCA_947049275.1 of Epinotia bilunana. Taxonomy (NCBI): domain Eukaryota; kingdom Metazoa; phylum Arthropoda; class Insecta; order Lepidoptera; family Tortricidae; genus Epinotia; species Epinotia bilunana. The sequence continues at coordinate 4,797,862 of OX346264.1, forward strand.
CGTCTAAAGTGGTGATGTAATTTATTTTGCTCGCTAAACCCATAGTGTGAGGTATCGTTGGATATTAGCTTGTTCAAAGATATTAGTGGAATTCGTTTGCGAGATATTGGGCTTCAAACTCTAAATTTTTGTTCGAGTCTTGTGATGTGACCCCCTGCCGGCTGAATGGCTGCTACTGGGAATGTGAAAAAAATCGTGGCAGTAGTACATATAACAAATTTAAAAGGAAAACTATCACGGCTTAAGTAGGCATAACTAGTTACCGAGTAATAGTCGACCAACTTAAAATGTACTTAGAAACGCCAACTTACATACAAATTCGGGCGACGCAGCCATTTAGTTGGCGCGCGCGTGTGGATGTAACTAAGAAAGACAGGCAACTACGAAACCCTACTACTTGTACTTACGGGTATTCGAACCTGTGCCCGCCGGCTTCGTAGTCAGGGTCTCTACCAATACCAACTAGACTAAATTGGCCTATATTTATAAAACTTTACGAGATTACGAGTATAGGTCCTATTTATAACACTTAATCTTAAATGCAAAGACCTTGATATTTGCACATGCTGCTATAATCCGGGTACTTGCTTAATTAATGCAATACTGTCTTCCTACTTTTACAATCAGTTCTAAAGTCTGTATTCATACTGTGAAATTGCATGCGTCCGAAAGATTGGTACTTACCTACCTTTTTATGCCTAGCAACGTGATTTTATCTGTAGTGTTATTGTACTTATATGTTATGAATTTTCGTGTTTTCGGCAAATATGTTAATGATAGTTACGAGTATTCCTATTTGGCTTGATCCAATATACGTAAGTATTCAAGTTCTGTATATACCTACCCTACAGACTGGCAAATATACAACTTAAAACTTTTCTTTGAAGTACTTACTGTGAATATTGACACCCTCTTTGTGTTGAAAATAGGAATAGGGTTTTAGCGAATATTCAAAATTTTGTGTTTAGAATTCTTACCGACATAGTGTCTTTGCAAAAATACCGCAGTATTCAAGTCAAATGTATCCTAGCAATTCTCGCCTTAATGCTAGATAATAACTTTGTACTTAAATAAAACTTTCGCATCGTAGATACCCATACAATATCATATAATGCAAAGTATATAATGCAATATAATACAAAATACTCTTTATTGCGCACCTCAAAACATGAATAAAATAGACATAAAAACTTAAAAATAGAGGTTAACAACAGACGGTCTTATCGCTAAAGAGCGATCTCTTCCAGACAACCCTTTTTTGTCCTATTTCACCGTACTGGTTTCCTCTCGAATTCCTTCGCTGTTCAGGCTATTCGTCTGTGGAATGATCTCCCTCTTACCGCCAGGCATGATCAGAGCAGGTTCTAAACGCAAGTAGTAAACGCAAGTAGTAAACGCAAGTTGACAATCATCTCTTTTTAACTATTAAAGATTGATGATCCTCAGATATCTTTGTTCGGGTACATATAATTGTATGTACATATTTAAGTATGTATAGGTAAGTTTCTATTGTATGCATGTGCAACGTTGTCGCATCGCAAAGAAGGCTCAAAGTCACCCAAAGGGCTATGGCTCTCCATAGCTCTCCATAGGCTAAGTATGTTGGGAGTTGGGAGTTTCTCTGCGCGATCGCATCAGAAATGAGCCTATCCGCAGCTGAACCAAGGTAACCGATATAGCTCTCTGAATCGCTAAACTTAAGTGGCAGTGGGCGGGGCACATAGCACGTAGAACTGATGGCCGTTGGGGCGGTAAGGTTCTCGAGTAGGCCCCCCACAAGGTAAACTGATAACCTGGTAAAGGTCGCGGGAGTCCGCTGGATGCGGGTGGCGCAGGACCGGCCATTGTGGCACTCTTTGGGGGAGGCCTATGTCCAGCAGTGGACGTCTTTCTGCTGATATGATGATGATGATGAATGTAACTCATTGATTTGTGTGATTCCATTCGAGTCTCAGTATTTAAAATCCTGCACCACTAAAGTTTCTGTTTAGCCCAATGGTTGACTGGTATAGAATGCCTTAGGACATTAAGTCCGCCAATAGTACTTTTATTTTTATAAATGTGCAATAAAGTTTAAATAAATAAATAAAAACCTTTAGGTAGCGGAGAAATTACAACAAAAAATCACAAGTATACGAGAGATAGGTGGCAAAATTAGAACTAACTTACAACAAACACAATCAATTACATCAATCATAAGCATAAACACATAAAGCATACAAATAAACATACCTACATATTTATATATACATAATATAGAGACGGAAAATAAATAAATAAAGAAAATAGAAACTATGAGGAATCATGGATGGCAGAGACAGATACTTGTCTTAGACTCTTAGTGCTCCTTTGATAGGTGTGCTTTGAAAGTAACAACTGATTTAGCAAGCCTTAAGTCCACGGGCAGGGAATTCCAATGCAGTGTGTAATTTAGAATTACAAATAATCCCCACATTCCATTACGTAATGAAAGTAAAAGTAATCGTTAGTGTAATTCTATTATTGGTTATTAGATTACATGACGCAACCGATGCGTTCAAAAATTACGTTATTCGGTTGTTTGTGTTAATTGAACGGTTCCTTAATAGCTCTATTTTCAATTTCAACCAAATGTGTATTCAATTACGGTTGTGTTTTGAATGCAGGTTTCTGACAGCTAAGTCATTTAGAGTAGGTTATGATTATGATATGACATACTTTTAAGATGTTAGGCGAAATGGGGTTTCGTTTCGGTAAATGTAGTGGAAAGATATAGAGATTGCTCATCGTCACGCTTATCTAATTGAATTGATGTATTGATTGGATTTTGTTTCGATAGAGCGCATAATAAACCTTAAGTCAAAGTACACCGGTTGCTTTTGCATTGTATGAACAAACACATTGGCTGTTATTCGGAACGCGCTAATGCGCTTCGCCACACCCGTCACCAAACGAAACTAGATTCTACATTTGTTATGTATATCTTGACCGTTCGGTGAGGTGAGGTTAAAACAAGTTACAGAATAGCGGGGCTTAACTGTGTCGTCGGCACTTTGTCATCGATTTTTAGGGTGCCGTACCCAAAGGGTAAAAACGGGACCCTATTACTAAGACTTCGCTGTCCGTCCGTGTGTATGTCACCAGGCTGTATCTCAAGAACCGCGATAGCTAGACAGCTGAAATTTTCACATAGATATACCCCATGTCAATGTATATGCAAAGTTTCGCCACAATCCAACACGTAGTTTTAAAATGAGAGCGTAACTACGTTTGTATGGGAAGGTGAAATTCGGCCGAGCTTACTGCGGACTCTGTCTGTTTGGTTTGTCCTTAATATATACAATTTATTGAAGATTTAAATTTATTAATTAATCTCGCGTCAGAAAAAAAGCCAATACAGCTGAGCCCACATGAAAATTATTATTATTTTGGTATTTTTAATTAACGTTGGCAACACCTTCTCACCACCCGATCGATTTAAAAAATTTTTTGGGTGCACAGGGAGTATAGAGCAACTGTTTGAAAAAAAAATTAAAGTCGCTTAGCCCACATTTTTTTTCTTATTTTCACCACCCCACTACATCCGCCCCCACCGCCCGCGGCCTGCCAGCACGAAGATTATCGGAAAAGGTTGTTCAGGGAAGTAGCTAACGGAGTTTCAATACAGCTGAAGCCACATGACCGATTTGGTCACTAGCTCTTAGACCAATATTTATACGCCACCCCAGTGAACGAAATATTTTTTCGTTCGCTGCGCTATTCACACTTAGGGCGTAGCACGGTTGCCATTTTATCACTTATCGTTGTGAAGGCATCCGTCACTCTCGCACTTGCATACTTGTCAGAGCGTGATGGGCGTTCAATAAGAAGTCATTATCCAAGGGGAGCCCAAAAGTGTTGTAATAGGTACTCGCCGCGGACGGCAATAAAGAAAGGCCGTCAAATACCTGCGATCTGAGATATTCATTTACCGTCCTAGTTGAGTACTTAATGCACAGTCGCCATCAGATATATCGGAGAAGAAGTCAATATCCAAGGGGAGCCCAAAAGTGTTGTAATAGGTACTCGCCGCGGACGGCAATAAAGAAAGGCCGTCAAATACCTGCTATCTGAGATATTCATTTACCGTCCTAGGTGAGTATGCACAGTCGCCATCAGATATATCGGAGCGGCCAAAGTGCTCACAAATATCTGAACAAGTCTCTAATGCCTCGACAATAGAGACGTAAGTAAGGCTGGGAGTTCACCTAGGGCATAGAATAAATAAGAGTATGCAGAAGGTTCTCCGTTGCCAAATCCCCCTCTTAGGTATGCCGAAGGAGCCTAAACGTGGCCATCCCTTTCTATCGCATTGCAACACGCTGCGATCTATCGCGTTCTAACGCGTGCGTGCCGTAGCAGCGCTAATATACCGACCGGGGCTAATATATGTACTTGTAGGGGCGCGACGAAATTACGGAGTGAGCCCCTGCCTAGTCGTGCTAGGGCTGTTATTCGCTAAGCGTTAAAGCGGCTCACCACGCCGGTCGCCCGTCACGCAACTAGACCTCTACCTACGCTTAGTTACTACGCATCGCGGTGTCAAGATATATTTGTGGGTGAGCGTTGAGGTGAGCTTAAAACAAGTTACAGAATAGGGGGGTAGGTTCAGAGAGATGCATTTCGATACATTTTCAGGGCTTTCGTTCGACCGTTAATCAAGGTGCTAGGGCTGTTGACGGCGTCGCGTGCAGTGAAGGTCACACATACATTAGCTTTACGTGAATCAGTGAGCGTTGACCTGCGGCGCTACCACGAAAATCGAAACTCTAAGTTCGTATACATGCATCCCTGTCACTCGAGTATTATAAGCGCGATAGAGATGCAGATAGCCGAACTTCGAGTTTCGAATTCGAAGTTCGTGGTAGCGCCGCTGTACGGATGCAGGAAATTAATTATGATGTATTGGGGCTTGGGTTTTGGAGTACCGTTCCTTAATGAAAGATCCGACCTATATAGGTAACTAGTTAGGATCACCCTCGCCGTCGGTTCTGTCACAGCCAATTTATTGCGAATAAGCTGGTCCGATAAGATGAAATTGGGTACCTATATATTCCGGGTCTTTACATATTAGAGGTGGAAAAAGTAGTGCGTAGGAATCTTGAGAGATTTGAAAAATATGATCCCAATAGCCGAAGAAAAAATAATCTCCTTCCGAATGGGCACAGGTTAAAGAAATCTCAGCGGTGTGTATGGTACATTGGTCCTAAAATCTACAACCGGTTGCCAAATGACCTAAAGGAATTGGCAATACCGGAAAACATATTTATAAGTAAACTTAAGGAATACTTGACTGATAAGGCATTCTATTCTTTAGAAGAATACTTAACTACTTAAATAAATAAAAATGTATGGACCATGTATAATTATGAATAATTATTATAACTATTAAAATAAAAAATGTACTATTATTATTGGATGGCCTATTGTAATAACTACAAGACAAAAATGATTTTTAATTGTAATTTCTTTATGTACCTATGAATATAAATTGTAATTTATTTTGTTTGTATGAATGTATTTTAATTGTAAGTAATTTCCACGTGTAACTAATGTTATAAATAAATAATTGAATTGAATTGAACATACGGCTTGCTAAACCTACTCTAAATAACTTTAATAACTTTTTTGTTCCGGTTTGCCCATCGAAAATTTACACGCGCTACCACTGGTACACATACTATGAAGTTATTTTATTGAATTTTGAACGCAGTAGTCCATTTAGAAAGGGTAATTAGAAAGCGAAACAACACTACACTTTATAAACACTACCCTCCCTTTCGCTGGAGTTAGGTAATGCTTTTTCATGGAAATTCACTATTTCGCTTCCATTGTTCATGCCAATAATAACCGGCCATCTAACTTGCACGGCTATCACGCGACGGCGCGCGAGGTATCTCGATTTTTCTCGCACTATCCGTCTCTCTCTTATTAGAACACTTAGAGCAGGAGGTATAGTGCAAGAAAAATCGAGAGTATGTCGCGGCCGTCCCATGATAGACGTGCTGACTAAACGTATTGCACGAAAATCTAATTTACATTTGGTGAGTATCTAGCTCTCACTCGCTTTCACACCACATAATTAAGCTAAACATTTCAGAACAACCCAAGAAACACTAATAGCATTATAAAATACCACTTTTGGTGTAACACGGAACCTTAAGAATTATATGAACAACGCATCTAAATTGTATTTCAATCCACGTTTCATAGCTCCTAGGGTTTACACTTAGTTATCTATAAGGTACTCGTACTAACATTATATAGAGTTAATGTTATTGTCTGTAACTTTGTTAGTTTGCAGATTCTCTGGAACTGCTCAGCCTATTTCAATAATAGGGATGGTGACTAAGATTTAAGTTTATGGAGAGGACCAAATGTTTGTATCGGAGCAACTACAATTAAAGAACATAAATACCCAACAATTTGAGACAAAGATTGACCTCGCTGGCGGCAGCGCAAAACTCGTCATACTGATAGATAGACACACACGTATGACGTCACAACTGACATTTGTACGAATCATTTTATGGAAAATCAGGTAAATGGTTGTTTCGGTCGCGAAATAATACGTTTAAGTACATATTTGTCGTACAATTTGGTTTCTATAAAAGATTAAGGATTCTATTGGTAGCTTTAAATTTACTCTTAAACAATAAAAAAAATGCATATTTTTTCTAAACTTTCAAGGTTCATATCTTTTTATGGTTTTAATTATATTTTATATAATTTATTATTAATAAAGTTATTACGATAATTTCTGCCAGTACGTAGAATGGACCTTTATGATGGACATGGCCTATATTTTACACCGACTCCAAGGAAGGAGGATCTCTTCTCAATTCGTCGGAATCTTTTATTTGTTATGTATGTTCCCCGATTACTAGAAGACGCCGGGACCGATTTGGACTTCTTTTGTTTGAAAGGGTGATCCCATTCCTGATGATGAGATCCTGGGGAAATCGAGGAAATTCTTCAAATTTTATTGGCACACTTGAAGCGGAGTACTGCACGGCTATCATGCGACGGCGCGCAAGCTCTCTCGATTTTTCTCGCAATATCAGTCTTTTTCTTATTAGAACACTTAGTACAAGAGATATAGTGCGAGAAAAATTGAGAGTATGTCGCGGCCGTCGCATGATAGACGTGCTGAATAGAAGTCGGTTAAAACTTTGTTTTTAAAGTAATACATTCCGCCTGTGTTCTTTGGCGGCGACGCGCGCGCATCTCTCTATCTATAGTAATATTGATTGATACCTAACGTCATATACATTACCATTATATACATTGCACATTATACATTGTAATACAGTATTATCTTCGTCATACGTGCCTTTACACGTTCGTCAGATAGGAATTATTTATTGCCATGCCTCTGGTTCTAATTGAAGTTTAAATCCTTTACTGACATTGGATGCGGAAAAGTAATCTTTATTACACAGTATGTTGTTAGTTAATGAGATTAAATTGCGTTAACTAGGAATAGGTTCGCCTAGATCTTTGGCGTCATGGTCACGAATGTGATCGTGATGTCCCATCTCAATATTTATGACCACGAACTCGTTTCATGGAGCTACAAGGCTAAATAGGCAAGACGGGGTTTTTTATGACCTAGGTTCTTTCCAGCAGCCTGAAGGGCTGTAGCTACGGATCGTGACTGGCCTGTGGGTAGGCGCCACTATGGGGCTACCCGAGTGCCGAAAAGTGGCAAGACAGGTCAAATGGCCAGCCATTATATATCATAGAGAAAGGATAGAATAGAGGGACACACTCTCACATACACATTATGTGTGACAAAGAGGTGAGCATAGACGATACCACAAGTGGGAACGAGATGCAATGTCAAATCACCTGTCAGCGTGTATAGGCTTTTTGTGTTCACCAGCTTGTTTGTCACCACCTGTCAAAATATTGTACTGAAACTGACGTCACGGATAGGTATAATATTGGGACTTAAGTAAATAGACATGAGATGTTGAGGATGTCTTAGTCTTCTGATACTTCTCATTTTAGTCAGGTTTATTTACCTCTATCTATTTTGGTCAAGCCCTTTGTGTTGCCAACGTAGACAGTAAATTGTAACTTTTAGCTTCGTAAAACGGGCCATAGCGGGGCTAGCATTAGACTTAAACCCCTCTATTCTGTAACTTGTTTTAACCTGACCTCCCCGTTTACCCACAACTATGTCTTGACCCCGCTATTCGTGGTAACTAAGCGTAGGTAGAGGTCTAGCTTCGTTAGGCGTCGTGAGTGAGGTGAGGCGCATGAGCGAGTAAAGAATTACAGCCAAGTTGGGTCCGCTTAATTGCCTCGGAAGTGACGAAACGCGTCATTGGTTATAATAATTGCGCGTTGTGCGTCATAAAATCATTATAAAATCATGTAAATTAAATTGTTATTTTTACAATTCGGGTTTTATAGTTAAGTTAACGGGGTTATTTACGTATGGTTTATAATTGGTCTATGAATGTTTGTCGCGGAATTTTACCCATGTGTTGTTTTTTTTTATGTATCAATAGCGGAAGTTATTTTGTTTTCAAGTTACCGATTTTCGTAATAATATTTATACATCTTTTTAGACGAAACGTAACCCGTGTCGGGTTAGAATTACTCTAGGTACCCGTTTTTATCCGTGGGTGACGTAGTAGGCAACTACACGTTATTAGGGTATTGGCTTTCTACTATTAGCTACCCTGCCTGCGATGCTTAACTAACTCATAGAGCCACCCGGAACCTATAAAGGTGGTGATGACACGTGCCGCCGCTGCGGTGTGCGGAGCCGCATACAAATATCGCCGGCCGAAGGTGCGGTGCTGTGTGCGTGCGGAATTGATATATATACTTGTGTACAAACGGGAAAACCGTCGCTCCGTGGACCGCAGCGGGATGCGCCGGCAGTGTGATAATTGCCTCGGTTAGGCGAGCCCGTAGGTAACAGCCGTGACCAACAGCATAACTTGGCTTCCAAAGCTCGGTAGCGCTCAATCAGTCGCCACAAAGCGGTTACCCATTCGAAGACCACCCCGCGCCAGCATTGCCTACGCAGGTGATGCAGTTGTGGTACCGCGGGGTTGAGTGCCTTGACTATGAGTACTACTCCTAGCATTTCAGCTAGCAGAGTTCTAGCAGAGTTTCTGAGATTATTTCGCCCTTACTTATTTACATTATCAATCTATGTATTGAACATGGCGTGATTCTCAGTCAACTAAAGGTATCTGTTGTTAGACATCTTTTTAAAAAAGAGGAAAAGCATAACATGAACAACTACAGACCCATTGCGCTAATCTCAGTTTTCTCCAAAATAATTGAGAGAGTAATATACAGCAGCTTATTATTACTACTTGGAAAATAATAAATTATTTGCCGAAGAACAGAAAGGGTTCCGATAACAGAAATCCATAAATCAGGCTATATTTGATTTAATTAAAAAAATATTACTTGCTTAGACAAAAAAAAACCCATATGCGACAAAAACATATATGACAAAAGCATTTGACTTAGTAGATCACAATGTTCTCTATGACAAACTCTTTGCTTATGGGATTCGAGGTAATGTTCTCAGTCTAATACGTTCTTACATGACTAATCGAAAAAAAATAACGCAGATAAAAAGAATTTCTCCTATAACCAAAACTGAGGAAATCTACTCTTCGTACTATAGAAATATTTGTTATGGTGTACCTCAGGGGAGTGTATTAGGACCACTATTGTTTCTGATCTACACATTAACCATTTGCCAAAGGCTACGGAACATCCCATGATTCTTTTGATACCTGCTGATGAAAGTACTATTATATTTTCTGGAAAAACTGGTAAAACATATGAATCTGACATTAACAATACATTAATTAAAATAATAGAATGGCTAACTAATAATAATCTAAAACTAAATCTTGACAAAACTAATATCATGACATTTCAACAAAGAAACAAACCTGTCAATTTATCTATAGCTTATAAGGGACATAAAATCAATGAAACGGACGTAACAAAATTTTTAGGGCTTAGTCAGTCATCGGTTTTAACTGCCCATCATGCATGTAACATCCACTTTAAGGTATGGGATACTTTTCTGGGGAAATTCAACAAATAAGGAAAATGTATTTAAGGCTCAAAAAAGTGTTTAAGGTCGATATGTGGCATTAAGCGATATGACACCTGCAAACCGTATTTTATAAAATTAAAAATACTTACATTACCTTGTTTGTATATATACGAAATGGTCAGTTTTGTAAACACTAATCGCCATCAGTTTAATAAATTTAAAAGTATGCGTCTCCAGAACAAATTGAAATCGCAGTCAAGTAACACAGCACTACTACAAAAAAGCATACTGGGGATGTCGCACAAAATATACAATAAGCTTCCACAGGACATCCTTGCCAACAATGAAAATGATGTAGATTTTAACAGGAGTTTGAAGTTATTTCTTACGGAAAAAGCATATTATACGGTAACAGAATTTTTGACTGAAGTATTTGATAAATATTGACATATCCTACACTCTTTCTTATTGTTATACCTCTTTTGACCTATTTAATTTAAGTTAATTTAATGAATCAATTTATATTTCATGACATGTATTAAAATGACTATATATTACTTTTACTTGCTATGTCAACACAATACATGTTTTGACCAATATATTTGTACGCCGACAGGCATCACATAGTGATACGAAAACTAATGTAACACCTTGTACATACCTAATATACCTATGTTGAACAAATAAAATCTTTGAATCTTTGAATCATTTCCATCCTCAATTTCATCCCTTTGGGTCAGTTTTGGGATAAAAATATGTATTGATCCAGGTCATAAACTGGTTATTTCTTTGCCAAATTTCACATAAATCCGTTCTGCCTCGCTATTCTGTACTTGTTCTAACCTCACCTCACGGTTCACCCACAAGTGTATCTTGACGCCGCAATTCGTAGTAACTAAGCGCAGGTAGTCTAGTTTCGATAGGCGTGACGGGTGATGTGAGGCGCTTTAGAGCGTTCCGAATAACGGCCCTGCTGTTTTCGCGTGATTGAGTAACAAACATCCAAACTTTGATATTAATTAGATATTATTGGAGGTGACTGAACCAAGTCTACATATATCTGGATTTCAACACCATTGAACGCAGTTTGCATGGACATGACGCGATATTTACACTTCAACAGCTGCGACAAAGGTCGGACGACAAACAGACAAACAAACGTGTTGTGATTCACGAGGCACGTTCCTGAAAGACAATAGGAGATAAGCCGGTGATTCATGTTGAATATATGTTACATGTTGAAACTAAAGGTGCGGTAGTGTGAAGAAATCTCCTTTTTTAGCTCGGTTAAGGGATGTATACAAGTAGGAACAATAATTTCAACCATCGCATCATCATTCGCATTATAAAAGCTGGGGAGAGCAGTCCACCTTGCTACAAAGTCGGGTCGCGCGCGACTCAGTGACTCCTTTCTCACTCGCACTGTGTGCAATTTAGAAAGAGGAGGATGATTTGGTCGTCTCGCGCCAACTTACCGCGAGAAGGCGCCGCGCGCGACATCAACGCCTGATGAGACAATCTATCTCTTTCTTATTTGCACAGAGCGAGTGGTACAGAAGTGGCTAAGTCGCGCGATGCGAGTTGGCAACGTGTTGTGCTAACCTGCTTGGGCCGAATTCCAATTGGCCAGTAGGTACTTCTATCGTGAAATTTTCACAGATGATGTATTTCTGTTGTTGCTATGACAACAAATAAAAAACAGAATAAAATAAATATTGAAGGGCGCTCCCATACAACAAACGTGATTATTTGCCGTTTTTATATACACGGTGTTCCCGGGAATTTCTGTTAACTGCGGCATATTAAAAAATTAAAATGAAATATATTTTTATTTCGGATTATTGCAATATCCATATAATGTTAGTAAGTCTTAATCTAAGTTAGTTAGTATGTACATAGACTATTGCTTATATCTACTTAACTCTAAATTGAGCAACCGCTTTTATTTGGCTGACCCAGTATAGTAAAATAGGGCAGTCGTACTTGCCAGCAATGACACCCAGGATTGCAGAGTACATTCACAAATACAAATAAGCATAATGATAAAAAAAAATTGTAAATAATAATTGAATGTAGCATTAACAGTGGTTAAAGCTGAAAATCTGATTGAATTAAAATATTGAATATCTTGATAACAGTAAGAGTTAAGATACTACTGTCTTAGAGAAATTAACTTTATTTGATCTAACCTATGCCCCCTTGCAATTAACGGAAATTGACAAAAACACGTAGTATAATGGTCCGAAACCCCTCGTGCGCGAGTCCGACTCGCACTTGGCCGGTTTTTTATATCATGGCTTTTAGTCCTTGCTGTTTTAGCAAGGTGGATTTGCCAATATCAGTTTAAGGTTGTTGACATATTTACACACGAGGAGACCGTCGTTCGGTATAATTTTGATGGTTTCTGGGGAAGGATCAGCCCGGAAATCTAAAACAAATAAAAATTATGGAGATTACAGACAATCACCTGACATTTACAAATGTTATGAAAAAAGAGCGGGAAAGAGCATGACAGAGTGTTAATCATGCCATGCCACTTTACTTCCATATTATTATAATTGTAACATTGAGACCTAATATTCTAAAGTATTACTCGTATGTAGACAGATAAATCGCTGTAAAACGTAGACCGCGTAGGTACTCGCTCAATGTTAAACTTTTTGCATAGCTATCCGTGAAACACAATGTTCCTTCAGAAATCTCGGTAGCTTGACAAATTATTGTTCACGACATTTTACATATTGCAATTATAATTTGTCACCGATTTAAATTCACGGGGCAAAGCGTAGTTCTCAACGCTTCGACAGCAAACAGCCAACTAAAATTGTAAAAAAGAAACAAGGGTTAACTCGGCGAAGACACGAGTTCGAATACTCCAGTTATTGAACGAGAGAGCGAAGCGAACGCAGAGGACCTCCCGCGAAATGAAAACGAACTTCGTTCCTGAGGGCCTTTACCGCGAAACGAAAACGAACTTCGTTCGTGTATCTCCCTCTCTGTCGCACTTGCTAGTTCGAGCGAGTGCGACAGAAAGGAGACAGAGATACACGAACGAAGTTAGTTTTCGTTTCGCGGTATCCCCTCTGTCCTTCGTGTTCTTTCGTATGTCCGGCGTCTGTCCGGCTGTAGGTACTCCTGCTTTTCTCAACCGATTGAGGTGAACATTTGTGAGCGGTTTCAATAATTCTTATCCATATTTCGATTTCGTATGCTTGTTTCGGTCTCGGAGGGGCTCTACCGCGAAACAAAAAAGGTCTTCGTTCGTGTATCTCCCTCTCCGTCGCACTTGCTACTTCGAGCGACAAAGACGGAGACACGAACGAAGTTCGTTTTCGTTTCGCGGTAGCCCTTCGGATACTTCTGATTGAAATTCGATGAAATTTAGAATATAGGGGTTTATGGTAGGTCTCATGTCTAGGAAAATTCGTTTTATCCGTATTTTAAGAATTGAATTGAATATAATAGAAATTTATTCGGATAACACATCATTACACATACATTCACATAATGCACCTTAAGAACTAACAAATAGGGATGTGCTACCGAAAAGGTATCCACTCAGCAATGCAGTTGACACAGCTGTGCCAACGGCGCTGTTTTTCTGTGGATCCAGTGAGGTGTGCGGGACAGCATACTGCGCGACTCGTATTAAGGGCGGTATAAATTCATATAAAATACAAACAAAATAATATTCAATACATATAAGTTTATAAATAAAATTGTGGTTAAATTAATTGAATCTCTAGAGTTAGTTAGAGTGAGTGTTGGTATGCAGCAATTATTATTATTATTATTTTTAAAAGCTACCTAACCTAACCTAACCTACCTAAGTATAAGGTCCTAGGCACCAGTACATTGCGGTTCCAAGATATATTTTTTAAGTCTTGCTTTAAAAGTTCTGATAGTGCTACTTTTTAATATCGGAAGATTATTCCAGCACTTCGTAGCAGCATACCGAAAGCTGCCACGGAATGCCGCAGTACTGTGCCTCGGACATATTACTCGTGGAACATGTCGTGAACATGTGACGACGTGAGAAGGTCAATTTCACAATCAAGAATCAAGAATTTCTCTTTTTGTCGCCCAGGAATTAGGCATAATCTGGCATAGTGGCTCTTAAAATACTTGTCATTCAGAGAAAGGTAAATACTGACGATTTCTACCACGAGTTATGTTCTTTTCATAGTAAGTATTCTTTGTAGGTTAGATTAAGTACGTCGCCGATTAAAACTTTCCTCATGATTCAAAGATATAAACAGTAAAACAATGGGGAAGGAACACTTCCGTGGCGGTAACGACGGTTTTCACGCTTTAAATGGCTTGAGGAAGTTGCGACAGCTAAGAGTACTTTGCTAGGACGTTGACGAGTAAACGAAGGCAACATTTGATGAATAATGAAGAAAATGGTCTGCGTATGGTGTCACAGGAATTTCTTTCTGTGAACGCTCCAGCTGTGGAATGAACTCCCTGCCGTGTTTTTCCCGAGGGTCTACCTACACAGTATCGGGTTCTTCAAGAAAGTCGTGTACAGGTTTTTAAAGAGCTGGGTCGGTTAGGGTAGTTTCAGGCTTCCATATGCTAAGGCAACCGCTTACCGTCAGGCGGGTCATACGGCCATCCGTTTGGTATATTAAAATCTGGCTGCTATTGCTGTTAACCTATAAGTGTATGCAGCATATGAGTACTTAAACGCGTCGTGACTGGCATATTATCGAATAAAACGTAGCCTAGAACTCTTAGCGACAGCTTGCGATAATTTCTTAGGTGTTAACTTATCACTGGTTAAGAACCTACCTACTCATGTAGTTAGACGCTTGTCTTACGCGACTTGATGCCAATTTTTGTTATGCTTGTGTTAGGATAATGGTCCTAATTTTGTTGGTGGCAATTAGGCCAAAATGTCCCTTTATCTGTAAGTTTCGTTTTCATGCGTTACAGTTGATATGTTAACATGTTAAACAATGTTATATTGCCTATACTGTGCAATAATATAGTTTCAAAATTGTTCTACCACAATGACTTTCGACTCGTCTCTTTCACACCTTAATCGCATTTGTATGTTTTTTTCATATCACGATGACTTATTTGACACGCACACAAATCACACAATAGCCTATGAATTATATGGTCATGTGTCCAGCGATACTCTAAGTCCAGATCACTTAGCAATCAGCCCGAACGACTAAGTGATTCCTAAAGAACTATCGCCTTAAAGTATCTGCTCCTTATTTGGCCCCAAACGCGACCTAATAGATAGTCCTAATCTCTATACTATCCTCTACCACGCCTAGCCTTGCCTATGTTTAGTTGAAACATTAGTCAATGTTTACAATAAATTAGTCAACCATTGAAGTCGATCATGCGATTTACGAGTTTTATTTAACTCACCACTTCGCTAGTATAACTTGGCTCTGATGTTTATAACTTCTATTTATTAACTTACAAACATACATAAACTCACGCCCGTATTCCGAAAAGGGTTAGGCATCATCACCAGTTTTCCCTCAATGCTGAAAATCGTGGCATCATGTCCGATTCTTGCTGACCAGACCCGCTCCTAAGGTGTAGCTGCAAGGTTGGCTGCAGTGATTTGGGTGCTCTGCCCCGACCTACGAGTATGGTTCTCAACTTTGCCTGTCATAACAGTCTTCTCCGGGCTATCCGAGGAACACGTCCGAAATATGTGAGGATGCAGTCTTGACATCGAAAGTCGTCGATTTATGCGTGGCTCTTCCAGGATGGAGTGGTTTATTCGCATTGCAGACCTGAGTGGTGCTCACGTCACTTTTTACTTTAGGACGACTCAGTTCTCTTTTTCCCACACAAAAAGTGACATTTAGATCTACCTGCTCCCCTAGCACACTAGGTTTTATGTCCGACGTAAAGCATTCGTCCCTCTTGCACTCGCATATTTGCCAGAATGGGACGAATGCTTTATGTCCGACATAAAACTTAGCGTACGTGTACAACACGTTACGTCGACCTGCTGGTACGTAAAAGTCAACGTCAGTACCACGTCTCAAAACGCATCGAAACAGCTTTTAATTTTGGCTTAAGAAGAAATGTCAGAAGGACTCATAGCACATTGAAATGCGATTGAGACTTGAAAGAAAGTGATGAACCGAATGATGGCCTTACTCTTAAGTTTTTCCGCTGCTTGTGCAGGCGTGTCGGGCAAGGTTATCGATTAGCTATGGCTCGGAAACGTAACCAATGCTTAAGTCAATTCAATTCAATTCAATTTATTAATTGCAACCTTGTACAATTGACACACGCAACTTAAAGCTAGGCAATGCACAGGACCCCGTTAGGGCGTAGCAAACGTTACAATTAATTATTACAATACAACAAATATTTAAAATATAAAACAAGTTTAAATACATTTATTTGACTAGGTAAAAAGTTAAAGTATAAAAAATAAAATAAAATAATAATTATTTTCTAAAATATTAAAATAATTTGTAAAAATAATAGTTTTTAAATTAAAAATGTATAAAATGATAAAATTTAAATAAGTATCACATTAAAATTTCACATTAAAATATTTTCTTTAGAAAAACATTATTTAACTAGATAAAAAATTGTATAAAAAACTATATATCCACATTATTTCCTAATACAATTGAAGTTTTCCAAAAGTATATTATAATATAGATTATACTTTTGGAACGTACGTCATACTTTTCTAAACAAGTACTACCCTTGATTTTCATTCTTATGATTTATGTCACTAGGTACTAGCTTCCACTCGCGACTTCGTTTGCGTGGACCCGGGATAAAAAACTATCCTTTATCCAATCCAGGCTATAAACTATCTTCGTGCTAAATTTTATCCAAATCGGTGGTTGAGCCGTTTAAGCGTGATTGAGTAACAATAAACATCCAACTTTCACATTTATTGTATTAGTAGGATTTCATTCAAGAATCAGAATCAAACATATTTATAACATACCCATATAAACATATAACATTTATATCTGTGAGTTCCTTTAATTGGCTTTGTATTACTATGTAAGACATCATGTTTTTGCAACTGTTGGTACTCCTTAGGTATAAATATATAAATATTTATGCGTGGCACAGTACGACAAGACAAACGCAAAGACTCCGTGCCGTGTCGCGAAATGGGCCCAACTCAGCGTGATGCTGGCTTTGCAGCGCTGGTGTTCCGTTGGGTTCATCCAGTGAGAAGTAATTATGATTTTTAAGAAAGTCTAGTGGCTTCTTCCGCGCATTGCAATGAACCCAGGCGGAGTTGCGGCATGAACTCTACCTCCTACATACAAACCTCACCTGTGCAAGGAATGGAGTTTCTGGATGGCCATAGCCTATACTTTAACCCTAGGTTTAGTTTGCGTGCTTAACAATGCACAGTACTTATACATAAACACAAAAAGAAATAGATCAACATAAACACAAAAATTAAGGTCGAAATTGTTGAAAGTCCTTTAAATTAAAACTCGGTTGAATAGAGTTCAATCGCTTGGAGCGTTCCGCCCCACTGTGCCTTCAATGGTCATTGGTCAATGTCAGCACAATTCACAATCTTTTGTCACCCTGCTTCTTCCTATTGTAACTTCACCCCCTACTCTATAACGACCAAGTGTAAGCCGAGGCCAGGGTTATATTGGTTAGTTCGAGCTGAGTATAGTAAGCGTTGTGAATAACGGAGCCGAGATCGGGTAATGATGATGACAGGATGTCGCCGATTGATGGCATCGGCCAATCTGTCAATGAGAAGTGATGAACGAAAATCGACGTCCTGAAGTTGGTGCCATTGTCACTATACAACGGCCAAGCTATCAAGTATCAATCAGAGTTGTGCGAGTTAGCGCTGAGGTGTGCGAGGAAAAAAAAATAGCATTGCTAGCCTCGCTCACGCATCTATTGGTGGATGTTTTCCTTGCACAGCTCTGGTGGATACTTACCCTAACTACTTTGGTTTGGCGGGCACTGCTGAACGGCAAACGTTAAATATGGCGTCAACAGTTGTCATGTCAAGAACTGTCGAACTTACATATGTATTACAATCAGTTTTTATCGTTTTGAGGGTTGGGGTTACGGGCACACTTTACTAACCGATAAACGTTAACCGATAAATATACTCGCTGGCAATAAATTTGGCCCAAATTAGAAAAATGCATTTAATAATTTAAAACATTATTTAATCTATTCAATTTATAGTTTGAAATCACGAAAAGTTTTTGTGCCAAATTTTCTGCCGGTGAGTGTATAATATAGAACTGTCAAACTTACATATTTACATATGTATTACAATCAGATTTTAACGGTCGTAACTTAAGGTCACACCCTAGCAATTTGTCACAACAAGCTTTCCTTCTAACACTACAGTAAGTTGGCGTGACAAATTGCATCGTTTGTAGTACTTATACTTTACGATTACCTACGGTTTGAAACGACCTGCCCTATGTTTGTATAGTACTTTTGTGTTAATTGGAGTAGACTGACCTTTACTAGGTGTACTCCTACCTTACCTAACTGTAGAACGGTCACAGGTATTGATGCCAAAGGTAGTCAGCGGGCGTTGCACGGTTTCCATTTTATCACTTATCGTTGTGGTAAAGACGCCCATCACGCTCTGACAAGTATGCGAGTGCGAGAGTGACGGATGCCTTATCCACAATGATAAGTGATAAAATGGCAACCGTGCTACGCCCGCTGGAAGAGATCGCTCATTATCTACAAGACCACCTATTTTGTCTAACGTTGTAGAGGTATAATACACTCGAGAGCAAAAGTTTCGGGTCACTAGCATTTACTTCAATATCTTGAAAACGAATAAAGCTATCGTATTGAAATAAATTGAACCTTATAGACAATTTAATAATCCTTCATTACACGTATAAAAACTTATTGGTTGGCGTGAAGTAATGGCATTAAAAAAGTTATAAACATAATGATCCCTTTTTTTCAAATCAGAACTTCTAATTTTCGCAACTATTTTTGCTTTTGTTTTTGTTCTGTCATAAAATGTATTTATAAGAAGTCTTCTAGGTATCCAATAGTCATTATTAAAGTAGTAATTATGTCACTCACACCTGAGGAATGTACGAGAATCCTCACGATCCTGGAAAATGGAAGCAGTCAGCGAGAAACAGCAAGAATAGTCGGTGTATCGTTGTCTACAGTTCAGCGTATTCGCCAGCGGTTTCTAGAAACTGGTTCAAACCTACGCAGACCAATAACAGGCAGACCCAGGTGTACGACGGCACGGGAAGATCGATATCTAGTCAACTCTATGCTGCGAAATCGGTTTCTTACGGGAACATCACTGACTCATAATTTTTTAGGGCTTGGTAGAAGCAACCCTTCTGCTTGGTCTGTAAGACGGCGACTTGCTGAAGGTAATTTGAAACCATTTAGACCCGCAAATGGTCCGAAACTCGAGAGGCACCATCGTATAGCAAGACGAATTTATGGACGCGAACACTCGCATTGGACGATTGAAAATTGGTCAAATGTCGGGTTCTCGGACGAATCAAAATTTATGCTGTATACACACGACGGAAGGGCAAAGGTGTACAGAAGACCAGGAGAAAGATTTATGCAAGCCTGTATTGAAGAAAAGGTGGCATACGGTGGTGGTTCGGTACTCGTGTGGGCTGGAATTTCTGCGGAAAGCCGAACAGAGCTTGTACTGATCGAAAACGGTACTCTTAATGGCGTAAGATACGTGGATGAAATCCTCAACGAGCACGTCGGTCCATTTATGGCAAGACTAGGTGAGAATGCCATCTTTATGCACGATAACGCCCCTCCCCACACTGCTCGTGTAGTGCAAGACTACCTTGATGAGGTGAATATTCGTCCCATGGTGTGGCCAGCACGTAGCCCCGACCTCAACCCGATCGAGCACGCCTGGGACGAGCTCGGACGACGTTTAAGACAACGAGATCCTCCTTTAATTACGCTTCGTGACTTGAAACATGCATTGGTAGAGGAATGGGAGAACATTCCCCAACAGTGTTTCAGAAACTTGGTGTACAGCATGCCGAATCGCATTGCAGCAGTCCAGACAGCACGTGGGGGTAATACCAAGTACTAAACTGTGTTAAAACTACTTGTAAATATAAAAAGTTCAATATTTTCAGTTTTGGTTTTGGAAGCAAAATGACGCCATTTTTAATTTGTCGTTTTAAACATAATAAAATAAATGGTCAGTAGTAAATGTAATGCATTTTATTTTAGTAACATTAAATTGTCTATAAGGTTCAATTTATTTCAATACGATAGCTTTATTCGTTTTCAAGATATTGAAGTAAATGCTAGTGACCCGAAACTTTTGCTCTCGAGTGTATAACGTAAGCTCCTTGTGTTGTTTTTATTTTCTTTTGGTGTACACTAATTAGTACATTACGTACCTAGGGCGGTGAATTCGTGGATGGCCCAGATCGCAGGTGTTTGTGGCCCGAACCGAAGGTGAGGGCCATAAATATGCGATCTGGGGCTTTACGAATTCACCGCCCGTGGTGCGTACACAATTTTACGTCTTCTCCTGGGTGTGAAATGAGATTTGCCGCTGCGCCCGTGGGCGGTAAATCTCACTTACCGCCCAGAATGACGTAAAGAATATTATGTATTGTGATAGACTTAATTTTATTCTGCAAGTAGGTCGTAATGGCACTTTTACAAGTCAACATTCTACCAGCGTTTCTGAAAAAGAAGACCACTGTTAAGAAGAAACGCCGAAACAAACTCAAACAGAAGCAACAACAAACTTTAAAAGCTTAAACAGATTTTTAGTAAAAAATAAACAGCTTTTCATAATAATTTGAATGCTACTATGGTTTCCAAAGTCGAATGTGCACGTCACAAAAGAAGATTTTCAGGTAACTAAGTCCGTAAGGAATCCATTCCAAATTATTTTGGTGCAATGTGCTGCCGTATGATCGAAAAATCTGCAGTTAAAAAAACGTAAAGAAGTATAAATTTGTATGCAAGTAATCGCTCTTTTGTGATACAACCATTGTTTACTAAAACTTAAGTTTATTTATATAGGGTGTCCCAAAAATAACGCAAGGTTTTCCATACATAATGTATAGAAAATCTTGCGTCCTGTTTGGGACAGCCTTTATGTACTGTATTAGTTTCATATATTGAGGTGTGCAATAAATAATATTTATATTGTATTGTTTATAAGAAGCAGTGTTTTGTGAATGCGCTCAGTATGGCTCTGAATCGATGTAAACACCCGATTGTTTTGGAAGACGAGTGACTGTTAGTTTTGTATGCTACAAAATAAACGTGCGGCATTCCTCTAGCTTAAAAATGTATACATATTGATATTCTCAATTGAAGAGTGATTTTCCACCAGACCTTTACAAGCGGCGAAATTGGTAGAGATGCGAAGCGAGGCTAGCAATGCTATTAAATATTTTCCTCGCACACCACTCCGCTACCTCGCACAGCACGGCTGTCACGCGACAGCGCGCGAGCTCTCTCGATTTTTCTCGCACTATCCGTCTTTCTCTTATTAGAACACTTAGAACAAGAGGTATAGTGCGCGAAAAATCGAGAGCATGTCGCGGCCGTCCCATGATAGACGTGCAGGTCTGGATACTTACCGAATGTTAGATCGAGTTACACCAACTGACGATCACAGCACGGCTATCGCAAGACGGCGCGCTATCGATTTTTCTCGCACTATACCTCTCTTTCTATGTTTTCTAATAAGAGAGAGACGGATAGTGCGAGAAAAATCGAGAGCTCGCGCGCCGTCTTGTGTTAGCCGTGCGTCAACGTATTACCATACTTTTTTGATACATACTATAATACCATTTACCACTACTCTAGACCTAAGTACTATCGACAACACAACTAACTGATCATCGGTGCACCTTAAGTGCATTGTAATAAGGTTCTATATAAACACAGGATGGTCAGTTAACAGTGTTGTCGTTTGTACCTACCTTATTTTATTATTATTTATTTATTTATGCATGCATGGAGAGCCAACAGCGTGAAATATTACTATACACAACAATAGAATTACAGAGCCATTTACAGGTTCTCACTCATAGATCTTCTTTTCATACATATACATACATGCATTCACGCCATTATTCCCAAAAGGGATAGGCAGAGCACATGAAACTTATGTTCCAGCGCCACTTTTAGCATGACTGTCTGTGATGTTCTTCTCACGTATTGTATAATATCGTCCTGTATAATTAACATTGCATAGTCTGTCTGTTAGTGTTAATTTAAGGAATTAAGAAGTAAATAAATAAATAAACATTAAATATGGCGCGGGCAGCTGTCATTCCATAGAAACTTATCAAACTTTCCAAACATTCAGATTTTAACGAACACTGCTTACGATTACAGACAGGCTTAAAGGACAACTTAGAAAAGTTGAAAAACCCCCGACATTTTCATTTTAAAGTCCAATATCTCAAAAACGGCTGAACAGATTTTCATAAAACATGGCTAAGAACATTCGGGATCACATCAGCTTTCGAATAAAAAAACCGCATTCAAATCGGTCCATCCGTTTGGGAGCTACGATACCGCAGACAGATACACGGACACACAGATACACAGACACGTTAAAACTTATAACACCCCTCTCTTTGCGTCGGGGGTTAAAAATAGACCCTGTTGGGATTAGGCTTCGCCTTCGCCAAGGCAACTTCCCACTCCCACCATTTTGTACCTACTTTAAATATTTAAATTGTAATTTTAATTTTAGTGATAGGTATTAAGACTGAAAATGTAGCTAATTTTTATTATATTGTTTGATATTGATTGTGTTTTAATGTATTTTAATTTATTTGTCAAATTTTAATTTTATTTGATTGAAGAGTAGTTATTAGGATATTTATTTGACAAAATTTAATTTAATTTGATTCAGTTATATACTAGGATTAACTTAATGTATTTTAAACTTATTTGACTGATTGCGTTTTACGTTAATTGATTGATTGTTTTTTTAATGTATTTTAATTTATTTGTCAAATTTTAATTTTAAATATTTGATTGAGTTATACTAGGATATTTATTTGACAAATTTTAATTTTATTTGATTCAGTTATATATTGGGATATTTATTGTTATTTTAGTACTAAGCAATTTCAAACACAATATTGTATTGTTTAATGAAAATAAATGAAATTCTGGCAGGGCAAGGCAAGTAGGAAGGGTTAGGAATTCTTAAGTCGTTGGAGCTCATAAGTCAGACTAAAGATACGACTGCTGTCAGAGACAACAACCGGGATCAACGGCATAACGTGACCAAAGCACGATTTTATAATCACGTGCATTTTAATAGTAGTCATTAGTATTCACTGTGCATATGACAAATTTTCCTTAACAAGTATTTATTCATGGTTTTTTTTTTCTTTCCAGGTAAGTTACCTGCCTATAAATATCTAGGTCAGAACCACTCAGAGTTCAGCCACATCGGAAATTACTCATGTCAAGGTCTTAATAGGTAAGTATATCATTAAAATGTCCTAAAATTTTAATAGCGTAATCTATTAAACTGTTATCATAATAACGAACACGATTAGGGAAGGTAAGTAATCGACTATGATATTGTTTTCGTATGATATTTGATACAGTATTCTTATCATGGTTGAGAATTATTTCAACATGTCTCACGAAAGTATAAATTAGATGGTTGAGATTATATAATGTGGCAGACTTTTTACAAAACTGTCATTGAAATTGGAATCTTCTACCTTGGGCGATAGAGTTGCTTTTTGAATGGACTACTTTGATAAAAATCGGCCAACTCAAATAATCTCATGTATACTCGCTACTACTATAAGCTCGATTCTCGAGGCAACGTAGTTACGCTCTAATTTTAAAACTATGTGTTAGATTGTAACGAAACTTTGCATTTACAATGACATGAGGTATATCCAGGTCTGTAATAGCAAAAAAAAACTTGTTTTTGCTGTATTTCGTTTGTTTTATGAACTGTAACCATGCAAACTAATTACAGACATAGATATACCTCATGTCATAGTATATGCAAAATTTCGTCACAATCCAAGACGTAGTTTTAAAATGAGAGCGTAACTACGTTTGTATGGGAAGGTGAAATTCGGCCGAGCTTACTGCGGACATTGCGGACTCTTTAATCATAGAGTAGCCGGTAGAAGGGCTTTTTAACCCCCCCGACCCGAAGAAGGGGTACGCTATATATAACTTTCGTAACATGTGTATCTGTGTGTCTGTCTGTGGCATCGTAGCTGCCAAACGTATTTACCGATATGAATGCTTTTTTTTTTAATTAAAAGTATTGTCTGTCGAGATGAGATTGCTCTTAGATAGATATCTTTCTATCGGGGCGTTTTAATTATTTTAATTAGTTTTGCGTTAGGAACAATGTTTCACCATCAATTCGCGTGTGCACTCAATCATAATTATCACAACTCATGTTGAGTTGAGACGGTCTCAGCGACTTCTGAGGAACGCCAACTTATTCTGTCACTCGAATATGCGGCAGAGACAGAGATACACGAACTAACTTCGTGGTAGAAGCTCATATTTATGTTGCGTAACGCGAACTACTTCCGACTTACGTCGCCCATACGTTACCCCATCTTGATGCGAAGTTGGTAGCAATCTCAGACCTAACCGAGGTCTCGCTAGACCACAAAGCTAGTCTCGCGAGGTTTCGAGACACTGGAAACGTATGCAAATGCTATGAATTCCATCATTTTCAGTCTTAAAATCTTCATTACAATCACTGAATGGGGATTGGAATTCGCTTCCTTCATCTGTATTTCCTGAGAACTACGATCTTGGTACCTTCAAAATAAGAGTGAATAGGCTATTACTGAACCAGTGAGCGACATCTTAGGTGATTGTCACACTGCCGCCACGTCTCGTTGCGAGACGCGGAGCTCGTTGTATGCAAGTACCTCAGTTTGTATATAAATTCCGTATGGTACGACGCACTGCACCGCATCTCCGTCCGGCGAAATTTGTATGCAGCTCCGCACTTCCGTCCGGAGATGCGGCGCAGTGTTACATCCGCCTTAGGCTCTGTCATCGCATGCGGCGTAGCATATGGTTGCCATTTTCTCACTTGTCGCTGTGGATGACGTCACATCACGTTCTGACAAGTATGCGAGTGCAAGAGTGACGGATGACTTATCCACAATATCGTTGAGTGATAAAATGCCCACCATGCTTCGCCCGCAGGTGAGACTAGAATCAATCACTGGACAGACTTTTATAAAAAGAAAAAAAAACTCTTCAATAATATTAAAAAAATATTAGTATTATTATAAAGACTATAATAATACTAATAATTACACAGTTTAAATTTGCCGCAAACTCGCACTACTCCAGCGCCAGACTGCCCCCCTACCCCGCCCTGTCGGCGCGTGTGTAACGCGCCGCACGGGCGTTCGGAACAGGCGCGGGCAGTGATTCAAGCGACACCGCCGCGAAAACACTCATCCTGAAGAAGAACTCCCGAAGGTTCGAAACATGTCGCCCGTAGTGACACTTAATACGTGAGTTGAACCGTGTAATTATTATTTTTACTAAACGGGACTTAATCGCGTATAATTAAATTATTTATTTACCTCACTGAGGTCTCCCGACGTTTCGGATGTGTTGCAACATCCATGGTCACGGGACAACTGGCTTGAGCGGGTGTCAACATCTTCTTGCTGCGCGGGTTTTCCAAACTACCCGCATTTGGTCTTTATTGACCACTTGTACACTAGGGTATAGTCACCCGGCCGACACACAACACTAATAATGTCCGGTGATATAACGGACGATGTTTTTCGACTCTGGCATTTACTTATAACAGGATTCCACGAAGATGAAATCTTAAAACCGTCATCCCGGTTGAAATTACTATGTTTTCTGATTTCAACGGCTTCACGTATTTTTCTACTGTAGAAATGACGTTCCGTAGACAGGACTTTCGGTTTATGGAGCTCAATCCAGTGGTTTGGTCCTGACTCCAACAAATGCTCGGCTATCGCAGACTTATTCACCTGCCGATTTTTGACAGCCGCAATATGTTCCTTGACCCTTTAAGTGTAATTATTTAGTATTATTTCAACATGTCTCACGAAAGTTTAAATTCGGTAATAGTCTTTGTGTTGTATTTTTAATTAAAACGGATATTATAAACCACTACATGCAGTGCTTACTTTTGCTTCATATGTTTTTATGGAAAACAGACCGTTTCAGCCATAATTATTAGTTTCATATGCTTCAAAATCTCGCAATCTCGCGAGATCTCGTACGAAAATTGTACAGTCAGTAACATACACTTTTGGTGGTTCTAGTACCTTGTCGCTTCGAGATAGTGCCCTAGATCCAGCAAAAGATACAAAAAAGAAAAAAATAAGATACTATACGAGACACGAGCCACAGTCTCGTAAAATATGGATCGAAATTGCATTCTCTAATAGCAGTCTGAGCAGTGCGCAAGAATGAAGGCTGTACTGCACCGCTTATACTTACTTAATTGAAAAATACTCTGCTGCGATGAAACCACACTACCTACTAACCGCAGATTTGTATTGTTACATAAATACCACTCAATGCCAACTACATAATAGCATGCCGTAAATACTACCATTGAATTTACAGCCAATTTAGAATTGATTTCACAATGCTTAACTTTGTGTCTCAGCGCAACCTATACCGTTTTTTCCTCGAACTTTTTGTATCTTTTTTCGTATAAATAGAATGAATGTGTAATACTAACACTTAATACAAAAAAAACATGTTTTGTGTTAATTATTAGTGTGCCGAAAAACATTTTTTTGCGCAAGCCAGGGTCTATTAGCAAACGGGTGACATAAATTTTGCATTCACTTTCGGTATCGCACGACTTGTACTAAAGATAAGGAAAGGTATAATTAAAGTTAAAAATAAAAGTCTCTGGCTGTTGAAATAAGGTTTAATTTGGCCTGATCGATGTCAGTTTTATATAACATTGCCATGAACATTTTGTTGTACTGTGACGTCTGTGACAATGCATTCTAAAGCGTTATATCTATACACCTATCAATTTGTCACTGCCTTCGAAGTGAATGAATTGAATGTTTGCTGTATCTTTCTACCTTATAGCTGCGTCTCTAGGTTGTTGTGACAAATTGCTAAGCGTATATGGGCCTTAACCCCTCTCGCTGTAAAACTACTAGAACTCGTAAGAGTCAGCAAACGTTTGAAAGAGCCTAACTACATTATTTAACTGAAAGGAGAGACGTCAATATAAAAGCCGACATGGCATATTCATGGTTGGCATGGAATTTTTCCTCTTAAAGGGACAATTACGTTGGTGTGGACACCTTGACTGACGAACTGCTGTCAACACGGGGTTCAGTAACTTTGAAAGTACCCTTCTCGAAAATCTTGACGCCAAACGCCAGTTTTGTAAAACTCGGCCCAAGCCCTCCTCCCATTACACTTACAACTCAACATTAGGTGGATGTTGTGACATCCACCTAATGTTGTCCGGAGATGCGGCGCAGTGTGCTGCGCCGCATCTCCGGACGGAGATGCGGAGCTCGTTGTATGTAAGTACCTCAGTTTGTATATAAATTCCGTGTGGTACGACACACTGCACCGTACCTCCGTCCGGCCAAATTTGTATGCAGCTCCGCACCTCCGTCTGGAGATGCGGCGCAGTGTGACTACCGCCTAATTGTTTTTCATGTCACCGGAGCTTCAAAACCAAGTTTGGATTTGCGAGTCATTCTCGCGACCGTGCACGCAAATAATAACTTTTACAATCGTTTTGTCGGGATGTCGCCGTTGACGGACACGTTAGGGAGGACACCATCGTCATCATTAACATGGTTAACAAGGACATCTAGTCGGTCGGAGCGTAGGGTACGCCGGTGTGGGTTGGAGCTCTTGGTCCCTCGGCACACATCAGCCGCCTTCCGCGGTAGCTTCCGGTATGCGGCCACAAAGTGCTGGCATAACATACCGCCCCCAGCGAGAAGCCTTAAACATATCCTCACATTTAAAATTCACAAAAAGTACAACTTAGAAAAGTGGAAAAACCCCCGACATTTTCATTTCAAAGTCCAATATCTCAAAAACGGCTGAACAGATTTTCATGAAACAGCTAAGAACACTCGGGATAAAATTGTCTATGGAACATAAAAAACCGCATTCAAATAGGTCCATCCGTTTGAGAGCTACGATACCACAGACAGATACACAGATACACTGATACATAGACACGTTAAACTTATAACACCCCTCTCTTAGCGTCGGGGGTTAATAAAAAATATCCTTTTCAGTCATCAAAAAGGGCAGGAAACGTTAAGGTTGGAGACAAGCTGCCTCTAACGTAATAGTATTATTTATTATATACTTACCATAAATATGCATATTGGCTTGGCAGTGTATGATATCTTTTCACTTGTCCATTTTTCTTATACTCTTCTGTTCCTACTATTGTGTTTGTAATTGTTATAAGTAAAACTGCACAAACTAATTCAGTACCGCCATGTTGTGTTCACATCTTGTTGCCAATTGTCATGTCGTAATGCCCGGCCCGACACGACACTCCTCGCCCACTGTTTGGTCGCGGATTGCTGGATTGCTGGATGGTTGGACGAGTGTTGTCGGGCTGGACATTGCTCGCCTGTAAGTTATAGTCATTTTCTTGCTGATTTAATGTCTTCTTTTTTTCTTTTATAATATAATAGTTCGTAATTTTTATTCCTGTTTTATTTTTCATTGTTTTTTTTATTTATTTCTCTCTTTTGTTTTTATTGTGTTACCGGCTGGGAAATCATTTGATGGTTCCATCAGAAGATTAGCGCTGGCAATCGCGCCAGCACCACGCTGAGATGGAACCTTTTCGTGCAACACCCTTTTTTCCATACCTACTTTTACTGTTTTTATTTCTGTTGTGTTGTGTTGTCACGAATAAATGTTTTCTATTTCTATTTCTATCATCATAAAAGCCGACACAACTGATAAAAGTCTACGATGAACTAGATGCCAATGCCAAAATCAGAGAGAGGGAAAAATATCACTATGAATCATTGTCAATGTGGTGTCTCTAAGTGTGTAGTCAATGAGCCTGAACGTGGTCATCCCTTTCTATCGCATGTAATGAAAAGCGCTGCAATAGAACCGGGCGTTCCGTAGCAGCGCTAGCATACCCCCTGTCCCTACCCTACCCTAGCGTCCTCTACTAGGCCGGCGCGCGCGGCGATTGGCGCTCGGCGCCCCCTAAGACCGCTGCGCCCGTGTGCAATACACCCTGCAATAGGTAGACCCGCCTCTCTAACTGCTAAATTGGAGATACTTATATCCTCTTACATATCTTGGCCCTGGCCATCGCTAATGCGTGTCCATACGTTTTAATAAGCACTTCAGCTCATTGGAGCTGAAGAAAATTGCTTCCATTTACCTCATGAGTCACGTAAGTACGTGGGATTATGCTTATTGTTAGCCAATCTGCGAAACCATATAACACAACATTATAGATCTTAAGCCATTGTAATAAGGTTTATGATTGATACGATTATATGTTGGTAGTCCTGACGAATTATCTGCCCCCGGTTGTTATGTTACCTCGCACATTTGATTGAATTGGATATGATATGATATGTTGACTAATACTATAGTTAGGTTGTCGACCTAAAAGAGAGATGTAATATTATATGCTTGACGTGTCTATGTGTGTCTCTCTGTGGCGTAGCTCCTAAACGAAAGGACCAATTTTAATGGGCTTTTTTGTCCGAACGAATGTTGGCGTGATCCTTAGCTACGTTTCAAAAAAATCAGCCGGAGTTTCAGCAAAAGAAAATATCGGCGGGAACTTTACTGAGTTGTTAATTATTCCTGTTTTCGATTTATAAAGTATCATCAAGAAAGCCTAACACCGTAAATCACCGTGGAGGTTTTATTAATTTGAGAAATGATATGACTGCGCGCTGATCTGCAGGACCTATCTGATCAGACAGGATCATGGAAAAATTAATGATTGTCTATGATTGTCAATGATAATTATGGGACTGAACCACGGAATAAAGAATCCATGGATTCTTTATTCCGTGGACTGAACATACTGGCACAGTCATTTGGAAACCATTAATGACTGCAAGTTATCAGTGGGGTGGTTACCATATTGGCAATCCCCCAACGATTCGTAATTGTATGCAAAATGATTAAGTTGAGCGCTGATCGTGTCGGCTATTTTATGTTATTTGTTATACGTGTACCAACTACCACGTCATACTCGCGCTCTATTGAATTACATGTCTTGTTTCTTTCAGTGAGTCTACCTTTTTAAAATATTATAATAGCACTCTCAGTCTCAGGTTATGTCATGGGTGTAGGTATGTGTAGTTGAAGAAATTCGTGTCGAGTGTTCGTACTTTTATCTCGCCCGCAAATGATATTTCGTCAACTACTTATACACATTTTTGAGATGACTAGTTCTTACTCCATTTGTAGATACTACTTACTTACACAATTTTAAACAAGAACCTTTGATCAGCATATTGGCGTATTTTTTCCTTGTAGAAGTCCAACAGTTTTGTAGTTATTGGCTCCCACCGTTCCTTATTAAATATATATTTGTAAAATGTTTGTTATAATGGCGATTTTCTAAAGATTTATACTAGCTAAAGGTACCTACGCACTGACATTAGTCGTCGCTTGTCTTTATCACATACAGTCCCTGGGCGACCGAGCTCAGCTCGGATGAAAATACGAAGAAAACAAATTTCCCAGACATGAGACCTAGTTAGATCGATTTCTCGCGCCCCCCCCGACCTCCACACCCCTCCCTGAAAACCCCTATTTTATGTATTCAAATATTGTTCACTTAATAGAATATTATAGGATTTAGGTAGGTGGGCCATTTTACGGAAAGTTGTAGGTACCTACACTCGACTTTTTTTTTTTTTGATAGAATCGGGTTTTTTCTACTCAGAATCGAGAGCACTTTCGAACCTAATAGGAGAAAAAAACTGTCCATAATGTTACGTATAATTTTCGGTTTCCCGTTCCGTTACCACCATACAAGCTTAGTATGGAAACGGTAAAGGAATGGAATAAAAATCTTGGGACACTTTTTTCTCCTATTAGGTTCGAAAGTGCTCTCGATTCTGAGTTGAAAAAAACCCAAAAATATCAAAATTAAAAAAAAAAGTCGAGTGTACAACTTTCTGTAAAATGGCCTAGGTACAATCAGCATCATTATAGTTAGTAGCAGACAAAGGAGCCAAATATATCGGAACACGTCTTTATTAGTGTAAGAGTACCTAAGGATGTGTTTGGCTACTTTGGTTGCTAAATAACTATATGATGCTGACTGTAGTTAGGGTCGTCGACACTCTCCTATAAAAAACATACAATTGAATTGCCAATACTCTTTGAAAGTAGGTTACAATTACAACACAGGACCTTTAACATATCAATGGGTATTTTAACCAGCACCTATTGTAAGTATTATCACAGTTTACGGTACCACGGGAGACAATACCAAGTCGACATTCTAGGACGATGGTATACCGTTGTGACAAATGGTAGGTACGGCTGTGGCACGTGCTGTGTTGATGTATGATCGGTGATCGGTCGGCGATTGACTTAATCGAGTTCTTGACATTCTGAATTCGAATACCGTTAACGATAATGTGAATCATAATGTCATCACAATCTTTTGTTTACCGAAATGTTGGCAGACGAGCTTATGGCCAGATAACGAGCGGTCGAAATTGGTTGTCGTATTTTTTATTTATTTTAATATATTTCGTTGGGTAAGCTACGGTAGCCTAGCGGTTCAGGCATGCGGCTGTCAAAAGGCGGTCGTGGGTTCGAATTCCGGCTCGGTACCAATGAGTTTTTCGGAACTTATGTACGGAATATCATTTGATATTTACCGTTAGCTTTTCGGTGAAGGAAAAACATCGTGAGGAAACCTGCATACATCCACGAAGAAATTCAAAGGTGTATGTGAAGTCCCCAACCCGCACTGGGCCAGCGTGGGGACTACTGCCCGTTCCCTCTCATCCATGAGAGGAGGCTTGTGCCCAGCGGTGGGACGAATATAGGCTGATTTATATTTATATATTTCGTTGGGTTACTTTTAGTGTGTATATAGTTAGTGACCGAATTAATAAGCTCATTTTTATTTCTGACTAGCTTCTCCCCGCGACTCCGTCCGCGTGGAACTCGTTTATATCGTAACTCGATACAAACTTTCACCCCCCATTTCACCCTCTCAGGGGATGATTTCCGGGATAAAAACTATCCTATGTCCTTCCCCGGGATTCAAACTATCTCCATACCACATTTCATCTCAATCGGTTCAGCGGTTCAAGCGTGAAGAGGTAACAAACAGACAGACAGACAGATAGACACACTTTCGCATTTATAATATTAGTCCATACTAATATGGATTACTTTATATGGATTATAAATACAGAAAACCAAGTGGCAATTAAAAATAATTAGACGGTTCGACCTACCTTCTTATCGGACATCTTCTTCTCACGTTTTTGTGTAGAAACATTGCATCCTTTACATATCACATTGCTTAAGTGTTTATTTATACATATATGTCATCCCGTTTCAATAATTTAAAAAAAAACGGTCAAGTGCGTGTCGGGCCACGCGCAGTGTAGGGTTCCGTAGTTGCCTGTACAGACAGGCAACTACGGAACTACTACAGCCACCACCACCATAAGCGTAGGTAGAGGTCTAGTTTCGTAGCGAATAACAGCCCAGTAGTGACTTTTTAAAGGACTGTGGCTCCCATTACCCTTTCGTCCATCCAACAAATCGAAGACAAATGAAAATAGATGTTGACTACTAGTCAAATAATTAGCTTTTTGAACTTAAACGATCTGGTCACGGTCTTCCTTCTATCTAATATACAGGGTGTCCCGTAATTCAACGATAACCTGGTACCGGGTGAGGGGCCAAGGTATACCAGTTATGAAAAAATTTAGAAAAAAATCCATGTTACTTAGTCAAGCGATAATAGACATTTTTCGAAAAAGTTGAAAATTTGACACCCTTAGTCGCATTTTTAAGTACTGTGATCACATTTTCCACAATTTTACAGTGATTTTTTGTGGCAAGTGACATGGATTTTTTCTTATTTTTTTATAACTGGTATACCTTGGCCTCTCACCCGGTACCAGATTATCGTTGAGTTCCGGGACACCCTGTATATCTATAACGTGGTTTTGCTAAATGTAATAGTAAACCATAGAGTTATTGTAATGAAGTATAAATTAAAAATATAATAAAAACTATAAAAATATATGGACCTAGAGAGTTTAGAAAAAATACGCATTTCTTTTTGTCCAAGAGTAAATTTAAAGCTACCAATAGAATCCTTACATTTTTATAGAAACAAAAGTTTGCCACAACTATGCACCTAAACGCAGTATTTCGCGACCGAAACAGCAATTAAGTATACTTGATTTGCCATACGTTTAGTAAAAAAATTGCAAACTGTCACGTCATAATTTAATGTCAATTACTATGAATAAAGCGAGGTCCGTCTTTGTTTTTTTAAAAATATTCTTTAATTTTAATTATGTTCTTTAATTGTAGGCGACTACAATTAAAGAAGGGATGGGGGATGGGAGCAATCCCATACCGACATTTGTTCCTTCCCAAACACTGGTTCGAATGGCATTTAAAAAAAACTTAGTACTTTAGCCTAATGCTGGGGCCACACTAACGAGAAATGCCATTCATTATCGCGAAAATCGTAGTGTGGCCGTAATTTAACGTCCATTATCGCGATTATTAATGGCATTTCTCGT
The DNA here is from genome assembly GCA_947049275.1 of Epinotia bilunana. Taxonomy (NCBI): domain Eukaryota; kingdom Metazoa; phylum Arthropoda; class Insecta; order Lepidoptera; family Tortricidae; genus Epinotia; species Epinotia bilunana. The sequence goes on from OX346264.1 coordinate 4,831,687, forward strand.
TACTGTGGTCCCAGCATAACAGATCGCTCTTTAGAGATAAGACCGCCTGTTGTCTACCATTATCTACTATGTCTGGTGATCAATAATAGTACATTGTGATACAAGTGAGGGATGTAATTATCAAAGCTCACGCGTTTCATACGACGTTTTTCAACACATTTTGCGAGGAAAAAATCCTTTTCATAAGATGAAAATTTGATAGGCCTGCCAAGTTATTTTCCTTACTTATTGATGTCAACAGGTTTTTACTCACATGTTGAATACATCGTCAAGAATTTCTAATGGCGTCCATTCTTTTTATCACTCTTCTAGTCACCACGAATCAACATTTTTGTTAATAACTGAAGTACCTACTTATAAATCTTTAGGGCCTATTCACACCGCGTTTTTCGCGTTTAAAAAACGCAAATTTGTATCGTATGACGTGTAAATCGACACAAAAGCTTCGATCGGGCCTTTTAAAAACACTTAAAATGGCAAAAATTGGTTGAAGCGTGATGTTTTTAACCCCGGACGCAAAGAGGGGTGTTATAAGTTTAACGTGTCTGTGTATCCTGTGTGCTTTGTATCTGTGTGTCTGTGTAGATACACAGATGTGTATCCGTGTATCTGTCTGTGGTATCGTAGCTCCCAAACGGATGGACCGATTTGAATGCGGTTTTTTTTATTCGAAAGCTGATGTGATCCTGAGTGTTTGTTGAAAATCTGTTCAGCCGTTTTTGAGATATTGGACTTTGAAATGAAAATTTTGGTTATTTGTAGTTGTATTAGTTGTAGTTATCCCAGTATTTTCTTAAGTTTTGTTTTTGCTAAAGCGTAGTGCGAATGTGTGTCTGTCTGTTACCTCTTCACGCTTTTGGTATAGAGATAGTTTGAGTCCTGGGAAGGACATAGGATAGTTTTTAACCCGGAAATCATCCCCTAGGGGGATGAAAGGGGGTGAGAATGTGTATGGAGCCACGATATAAACGTGTTCGACGCGGACGGAGTCGCGGGCAGAAGCTAGTGTAAGTTTTTTTTTTTAAGTTGAGGCTAGTATAATACTCAGTGATTATTCTGCTGCAGTAGGCATAGCGATATAGCGTGTCAGGCATTGCCATAACACAGTCTACCTAATTCGGGCTTCTAAATGGAAGATAATGCCATAATTCCACGCGATGGGGCACCTTGGTCCAAGTTATTATTCATTTAATAACCATAATTCATAATGACGGCTTGAACAGTTCGAACACAAGAAATCCGAAAAAAAAAACAATACAATAGGTACATATACTTTTTCACACTTCACATACATAGAGCAGAAAAAATCTGTTCGTATGTAAGTATCGTCGTTCATCAAAGTTAGTAAACCATTTTTCAGAGACTGGCTGGTATTCGATTGCACTGAAGTTTGGTATAATTTATATTATAAGTATATGTTCAGTGACAACGCAACACTATGGCACCAATAAGCTGAGCTGATGATGGAGACAGAAGTTGGCCATATAGCAACTCCTAAACCAACTAACTAACTATTTTGGCTCAGCGATCCACAAAGAGGTTTTCGAGTGGCGACCGCGTACCGGAGGCCGCGGCGTGGGTAGGCCCCCCGCAACGCAAGGTGGACTGATGACCTGGTAAAGGGCGCGGGAGTCCGCTGGATGCGGGTGGCGCGGGACCGGTCATTGTGGCACTCTTTGGGGGAGGCCTATGTCCAGCAGTGGACGTCTTTCGGCTGATATGATGATGAATGATCCAAAAAGGGTCTTGGCCTCCGAAACGAGAGCACGTCACTTATCCCGAGCCTGCGCCACTTCCTGACAACATTCAGACCCCCTAGCATGGACGGCCTTATCAGACGATAAGTGACAAGATAGAGCGTCCGTCACTGGCTGACACCGTTCAATAGAACGAGACGGACGCTCTGTCTATGTCACTTATCGCGTGTTAAGGCCGACCAGGATACGGGGTCAGGGCTGTTATTCGCTACTCGCTAATGCGGGCCCACCCCGCCGGCGGTCACCCGTCACGAAACTATAGACTTCTACCTACGCTTAGTTACTACGCATCGCGGGTGTCAAGATATATTTGTGGGTGAGCGTTGAGGTGAGCTTAAAAGTCTTAAAACCGGTTACAGAATGGGGGGGTAGCTTGAAGATGATAGTTGATGAATGATGACACCACAAATAAGTTTCTGTCAAAAATTTCAGTTTGGTACAAGCTTTTCTTGCCGACTGTACTTTTCTGTATACCATCATCAACTACTCATTGAGACGATTCAAACGAGCCCAAACTCAACGGGGTTACGTCGGTTAAAATACTGAATTCCCATGGCCACCTTCTGTCTCCATCATCAGATCGAACTATACTAATACCCAAAAATTTTCTTTTGTTTAACATTAATTACAATTTCTAAAAATGGCCGTACTATTCTTTATTGTTATATTTTGAATTGTCAAATCTAGTAACTCGGTTCCCAAGATCAGGCTGTGCCTAGTTTGGGCCCGACGGTAAATCTCACCAGTGTACAAGCTTTATTCATAAGTTTAACCAAATCATTGTAAGTGAAGTATACTCACATTTAGGGTCTAGAGCACATGAGCTGTCTGAAAACTAGGTAACAGACTGGCTTTCCAAACTACCTTCCATATCTTGACACTTGTCATCAAACTACCCACTTTGTCCATAATGTTCATACACAACATACCTCCACCACTAAGATAAGTCTATATTATACACTTTATACTGTCTACTAGTCTCTCACCCACATTTATTTTATTACACACTAGCACTAATCCTACTTTGATATAGTTCTATACAAATAGTTTTTTAATCACTTTCACATTGTACCTCTTCGTCTTCACTACTACTTTGGCCAGTTTGGCCTAACGCTATTCTTTTATGTTCTGGTGATATCTGAGGTGAAGCCGGTCTCTGGCGTTTGTTTCTGCTGACTGGAGTAGGGCTTTGACTTTTAGCAAGCACAATATCTTGTGGTCCTGACACCCCTATGATCTCTGCCCATTGATTCGGTGGTGGTATGGTTACCGCATTATCATCACTGTCGTCATCCTCCTTTGTCGCGGCCTCCTTAGGCTTTTGTTGCTCCTCTTCTCCACACTTGAACATCTGATTGATATGTCTCATTAAACGTCTATCGCCCCATCGGACTAGATATCTACAAACCCCAATCCGTTTCTCTACCTTGCCTTTGATCCAACGCGGACCCCCTCCATAGTTTTTTACATAAACCGATTGCCCTTCACTGAATGACCTTAACTTTGTCGCTATATTGCGTTCTATTGGCTGATCGTGTGTCTTACTTTCATAGGATAATGGATTTAATCCATCAAATTTCGTCTTAAAACGTCTGTTGTTCAGTAGTTCTGCTGGCGTTTTCTCATTTATGCTATTAGGAGTTGTTCTTAATCCATACAAAATCACTGGTATCCTTATATGCCATGGTTCTGTTGAAAGCTTCTTCAATTTTGACTTGATGGTCTGCACTGTTCTTTCAGCTTGTCCATTAGTCGCTGGGTGATAAGGTGCTCCTACTACATGTCTTACTCTATTCTCAGCTAAATACTTCCTAAACTCCTCCGAAACGAAACTTCGTCCATTATCGCTTACCAAGGTATCGGGTAGCCCTTGTTCTGCAAACACATCTCTTAACACCCGTATAAGGGTTGCGCTACTTAGGTCTGCCACAATCTTCACTTCTGGCCATTTCGAATAAGCATCGATCAATATCAGGAAAGTCTTCCCTTGGAACGGTCCCGCATAGTCTATGTGAAGCCTTGACCACGCTTTTTCTGGCCTTAACCACTGATGGGTGACCTGAGGTGGCATGTTCCTATTTTCCGCACAAATCTTGCAATTTTTTATTACTCCTTCTATCTGCTTATCAATTGAAGGCCACCAAAAATAGCTTCTAGCCATTGCCTTGGAAATCACTATCCCGTCATGATTCCGGTGGAGCTCTTCAAGCACATAGGGCCTTATCTTTTCTGGCAACACTACCCTATTGCCCCATAATACACAATCTTTGAAATTGGATAATTCGTCTCTTTTTTGCCAGAAAGTCTTGTATTCATCTTCTACCTTGCTTGGCCATCCATTCCGTATCCAATATGATACTTTACATAGGGCTTTATCCTTTCGCGTAAGTTTCGCTACTTCTGAGGCTGTAAACTCTAATTCCTTTGGAGTCTCCTCAATGAATAAGACTCCCGAAAATTCCTCTTCTACCGTTTTTTCCTGTGTTGGCCACCTACTCAGGGCATCCGCATTGTCTATGTTCTTGCCTTCTACGTATTTTAATTCATAGTCGTACGAATTTAATAGCAATGCCCATCTTAGCATCCTTGGCGATATAATGTTGGGTATCGGTTTCCTTGGGTCTAAAATACCTAGAAGCGGCTTGTGGTCTGTCTTGATCGTCACCTTTCTACCACAAATAAACTGATGAAATTTTTTTAGGCCGAATATAATAGCTGCTGCTTCTTTGTCAATTTGTCCATAATTACGCTCATGAGAGTTCAAGGTCCGGGAGGCAAACATTATGGGTCGAATACTACCATTTTCCATTTCATGCTCTAGTACCGCTCCTAGTCCGTACTGGGAGGCGTCACATGACAAGATAAGTTTCTTTTTTACATCATAATGTACCAGTGTATCGTCACTCGAAATCATTTTCCTTAGAGTTTCAAATGATGTCTGCTGATCCTTTGCCCACTGCCATTTTCTTTCTTTATCTAGTAATCTATACAACGGCTCAGCTATTGTCGCCTTGTCCGGCAGAAACCTGTCATAGAAGTTTAATAATCCTAGGAAAGCCTGTAATTCTTTTACATTGCGCGGTGCCGGAGTCTTCTCAATTTCTTGGATTTTATCTTTACACGGATGAATACCGAATTCATCAATGATGAAGCCCAGGAATTTCACACTTTTTTCAGCAAATTGGCACTTTTTTTTATTCAACCGCAGACCGGCTTCTTTCAGTTTTTTTAGCACCATCTCTAGTCGACGGTTGTGTTCCTCGATAGTGTTTCCTGTGATTACTATATCGTCCAGCAGAACAGCGACCCCTGATATACCAGCCAACAATGACGACATTAATCTCTGGAAAATACCAGGACAGGCCTTAATTCCAAAAGCCAATCTTCTCATTTTGTATAGACCCTTGGGTGTATTTACCGTCAAGAGTTCTGCAGTTGCTTCATCCACTTTTACTTGTGTGTAGGCCCGTTCTAGATCAATCTTCGTGAACACAACCCCTCCTTGCAGTTCCGCAAAAGCTTCGCTCAATGTAGGCAGCGGGTAGGTATCCGTATCAGTAACAGCATTCACAGTCGACCTGTAATCCCCACATAACCTAACACTACCATCTGGTTTGAGCACTGGTACGATTGGTGTTGCCCACTCGGAATGTGGTGTCGCTTCTATAACTCCCTCTTTTTCCAGTCTTTCGATTTCTTGATAAACTCGTTCTTTTAAAGCAAATGGTACTGGTCTACTCTTGAAAAACTTCGGTTTGGCCCCTTCATTTGCTGTAATATTTACTACAGGTCCCGTGTACTTTCCTAGGCCTTCTTGGAATACCTCAACATTTTTCTGAAGAATGTCCTTCAAGTGGGTATTCAATTTGCTACAATTAGCTGAAATACTATGCACTCCGCCTATTTTAATATTTAAATCGGCAAACCAATTGCGCCCTATCAAACTCGGCCCATTGCCTTTAGCAATAAAAATTGGTAAACATTTATTTATTCCTTTATACTGGACATTCACCATAGTTTTTCCCAACAAACACAGTCTATTATCCGTCCAAGTCTTTAAGGAAATGTTAATTTCCTCTAATTTGGGTAAGTTTTGCTGCCATATGTGCTTGGCTGCTGTTTCACTTATCAATGTAAAAGCACAGCCTGAATCGACTTCCATACTAACACTTGTATTATTCAGCAAAATTTTTATCAAAAATGCTGGCACCGATATTTCCTGTCTTACACAGTTAACTGAAGAAGTCTCCTCATATAGGCCGTTAAAATTGGAGCGTGCCTTATTCTCCTCTTGCCTCTTCTGCATACACACAGCCTCAATATGACCTGTCTTCCCACACTGATTGCATTTTGTCCATCTGAATCTGCACCCTCCTCGGTGTGCCTTTCCACACCGGAAACAGGTAAATCTTTCTGTCTGCTTGCCCAATTTACAGCTAATAACCTTGTTCACTTCCATCGGTACCTCTGCATCCGGCATTGGATGACTCGGGGCTGATATCACTATTATGTTGGAATCGATTCCTGCTGCTTCATGTGCCAGTGCTATCTGACATGCCCGTTTAAATGTCAGTGAACCATTTTGAAGCAATTTCTTTTGTGCTTCTTTATCTCTAATCCCGCAAACTAACCTGTCCCGGAGAGTCCGGTCCAAGTCAGAGAAGTTGCAATCAATACTCAATTTACGCAGTTGGGCAATATAGTCCCTTATCTTTTCCCCCTCTTCCTGATGCCTAGAATGAAACTTGTATGACTGCACAATTTCATTTGGCGTCGGGTGGAAATGATTATCCAATAAAACTTTGATCTTTTCAAAACTAACCTCACTTATTTTGGCTGGAGCTATTAAGGATACTATCAAGTCGTATAAGTCAGGACCACAAACAGCCAATAAATTTGCCTTCTGCTTTGCATCTTCTTCTATTTCGCTTGCTTCCAGGCAGAAAGAAAACCTTTCTATATAATTTTTCCAGCAGCCATGTGCTACATCAAACTCACCAAATTTTATCCCCATTTTTGGTAAACCCTATTTGAACACTTTTTAACACTCACTATTCACACTAATTCACACGTTTGTCCACAATTTCCCTCGTCGCCACTGAAGTATACTCACATTTAGGGTCTAGAGCACATGAGCTGTCTGAAAACTAGGTAACAGACTGGCTTTCCAAACTACCTTCCATATCTTGACACTTGTCATCAAACTACCCCCTTTGTCCATAATGTTCATACACAACAGTAAGCTATGTTTCTTGTGCAACTTTTGCTTGGTAAATGTACGTTTTTTTTTTATAAAATTTCATTTCAATCGGATAACGGCAAGTGACAGAAAAATGGATTGCAAATTTTGACTGACAACAATAAGTGCATATAACAACAACTTGGAAAAGTTGAGAAACCCCCGACATTTTAATTTCAAAGTCAATGTCTCAAAACTGGCTGAACCAATTTCTTTGAACGTTAGAACCATCTTGATCACGTCAGCTTTCGGACAAGGAAAACCGCATGAAAATCGGTCCATTCGTTTGGGACGTTTAGGAGCTACAATGCCACAGATACACACATTATTCGTCGTCTAATACCCGTAACACAAGCCTTATTGAGCTTACTATGGGGCTAGTGCGATTTGTGTAAGATTGTCCCCTTATATTTATTTATTTATTTATTATAGACACAAATACACATCAAACTTATAACATCCCTTTTTGCGTCCGTATTTGAAATGTTTTTTTGACCGAGAGAATTTGGTGTATTTTTTTCATGTATAATTTATTTTAATTTTTAATTATAAGTAAAACGATAAAAACTGCGAAGGTATTTTTACCACATGTCAATACAGTTAGACTTATAGATATGGATTGGACTCTTCTCCTCGTCCCATTTTTATTTGTACTCCAGTTTCATTACAACTGTTCGAAATCGGAGGTCAGGTGAACTGGATGGTTCCAACATCCTTGGCGATTCAAAATACACTGGACTGGTCCTCCAACTCTGCACCGTTCGCGAGCTACGAATAACAACGCTGAGTTGGATTGTCCAGAGTGCGTGATAGGATTACTAATTTTAATTGCGGTAAAAGACGCTTTTCTCTCCGTTTAACAATGGCGGATGTCAAAAGAGAAGGGGCATTAGATACGTCATTTTGGCAGGAATAAAGCGCAAAAGTAGTGTTTTACGAGTGTGTCAATGGTAGTGGTGGGTCTTTTTTTATTAAGGCTGTATGAGTCTCCGGGAAATTCGATGTGCCGGCCGTTTTTGCCGACCTTGTTAGGTAAACAATACAGTTGTTGGCCTACACGGATCATCTTACGACGAAGAAATCAATGTTTTTGAGCGAGCGCTGGACAAACAAGACGACTTTTTGCATCGATACAGATAACAGATGCGATACAGTATCGATTGGTGATTGTGACAGGACACCTTTTCGAGTCCAATATGTTTGATCGCGCGTTCGTGCGAATAAAGTTCGCGCGGACTTGCGATAAAAGCGTAGTCGCGTTGTATTAGGAAGATCCCACAGGTGATCTATGGCTTGTGTCGCGCGAAATTCACGTATTCGTGGAACGCACGCGCCGCGTGTGAAATCACCGCCCTATAATTTATTATTTACTAGCGACCCGCCCCGGCTTCGCACGGGTACTATATTATACATATAAACCTTCCTCTTGAATCACTCTATCTATTAAAAAAACCGCATCAAAATCCGTTGCGTAGTTTTAAAGATCTAAGCAATACATAGGGACAGACAGCGGGAAGCGACTTTGTTTTATACTATGTAGTGATGATCAAAAACAACGGTTTAAGTTGCATTAGGTACCAAATTTCACCTTTCTTTGTCAAACGTCAAACGGTAGACTTGCTTTTGAAGGCACGTACTTAAATATTGCAAGTTGAATAATCTACCTACATGGGAGTGCCCCTGCCAAGTTGGGCAAGCATATCCCTGGAACACTCAAGGCCAATTTCAAGTTCCCATTATCTTTGTTGGAACAATAGTAAGGTAAGGTATTTATATTGAGATCAATTTTATTTCAAGCCGATAGTGCCGAAAAAAATGCTTCATAGATATTTTGAATTTGGTAACTACCTACTTAATAGTTGATTTTTTTAACCTTATTTTAGTTGGCCGTTGTTGGTGAGTTGCTATTTACATTATAATAACATTCACATATACTTTTAATAATGATTTATATCCCGATCAGCTTTATTTATGCACTCCCTGGCGTATATAATTAATTAATTTATGTACGCATCACAGTAATATTGGTTGGTTTGTTATTATTTTGAACCGTATTTATAGCACACTATGATTCTATTTTGAACGAAGGTATTTCGAGATGGGGCCTTTACAGCGCAGAATCCCTTCAATGAGTCACTCGCCGTGAGACGATTCTAGGTGCAAGGTCGTAACATTGACATCCATTGTGGTAAGTTTATCTAATTTGAACCTTGATTTTATCAGGATAAGGTTGGGATTTGCATGGTTAGTTAGCTAGGTTGAACTACTGAAGTGGAGTAAAGCACACACAACTACTATTGTCACGTGGTAATGAAAATTACTGGTGATTTACCAAGTTTATTAATTACTGTTTCAGCTTCGTTATAGTGAGGCGCCCTTCCGTCTGCTTCTTTAAGGTGCTTCGCTTTCCATACAAAACGTCTTTTGACATTCGCAGGCTAACGGCGTGATATTTTATAGTTATACTAGCTTCCGCCCGCGACTTCGTCCGCGTGGACCCGGGATAAAAACTATCCTATATTTTAATCCAGGCTATAAACTATCTTCGTGCAAAATTTCATTCAAATCGGTTTAGCCGTTTAAGCGTGATTGAGTAACAAACATCCAAACATCCAAACATCTAAACTTTTATAATATTAGTAGGATAGATAGTTTATAGAAACTTATGAATACTTACAACTTTCATAAATTGGGTTTTCATTTCCGCGAAATTCCCCCTTTCTTAGAATAAACTTGTATAAACTAGAATAATTTGAGAAATTGGTTTGGGCCGTGATACTTTTTGAGAACTATTTTTCTCAAATTATGCTAGTTTATACAAGTTTGTTCTAGGAAAGGGGCACTTTCACGCACATGGAAAGCCAATTTATGAAAGCTTGTTACATTAGTACCTATCTTAAAATATCACGCCGTTATTAACGTAACGTATTAACATATTAACAACGTTTGTTGTTTGTGAGGTTTACCGAAATAGTATCCCATATTTACTTCAGAACTCACAGTTTTCGCGATTTATGGCACCAAACTTTGGCAATTTCAGGCAAAAACCAGTTTTTTGGACGTAACTTTTGTGAAAATGAGTTAAAAATAAAAATCTCTCATCGGTTGTTAGAGACGTCAATAAGGAACAGTTATATGTAGATTTTAGGTATATGTAAAAGTGCATAAACAACATACTAATATCGAAAACAAAGCTTTTTTGGACCATGTTTGATTAAATCATAAAAAAAAAACTTGCATCCTACTAATATTATAAATGCGAAAGTTTAGATGTTTGGATGTTTGTTACTCTATCACGCTTAAACGGCTTAACCGATTTGAATGAAATTTTGCATGAAGATAGTTTATAGCCTGGATTAAAATATAGGATAGTTTTTATCCCGGGTCCACGCGGACGAAGTCGCGGGCGGAAGTTAGTATGTAGATAAAGTATTGAAGAACCAATAGGTGTTTCTGCCATAAATATATCTATAGTTTTGACGGAGGAATATTAACTTAAAACTCGTCAAAACTAGCCAAAAAGCGCGTGGAGCCTCTTAACGCATAGAAAAATACCGCTTTTAATAGTCTTTGATTTCAAACGTTCGTATTTTGCAAATGCAGACAGTTTTCATCTTATCAATATTTATTCGGGAAAATAAATTATCTAAATCTTCAGCAAATACTTTGAACAAACTTGCCCGTCACCACAAAGCCCAGTTATAATACCAACTCTAACATGACCGTTTTCAATTCATTGCCAAAGTCAAAGACTGATATCTCCTATTTTTGTCGAACAATAACCCAAGTCAAAAGACGGTGCATTTGAATTTTTACCTTAATGTAATGTGAATACTGATCCAATTAAAAATGTTTGTTTCTCGGCATAAGTCACTCCGTCCGTTGCATTCGTTCGTTCTCATTCTTCCTGATTGTAGTCTCAGGTACAGATAGATATACTATTATCTAAATTACATAATTTAATTCAGGGGTGAGGACATTATTATAATTAATTAGTACTTATTATAGTTATACTAGTATATATACAGCCTTTTTTTGGTACTTTTATATTACATCATCATCCTTTTATTAATTCATCTTGCTTTACTTATGCATTTTGGTTTCACTGTTATTCCGTTGCTACTAAGGAATATTTAGTTACCTACATATAGTAACCTAACTTTATTTACGAAACAAGAATGATTTGGTAGGTACATAAAAATATCCGCAACGCAGGCTTCGTCAATTGCGTACAAACAAACATCCCCCTAGGTACTTAACTCTAACAATGATAGAATCCCCAACAGGCTTCGTCAATAACACTAACACGTTATAACCTAAACTAACAAAAAGGACCGCCCCGGATCGTTGGTGGCGCGAAAGTTCCCATGACACTGGCGGCCTTGCCACGCTGGATGGCTAAAGAAATCTGTTGAGCCAGGAACAATCCGGAACGAGGATCACAGCCCCTATACCTAAGCCGCCGACCCCAAATCCCGTACACCGTTACCTTACCCGTACCCGTTACCTACTAAATTATGTAATTGCCTTTTTACAAAAGTTATACATATGATAATTTGGTAACTTGATATTTAATCCCAATGAAATCTAGTTTGCCCTCGGAACTAAGTAAAACTTCGGATGTGATGTGCTGGAAGTCACTTCCGCAAAATTGTATGCCTGCCCGCGCCATATCTTGAGAAGTCTTCCGTGACTTTCATCGGAAAATTTGATAACAACTTTTCCTAAACTACACAAGACATTACCGTGGTCTCGTAAAATTTACGTGTAAACAATAACTTTCTACGGCTAAAGAAAGTCTATCTACAAATGTACCGCATTCGTTTCAGAACGACTTAACTCGAAGAGTTCCGTGAATGCATTTGGCATTTTAACCGGTGCCGTTTTAAAACAAACATCTGTGCAGTCAGGTTTATACATATGTATACGAGGCTTATGTCTAGAGGGGTAGGACTCAAAATTGTGTAAATATTTGTATAGTTTTTCTTCCATTTTCCTTTCGTTGCGTTGTGACATGATGCCGACCGCAAGCGGCGGTTGGATTTAATTGAATTTCGCAACTTCAATGAGTTGGGTTCTTCATCATAATTAATGAAATAAGTTATATATACGTACGATATAATTATACCTGCAGTCTATCATGAGACGGCCGCGACATACTCTTGATTTTTCCGCACTATACCTCTTGTTCTACGTGTTCTAATAAGAGAGAGACGGATAGTGCGAGAAAAATCGAGAGAGCTCGCGGGCTGTCTCATGATAGCCGTGCTGGGTCAATTTATAACGGGTTCTGGGCCTGGAAGTTCACGATTGCACACATTATAACATGTTTTTCAACACAATTGCTCGTAACGTACCTCTTATTGTGTCGCTTTTAGGCTGGATATTAAACACGCGTGTTTTATAAAATTACGACACTTGTGTGTTATGGTTATATCCCAATTAAGTCACGTTGGCACCTTGCAGCAAGATATGTATGCATGCACACGGTGCATTCTTAAAGTAACCGGGTTGTACAGAATGTACAGCTTTATTTTAATTCTCGGCAAATGGATTCTTACTTGACTAAACAAATTAAATCCTTTTTGTTAATTAATTGACTATTTCTTTTTGGGTATGATATAGAGACGTTTAATTTCGTAAAACTATTCACGCTTGATAACATTTTACATGAATGAATAAAGATAACATTTTAAAACGAAAATATTTATTTTATTTTGTATTGGCTGTTTAGAGATTTCATCTAGCGCGCGCTGTGCAAACTTGTCCAAAAAAAACTGTTGCGCGCCATTATAGGTTAAATCACAGATATTTTTTGTAAACATTGTTAATGCGTGTTTGTTTATTAACAAAAATGTTGACTCGTGGTGACTAGAAAAGTGATAAAAAGAATGGACGCCACTGGAAATTCTTGGCGATGTATTCAATATGTGAGTAAAAATCTGTTGCCATAAAAGTGTAAAGAAAATAACTTGGCAGGCCTATACAATTTTTATCCTATGAAAAGGACTTTTTCGTCGCAAAATGTGTTGAAAAACGTCGTATAAAACGCGTGAGTTTTGATAATTACATCCTCGGCTCTCTTATCACGCTCACCTGCGGCTCGCGTGACAATTCCGCCTCTGATGTAATTATCAACATACCTCACTTGTATCACAATGTACTATTATGGTTCGTGGGTTCGAACACATCTAGTAATATTTATGTCATACTAGCTGATGCCCGCGGCTTCGCCCGCGTTTTTATAGGAAAATGTAACATATTGACATTTTCCCGTGGGAATTGGATGTTTTCCCGCTGGAAAAAGTAGCCTATGTCACTCTCCAGCCTCTAAACAGTCTAAAGTCTCCATACAAAAAAACAAAATTAATACGACGCTCCGTTGCGACGTGAAAGAAGGACAAATAAACACACACACACACACTTTCGCATTTATAATATTAGTAAGGATGGGGTGTTACGCCGTGTGTGTCCAATGCGTCAAATCTTTATGAAAGGCTCGTCATGACATGACAGGATTAAGTATAATGGGTATATGTAGTACCATTGTGTGTGACGTAAGTGCCAGTTAGGCCCCAACTGTTAGGGATCCAGCCAGCTAGCCCCGATAGAAGCGTAGGATTATTGTGACAGTACGTCGTTAGCCAGCAGGGGCTCGATGATGGAGAGGTGACCGGGATCAGGAAAACGGGTGAGACCAGGGCAGTAAGTATATATTTTCAAATAAAAAAGAAAAGGCACCTGTAACAAACAGGTAATGCTTAGGCTATGATTTACAATGAATTTAGATTAGGTAAGTAACTTAAAACACTATAACTTACAATAACAATCTATTGTGCCTTTAAACGGGAACTGATGAACAGGATGGCACTTATTTAACTTTTGTGCACTGGATTAAAATAAACTATTAGATACTGGATAACTGTTGTAGTAAAATCTATAAGATATTAATCTTATTTTATAATCCTGTGAGGAGATGTGTCTAGATCAATATTTTGGATCCAAGTAAAAAAAACCTACGCAATGACTGTGGAATTTCGAATACGGATTTTAAATTTGAAAATTTGAATATTATTAATTATAAAAGTAGCCAGTAGGTTGGTGTGTAACGTTCCGATACACGCAACGTTACACTACCGGGGCTGCCCTGGCAGGGGAAATCCTGGGCTGAAGGCCAAGGATTTCTCCGTACCTATAATAAGAATGAGATGAGATGTGATTAATTTTGGAGATGTGGGTGTTATTTACAATGTGTATTATACAAGAGTTGCGATTTTAGAAACATTAACCATTCATAAATTCCTTACATTCATCAATCTTGCAATATTTTGGTTAAGTTATATCAACCAAAATGTCTTCCAGTAGAGTATTCATGTAACTAAGGATATATATTCGTAAAATCGCCCTCAATTGGTGTTTAGGCTTATGAATCAGTAATCACCCGCTGAAGAATTATGAAGTATGATTAAATATGTACAGTTAGTTGCATATAATGCTAGTTGATAATATTCAACTTAAAATGTGGTAGGATTGGACATACTATAGTAGTATTATACGTAAAAGCGCTTTATTAATATTACGCATGTAAAAGAATATACTCAATAGTCGTTACTGTCGTTAGTATAGAAATATACAAGTCTTATTATGGAGACAGGTAAACGGTATAGGTAACTATGGCTTGAGCAAAACCAAGTTAAAATAAGCAAAATACTATCAGGAGTTATTTGCTATAGCAAACAAACATACGAAATAGGTAAAATAATAATGTCGTAGTAAGTCGACGTAATGTATCCGAAATGCGAATGATGAGGTGAAGTTTGTTTAAATTAAGTAGGTATGTACAATATATACAGTGGTAAGTAGAAAAGAATTAGGAGAAAAGTAACAAGTGTTGTCATTGTCAAAGTTGTGGTCATATGTTGTCAAAATATGAGTGTTAAATTATGATAGCAAACAAACGTTTATTTTTGTATTTTGGGGATGGGTTTTAAGTCTTTTATATGCCAACGACCTAGTATCTTGGCAGACATGTCCTGTAAAACATAAACAAGGGGTGATATTTTTTTTACAACTAAACATTTTATAAACTTTGGGGCAAGTTTAGTAGAATAATGTTTAGATGAATTACTAATAGTGCAATTACGTTTCCAGACGATGTCGCCTTCGTTGAATTCATAATGTTGGCGATGTTTATTATACGAAGATGAATTGGTTTGGTGTGTTCTCCAAAGTCGTGCTTGTACTTCGGAGAATACTGGTTGAAGAAGACCGATATTGTCGGCATATTCATCTCTGGGCGCGAATATAATATCATCAATGAGGTCAGAATTATTGTATACTGAACCGCACGTAGGTAATTCGCGGCCAAATACAATAAATGCCGGTGTGTATTTGGTAGTTTCATTTACTGAAATGACATGGTCTTTACCGCGTTTGTGCTTTATGTCAAAGTTAAATGACGAATACTCCAGCGGGCTAGACGTCCACTAGGATTGTCGAGGTGGAGGAACCATTGTAAAGCGGAATGATCCGTGTAAATTGTGAATTTTAGACCATTGTCTAAATAACAACGCCAATATTCTAAAGCTAGTAGAATACTTAAGAGTTCTCTCTCTGTAATTGAATAATTTTTTTGGGGACCGGTTAGTGACTTGCTCATATTGGCTATGGGTTTTTCAACACCATCGAATTCTTGAGTGAGCATAGCGCCAATGCCAAAACTTGAAGCGTCACAATGGACAGCAAAAGGTTTTGTAAAGTCTGGGCAGGCAAGGATAGGGGTGGAGATAAGAGCTTCTTTTATCGTTTTGAAGGCTTGGTCTGCCATTGTAGACCATTTGAATGGTGGAGTTTTTTTGGAAGTGGAAGTAAGTTTGGTCAGAGGTGCAACCTTAGTGCTGAAATCTGGAATAAAACGTCTGTACAAACTAGCTGTTCCTAAGAACTTTTTAACTTCTCGTGGAGATGTGGGGGTGGGTATATCTAAGATGGCTTTGACTTTGTCAGGGTCAGTCTTTAATCCGTGTTCATTTACTATGTAACCTAGATATTTAAGTTCTTTTTTGAAAAATTAGCATTTGGGGAAGTTAATTGTTATGTTGGCTTCGGAAAGCTTTTGATGGACTTTGTTTAATAGTGCAATATGTTCATCGAAAGTTTCACTGATGATAATTATGTCATCTAAGTAAGTAAATACTGAATTATCAAGATTTTCTGATGGAAAGAGAGTATCCATAAAGCGTTGTTGAGTAGCAGGAGCATTGGTTAATCCAAAAGGCATTACACGGAACATATACATTCCTTTCGATGGAACATGAAAGCTAGTCTTATGTCTGTCAGAGGGTCATAAGGGTATTTCCCAAAAAGCTTTGGCTATGTCAATAGATGATAGGTATTTAGCGTCTTTAAGTTTGTCGAGAATGTCAGTGATAAATGGGAGCTTGTATGCATCTTTGTTAGTGATGGAGTTTAATTTACGACTGTCAATGCAAAAACGCCAGGTTCCATCTTTTTTGGTTGTTATAATAACAGGATTTAACCATGGGCTTTCGCAAGGTTCAATTACATTCAACTTTAGCATCTCGTCAACTTCTCTGCTTAAGGCTTTTTGTTTTTCGGGTGAAAGTCGATAACAGCGTTGTCTGATTGGTGGGTGATCACCGGTATCAATATGATGTTCAACAAGATGGGTCTTGATGTTCAACCCTTAGGTTTGGTTTCGGTAGAAATATTTTTAAACTTCTCGATTAAGAGATCAGTACTTAATCGTTGAGTGTCTGTAAGGCTATCGTAATGCGTAACGTGAGTGGGAGTATTATTGATAATTAAGGTATCGATATGCTTATCGGAATATGACGTGAAAGTCTGAAGTATGTCTGGAGCTATCTTAAATAATTTCCAAAAGTGAATGCCTAAGATCAAGGGTTGATTGACAGAAGGTATGACATGGGCTGTTAATAAGGCTAACTTTTCTTTAAAAAGAATAGGTATTTGTATCGTACCGATGGAGTATATAGGTTGTCCGTTAGCTACAGTACCGGTAATTGTATGTCTTGTATTTAATTTATAACCGTGGGATAATAATATTTTATGTGAATTATTTCCAAGAATGCTTACAGCACTTCCACTATCTAAGAGACCGCATAAGGTAAGGTTATTTGTCTGTACGTTGATATAGGGACGTTCGTCGTATGGTTTTTTAGCAAAAAGTGCTGTTGAAGTTTTATAAGATGACATAAATAATCTTAAAGTATTCAGCCAAAGGTTCCATTCTGTAGTAGTAGTTTTATTTAAGTTAAATGTCACTTATCCAAAATGTAATTTTTCAAAAAACTAATAAAGGAGACTTTTCTCCTTTATTAGTTTTTTGAAAAATTATGACAATTAGTACATTTTGGATAAGTGACATTTTGTTTACCGCAGCGGAAGCACACGATATTCTTACTAGTGCAAGTATCTAATGTCATTAGTTCATCATTACTATCGTTACTATACTATACAGCGGAATAGGTTTCGATTTCTGGTCCTAGAGTCGAACTGACATAGTGGCGTTCTCGTACAAACACTCGAAGTCTACTGCAAAAATATGTATATTTTTTCACCGGATTGTGTTGTAATCATCATATCATCATCATCATCACCAGAACATTGGGAACCAGATTCCAAGATTTTGACGAAGGCTCTAGTTTTACGAATCAGACCGGTTTCCTCACGATGTTTTCCTTCACCGAAAAACTACGTTGTAATAAGACGAGTTAGTTTAAAGTTACAAAACATTGTATACACTACCTTAACGTGAAGGCAATAAAGTCATGTATAAATATTTTTGTAACTTTGGCCGCATCGATCTCTTTGTAGTCGACTGTACGTTTGTGTGGACATGTATGTTTGTATGAGGCGTGCACAAGTATGTTAGGCGTGCACTTCCGGTGACACAAAACATGATCTCAGTGCACCTATTATTCTATTATCCAATCAGGTCATACTATACAGTCAGATTACCACAAGACCTCGATTCTAACACCGGTAAAACGCATTGAAATAGAATATTTAGCCGTATTGCTACCAACGCCGTGACGTAGGTAGGCGAATGCCGTAGCATACGGACGCTTGTAGCTCATCTTGCCAAAAGACCCCGTATCATGGTCGGCCTTATCACGCGATAAGTGACAAGATAGAGCGTCCGTCTCGTTCTATTGATGCTACGGGGTCAGGTAGGGTAGGCCGTTCTCGTGTTGGCCGCTATCGCAGCATAGAAAACCCGTTGCCGACTCTTTAATGTTACTGGTATTCTGGATTTGTATGCTATCGTGTGTAGTTATTTAGTAACTATGTTGCTTGTAATATTATAGGTACATTGGCCATACAATAAAAATTCCAACGAACATTTGGTTACGAAAATGTCCCCGATTTGCGTCATTTAACTGACAGCTAGTACGTGATCTTGTCTGAATTGCGATATATTGCGTGAACATATTTAACGGAATAAATTGGTTCATTTAGGGGCACGGAAGAGTAGGACGAGTAGGGCCAAGGCTAAGAAAGACTGACAAAAATATGGTGGCGTGTGGCGTGTCTATTTTATCTACTGTTAGCTCATGACAATAAGTCATCTGCATACTCCAGGGTTGGTAACCCCTAGTTAGTTTTAGTACGTATGTTCTTTCTATTATTATTTATAATATGCCACAAGAAATATTGTAAACATTGAAAAATCAGGAGCTCATTTGCAATGGTAATGACCCGAATTCAATATGCAATAACAAATTTGCATTGCTTTTTGTTTCAACAGACACTCATATTGTACTTGTAGGTAATAATATTGCAAAGAAAATTGCAAGACGGTCACGCACAAAACATGCCTACGCCGGCTCATCTTACGGCAAATATTACCAAGATTCTGTTTATCCGCATACACTTGTGCAAATACAGTCATTTCAAGCTATAAACACGTTAATGTTACACCATATTTGTATAGTGAGACGGTTCATATTGCAGTGAGTCACGTGTTTAATGTTCGCGAGAAACAAGAGACAATATTGCATTGCAGTAAAATTGCGTTAGGTACTAAACCTACCTTATTTTCTTAGCATTAAGGTCTCAATTATTATCTAAGGCTGTTTATTCGTTAGGCTTTAGTTAATTAAGCGTTTACCGTGCTAGACGCGTGGCTGATAATGCTACTAATCCTATTAATATCATAGGCGTGAAAGTTTATGAGGATGTTTGTTACTGTTTTATGCAAACTACCGCACGAGTTTTGATTGACATTTTCAGTAATATCGCTATTTCAACAATATATATAACATATAGACTGGATTTAATATATTTCATACTCGTATGAAGTCGATGGCAGAATAATTCGCATATGAATACAAGACGCACTAATAAAAGGGAAATGACAAAATAAATAAGAAAGATCGTTCAAATCACTTTTTTCCGTTACCTTATTGAAGTTGAGCGCTTTCTAAACATATGACGATGGATTTACTTGTAGTTTTTTCGTCCTAGGTAATATTTCTGCATAATTTTATCGGTAAACTTGTGTTGGGCGGTTCTAGATTCAGTAGCTCGCAAAAAACTTCAATTTTTTTCGGTAAATCCAAATACTTACTAATAATATTATTATAATTTAACACTTCATGCACGCGGTCTGATATACGAAAGTGAGTTTGCCTGTTGTAAATAGGTACATATTGTGCAATCATTATTGCGTTCTTAAGAGTCCGCAGTAAGCTCGGCCGAATTTCACCTTCCCGTACAAACGTAGTTACGCTCTCATTTTAAAACTACGTGTTGGTTTGTAATGAAACTTTGCATATACAATAACATGAGGTATATGTCTGTAATTAGTTTATATGGTTCAAGTTTATAAAAAAAACGAAATACAGCAGCAACAAGTTTTGTATGAAAAACTTAAATTCGCTGTATTTTTTTTACTATGGTATCTGAAGCTACACAAACTATTTACAGACATAGATATACCTCATGTCATTGTATATGCAAAGTTTCGTTACAATCCAACACGTAATTTTAAAATGAGAGCGTAACTACGTTTGTATGAAGAATCGAGCTTACTGCGGACTCTTAAGTTCTAGTCATTCTAAAAAGGACCATGAACAATGTCCACAAAAGCTTGCTAATTTATCTGAACAACTCCATCCAAGAAAATATTGACAAATCATGAGTGGCTGCGATTTTTATCGCCAGTTCATGATTTGATATGACGCCTGTAGGCTAATTCCCGATTAAACAAGTAGGTGAGCCATACCAAAGCCTCTAATCAAAAAATGAGTTACCAAATTTTATGACCAAATTTCATTGTCATCATTATTTAAGACCGAGGCTCTTGTTGGTGGAGTAACTGCCACATACCAGCAATTGTTCCAGCATAATGTGTAGTTTTCCGGAGCTACGGAGCTACAAGTCGAGGAAGAGAACACTGAGGCGCATGACTTGTTGCTGGTTTAAATTTGTAGATTTGTGACTTGTAGCGTCGAGAAATGGACCACTGGAATACAAACTGGACAGTATTGACGTCGGCAAAAAACTCTTTGTTTCTATCTCGTTAATGACCTAGACATACTAACCCTATAATTATTGCACATCTCTAAGGCCACACAATGTGTTATTATCGGAATAACTACGCAATCAATATTTGTGATTTCATTCCTTCCAATATTCAATGCACACGTATAAACACTTGAAAATCCTGCTCATATGAAAAATAGGATTGTTTACGCTTTCAATAACGATCTGATCTGATAGATGTAATGCCTAAGTATGTTAATATTCTGCTTAACATTGTTGGAAAATTCAGATCGTATTCTGTATAATAGTTGACAACTGTAAAAATAATTTATTTTTACATTACCAATTAACTCACGAAAATACTCGGAAAACATCACGCTTCCGCTTATATTTGCTATTCTGCATTCGCTTCGAACTTCGTAGTCTTCGTATTAGCATAATACATACCTAGTGTTTTAGCGTTTTTGACGTCTCATAAAATGTTGCTGATTTTACGATCAGTCACCATCCCTATTAAAGATCTAAGTTATCAACCAACTGCTAAACCTTTTTCGTTTTTGTAATTGATTTATTCACGAACTTGGCTCTCACTTCGGATTTCCAAATACATGTGAATACTAGCGTCATCTCCGTATAGCACTTCGGAACTAATCTAACACCATTGCCGCTTGTACTGTACGAAGCCTTCACTCGTTACAGTTAAACACATTGCAGATAGATGGCGTGTAAATTAACAGTTTTCAAAGGTTATTAACTTCTTTACGTCAGTCATTAAAACTTTTGAAGGTCTGTTTCAGGAAGTACGACTATATATTAATGCTAATTTAGATTCTACTGTTGGAACAATCAACTTTTCTTTCTTGCAACACGGCGAACTTTTGCCGACCAATCCGGAGAAATGCTAAAGAAAGACCGACCTTCCTTTAAAATGTGTACGGACGGAATCATTTTGAAGGAAGGTCGGTCTTTCTTGAACAGGGCAAGTTGAACTAATGAAATAGTGTAAATCATGACAAACATTTAATGAATCTAGAGAAGTTGGTTAAGTTAAGATCATAGCAAAAGGTAATCCGTGATCTCTGCTCACCCCTCCGGGAAAAATGCGTGATCATAATAATCACGGAAGTTTCTGCTACACCACAAGGCGACTTCACATGTAAGTATCTTACCTATATGACTGGACGCATTTCTGAATTTGACTGTAGGTAGGTTAATTTGGGACCCACTTAAGGTTCACAATCCTGTCAAATTATATAGGAATGCAAAGAATATTTTAGGAAAAAAGGACATAAATAATAGAACGCGACCGTATATGATACATACCAAAAGCTCTTTTTAATTAAGATTTGTGGCTTAATGATATCGCTGGTGGCACATTTTTTTTTCAGAAATTAATTAGATACTTTTTTTTACCTGATTACTTATAACTGATTTTAATTAAGTTAGTGGTTTTTCTGGTCGCGATCCACTTAACGAGTATCACTCGATAGCTGGATGTTTCATGGTATTTCCTACTTCGCTTACCATAAAAAAGTCGCCTATTCTGATAGCGTGCGAGTGATAGTTTCGAGGTATAAATGGTGGTAGATTAGTTATGAAATAATCGAGGAATTGGTGCCGATGCCGTTAGATTTCGTCAACTGGGTATTTTAAATATATGTAAGTGAGGAACAAATTCTTGACCAGTAGTTAGCTTGGTCAATCGCTAATAGTTAAAAAGTACCGTTGTGACACAAAAATTAACCATTTAATTGTATGGCTAATTTTTGTGTCACAACGGAACTTTTTAACTACCACCGATTAACCAGGCTAATAGGCCAAGAATTTGGTCCTCACCCATGTATGTCGGAGAGTACGTAGAGTTAATAGATTCTGCTCTATGTTTTCTGAGTCTTATACCTAATAATTAGTATTCCGATATTTTTTCTAGTATAGTGTATTCTCGTTTCCATTAATTTAAAGATGCAGCACTTAGTTTACAGTGTACAAGTATCCAAAATAATTTATTTTTGTCTCTGCGAGAACTTAATCGGTTAATAAAAAACTAAATAAGTGCGACCTTAAAATACATTTACGTCACACAGGTGAAGACGTAAAATTGTGTACTCACCATGAGCAGTAAAAAAGAAAACCATCTATCGCATATTTACAACATCTGTGATTTCGGGCTTTCTTTCTTTTACAGCCCTTGGCAAGTAATGTACTATTATAACATAAATAAATTGGTTAAAATGTCAACAATTTTGCCCCAAACGTTGGCATATTCTCATATAGGTAGAGCTAGGTAGTATACCACTTTTTATAAAACTCATGGGAATTGGAATCTTCTACCTTGGGCGGTAGATTTGCTTTTTGAATGAATACTTTGACGCCATTCGGCCAAATTAAATAATTTTCTGATTATAGTAGGTACTTTCCTCTCCTCTATATGTATACAATATGTTTGTACTCGTAATTTACACATTTCGATACAACATTAGGTAAGTACTTTAAAATTATAAAATTTGATATACCCATGATCGCAAGCCTCCAGGAAAACATTTTCATCACCATCAGAATAGCCCCCTTGACGTCACCGCATTCGAACCGCGCGTGCGCCGCTCCCCGCGCCCCTCCCCACCGTGCCCCTGCGTCGCTCCTATCCTGAATCGCCTGAAACGCGCGCCGGCCGCTTTGACAGCAACAACTTTCAACTCATCACCTTCCAAGTTCCAGCCCTCCAAAATGTCTATCTATCAAAATTCACTGGGATCACTCAGCAATGTTACGTAGGCGGGCGGTGCGGTAGCTTTTAGTCGTTTGTAAATTTCTTTTTAGTAGTTTCAAGTTCAACGTTTTCCTTTTTTTCGAAATGGTGTCGAGTTCTGGACACGTGTTGGTTTGGGAGCAGGCGGGTTTGGAGGAACAGAGGCCGACTAAGCAACGTAAGTTTATACCTAACTCTGTAAAAAATATTTGTGTGTATCTGCAATATTTTCGTAGTAGGTCATTGAAATTAAACCGTAATAACGCGTGTGAAGAGCTGTTGTTGATTGTTTGTTATAGATGATCGTTAAAGTAAAAACGGTTTTTCCTACCGGATTTATAGGACGATAGCAGGGTTTGTTGTGAACCTTGTTTTGTTGTTAGTCTTTGAAATTATATTTACTTAAATATTTAGTTTCTCTTGAGCCCAGTGGTAAACTGTAGAGTAGATATTGTCATATGGCATTAAGTCCGCTAAATATTATATTAGTTTTGAGAGTAAATTTCAAAGCTTTTTTATAAGCCTTAATTTTTAGCGTCAATGTGTTTATTGTGTTATACAATCATGATCAAAAGTGTACTTAAGTAAATTAAAGGGCCATTTACATGCTGCAACCAGTCTTATGCGATTTTCATTAGGTACCCAATGTACACTTAACACTGTAATTATAATTATAGTGTTAAATTATTTATGTTTTCTCTTTTTTACACCATCATCTTTAGGTACTAACGATTGCTATTATGGAGCAACCTTTAACTCCGTATAAATTAAATTCGCCACAGATTCAGATCGGTAAATATTTTTTTCGGCTTCAACGACTACTTTTTAATTGTTATAGTCTTATTCCATTGTAAAAAAAATACACTTAAGTTATATGTTGTTGGCGTTTGTGCCGTCACCTATAATAGTTTTAAGTTAGGTCCCCACCGAAAATCAGCGCCTCTGCTTGCCGTGTCTTGCCGTGGCTTTATGCTGAGTGGGGATCCTGTTTAACGTCCTCGTATTAAGCCTTATCGTTTGCTTGTTCTTTTTTATTGTGTACTTAAGTTGTGACGTTAAATAAATGTATTTTCTTTCTTTCTTTCTTTCTTTCTTTATATATTTTGAGCAATATAATATGCCCAATTTTACTGTTTACCAAATAAATATCAAAACACCTTTTTGCCTCCATTTTCCTCTACTGATACTGTTAATAAGCGTATCGATTGAGCGTTAATTCTCGCAACCTCACATCACGTCCAATTGTGACACTACAAGCAAACATATAAGTATACGAAATAAAATACACTCTTCGAAACTGTCCCTCGTTAAATGTGTTGTTTGATGAAAGGTAGATTATGAAACTGCCGCGCCCCCAGATCTATAGATATATCTAAAAATCTGCGTAGAATATACCTAATGTGGGATTGTTACTTTTTATTAAAAGCTTTCATTTAACTGGATTGTTAGTTTGTTTGTTAGTGATGGACAAATCTTGCAAGTTAAATTTGACCCACTTCCCGGTGACCGATTGGGCTGAAATCTTAGGTAAAGGTATACTTGGGATGCCAACTCAATATTATGGTACCGGGCTGATCTGAAGATGGAGACAGAAGGTGGCCACGGGACTTCAGGAGTTAACAGACGTAACCCCGTTGAGCTTGGGCTCGTTAGAGCCGTCTCCACGAGTAGTTGATGGCGGTATACAGAAAAGTACAGTTGGCAATAAAAACTTGCACCAAAAATGTCATTTTTGAGAGAACGACTTGAGTTGTATGATGCTGGCTGTTAGAGGATGAACAAGGAACGATCGAACATGGTTTGAGTAGTTTTAGCGTGGTGAATGAGAGAGAAAGACGTAGGTAAAAGTTGTAAATAAATAAGAAGATTTTATCAAGGTCTCGAGTTTCCCTGTGTGCTATATATATGTTGGTACTATCCACTGCATAAATTTATGACAGCCCTTAATTTGACAAAAAATTGCGAAAGTCAATAGTTCAAGCCTCGGTGACGCAGGACAGCCCTTTCATTCTGGTCAGGCAAAAAATACAAAAAGACGGCTAAAGAGTTGGTATAGCGGAATGGACACTGCCAAATTAAGGGTTTTGACTTTTCGTGGCTCAGTGTTTCTGTTTACCCCAGTTTCTGTTTAGTCCAACGGTTGACTGGCATAGGTGGATGTCACACTGCGCCGCATCTTCGGAAGGAGATGCGGAGCTCGTTGTATGCAAGTACCTCAGTTTGGATATTAATTCCGTGTGGTACGACACACTGCACCGCACCTCCGTCCGGCGAAATTTGTATCCAGCTCCGCTCCTCCGTCCGGGGATGCGGCGCAGTGTGACATCAGCCTTAGACTACCCCAATAAGCATTCGGTATCATAATAATCATCATAATTATCGGCCTGTAATCGCCCACTGCTGTGAGCATAAGCCTCTCTTCGAGTAAGTACGCCACTTATCCCGATAGTCTCATCCAGAAATGACCCGCGGTCTTTTTTACGTCGCCAACCCACCGACTTATTTTTCATGTAAGTGGCGACTAATCCGTTAACGTTTCGTTCCACCTACCGTCACGTTGCCGGCAATATGTCATGCCCAACTCCAGCCTCCTGGAATAAATAACTAAGTGCGCGACTGTACCAGTAGAATTAGCTGAGAAAGCTCGTCGACAAATCGCCGCCGACAGGCAAACATATCAAGTTACAAGCTGCTTGTTTTGCAAGTGCCGATTATACTTTGAACCAAAACAATACCTATGTATTATACAACGGGTCACTTTTAAGTCCCGTTTTATAATATTTAAATCACCCAGCCGCCAAACTCAAGTGGGACTGGGCTGGACACATTTGCCGCATGCCGGCGCATGTCTTCCGGCCCGGAAGACATGCGGGCTAAACTCACCACCAACTGGGTTCCACACAACCGATCCGGCGTCGCGGTAGACCTCGTCGGAGATGGCGGGACGAGCTTGAGGTCTTTGACCAAGATGTAGGGACACTTTAGCGGCGTCAGCTCATATACAATACAAGCACGGCTATCACGCGACGGCGCGCGAGTTCTTTCGATTTTTCTCGCACTATCCGTCTCTCTCTTATTAGAACACTTAGACCAAGAGCTATAGTGCGATAAAAATCGAGAGTATGTCGCGGCCGTCCCATGATAGACGTGCAGTGCGTGTGCACCGCGATATGAGCTGACTAGGCGAAAGCCCACGCGGTTACATTACGGGCCCCGCTGTAAGCCATAATTCCGTCCTAACCACCGATCACATCATTGTATTATATTTAATAAATGGATTCAGTGAAATGTCTGAGACACGGAAGTTTCTATACAAAACAATATACACATTCATATTGTTTTGTATAGATACTTCCGTGAGTCTCAGACATTAATTTATAATAATGTCCACGATATTTATGCAAAACTTAGTTTCGCCCTCGACTTCGGCTCATACCAACTTCCAGTCTACCCTCATTTTTAGCCTTTTTATTCATAAGGATGATTACTTTACTTACTAGGATTACAAGAAGGTAATGTAGGTAGTATCTTTAAATACAAGTTAAAAACTATCTGTGTGCCAAATTTGATCCAAATCCGTTCATCTATTTTCGGATGATTGAGTAGGTAACAAATATCCAAAAGTTTAAAACGGTAATGATTCGTAAGAAAATAAACAAAACGACTGTATCTGCCAAGATATATTACGGTTTTACTTTCGGAGAAAATTCAATGTTTCACACACGTAGCTCATAAAAAGAATATTATTCGTTGAACGTTAATAGCTAGAATAAGCTATTTCACAAAAAAAGTAGCTTTCAAGTTTTAAGTTTCTATTTCATCGTGAATGTCTTCTACCAGAGATGTGCGAAGATATGTTTTCATTCGTGGAGAGAGACCCTTATGGAGAGTCGATTTTCAGTCCACCGTGGCGTCACTTCGTCGCATGACGCGTTGACATCACACTTTAAGTACATCCAATCAAGTTCCTGACACTGTCATCTTATTAAGTAATAAATGTGAATTATGATGAACAGTATCCTAATCAAATTATATTCGACTGCGTCACGAACTTGGGGTCAATTCAAAGCATACATTTAACATTTCAACTTGATTTTATTAACCCCCGACGCAAAGAGAGGGGTGTTATATACGAGTATAAGTTTAACGTGTCTGTGTGTCTGGTGTATCTGTGTATCTGTCTGTGGTATCGTAGCTCCCAAACGGATAGACCGATTTGAATGCGTTTTTTTATTCGTAAGCCGATGTGATCCCGAGTGTTCTTAGCGTGTCATGAAAATCTGTTCAGCCGATTTTGAGATATTGGACTTTAAAATGAAAATGCGTCAATATTTCACAAATAATCCACACTTTTATTTATTTCAATATTTATTACTATCTTCTTAGAAATTCCTCGTAACTACTGAAGTACTTATCAACATAGGTAGGTACTGCAGTAAACTATTTATATGCTGTCAAATGCGAATATGTGTATTAACGGTGTTCTGCCTTTTCGCAGAATTTCCTTTGGTCAAACATCACTTGCCAACCAACATTTCGAAAATGATCACTTTGACAACTAACCATTACCAACTTTTTGTATGACAACCTGACACTTGGTCGAATTTTTATAAAGCAGAATATCACAATGACTAAAAATGTTTGGAAAACTTATCACTTGCCAACTATTTCACTAGGCCAAACAACTATTGAACGAACAACGTTTCGTCAGTGCAATAGTTACGTTTTAACATATAAGCCAACTTAAAAGTTACGATGAATCGTTACGTCACTTGCGTATCTTTTGGCGAAACCCATCTGTTGAATTTGCCTGAAACAAAGAACAGTTTCGTGATAAGTATAGCAACAGAAATAATAACTGTGACAGAGTCCAGATAGGTGCGACGACGAGCGAGGAGGAGCGTGTTAGGTTAACCGTGATCTTACAGCGCACGAAGCCGAGCGAGCGAAGCGAGCGTGCCGCGGCAGCGGCCGGCGAGTGCCAAAATCGCCTTATTGAATATTCAAAATAAGTAATGAAAAATACAAAGCAACGCCCCGCAAGTAATAACGTAAACACTTATCGCTAATAAGTCAGTTTATTCTTACTCACCCACAAAGTTATTAAAAGAAGTGAGCAGTTGCGCTTACCCACATTGTAAATTATATTACATAGTAACTGTACGAACCCTACTGCGTGAAACATTTGGGAAACGTTATACAACGAAATGACTATTCAGCCAACTAAAACATTCTGTTAAACGATTTTTGGCATTTTGAAAGTTTACTTTATAATCATCCAACGACCAAACGTACAGTTGGCAACTGTGAGGTTGGGAAACGAAACGAAATCTTATGACAAGTTGGCAAGTGATTATTTGGCGAAATAATATTCTGCGAAACGTTGGTTGGGAACTAATAATTGGCCAAACAATTTTCTGCGAAAAATAAGTGAACCGTATTAACACTATTTAGCACACTAATTATCTATTTAACTTTCTTTGTAGCAGGTGATGATACAAACTTTTTATATAATAATAAATAAGGCATCTCTGACCTTACTGACTGTATGTATAATGTAGATTAATCCGGTTGGAAGGACCAAATAGTCCCTCAAGCAAAATTTTCTCCGCTCCCGGTGACCGTCTAGGCCCCGTATCATGGTCGGCCTAATCACGCGATAAGTGACAAGATAGAGGCGGCCGTCACTGGCTGACACCGTTCGATAGAAAGAGACTGACGCTCTATCTTGTCACTTATGGTGTGATAAGGCCCACCATGATACGGGGTTAGGACGTGATGACACGCGCCGACATTTTATGACTAAGCGACGACCGTTTGTGATTTTATTGCCCCACTATATTATGTATTAGATCTGAAATGACATGCTTAGGCCATTATGGCGATGTTCAAGTCGGCGATGAAATGTATACTACTCAAAAGAAAATAGGGGCCATTAGTATTAGTATGGTGATCGTTACGTGAAAATTATATTAAACAGCAATATATACATTTTCTAGCTATTAGACTTAAACAACAGAACGAAAGAGGCTGGATTCTTAAGGATGAGGGAATTAGCTACTTATCAATTAGTTTATGTCCAATATAATTAACAATAAAATTGAAAAATGCAAGTGGCCCTTATTTTGTTTTGAGCAGTATATGTCCCTAAACGTACTTAATATTATTCAATACTCATCAACACTAAATATTAAAAAGAGGAAAAGTCTGTGAGATTGTAGCTTTGCAATATGTAAGTTTGTATGTTTTGAGTAATCTCCAGAACCGCTTTTCCGATTTCAAAAATTATAACCTGCGGGTAGAATGGATTTTCTGGATGCTTAAATACTAAATAGGCTATATTTTATCCCGCGGGTTGACCTGCGTTCTTTGCAAGAAGCGTGCGAAGCCGCGCGGGCAGCGTACCATATTTTATAAGAGATTACGCCATAAAAGTTGAATACCAATGCCCTAACCTATCTAGGTGGTACAGAGCTGTGAACACGAAAATCTAAGTTCATGGTCCTCTTTGTAGATAAAGAAATTTACGAAATCGAATTTGCGAACTTCATGAAATACAATGCATGCTATGCCAATCCAACTCACCCTTAGTCATTTCTAAGGTTCCGTAGTCAACAAGGAACTCTTATAGTTTCACCACGTCCGTCTGGCCGTCCGTCCGTCCGTCCGTCTGTCCGTCTGTCTTCGGCTTAGCAGAATTACAGTTTTCTAGTAGTAATGGTTATTACTACTAGAAAACTGTAATTCTGCATGGGTATATGTATAAGTAAATCAATCACGCCGACAAAACAGAAGAATAAAATTTTGAAAAAAAATTTTTTTTTGGGTAGGTATCCCCCCTACACCTAGTGGAATGTAATTTTTTTTCTCGTTAAACCCATAGTATGTGAGGAATCGTTGGATTGCTTGTTCAAAAAAATATGGGTTTCTTAAAACGATTTTAACATTAGTGATCCGTTTGCGAGATATTGGATTAAAGCCCAAATTGTTTTAAAGCCCCCTGCTGGCTGCTACTGGGAATGTGAAAAAAATCGTGGCAGTAGTACATACGTATAACGAATTTAAAAGGAAAACCATCACGTAAGTAGGCATAAGTAGTTACCGAATAATAGTCGACCAACTTGTACTTAGAAAGGCCAACTTTTGTACAAATTCGGCCGACGAAACCATTTAGTTGGCGCGCGCGTGTCGATGTAACTAAGAGAGACAGGCAACTACGGAACCCTATACACTGCACGTGGCCCGACACGCACTTGGCCGATTTTATTCTCTAATGTGAAACCCTAAACGACAATTCGGTACATAATAAGCAATCTGAGCTGAATGCGGCAAAAAGCAAGCCCGTGTCGACTGTCGACTGTGTTCACTGCCTGTGACAAACACAATGGGACAACCTTGGCCGTGATCGCTGATTTAGCGTTCCTATAGGTTGGACGCGTTATGTTACCTAAATAAGTACTAGACTCGCAAATCTGTGTTGTTTCAATTGTTTTTTTATTAATTTCGAAAACTTGGTTCGACAAAGAAACCGGCCAGGTGCGAGTCGTACTGGCGCACGAAGGGTTCTGGACCATTATCTATAAAAACGGCAAAAAAATCACGTTTTTGCATGGGGGGGGGGGCTCCCTTAAATGTTTATTTTATTCTGTTTTTTAATATTTGCTGTCATAGCGGTAACAGAACTACATCATCTGTGAAAATTTCAACTGTCTAACTATCACGGTTCATAAGACGGCCTGGTGACAGACGGACAGACGGACGGACAGCGGAGTAATAGCGTTTTACCCTTTGGGTACGGAACCCTAAAAAGGCTACATAGTTATTGAACCTGCTCACAAAATTTCACGAGACATGCGTATATAGAGATAAGGACAGATGGACAACCGGACATACGAAAGAATTTTGGACTCTTTATTATACTGTGCCCAAGCTGAAAGAGAGAGCGTCGTTCGCTTCGCTCGCTCGTTCAATTATACATTTTAATGTATGATATATTATGCGCAAAATTAAAACTAGAGGCCCTAGTGAGCTGTAGAACTGACAAGTCTGTGTTTACAAGCTTTTATTTAGTTTCACCGGTTTGTCATCAAATCTTGCAAGTTAAATTTGACCCACTTCCCGGTTACCGATTGAGCTGATATTTTGGGTATAAGTATAGTTTGGATGACAATTCAATATTATGGTACCATCGAGCTGATCTGATGATGGAGACAGAAGCTGGCCGTGGCCATGGGAATTCAGTACTTAACCGACGTAACCCCGTTGAGTTTGAGCTCGTTAGAATCTTCTCAATGAGTAGTTAATGATGATATACAGAAAAGTATAGTCGGCAATAAAAGCTTGTGCCAAAAATGTTTTTTTTTGACAGAAACTTGATGTTTATTTCTTTTATTGAAAAAAAAACCAAAACCTGGATCGACAAACAAAGGCTAAGTATATAATTATCGAACCTTGCTCACAAAATTTCACGAGAATCAGTTGAGAAATGCGATCTGTAGGGAGACACAGCTGGACAACCGGATATAAGTACGAAAGAATTCTCGCTCGTTCAATTAGGTATACATTTTAATTTAGCACACTTTTTGCGTAAAATAAAATCGAAATTGTGGAGGCGCAAGAAAATCCACAGCCAAAACCATATCTCCCGTCTAGACACTTCAAACAGACATTGCGCAACAGCGCGTCATACGTTTACCTATGACTAAAATGATACAGCTATTGGTACCTACAAATTATTTAATGTGACCGACTTTTATAAAACTGTCATTGGAATTGCGATCTTCTACCTTGGACGGTAGAGTGGTTTTTTGAACGGATGGAGTTGGCGGAGACACGAGACTTAACTATATAACTACCTTAAGGGGCCATTGGAAATTATCGCGTGCTTTGAAACGCCGTACTGACCAGATTAAGAAACAATGAGGTGATGATTTTCAGATATATGATTCTTGATTGTATGATTGTTAATCTGATTTAATCGATACATGATTGCGTAAAATTTCCTCAATAGAAAAAAAATCGAAAGTTGGGTCTTTACTTTCCTTTTGTTACTCAGCCTACTCAAACAATGTATTATTTTACGACACAATCAATTTAATACTATAGTATTTTATCTCATCTAAAATCTCACTTAATCATATATTAAATAAAACTTCACTAATTTAGGTATTTATCGACATTTGTCCAGAAAAGCGTTTCCCTAAGAGTGTTGCATCTCTTTTTCTCGTGCGCGGAAGGCACAAGCGTGTTTCTGTCAAGAGGGCGTAGTCGTCTCGAATCAAGGCATCCCCTTAACACGGCACACGGCCTGTGCGTGAGGAGAAAAATTAACGTCCACCCACCTAATGACGTCACCCGTCATAAGTAGTCATTTCCACCGATGTATTTAGATAGATATGTCTACGCGGGTTTACTTACACGAAATGTGGAAATTGGAGTTAAGTAGTGCACGCAATGTCTGTTAGCTTTCCGAAGGCTAAATTGCAAATGCAGAACCTTTAGTTCCATCGTGTGTCCGCTCGTCTCTCACTTTCTGTATAAATATAAATTATAGTTTATGCTACATATATGTACCTATCTCTACCGATAGCCGCCTTTATGTCCCACATAAACGCGATCATGCTAGCTATAGGCAGTTGTGTTGACTATGTGATTGTTTCTGAAAACACTCGCGCCCAAAATAGTCCAGACAAAGAAAAAAGCCCCAACTAGTGGGCATTTATGAATCGTAGTCAAATATAATCACTTAGCGTAGTAGAACCAATGAAATATGGGATTTCATTGATAAAACTGTAAAGGCAGCTCTACATAATGGGATTAATGGGCCATCATGTCCCATCATACAGGACGCAACTATGCGTTAAAGGGAGAAAGGCATATTTTCAAAATTTCGATCAGTGGAAAATTTCAAAAATATTCGCCACGAGCTGGAATAATTTTTAAATTTTCCACTTTGATCGAAATTAAGCATTTCGTTAGCGGACGTTTCTGCTTAGTTATAGTAAACATTACTGTAGGCATATTTGCATCTTATTCTACCGCATAACTGCGTCCTGTTGATAGGCCATAGCCAGGTATAATAATTTTAGCAATCACCTAACATACCGTAATCTACATGTCAGTTGATTATTTCAGCCAATAACGTAATAACAAAACCTATTGCTCGGCTGGCCGACTGCCGAAATAACCACATCTTAGTTTTCTTCTCTCGCCTCAAATCTCAATGTCATCCCTAACTACCAAACTGTGCTAGTTTTTCTTCCGACTCCAAATTAAGAAAGGGTCACGTCGGCAGCCATACGGCGTCCATTGATCATTAGGTATTGGTTGCATTTCAAATGCTTCCCCGCTGCAATTTGCCGATGTTCTTTACGAGCAACGATGCAGTCTAGACGCTCCGCCGTTGTCGGTTTTCGTTAATTACTACCGTCAAATAAAAAAATTAAATACTTATTAACTATATCGACGTTTAGTACTAGTACCCATAACATAAGCCTCAATTAGCTTACTATGGTGCTAGTTCGGCGGTGATAAAATATAGCCTAAGATGTCGATGCCGAATACAGAGGTTTCTTTTCTGTTTTAGCTATTTTCAATACGTGGGGCGGATGTTACCACAATTGACGTTCGTTAATTAACAAAAACCGCCAACGGCCCATTTCTTTATAGAAATTTAGACTGCGTCATATTCTTGTTTCCCCTTTAAGTAAACAGTTTTAGGTTCCATAGTCAAGGCAGTCGTCACCTGCCCGTCAGGTCAGACATCACATGCACTCGTGCATTTTATTCTTAGGACGCCAGATCTATAACGGAAAGCTTTATGATTTTTACGTCACTGAAAATGAAACGATACTTACTGATATTTGACGATCAAAGATTTAAAAAGATCTGAAGTAAGTATCTGAAAATGTTTCCGCGTGGGGCGGAATAAATATGATTGCTTGCTGCTAAAGATTCTTTCTTGGAAATGAATCACGATCTCAGTGCATGTATTAGTACATTACGTACCTAGGGCGGTGAATTCGTGAATGGCCCAGATCGCAGATGTTTGTGGCGCGAACCGAAGGTGAGGGTCATAAATATGCGATCTGGGGCTTTACGAATTACCGCCCGTGGTAAATACACAATTTTAAGTCTTCATCTGGCCACAATGTCAGTTTTACCGTACGCGCAGCGTGCAGTAAAACTCGCATTATGGCCAGGTGTGACGTAAAATATTATAATGTTTCCTTTCGAACTGTCGTAACTTTACAATCCAAAAACTAAAAAGAACTATAGTTAGGTACTCCGTGACACGTGAATTTTCACGCCATTATCATTTTATGCTGCTATCATTTAGTACCAAAATACCATGTAAGTAAAACAACTTTACTTCTCTCACGCTGGTACAGATATGTTGGTGACCAATGTCACAAGTATTTGTCCCAAACACGTCACGGACTAACCTTTAGGGCGAGCACTTCACTTGCCTCAATATTTGCCAAATATCGCAGTGCATCTCTTGTTTCTATAAGGAATGAAAGAGATGCAATACGAATGTTTGGCGAGTGCGTTCAAGTGAAGTGCCTTATGTGGGCGTCATCGTCAGTCGACGTTTTGATGAATGGGTGCAGATGGGTGTGTTCATATCAATTTGCGTCGATTTCGGAAAACTACAGGGCATGGGTAGGATTTTGTCATTTTCCATGCTAATGTTAGTTGGTTTTTAACATGGTTATGTCTTACTTTCATAAGAAATTCCGTCCTGCTACCAAATGAATCAGCAGTAAAACTGTACGCATATTAAAAAAAAACGTAGAATAAAAAATATAGCCAATGTCCATCTCAAATGATGGAGATCTTGATGAGATCCAGAACTCTGTGGATCTGGTGAAAGACATTTTGAAACAGGATGATTTGTTCCGAAAGCTACCCTTACATACAAACTGTCAAGGTCACATGCTAAAGTCGTAAGAGGCGTAAAATCTGCCGTAGCAACTTGACCCGCGCCAGTTATGCGCCTGCCTAGTTATACCTAAATCATGGTTTTCCTTAACTATCGGGAACAGGAGAAACGATACTAATTCTGTATATGTGACTATTAACATCTATTTGGACACATTTAATGTACGTAGGTACCTACCTATATCCAGGAACTACTTAAGATAAGATAATAATTATTAACAAACGACGCTAAACCCACCCCACTCAGCATATTGTTTGCAGCAATTGCATCATTTAAAAACATTATTAAATTATATCTTATCAACCTACAAAAATATCTAATGCATACGCGGACAATCCAAATAGCTCTTAATTTCACTACTTATTCCAAGCTTTTATTTAGTTCCACCTGTCTCGTTGTCTGTCTGTCTGTCTGTAATCAAATCTTGCAAGTTAAATTTGAACCACTTCCCGGCTTCCGATTGGGTTGAAATTTTGCATGAATATACAAATTGCGTGACAATGCAATATTATGATGACGTGGAGCTGATCTGATGATGGAGCTGGAAGGTGGCCATAGGAACTCCGTAATAAAACCACATTACCCCATCGAGTTTTGGCTCGTTAAAATCGTCTCAATGAGTAGTTGATGATGGTATACAGAACAGTACAGTCGGCAATAAAAGCTTGTAGCAAAAATGAAATTTTTGACAGAAACTTTTTTGTAAATGACATCATACCAACACCTGCATTTCATCATATTTACATTACTTACCTTAGACCTGATTTGTAAACACTTGATTGACCATTCACCTCTCCTTCCCATTTATTAAGTTCTGTTACGTTTAAGTTATAATTATAAGTTATATATTAAGATCTTTATTTGTATCTCTTTCGAGGTGCCCTGAAAACCAGCGCCTTTAGCATGCATTGCTGGTGGCATATGCTGTGGCATCCATTTTGGTGAATTCCAATTGCAAGAAACACATGTACTCGTAAAATGATCAGTGATCGTAACTTTTGTAACATTTTTGGTGCAGCGTGTTTTTAACGGAATTACTAATATTTATAAAAAAAATAAAAAAATACAAACTTTATTGATGGACAAACTGTCTGACTTATTTGTATACCCGAGCGGATCCGCGCGGATACCTAGTAAGTTCCATGCTAGGTCTGTTCACTCACGAAGACAGCTAATTGCCAATGTGCAATGTGCAATGTGCTGAGGAGGGGCGCGACTTCGTCAGTGAACAGCCCCCCTATTCTGTAACTTGTTTTAAGCTCACCTCAACGCTCACCCACAAATATATCTTGACACCGCAATGCGTAGTAACCAAGCGTAGGTAGAGGTCTAGTTTCGTGACGGGTGAACGGCGGGGTGAACCGCATTAACGTTTAGCGAATAACAGCCCAGATCTGTACCCAATAATATCATCTTGGCAACTAGTCATCATTTGGTCAAGCCAAGTCTACTGCTGACGCCATTCTCTATCAGATTTGTTTGAAATATGACTACAAAATAGGCTGCCAAAAAAAAACATGTAATATTAAATGGCTAATCCACTTTTGATATGTTTATATTAACTGCAACTGTGATTGTTCGAGGTAAACAACGTTGAGTTTATGATAGTTGTGAGTTAAAATAGACTGCGGAGCTATACACTAAATAAAATAACCAATACTGATGAATTTTCTCGAAAAAGGCTTAAAATTATTGTCAAATGGAGAAGAAAGTAATGCAGGAGATTTAATAATCACAAAGTTATAAGTGTTCAAAGTTTTAATGCAAACGCACCTTAATATGAAACGATTGTCATTTCCGTGACATCACGATCCCCGAGCGTTTTTCTCACTAACAAGCAATATTGTGACAAGTGAAACCAAAGATTTTTCGAAAATCCGGATTGCTTTTTTACAAATATAGCCTACTACGTAGTTTCGGAGCCTATTCAATACAAACAAACAAACAATCAAATATTTACTCTTTATAATATAATATTAGTGTACCTAGATGTCAGTCCTATGATTAAGAGGAATCTAATGACACCTCATTATGTCGAAATCCGTCAAACGGTTTAGCTGCAGGGCGTGCCAAAGAATAGGACATACCTACACACATACATACATATGCTCGAAAAACATAAAGGTTGTAGCTTTGTTATTTATTAAGATCAGTAGATGAATGGGATTTTCGTCACTAGGCATATTTTTTGCCTTCTTTCTTTTGGAGTAATAAACGTTCAGTCTACAACCCTAATAAGGTTTATTCATAAAAATATACAAACCTCTGTTAAATAAAATGTGTTTGGCCCCTTTCTCACAAACACATGAGAACACAATCGTACGCTTACTTATCCGTTAATTTAGAGAGTTTGAAATAGAGAAAATTCTATTAGCGGATTTTCCCTTGTGTTGTGGTTTATTGGTCACCTTGTATCAATATATCTTTGATAATACATTAACACATTGATTACCTAAATAAATATAACCTCCCAATTGTTAATGAGTACGAACTTAATGGCCTGTATTCACATTGATTAGTGATTAGTGCGAGTCCATACAAAAGCTACTCGCACTCGCAGCAAATGTATGAACTCGCACTAATCACTAATCAATGTGAATACAGGCCATAACACTTATGAGGGGTTTACACGGGTCGATTTTCGCCGTGCGGCTAGTCGCGCGGACAAAGTCGGATGCTACCCAACTTTGGACTTGCGGCTTTAGTCACGCCGAATTGCCATTTCGACGGTCGATTTTATGGCTGCTCCACACAATGGGCCATCCTGACCCATCATACAGGACGCAACTATGCGTTAAAGGGAGTAAGACATATTTATGTCTCGTTCTACCGCATAGCCGCGTCCTGTATGATGGGTCAGGCTGGCCCATTGTGTGGAGCGGCCATTAGCCGCGCGGCAAAAATCGTGACTAAAGCACCCGTGTAAACCCCACTTTAGCTGCTACAAAGCGAGTTTCAATTCATTTGTGCCGAGTACCAACTGACAAGCTGTCGACCTTCATGAAGGAGATCTGGGCTTTGGATGTGTTGTTTTCCGGCGATTTCGAGGCCGGCTATTTGACAGTTTCACACCCAGAACTTGCACCGCGCACTAAGTTGTGTATATTGATATGTATGTTAGTCTGTAAGCTATTTGTAAACATGGGCCTTGTTGCCTGACGCAAATATATTACATCAAATTTCAGTACTTACAGTCAAGGGCACCAATATGTATTCACTCAAAGTTTCATAAATATGTATAGGTACTACAATTATTGTTGCAGAAATAAGGTCTGTGTACATATTTTTGAGACTTTATGGTGTATACATATTGGTGCCCTTGACTGTACAACGAATCAACGATATATTAGTCAACCGAGATGAGTTTGGGATTTCGTATTTATTTTTTTACTTAAATATTTAGGTACGTGGTAAAACTACCACCTTCAATTCCATTCTAAACGCGGTTTAATAAGCCTACCCACAAAGTCCTTTTTACTGACACCTTGAAAATGATGACGACGATATAATACTATCCTTAAATTAAATAATGGCCTCATTAACCCCTTTTTCTTTCCCCATAGGTGGTTTCGGCAAGCGGCACTTCGTCACGTTCATGCTGTTCCTGGGCATGGCCAACGCGTACGTCATGCGCACCAATATGTCCGTGGCCATCGTGGCGATGGTCAACCACACGGCGCTGCCGGTCCACAGCGAGGCCACCGACGACGAGTGCGGCGTGGACTATAGCAACAGCACTGTAAGTCATCGAACCACACGGCGCTGCCGGTCCACAGCGAGGCCACCGACGACGAGTGCGGCGTGAACTATAGCAACAGCACTGTAAGTCATCGAACCACACGGCGCTGCCGGTCCACAGCGAGGCCACCGACGACGAGTGCGGCGTGGACTATAGCAACAGCACTGTAAGTCATCGAACCACACGGCGCTGCCGGTCCACAGCGAGGCCACCGACGACGAGTGCGGCGTGGACTATAGCAACAGCACTGTAAGTCATCGAACCACACGGCGCTGCCGGTCCACAGCGAGGCCACCGACGACGAGTGCGGCGTGGACTATAGCAACAGCACTGTAAGTCATCGAACCACACGGCGCTGCCGGTCCACAGCGAGGCCACCGACGACGAGTGCGGCGTGAACTATAGCAACAGCACTGTAAGTCATCGAACCACACGGCGCTGCCGGTCCACAGCGAGGCCACCGACGACGAGTGCGGCGTGAACTATAGCAACAGCACTGTAAGTCATCGAACCACACGGCGCTGCCGGTCCACAGCGAGGCCACCGACGACGAGTGTGGCGTGGACAACCGCAACAGCAGTGTGAGTTGTCATCGTCATGACTGGCAATCGTGGCCTTGGTCAACCATATGGCGCTATCGGTCACCCACGAAGCCACGGTCGAATGCGGCGTGGACAACCGCAACAGCAGTGTGAGTAGTCATCGTCATGCATGACTGGCAATCGTGGCATTGGTCAATCATATGGCGCTGCCGGTCACCCACGAAGCCACGGACGACTAGTGCGGTGAGGACAACCGCAACGTCCGTAACAGCTGTGTGAGTAGTCATCGTCATGCTCATGTATGTCACAATCGTGGTTATGGTCAACCACACGGCGCTGCGGTCCATCACAAGGCCATCGACGACGGGAGTGGTGTGACTATAGCAACAGCATCGTCATGTCTGTGGCAATGTTCGAGCACACGGCGCTGCCGGTCTCCCACAAGGCCACGGATGACGAGTGCGGCGTGGTCAATGTTCAAGCACACGGGGCTTCGGTCACCCACGAGGCCACGGATAACGAGTGCGGTATAGCTAAAGCAGAGAGAGTAGTCGTCGCCATCAGTCATCGATATATCTATGGCAATCGTTATCATGGCGGCCACACGGAGCTGCTCGACATATTATTGCATTGTGCTCCTCGTAGCTACATACATGTACATATATGTAAACTTCTTCGGTATCTATTGAATTTTTGAAGTCAACTAGCGATGTACTTCTATGTATGTCCAATATATCCACTTGCCTCGTTTTCTTGTCAAATTAACCAGCCAACTTGTCTAATCTCTACTCAATTTCTACAGGCAAGCGCGTCTCAAGATGGCTCTTTCGTGTGGAGTTCCACGCTGCAGGGTTACATATTATCATCGTTCTTCTACGGTTACGTCATCACACAGATCCCATTTGGAATCCTATCGAAGAGGTAAGGACCGTTTTATAGACAGGATTTATTAATTTCGTGTTCACTTTGATTTCAAGTTGTCGACTCGACCAAGCAAAGTCAGCAGCAGAAGTAGCTACCCATGCGCTGAAAATTATTAGTAGTTACACTAGCTACAGGCTTTCACTCTCTTGACAATGGGATCGATGTGCAGACTATTTTGTGTACATCAGTAACCTGCCCTACCTTAAACTGACTGTATTAGCCACTTCTTGCCATCAGTTTTGTTGAGCCTTTAACTATAAATATTCCCTAAAAATTATAAAATAGGGCCGGAACCAAAAATAAATAAAACCAGAGACTAAACTAATAGTCTGGTTTTATTTATTTTTGGGGCCGGCCCTCATGACAACATGCTGAGTGAGGCTCCCGTTTAGCACATTATATAAGGTTAGGTTGTTGTTTGCTACTGTAGGTACCAAACCGGTTGTCAAACTAGTTGGCCTGGAAGCCAGTCCACCACTAGTTTCGATAGTTTTACATATCCTTCTAACTCTTTCAGGTTCGGAGCTCGCCTTTTCCTTGGAGTCGGCATGCTGATCAACTCTGTATTCGGGCTTCTGGTGCCAGTGGCGGCGGAGGCAGGGTGGCAGTGGCTCATCCTGGTTCGATTCATCCAGGGTCTGGGCGAGGTGAGTCTGGTTTTGTTGAGGTGTAGGTACTTGGGTTAGACAGACACATGGACATTTTAAAGCTTCTAATAACACCAAAGTAAAGCCCGCGGATTCTATTTGCCTGACGTGACGTGTCGTAGGTTGTAACGATGTCGGTTTCATACATTTATTACTGCTCACATTCGTCTGATGCGATGTGACGTATCCTTTTGTGTCAGGCGTCAGAGGCGTCGAAGCGCAATCACGTCAGATTAGTATGAATCCCGTTTAAATTTCTTCACAATTTGGTCGCGATTTTAACTGGCATAATATTGAACCATGGGAAGTCCAAAATTTCTCAAAGTATCAAAGAAAAATTCTTCAGCCAGTGTTAATCGTATTAGGTAGGTACCTAATACCACGTAACTACCTAGTTACCACCTACACGTATTAATTTCTTATCCCACATAAGAACACTGAGAACTAGGTACCAGGAAGATTTTTTAAACCCATAATTAGGGGTAGAACAAAATGCGTCTGTTCTGTAGTTATTATGGGTAGGTACAGAAAGTGTAGTGTTTGTTTGACTGGAGCTTGTTTCGTTACAGGGTCCCATTGTGCCGTGCTCTCACGCTATGCTGGCCAAGTGGATTCCACCCAACGAGAGGAGTAGAATGGGAGCAGCCGTGTACGCTGGTGAGTGTCTTCTTGCTCACGATTCTTAATGGTTCGAGCCAGAAAACGACACCATGGAAATCTGTGGTTTTTCTGACAGATGCGTTATATCGACCACGGAACTCATGTCAGTCAATATGTTATTTTTTAATTGCCGGCCTATGGAAGGGTAAAGGCTTGAACACTTAACAAACACAGTTTAATGGACGATTACGCAATTTGTTTACTTTGATGACGTGTTGCATGATAGTGTGCCAAATGTCCTGACATTCCAATTGCCAGCTCCAAATTTGTTTATCCAATTTGTCCATTAAGTATATGTTGATTTCGATAAGCAGGACGGTAAACAAGTCCTTTTATTAGCACGTCACCCTCCTGTAGTGGCGAGTTTGGCATAAGAAACCTACCTAATACGAAAAACAACCAAAGTCTGTATGAACTGCGTAGTGACTTTGGATTTTTTCAAAGTAACCGACAGGCACTATTGAAGTCAGAGTCTATAGAACAAATAATATAAAAAAAAACTTCTATTGAGGTGGGACGCTGAATTCAAAATCCCGACTTTAGATTTTTTTGCTTCGTTTTAAGATTCCCGAGGCCCTAATTAGTTTGTTGAACCGGGTGTTATTTTGACATTCATAGGTGCACGTATCCAAAAATAAATAACTTTGACTTATGACTTTAAAATCTGTTTCCAGGAGCCCAATTCGGCACGGTCATTTCAATGCCGCTCTCCGGTCTGCTATCAGCCTACGGTTTCTCTGGCGGTTGGCCGTCCATCTTCTATGTGTTTGGCCTGGTGGGCACGGTCTGGTCGCTGGCGTTCCTGTTCATGGTTTCCGAGGACCCAGAGCACTGCCCAGGCATCAAGGAGTCGGAGAAAAAGTACATCCTCAGCTCGCTGTGGGGCGCCGCTGGCTCTAGCGTAAGTTCAGAGCTTGCCATCATATTTAAACTTGCCGAGCTCACCAACTGCACCACGGTCGCAAGACACGTTTATATTTAATGGTGGTACAGCTGTATGCATGTCAGAACTGGTACTTGCAGTAGGACCAATTAATTTGTGTACTGCAGCAGACTCCCTAACCTAATTGTACCTATCAATCAAGGTCTTGAACTCTGTTACACAGGTCTCCTGTGCATTCTGAAAATATTTATTTATTTATTTAATCTTTATTGCACAAAAGAATATCTTATAGTACAAAACCGGACTTAATGCTATAAAGCATTCTCTACCAGTCAACCTTAAGGCAAAGCAGTTGAAATATAACTGACTTACCATCCTATAGAAAACAGATAGGGATCATTGGTCTCATCCAGATCCTTGCGGACACATTTTACCAAAAGTACCTAACTGTCATCTCATCATTCAAACTACTTAGACTTGATTCATCACGTTCGAGATATACACTTTTAAAGGACCAATCAATCCTTTGCCGAAGAAGCACTTCCTTTCGTACCTACAGGTCTATTTTGGAACAATATTTTATTTAAATTATGCACCTCATTTTAATCTTGGTTTAGTAGCTATATCAGGGCCCTGATATAACTACTAAACCAGGGGCCTTGATGAACTGAGTGTGTGTTGCACTGCACACTCATGGAGCAACCACTTCATAATATCTTCAATGTTAGGTGCCTTAAGCCGGCCGATATTCCATCATCCATATTAGACTCTTAGATGTTTCTGTCATCCTGATTTTGAAAGACAGGAGATATATGAAAGTAGTGACACGTGCTTTACTGTCGAATATCACGGGTGATGGGTGGACTATATTAGGCGACACGTACGACTATACCTACCGGATGCTGAATGTACAAGATCGCCATACATGGAGGAATACGGAACAGGCCCTTGTTCAAGAATGGACGACAAATTGCTGAAGATGATGACGATCGCGAGTGATTCCACTTTATATACAGAGACACTTACGAATTCTAATTGAGCCTTCTGCTTCCAGTCCCCACCGATCCCGTGGAGCAAGATCCTGCTCTCGATGCC
Source organism: Epinotia bilunana (assembly GCA_947049275.1). NCBI lineage: Eukaryota > Metazoa > Arthropoda > Insecta > Lepidoptera > Tortricidae > Epinotia > Epinotia bilunana. The sequence goes on from OX346264.1 coordinate 4,875,393, forward strand.
GTTCTGGGCGATCATGTTGGCGCACATGGGCCAGAACTACGGCTACGAGACGCTGATGACGGAGCTGCCGACCTTCATGCGGCAGGTGCTGCACTTCTCCATCAAGGACGTAAGTGTTTACGTAATATACATATAGAGAATGCACCTGGGTCCATTTCTCAAAATTTTGTAATTTGTAATACCTACCCCAGCGGAAGCCTCTTCTCGACTTCTTTTATTAGAAAGACACTCTCTTGTATTTACAGATTGCTTTTTTTTTATGGGCGTTGGCCCCCTTCTTATAAAAATAAAAGTTAAAATTTTACGAATCTAAACTTGCAACACTGAGGCTCTTGACCAATAACGACTGGGCTTTTGATCAGTGTGGTCAGTTTAAACTTTAAAATCGTAACTTGATAGTACCAGCAACACTGTTTTAAGGCCACACATAATCGTCAACTCGCCTGAGTGTTGCCAGTCAGACTTGCAACTTATCCGTAACCACTAAAAGTCGAAAACTTCACACCGATTTGACACTATATATCGATTGATCCACGGAGCAGCAGGGTACGTACTTAGACTACTTAGGGTATCACGGAGGAAAAGTAGTGAGGCATGTATTTCTTTGTAAACTGAACGACTCATAGGTACATTTTGTCATCTCTAGTTACTCATATCAGGTACAATTGAATGTGAGCTCCAAAATGCGACCAGAAATTAAATTAAAAATTGCAATTGTGCTTTATTGAGACGCCCAACTCAATTACCCAATTGACCAGCGCTGACCTCCCGACCTCGGGTCAGACGCGTTTATTGGCGAAGTGGTGCATGGGAGTCAGCAGGCAATTGGTTACAGTCGATAATTCAGATGACTAAATCTTTCCTAATAATAAGAGTGACGGAGTGCTCTCCAAGTTTGGTCCTGGCTCGCCACCCTGCCAAAATCACACAAAAACCTTAATGACGACATCGCAATAGCGAAAGTTCTTGGGGACAGCGTTGGAAAGTAGTTTATTCAAAGTAAACAAGGCGTCAATACGCTGACCGGGCCAATTGCCAAATATTTTTGAATTGGTATGTTCCTTAGAAGCAGTTGTTCTAACAGAAGCTTCCTTTTCCAGAACGGCTTCGTATCAGCGCTTCCATACCTGTGCATGTGGCTGTTCTCAATATTCATCTCCTTCGTGGCCGACTGGATGCTGTCCAGCGGACGGTTCAACCACACGCAAGTCAGGAAGATCATCAACAGTATCGGTGAGTGACCAACGTAGTTAGTAGGTTCTTTCAGGGCCTGTTGGCCACTCTAGGTAAGTGCCCTAGGGCCAATAGCAAAAAACATATTAATACGGTCTGCCTAATGGTAAACAGACACCATAGTCTATGGACGCTTACGATTCCAGAATACTTAATCACATGCGCGTTGTCGACCTTTTGTCGTAAACATGTGCCAGTTACTCACAGGAAAATGTTTGTAGAAAATAGGATCCTTACTGTTGTCTCCATTTATCTTTATCTTAGGTATCTGTTTTTATGTCTATAAAAATATTAAACGTTTCCCAAAGGCTAGACAGTGGGTACACTACTCGCAACCTGACAAAAACAAATGATCTAGCTCTATCCAGGCCACAATTTAGTCATTATAATAATAATGCAATTACAGTTTATAATCATCTAAATAATTTTAATAAATATTGTAATGACATCAAAATATTTGACAGAAAACTAAAAAAAAAATTCATAACCAGACCATTCTATTCCATTAAGGAATATTTTACAAATGCACTAGATTAAGACAAAAATGTATCTGTAAAAATAATTATAATGACTACCAAAAATGTGTTAATTTAATATGTATTTGCATGTTTTACTATACCTATACTTATTGCAAATAAAATAGTTTTTTGATTTTGGTGGATTTGTTATCTCTACTACGTGGGGATGTGATTGTTTGGTAACTGGTGGTGACTGCGGTGAGTAAGGTCGCCAGAGCTCCCGAGGATCTTGGGTTGAGTGAGCGACCCGTGTTCATCTCTTGCTAAATTGATGACAGGGACCCGACAATCACACACCAACAGAGCAAGTGTGTATAGAATAGAATGCAATTTCTGGATGGGCATGGGCTGTATGTATCCCGTGGGTTTGCCTGCGTTCTTTGCAATACGCGGGTGAAGCCACGCGGGGAGCTAGTCGGTGATAAATTGGTTACATCTATAGACCCCCTAAGAAAAGTCTTCCGTTCGTCAGGTGAATACGGCCCCGCGATCGGGCTGTTCATCGCGGCCAACACGGGCTGCAGCCCCACCGCCACCGTCGCCGTGCTGGCCATTGGCGTCGGCCTCAACGGCGGTATCTACTCTGGATTCAAGGTAATTTAGGCTAGTTGTTGACTTATCAGCGGGGTTAGCACAAGCATAAGCTCTATGGCACAATTGACGCCTCGATGCGATGCGAGACGGGAAAATCTAACCCTTCTTTCTAATTTTCATAGTGGAGTGAGACAGAAGCAAGCAGTTGCCTCCAGGGTTCTACTCTAGGAGCATTGTAAATGCTGTTCTATATCAGTCATAACAATATCAGAAAAAACCTGGTCTCGAAGTCCTTTGACAGGACCTATTTGGATTGTAGTGTGTTAAATACAAAAATGTTTGCGGTGGGCGCTAATATTTTCATCCATTTTTTAAAAGTAAATCGACACCAATATTCTCGTAGCATAGCTGAGATTGGGACTAGGTGTACGATTGTCGCTTAATTTGTATTTAATCCCACCTTTGACTAACTTGGGTCAATCACCTTGATACCAGTCTAGCGTCGTAAGTGTATGATTGTAAACCCATTTTTTATGTAATCCCACTTCTGATATTTCCAGGTGAACCACCTTGACATCTCGCCGCGCTTCGCTGGTATCCTGATGGCGTTCACCAACTGTCTCGCCAATCTCACTGGGCTGCTCGCGCCCATCGTCGCTGGCTACATCATTGAGGGCAATGTGAGTGCACTTTATCTTTTAGTAAGGCGGAGTATATTTCTTCGCAGATTTGTGAATATTGGTAGTTGATCTGACCCGTAAGATAATATGTAAACTAACCTAACCGTCAGTTTCGAATCACACTAGTTTTTTTTCTATTGTGAGGGCAGTCAAGTCTTTTGCTCTATGCTCTATGACGAAACATATGTTCGTAGCTCATCCGTTTACTTATTTCAGATCGAATGAGTGTTCCTCACAATTGACTTTTTCTTTATTCCAGCCCACACAAGCGCAATGGCGCAAAGTGTTCTACATTGCCGGCGGTATCTACATATTTGCGGCTACCTTCTACAACTTCTTCGCTACAGGCCGCAGACAGGAGTGGGACAACCCGGCCGAAGATGCGGCGTTGGCACAGAAGGCGGCCGACAAGAAGCAAGCCAAAGCAGACAAGAGAACAGCGAAAAACAGTAACGAAGCTGAGACGGCACAATAAGAGTTCAAAGATGGCGGAATTGCGTTAGAGTTGCCAGCTATCAAAACCAAAAAAGTTTAAAACTTTAAGTTTGGACAGCATTAAAATATTCGCGAGTTATTGTTATCATAATTCTAAAAAGCATTTCGTTGATTTTGTTAAAAGCAAGAAGTCAACTTTAGCGCAATTCGGGCCCGTATGTTTAGAAAATGACATTAAATTTTATTAAAAACCTAATCTAAGATTCGGCTATTTCCCGCGGATTTTGGGTTGTGTTTGTTGCTCCACCCGATATGAGTTTATTTCTAAAAGAGATTCTAATTTATTTTTGCTGTTATTAAAATTTTGTATTTTGCATTGTATTCAACACCTTGGAACCTTACTTCACCTGGGTACAGATGTTGAGTATTTTATGTAGGTATCCTACATACCAACCGCGGTCGCTTTTAGCAATTAAATACGTATTTTAACATAACATACACATCTCTTTTTGTATTTTAAAAACAAAACACTTAAAGAGACACATCAAACCGGGGCTGTGATAAACCTAACAGGGAACTAAAAATGTCCAATATTAACAAGTTTAAAACTATGAACGTTGGAGGTTTTCAAAGTACCTTCAAACTTATATCGGGTGAACTAAAGAAAGGAAAACGCTATTTATTTATTAATACCTAATGATACCATACTAGTATTGTTATTAGTTTTAGCTTGAAGGATAAAAGAGACGAGTGAAAGGTGAATGTGGGTCCAACTTGCTGGTCTATCCTAGGGTACATTCAAAATGCATACCTTGGCCATTATATTGCATTATTTTGAATTTAACTGCTATCTGTTACTTCACTGGATTGGCTAACGATAGGTATTTTAAATAGGTACTTAGTTATCCTTAGTCTATGAGAGGTACTAATCTACGGAGTTTTATCGAAGAACTTTGATTGGGTGTCAATTCCAGAACACGCTCTTAAGGTGAAATTACATTTGATCAGGATTGGTTGGTGTGCTCTCGCTCACGCGCTAGCGAAAGCGAAATCATACCGGCTAATACTTGTTTACATTTACCCACTTACTTACGTCAATAGCGCATTATGGAATAGAGCTACAAAGTTCAAATGTTCTGTATGATACTGCAGAAGTACTCTAACTCGAAATCGAAGTAATCGTGACTATATTTGTCCAGAGTATAGAGTTTGTGTAGATGATTTTGAGCACTTTATTCTTGTAGCTACAGCACCGCCAACAATAGGTATAAAAAACGTAGAACCAAAAGTTCAAAATGGTCCAATCCAGGGAAGTAACATTAAGATCAGTCGTACAAATGCATTCGTTACCGTCCGCGCCAGTGACATAGTATATGTATTCTACCCTCGCATTAAAATTAGTAAAAGGTTTTTATGTCTACAGACTCCAGTCTTATCCTGACGCTCAGTGCTAATAGTTGGTCAAGCGTAGATATGTATAGTATGCCCGCATCCATGCAGGCTTGCACAGCGAGGGTTATTCCCCCTGTTATCACTAACCCAACAGCGATAGCAAGACCGACACTGGGACTGCCTGTCAGGATAATTGAATAAGGTCTTAACGTATTACCTATTTCGTAATAAGTTCAATAAAACCTTGTTTACCTATTGAGAAATGCTCATCAACGTCGTATCATTGTGAAGGTGCCATTTTTTATTTGCATTCGAATGTGATGGTACATCACTATTCCAGCATTTGTTTATCGTTTGGCAAACATTGGCATAACTTTTAAAATCCACTTTTAATTCCTAATTCGTGTGCCAAACGTGTTGTGATTTTATTTTCAATTTCATTGTTCGTTGGAAGCGAATGTTGTTTCATTAGATAAGTGTTTATTATTAAGTAAATGTAATATATTACGGAGTTAGTTTAGTTTTTTGTGACGTCATTTGACGCTATACGCCCAGAGCTATTGTGATCATTGTATTTTATATTTTAAGCTGTAATGTATACTGGCCATTGAAACACCTAACTAAAGTTTTAAAAAAACATCTTCAATAAAAACGGCCAGCGTCATTTCGAACGAAGATGATAAGCTTGTAATTTCAAGTTATAGTCGTTCGGTTTGAGTTGTATCCAATCCATTCTCATTGTGCGGGTTTGCTACCTCATTATGGTCAGTCATTAAAAGATAAGCACACTTCGTAGACAAAAACGGCATGCATTAACATTTACTGGATTTTGCCAAATGTTTAAATTGCTTTAATAGAATTATAATATTTCAATACATCTCTGGCGTTTACCTGAGTACTGAGAATCGAACAAGTACAAAGGCACCTGGACCGTTATTTTCCTATTAGTGCACTCGTAACCTATTACTTAAGGACATAAGAGTCGATATTCAATTGAACTTTCTAGGTGGCTGTAACGACTTTTTACAATATGGTAATTTCGGTGTTTTGCGGTTTCAGTCAACAAAGGCATTGTTCCTTTAAGTAGATTGGACACAACTCAAACCGAACGACTATAGCGATTTGAAATATATATATTTCTCAAACATGCAATGAAATATTGACGTTGTGTTCTTCATAACGGGCTTCGAAGTGTTACGTTTCGGGCGCAGCGAGACGAGAGACCCGTAATAGCATTTCATACAAAATTGGAGGCCTTTTTAATTTCCATTACACAATTTGTGGCATTTGCATGTGGCGTTCAGCCATGAAAAAATAAAGTTTGATTTCTTGGAGATTTTTTAATTTATTTCATTGCATATTTGAGAAAAGCACTATACATACCTCGATGTGAAAGGGGTTGCCAGCCTCATAACTATCCGACCTCGCTGCGCTCGACCGTGTATATGTACTCGGCCGGCAACCCCTTACTTCCCGGCCTCTGTAGTAATATACTATTGTGATCTTGTCAAGGACAAGAATATTTCTGTGCCTTCCACTAGGACAATGCTATTCGTATTCCAATTTTGAAATGTTGAAGAAACGAATGCCTTATAAATTTACATGGTCATTTTATATCGGTTATCTCTACTAAAATAAATTCGTAAATACATTGAAATGTATAAATTAAAATGCAGTTTTATTTTAAAAATAAATCTCTTACGAAAAGAATCATTTATTGCGCTTACAAAAATATTTCCAAGTCAACATAGAAAAATCACATTATAAAGTGATAATGGCGCTGTAATATCCTCTAGGTACCTAAAAATACATTTTTTCTTATTATATTGGATCAAATTTCTTTGCAATTTTTTTCCTGTACGTGGCTAGAGGATAAGTTATACCACTTTTTAATGCGCGTTGAAAAAAATCACTAGGTCGATCGCTTAACTGGGAGTACTGGGACGGCGGGCGGAAGAAAACTATTCTTGACCTTTGAAGTCTTCCCCTCGGACCCTGTTCCGACACACGCGCCGTCTCAGTTAAAAGGCAGACCTAAAACTTCCGTCCTCTTCTACAATTACAAAAAAAACTCAAATAGTTTCACAAATGAGGGTTTCCAGAATGTATTATGTCACCAGCTGGCAGCACCGTGGCGAGAGGTCTAGGTGTCAAAATCCACCAATCAAATTGATGATGATTAAATATGATTGGTGGATTTTGACACCTAGACCTCTCGCCACGGTGCTGCTAGCTAGTGACATAATACATTCTGGAAACCCTCATTAAACAGGAAACCTTCACAGCCTAAGCTTAGTTACGGCTCGGGCACGACTTGGAAAGTCAACGATAGCAGCAGCGTTGCACTATACGTGGAAGTAATAGACTAGGGGGCCGATTTGTGACTTTCGAAAATTAAATTAAAGTAAATACGATTGTAGTGTCAAAATTGGAGGCAATTATTTTCTTCCGATTGAATTGAATGCGAGTGGTCAATACTAATCGTTTTAAAAATTTCTATCGCTATTTCAAAATGGCATTTCATTTTTTTTTGCCAGTTTTCGAGTGAAAGAGTCTAGCGTCTAGTCAATAATCAGCCCAGAACGCGGCCTTGCCCGCGATCTGGGGTATCGCTTCTGCTGTCGCCGCCTCTCAAAGTCGCTACCGTGCCCTGGTAGAGTGGCTTTGTACTTTTTATTTTTCACCAAAATCACGAGCGCCGCTGCTATACCATCTCTTTACTTGTCGCAACAGCGCTCAATGTAAGAAACAGTTGCATGTATATTCACAAGCTGGAGGATATTCTCAGCTGCTAAGTCTATTCCTCGTCAATATCGTCAAACCTCTTCTTAATATTAGCCTGTGGCAACAATGGACGAACGTCAAAAGCGCCCGTCCCGCACCTACATGGCTGACCCAACATCAGACAGCTCGAAGGCGACTGGATCATATCCACCTTCCCGTTCAACACAGCCTCCTTCAGGAATATCAGCGACGACTCGAACGACATCTGCTGCAACGGTGACGTGGAAGACTCCATCCCCTTTCTACTCATTGGCTCAAAGACACCACTGTACGTCATGTAGTCGGCAACTAACGTCAAATGCCTCGGATCCACTGTGATCCCGTACACATTGAACACATTCTGTATTTCCTTTATAATTACTTTGTTAGCTGCTTCTATACCATACGTGCGAGCGATGGCGTGGATATCATTGCTGTACAATTTGTCGACATGCAACAAATCGTCGTATTTGAACATTTCAATAATGTTGATACCCTCAGTTTTGAGGTAAAGTACATTCTTTTCTCTGTTAGTGATTGCTCGCTTGATGTGCTTGACCTCGTGTATTACAGACTTGAATGCTGCGTCTTTGAGCGCTTGGGAAAGGTCTACTTTCAGGAATGCTATTGGGAACAGGACAGTGAGCTCACACCATTGGTGGTGCTTTGTGTCGAAGCTATAGTTCGTGGCACTTTCGATCTTATCAACTATTTCGGACATGATCTTAGAGTCGTTTGCTGTAATTTCTTCTTTGTCAATCTTGTCTGTTTCCGTCTCTTTGGCCAGGTCGTCGAACTCGTCATCGGACTTGTCTTCTTCTCCTGATTCCGGGTCCTCGTATTCTTGTTCTTCTGTCCTCTTATTGCGCTTCTTCGCCTGTAATTGAAAAATTTCAGTTACGTAAATATCATAAATTGCCAGTACAAAGTTTAACTGTTGTGTGCATTCAAACACACTTAAAACTATTTTCCAATAACAAGGTTCCAAATTGGCGTTTGAATGCTTCGTCAGACGATTCGTTTTTTAATTTGGCGGATAGATGCGAGGAATAAGTCGGTGGACACGCGCATTTTTTTCCGAGAGTGCCATGCGCCGCGGAACTGTCCGAAGTCTGTCTGTGGATTGAATAAGTTTTTCCGTGACCTTGACCCGCTTGAACATCTGAAGATTACTCCTCACAAACACAAGTAAGTAAAGGGAGTAATGGGTCATAGTCTGGTTAATTCCAAAAAGCTTCTTGCAAGAATGCCTTTGTTTCACTCCGGCCAGTAGCCGAAGTGCGAGTTTCTGAATAAAAAATACTCGCTTAGCATCTGTAGAATCACCCCATATTACTGTACCATAAGACATCATAGAATAGAAATGAGAAAAATAAATGGACCTTAACGAATTGCTAGACACTAACTTTCGTTTTTTTAATGCAAAGACAGCACTGCTCAGTCTATTGCATAGATGGTCAACATGGCACTTCCAGTTAAGATACGAGTCTAGTGTAAAGCCGAGAAATTTGGACTCATTGGATAATACCATGGTGGTCTTGCGACCTGAAAAGATCATGACATTTGATTTGGACATGTTGAGTACCAGTATAAGGCCATTCGATGAGAACCATTTTTGAAGTAGTCCTGTCCACATGCCACATGGATTTTTTCAGCAAGCTGCTCCTGAGTTTCGCGTTCACTATGACTGTTGTGTCATCCGCGAACAGCACAGATAGAACACCAGTGACTGCTGATGGCAAATCATCAATAAATAATACAAATAATGTGTTTCCAACCGATGATCCCCGTGTGAGCGTTTTACCGTCCGTAGACATTTTGACAATCTGTTTACGCTTAGATAGGAATGATGACTGTCACTCGAATGTAAATAGTTTATAACACACGTATAAATATGACCTCAAACAAGTAAAAGAACCCTTAGAGACAAATAACTGGCCATTTCCTACTTGAATTTACTATTTGAAATACAAGCGGATGTTTCTTTCTCATGAAAAAGAGAATTCCGCTTGTACAGTCAGCATCGTATAGTTAGTGGTAGCCAAGTGCCGTTTCAGAAGTTGTATTAACTTGAGATGTCGCTACGAGCCTCCCTAAGGTGTAATTAGAAGAGTGCAAGGGATTGAAAGATTCGTCGTAACTAGACGAAAAAAGAGCGGCATAGTAGGCCGCGGGTTCAAATCCCGCTTGTAAAGAATATTTTTTCCATTTTTCACCTTTGTTCGAAATTTGGAATTTCTTTAGCGTACCTAGTCGGCTCATAAGTTCTGTCACTGGCCTTTAAAATTTAAATTTGGAACTCCTAAAACAAAAACCGTTGTGATATATTTGATACTATGTATATGACAGAACTTATGAGCCGACTAGGTACAGCTTAGTTAACATTTACTGTTATATCGTAGCAGGTCCTTATTCTTACAGTAATAAAGACATGTACCGAAATATGTGGCTACTTTGGCTGCTACTAACTATATGATGCTGACTGTAATACGAATCGTTATGCAATGGGCCTCTGGCCTATGAAGAGCATTGCATACCTGGGTAGCATCGTCATCGTCGTTCGGTTGTTCGTCGTCCGAGCTATCCGCGTCCGGGTCCACTTCGGCTTCGGTCTCCTTCTGGACCGCTGCACCTTCTCCATCCTCGTCTTCAACGTCTTCATTCCGCTTTTTCCGCCTCTTCTCTTTCTCCGACGTCCACAATACGCCGCTCGATGTCTTCGCCTGCTTCCGAATCGTGCTGAACATCTCCCCGAAAAACTCTCTCTGCATGTGGTTTATAATCTGCTTCGGCTTCACAGCATACTGCGTTTTGTACTGGGATTTCGGCAGAAAGAAGAATTTCATCGTCGTCTTCAACTGCCTTTTCGGTTCCGTGACTATTTCACACGATACGTCAATCTTCTCTAAAACGTCAGCAACGGTAACTCTGTTTAGCTTCTGTCGTAACCTTTCCGCTTTCTTGTTTAGATCCGGAAGATCTTTGAAAGGTATGTCCATGTTTGGTGTTTTAAGTTTAGCAGATGCTGTCATTAGGATTTCTCGGAGACGCGGGATACCCAAGGTGACGTTCATGTCACCGCGACCGGCGAAATGGAAGGTGTTCAGTGTCATCTGCGTGGAGGGCTCTCCGATCGACTGGGCAGCCAAAAGGCCGACCGGCTCTCCAGGGTCTGCCATGGATTCTAGATATTTAGCCTTCATTACATCGACAAACTTTTCCTTTTCAGTTAGCTCCGTGTAATCGCTTTGCTTACGATTTTTCAAATAACTCTGCATCATGCCCTCTAACCGTTCATTGATGACTCCGAATTTATATTCAGGCGATATCTGGCTAGGGATCGGATCTGGGCAAGACTTGTTGGCATATTGTTGTTTTTCATCCTCGTCTAGCGAGCGCCACATTGTTTCTAGTTCCCAGTAATATGGATCTCTAGTTTCATCAGTTGGCTTTTCTTCCAGTTCTATGTTATTTCTAGCCACTTTCGAGAACTCAGCAAAAGGACTCTTTCGTACTTTAGCTAAGGGATCACCATGTTTTTTCTTCCATTTGTTTAAAGATTTTTGCGATTTTGCTATGCTTTTGGTCGCCGACACGTTATCTTTCAATGTTTTAATGACAGATTTGCTGACAACAGCATCGGTGTTAACGTCCAGGAATCCGAATTGCTCCTCCTTCAGAAATTGGCACTTGAGAACATCTAGCCCATCTTCACCATATGCAAACTGTATCACGCTGCTGTCGGCATCCCTGACTGTGTGGTCGTATCCAACGCTCAGGCCTTCAAGATGCTTTATTAAGCAACGCTGCAAGTAACCAGATCTACTCGTTTTGACTGCTGTGTCAATAAGACCTTCACGTCCAGCCATGCAATGGAAGAAGAATTCTTGTGGCTGTATTCCCGTCATGAAGCGACCGTCTATAAACCCTCCGGCCCTGGGAGATACGTCGAAAGGCGGGAAGCTTGGAAGCGATCGTCCGGATATCATGAGCGGTGGACGTTTGCCTTCCAACTCGATTTGACCAAGGAGACACGAGATTTGCATAGTATTTACAGTGGAACCCTTAGCACCAGATTGCACCATTAACTGAAGGTTGTTATATGGAAACTTTTCTAACAAACCCTCAGACAAACAGGCCGTGTTTATACTGTTTGTATGTGAATCCAGCGCATTTTTGTAATGTCTGTCCAAATTCGCTCTGAACTTTGGGTCTTTCTGCATCATTTCTTCAATGGTGTCTTTCAGAGTGTTATCGTCAACATCTACGGGCAGATCCGTTGCTTTGGCTGCCGCGATTTTTCCTACATTCCTCACCAAATTGATGTAGTCGTCTCGTTTTTTGTCAGCTTCTTTCACAACCAAAATGTCTTTCACACCTAGTGTGAACCCAATCCATTGAAGGTAGAAGCTGAATACCTTGGAAAACGAACTGAGTACAGCGCTGGAACTATCTCCTCCATATAACTCATACATGCAATGTACGAGGCCATAAGGTGTGGCTCCGTAGTGAGTTTTATCCAATACACCTGACAATAGTTCTCCGTTTCGAATGACCACTTCAGCCTCTGTCATGTCATTTCCTTCCAGTTTAGACCCACCAGCTTTCCATGATCTCGGAGGAACTTTTTGCCACGCTTTTGCGCTAATTTTTGCATTACCGCTTAATGAAAGGTATGGTTTACCCTTAGGAATACTGTTAATGATGATTGTGGATAGGACTTGCTTGCCAGACCAGAGTACCATCGGTTTGAGTATAGTAGGAGGCAGCAGTTTAATTACTCCTCTATGATTAGTCAAGGCTTGGAAAACCAATTGCTGGTAATCAGATTTTGTGTAAAAGGTGCCCCTTAGTGACATTTTCACTCCTGCAATAACATGATCTTGAATGAGACCACTGAGTGGCGTACCGTCTTTCGGTACCAAGTATTGTTTTCTGACAGACATAATTTCATATCCTTCACTTCTTGCTATTTCTTTCTGTGGAAAATGAGCATTCATTTCATCACCATCAAAGTCAGCATTATAGGACTTGCAGTTGGCATAATGCAATCTCAGCGTCTTTTCTCCTTTCAGGATCCTTGCTCGGTGAGCCATCATACTAGGCTTGTGGAGGGATGGCTGCCGATTCAATATCAATATGTCTCCGTTAATCAAATGTCTGTGCACAATCTTTAGGCTAGATTTCTTGTACTCATCGGGAGTTAATAATCTCTTTGCTAAACTTTTTCTCTTCTGTATGGAATCAGGTGGAATCAAAATTGTCCGTCCATTTTCAATCTCAAGTTTCTCAGCACCAGGGTGTTTTTTAGGCCCGTTTATCACCATTTTTCTCAACTCTTCCACATTCCACTCCGTCACAGGCACTGGGTATGTTAACTTGGTAGCAAAGGCATCAGGAACACCAATTTCATCAATATCAACATTAGGATCCGGAGTGATGACAGAACGGGCAGCGAAGTTGACTCTCTTACCCATCATGTGCATTCTTATGACTCCAGCCTTCCGTTCAAGCACCTGTTTCAGTCCCAAACTGGTTACGCCTTGGACTTCACAACTAAGGATGAAATTCACTTGCTTTTGTAGTTCTTGCCAGACAGAATGGAGTTTCTCAGCGGGGCTCTTACCAGGAGTACTTTCATAGGCTACCCTTGGCCCTTGCTCCATGCTGGCCACAGTCTGCTGGTGGGGTTTTGATGATGAGAGTACTTGTAAAACTGCACGAGCATTGTATGCTGCTTGCATGATTGCTTTGTATATATTGTTCTGAGGATGTTCGACAAGTTCACCTCTCAACACATTGCAGGGACGTAGCGATGGTGGTATCACTGGAATTACTTCCATGAAAAATATGTTTGTGGCTGGTTGTGTTTTAGAGTGTTTTAAAACTGGGATGCACTCTTTCAAAATGTCTTCATCATTTAGTGCTATAGAAGTGCAGTAACGTTTAATTTCGTCAGGCATCAATATTTTTATTCCTCTAGGTTCATTATCCTTGCTAATATTTTGCATTATTCTGGTCTCAGATGTCGTCACTTTTATTATCTTTGATCTGCAATATATGCACGTCTTCGTTATGTTAATAGATTTAAATACATTGTTAATGAATTTTGTACGGATTTTATCAGAGTTCCTGCTATGGAAGGTTTCAGTGACAGGGTCTTTTTTCTTAAGCATTTTTTGATATTTTCTGATGGTTTTAGAAGGTTGATCAGGTGTTCCAGTCGCAGACTCATTGATGAAGAAGTTTTCTAAGTCTAACGCCTCAGTGACATGTCCAGCATCCAGTAATTGCAATTGTAGTGTCAAAAGGAATTTAATTCTGTCATCCATTTGTATTTTGAAGCATTTTAAGCAACTGATGCGGAAGAGTGTATAGACATTCTTGAAGAACAATGGGTTGACCACAGCCAAAGGCAGTTCTATGTGGCCAAAGTGACCGGAGCAGTGTAGGAGTGGATTGGTGCATGTGACACATAAATCGTTTCTGTCTCTAACTGGGCCCAACGCAGGATCGTACAGACCGCCTTTGGTGGCATTACCCATAGAGTCGAAAGACTGCGAGTTGGTTATTCTGGATACGCTGAGTTTCCGAACATCTTCATCATTGAACATTAAAAACTGCACCCCATCGGGGTCCACCGACGTCATCCCCTTTAGGGCCGACGTGAACGCGGACTTGAAAGCCATTTTTAGAGTCTGTAAGTAGAGAAAAAGAGGTGATTACACTATTGTTCTTATCGTATTTAATAAATTACTTCCATCTTCTTAGATGGAAGATGATGATTTCGCCAATGTCAAGTTTTCTTATGGTCAGTCGTCAATAATGCAATCAGCGTCAGAAGCTCCGTTTAAGAATCAAGGCGTCCATTGCCGACAGCATGACAGCATCCCCGACGAAAGACCCACTAATATGAAATTCGGTATTATAACCATATAACCTCAAAAGTATTTTAGGATGTGAATATAGAAATGATTAAACAGGGCATGTGATTTAGCCTGTAACTATAATATTACTTACATTACTGCTCGTAATAGTCCATTATTAAAAGTGTATCCCAAAATCACACACTATCACGTCAAAATCACGTTTTCTCCACGATTGTCAAATGTCACAACAATACAATGAGGGAGCGTTCGTATTCGGAAATTACCCAGAGCTGGCCCCCTAGCACACTAAGTTTTATGTCGGACATAGGGGGTCTGATAACAAAGAGTAAATTAAGTATGCTGATAACCTTGATTTGGCCGGCCGTGTCGTGCCGTGCTTCCGACACATGGACCAATGATACCCATACTTGATGAGTATCATAGGTCCATGTTCCAACACGTTTCCACACGAGCCGAATCAAGCTTCGGCTACAGTCCTGCCGATATCAGCTCGTGTAGCATCTTATCTAGAGATGTGCCAACCCGAAAATATCTCAAACCGAATTGAACGGTTCGACCTTCTATGTAAACCGGTTTCAACCCGGGTTGATCGAACCGAGTTGCTATGACGGTCCTAAACGTATTAATATTAATGTGGTATTCGGTTTGACCTGTCCGAGTCGATCCGTGAATTTAAACACCTACTTGTTCGGGTTTTAAACCTAAACTAAACTGTTTATAGGTTATTGTTACATTTGTGAGCGTTACCTCGGTAGCGCCATAGATTAATAAGTAATTATAAATTGCTCACTATATTTCATTCAAAATTAAATTGCAAAACAAAACTACAAACTTTGTTGCAACGAGATAAGGTCTACTAATGGTCGTCGTCGTCACCCGCCCACCTGTTCGGGAGAAATCGGGTTTATTCGGCTACTCATTCGGTTTGCCCGCTCCGGCCCAGCCCGCTCGCGCGAATCGCGCGCGTCGGTTCGGTTTCGTTCGCTCGGGCCGCTGTCGGCGAGCGGGCTCGAATGTTGCGGTTCGCTGCTCGTTATAGAATCGAGTTAGTGGACTAACAAACCGGGTCGGTTCGACTTTAGCTTGACTCGGTTTGGACCGGGTTGGCAAACCGAGTTGACACATCTCTAATCTTATCGTTATAACCACGATCAAACCACGATTAGCTATTACGTGGCAAAGATTATTGAGAGAAAAGGAAGATGGCTCTCTCCATACATTGCTACAAGGCACGCGTAAATCTTTTTATCGTCGCCGGTACCTCGTAGTTCATCTTTTTATATCAGATGGCGCTGTTTCAATCTACACTTGTGCCATCTATCGAGTTAGCGGTGAAGCAGGTTGTTAATTAGTCACCTCTAACATAAGATTCATAATTTCGGGCCGTGCGGCCATTTGATTTTGGTCGAGTGGTTCGGGTGTTTGATTCACAAGTGAGTACTCCGGTTCGCGTCCCAACTCCTGTAACCTGTTTTTGTATTTTTTCTTGTCACGATACACGTCGCGGCGTCAGTTGTGCTGGCCCCGCTGCCCGTGATGCGTTTAAATTATAGCGTAAATTAAGTACCTACTTTTCCGCGAGGCTATCACAACTGACGCTGCGACCGTTTGAATTTTTTGTCCCATTCACTGCAAATATAACTTTGTACTCCTATATGTTTATATGGGATGACAAAGTTATTTATGCAGTTGGTGTATCTAGAAAACTGGACAAATTGATTTGAGTGAGTGACAAAATTAAGAAACTTTGACTAGTTATAAATCTTAAACCGCTGGTTCAAATTGAATGAAATTTGAAATATATCGTGTTTATACAATGCGTGCTTGGTTAATGAAAATGCAGGCTTCTAGTTTTATCCGCAACGAAGTTATAGGGGGTCGAAAATGGCCTGAACTGCTTCGAGGAAAGGATGGTACCGAATAGCAGAATAGCAGAATAGGTAACTATTAAAACATGGAATCAATTTTCTCATACATTTTGTATGGCGATACGAAGTTCCCGGGGTCAGTTAGTAGCCTAGTAGGTATTAAAAATTAATGTTTTTTGCGCACCCTTTCAGACACGTCACATTTTAAAAGCGTAGGTATTCACATTATTCAATACGATATCGGTGTATGGTTCGGCAACGTTAACGTTAGGGCCTGCAACGATATCGTAGGTAGGTATCGTGCAATGTGAATGGAGAGCATGCTTACCTACCTTCTTGCTTGCCTTTACTTTTTACAAGCTTTATATTAACTTGACTTGTTCGTATGTACGTATAAAAGTATGTAAGTAAGTTGTCCGTCAAATCTTGCAAGTTAAATTTGACCCACTTCCCGGTGACCGATTGAGCTGAAATTTTGGGTATAAGTATAATTTGGATGACAATTCAATATTATGGTACCATCGAGCTGATCTGATGATGGAGACAGAAGGTGGCCATAGGAACTCCGTAATAAAACCACTTAACCCCATCGAGTTTGGGCTCGCAATGAGCAGTTGATGATGGTATACAGAAAAGTACAGTCGGCAATAAAAGCTTGTACCAAAAATTAAATTTTTGACAGAAACATATTACATACATACATACATTCAAGCCTTTATTCCCAAAAGGGGTAGGCAGAGCACATACAATAATTTGGAGCGCTTTTGGCCTTGACCTCCCTTGACCGCCATGTTGAATGCCGTATTAGCTTTCTGTGATTTGATTATCGAACGAGCGAGTGAAGCGAACGAAGTTCTATGCATCAGCTCGCATGCAGCTTGGGTCGAAAATCATTCGTATGTCCGGTGTCTGTCACGAAGTCCGGTGTTCCGCTATCCGGCTGTTCTCCTCTACAGGTCGCATTTCTCAACCGATTCTCGTGAAATTTTGTGAGCATTTTTTGTCGTCACTTTTCCGAAATTAAAAAAGTTTTTTTTTATAAGAAAACACGCTAGCCTGTTTTGTTACTAGTTAGAGAAAGACGGATAGTCTTATCTCACCGCGACACAGCTCGGCCGTCCTGTGATAGCCGCGCTCACAGCACGTCTAGCACACGACGACGGCCGCGACATACTCTCGACTTTTATCGCACTATACCTCTTCTTCTAAGTGTTCTAATAAGAGAGAGACGGATAGTGCGAGAAAAATCGAGAGAGCTCGCGCGCCGTCGCGTGCTAGCCGTGCAGGTTTGTTAATTATATCGTGTACCTAGTGAGATTGTACGTTCCGGAGGTTTCTCGCATGAGCTTGAGACCGCGGGCGCGCCCGCTGTTGGCCGGCCGTGCCGACGGCGCGCACGGTATCACACAAGCCCCCTACTCTGTATCCTATTTTATTATATATGTAGTATATGATGGACTGGTTCAAGACTAGAGGAAGATGCTTGCTTTGTTTACATTAATTAATTTTTCGGTTCATTTTTTTTTATTTATTTAATCTTTATTGAACTTAAGAACAACTTATCGTACAAAAGGCGGACTTAATGCCGTAAGCATTCTCTACCAGTCAACCTTTGCGCAAAGTAGACAGATTGTGGGCGTGTTGTAATTAAATTGTAATAGACCAAAATCCGTTAAAATTGCAAAATAGAGAGATTTATACCCTTACCTGTTTTTGATTTTTATTATGCCCAATATTACATGTTAGATAATATACAGGGTGAAAAAATCTATGGACCCTGAAGGGAAACCCTTGACAGCTCATTCTCTCGCTCTCATTTTCAAGAAATAATCACCATGTAAAATTTTACTAATCGATAGGATCAATATTAAGGATAACGATTCGTCCAGTTCAGGTAAGCTTTACCTTAGACTTAATTCTATTTTAAAGGCTAACGGCCGTATTCATAAACGTACTACAAGCCCGTTTTAACTAAAATGGCGCTAAAATTCGTTTCTCCTTATCTGTCACTTTGACATTTGTGTTCGTAAGAAAGGGACAAAGCACATTTTATTTAGCAGAGGCATTTTAAGTTTTATGAATAAGGGGGTAAATGTTTATTGGATAGATGTTATCCTTAATATTGATTTTATGTTTTAGTAGAATTAAATAGTGCAGTGAATATTTCAGTTAAGTCAGTTCGGGTAAGCTTTTCACAAAATCAGTGAATGCAGTTTTATTCATTATAATTTAGCCTTAGGCTACATGCGATCACGGTTAATTTTTTCTTTGTATATGTTATGTGTACCAAATGATTTTGCAGGTTACTCTATCAGTTAGAGAAATTACAAGTATATTTCCTCTGTGTAAATTGAGCTAATCTTAATCAGTGGCGCAGCTTTTAGATAGGGTAGACAGAAATTTTGAGATAGGTATTATTTATTATCTTACCTAAACTTTCCTTTTGTCAGTTTGACCTTGCTTTTATCACCGAACTAAGGAAACATTCAACATGGCTACGTTCTATATTCTGCTTATATTGTAATCCATAACGTTTTTTATCCTATTTTTGTATTCCATCCATACCGCTGTCTGCCATAACGATCATTTGTCTTAACGTTTTTAGGAGGCAAGGACCCTATTTATGATTCGCTTGATTTATTTTGGATGAAATTTGATTGCCCTACTGTGTTATCCCTAGTATTATTTGTCATAATAAGTATGTATCCTCATGGCCATTGGTCCTAAACCTAAGTATCCTACGTATGGATACTACGGATGTAAGTATTTGTAAAAAAATCGCTTCTGGCGGTTCTCGCTCGGCTCGCGCGCTGTAAGGTCGCAGTTAAACATACGCTTCTCCTGGTTTGCCTGAATAATGTTTGACAGCTCTACGAAATATCTCACAACTTTTTACTGTGGACGAGTTATGAAACTTGGCCTATTTTTAACCCCCGACGCAAAAAGAGGGGTGTTATAAGTTTAACGTGTATGTGTGTCTGTGTATCTGTGTATCTGTCTGTGGTATAGTAGCTCCCAAACGGATGGACCGATTTGAATGCAGTTTTTCTTATTCGAAAGCTGTTGTGAGCTTTCTAAGTTGTAATTATTACATGGAGTTTTTTTTGGGATGTCACTTCTTTTTGTAGGTTATTGTATTATCAATAAATACAAATTTATGAATGTAACTGGAAATAATATTTTTTCATAGACTTTGTATGGAAATGTTATTTTACCACCACCGCTCCACCGTTCGTATAGTTTTCTAGTGTATTGTACACCTAACACTAACCGCATGCAAATACATCGTATAGTGCATTGTACCTACCTTGTTATTACTATTTGCAGAAACTACAAAAGTAACTTTGCAATCGCATGTATTTGTAAACTAACTTATTAAATTTGTAAATCTGAAACGTGAATCTGAAATTGCAGTATTTTTAAGTTTTTATGAATTATCCACTCATAAAAACCTTTAAACTATATTATGCCCTATATGTAACTGAACATTCAGGGTTCTGGCTTTAGCCTGTGGCTTTAGGCTGTGCTTGGTATTCCACGTACGAGCGAGCTGGTATGCTAGCATACAAATCTCGATAATTGTGACAGAAAGGGAAATATCACTAATTGTCAGTGTCATAGTTCCCCGTGTTAATTACCCGTCCAAATTGAGTAGGTTGTTTATGGCAAGTCATCAGCCATTTTAAGACCGGTTCTTAATTTAGCTGCATAGGAGGCTTTCCGTCCCTCGCTATGGCAAACCGTATAGCCTGTCCTGAGTATTATAGGTCCATGATTAGATTAGATTAGATTAGATGACGTAGCGTGAGATGGCTTAAATTAAAACCATTTTTTTTTTAAATTGACTAATACAAATATGATGAATACACGTGATCTGGAAAGGGGGGTCAAAAGTAGGCAAAATATGATCACATGATTTCTGGACAAGCCCATACGTGTTATTTTGAATAAAAAAATGAATATTTTAAAATTACAAAAGTTGTTAATAAGGCTTTTAAGATATCATGAAAAAAAAACAGCTCCAAAATGTAACTTTTTGAAAAAGTCCAATCGAAATAGCCCACATTCTGACTTTCTTTATGTAGAGCACGCCACTAATGTTAAGGATTTAAGTTGATTTTCTTTCAGGGCCATAGATTTTTCCACCCTGTATAGTATAGTGTTAGCTTAGCAGTATTTTAGCAGCGTTTTCTTTCTTAACCATACCAATAATAAAGTACAAACGACAACACTGTTAACTGACCACCTGTGTTTATTTAGAACCTTATTACAATGCACTTAAGGTGCACCGATATGGTCAGTTAGCTGTGTTGTCGATAGTACCTACCTACTTCCGTTACTACAATGATTTGCAGATGGATCTCGAATTACAAACTAGGTACTTAGTCTGCTAAACTGACACTAAACTACTTTAAGTAGGAAATCACCTGTTAAATTGGTCGTCTGTGTTTTATAATGATGACATTTATCATTAAATAATTATGAAGCATTGAGACATCAAACATAGAAATGTACTAAATTCTTGGCATGTTTTTACTAAAATATGTTTATTTTATTAATTGTTAGCGCTTTTTTCCGCTTACGCCATTATTACACCGTGAATAGTCGCATTTTCCTACTAGTACATCGTCGGAGACGATATAAATATTACAAATAATCTGCGTAGGTAGGTAATGTGTGCGACCTTGAATGCGAACTGCAAACCACTCGAGGCGTGCCTTTGCAGTTCTTTATTTGAGCGAATGTGATCGTTAATACACGCGGAAAGAGTTCAAGTTCAATTGCAGAATTAAACAGGATTATTTTGTAAATGTGTATTATGCTTTACATAAACCTTTTTTCTGTAGGATTCATGTACTACTTTAATAATATATGTATGTTGAATTAAATTCAGACACAATTTGGTTCTATAATAGTACATTACGTACCTAGGGCGGTGAATTCGTGAATGACCCAGATCGCACGTGTTTGTGGCCCGAACCGAAGGTGAGAGCCATAAATATGCGATCTGGGGCTTTACGAATTACCGCCCGTGGTAAGTACACAATTTTACGTCTTCATCTGGCCACAATGCGAGTTTTACCGTACGCGCAGCGTACAAGCCTCACCTTCGGTTTGGGCCACAAACACCAGCGATCTGGGCCATTCACGAATTCACCGCCCTAGGTACGTAATGTACTATTACGTCACACCTGGCCATAAGCATAATGTGAGTCTCGCGCGTCGTGAGGGCGTAAAATTGTGTACTCAACTCACCATGGGCAGTAAAAAAGAAAGCCCGAAAAAAATCGCATATTTACAACCCTCGCCTGTTTACAGCCCTTAGTAATGTACTTTACGTCACTCCGGGCGGTAAGTGAGATTTACCGCCCACGGGTGCAGCGGCAAATCTCACTTCATACTTTTACACCCAGGACTCCCACGAGAAGACGTAAAATTGTGTACGCACCACGCCCGGTAATAAAGAAGGCCTCAGATCGCTTGTTTATGGCCCTTACCTTCGGTTCGGGCCACAAAAGCCCGTGATCTGAGCCGTACTTAATTTTACCGCCCTAGGTACATATAATGTACTTTACGTCACTCCGGGCGGTAAGTGAGATTTACCGCCCACGGGTGCAGCGGCAAATCTCACTTCACACTTTCGCACCAAGGAGAAGAAGTAAAATTGTGTACGCACCAAGGGCGGTAATAAAAAGCCTCGGATCGCTTTTTTTATGGCCGTTACCTTCGGTTTGGGCCACAAAAGCCCGCGATCTGAGCCGTTCTTAATTTTACCGCCCTAGGTACGTATAATGTACTTTACGTCACCCCAGGTGGTAAGTGAGATTTACCGCCCACGGGTGCAGTGGCAATCTCACTTCACACTTTCGCACCAAGGGGAAGACGTAAAATTGTGTATGTACGCACCAAGGGCGGTAGTAAAAAAAGCCTCGGATCGCTTTTTTATAGCCGTTACCTTCGGTTTGGGCCACAGATATCCGCCATCTTAGCTGTTCTTAATTTTACCGCCCTAGGTACGTATTTACGTCACTCCGGGTGGTAAGTGAGATTTACCGCCCACAGGTGCAGCGGCAAACCTCACTTCACACTTTCGCACCAAGGAGAAGACGTAAAATTGTGTACGCACCAAGGCCGGTAATAAAAAAAGCCTCGGATCGCTTTTTTTTATGGCCCTTACCGAAGTTCAGGACACAGATGTCCGCGATATGAGCTGTTCTTAATTTTACCGCCCTAGGTACGTAATGTACTTACGTCACACCTGGCCATAATGCGAGGTTTACCGCACGCTACCCGTACGGTAAAACTAGCATTATGGCCAGGTGAAAACGTAAAATTGTGTAATCAGCACGGCAGTGAACAAGAAAGCCCGAAATCGCATATTAATACCTGCACGCCTAGCACTAGACGGCTGCGACATACTCTCGATTTTTCTCGCACTATCCGTCTCTCTCTTATTAGAACATTTAGTAAGAGAGGTATAGTGCAAGAAAAATCGACAGTATGTCGCAGCCGTCTCGTGCTAGCCGTGCTGCGATTTCGGCCTTTCTCTCTTTTACAGCCCTTGGTAAGTATTAGTAATGTAATATACTAATATTCAATTATTAATCGGTAATGCTACGTTGCCACACCGCGCTACCGATAGACGCGCGCGCGCTCACCGCGCGGCGCTGGTTGATTGGCGTTGTTGCCATTTCGTACACTGGACGTGAACTGGCTATCGAATCGACTATGAGCGTGAAGAGAGAGCGTATACCTATTACCTACAATACCTACCCTACAAATCCTAACCTGTAGTAATACATTTCATTTCAATTCGCTTCACTATCTAGTTGTATGCGGGCGGATTTGCGTTGTGCCGGTTGTGCGATTATTGTAACACACAGTTTGTGACTCGTGTCTTGTCTTGTGCCTTGTGCTTGTGATAGTTGTGAACTTGTGATTTATTTAACATGGGCCGTAAAAAAATGCGGTGTACAGGGTTTACGACCTTCACAACGATCGTACGGCAACTTGCATCATAGGCGAATGTAAAAAGCTTTTGAAGGTTAGTAATCATTGTTTATTTTGTCAAAAAT
The DNA here is from genome assembly GCA_947049275.1 of Epinotia bilunana. Classification (NCBI taxonomy): domain Eukaryota; kingdom Metazoa; phylum Arthropoda; class Insecta; order Lepidoptera; family Tortricidae; genus Epinotia; species Epinotia bilunana. Next base: position 4,898,782 of record OX346264.1, read on the forward strand.
AGGGACCTTGTTCCGAGTAGTGCTGGTGGTTGCATTGTATTATTGTGACTATATTAACTACGACTAAAGGTGGTTGCCCACCGGAGGGGCGAGACGAGACGAGGCGAGGCGAGATTTGAAATCGTATGGGAGTTACTACCTATTTCCACCGCGCGCGCGCGAGTAAGTCCCATATAAGTTTCAATTCTCGTCTCGCCTCGTCTCGTCTCGCCCCTCCGATGGAAAACCACCTTGATAGGTATCTATTATTAATACTGTATCGATAACAATAAGAAAACGGTCAAGTGGTTGTCGGAACAAGCACAAATTTAGGGTTCCGTACCGTACTCTTAAAGGATTTTTCCACATGCATCTATGTTGCGAATTTTTGACTTACCGTATACCTAGGTTTTTTAAGAACAGTAGGTATGGATATACGGAATGCAATCTCGATATATATATCGAATATACCGCTAATCATTCGGTTTTGTACATCAAAATCCAACCTAGGGTTCGTATTAAGAGGCCCCTCGGACGCTCAGATATCGATTTTGAACGAAATCGGTCCGTATTTAACGAATTTAAAGATGGCGGTCACTTTTCGAAAATCCAACCTCGAATTCGTTTTAAGAGGCCCCTCGGACCCTCAGGTATCGATTTTAAGCAAAATCGGCCCGTATTACATTAATTTCAAGATGGCGGCCACTTTTCGAAAATCCAACCTCGGATTCGTATTAAGAGGCCCCTCGGACGCTCTGATATCGATTTTAAGCGAAATCGGACCGTATTAAAATAATTTAGAGATGGTGGCCACTTTTCGAAAATCCAACCTAGGATTCGTATTAAGAGGCCCCTCGGGCCCTCAGATATCGAATTTAAGCGAAATCGGACTGTATTAAAATAATTTCAAGATGGCGGCCACTTTTCAAAACCCAATCTAGGATTCGTATTAAGAGGCCCCAAGGACCCTAAGATATCGATTTTGAGCGAAAACGGACCGTATATAAAGAGTTTCAAGATGGTGGCCTTTTTTCGAAAATCGAACCTCGGATTCGTATTAAGAGGCCCCTCGGACCCTCAGATATCGATTTTGAACGAAATCAAGCCGTATTTAAAGAATTTCAAGTTGGCCGACTTTTTTTAAAATCCAAGCTCGGTTTCGTGTTAAGAGGTCCCTCGGACCCCCCGGTATCGATTTTGAACGAATTTGGACCGTATTTAAAGAATTTCAAAATGGCGGTCACTGAAAATCCAACCTCGGATTCGTAATTCGTATTAAATGATTTAAGAATAATAAAAATGGCCGCCAAGTAAAGTAGCTTGTTACATACTAAGTCCCTGGGCGACCGCGCTCAGCTCGGGTGAAAATAGGGAAAATACGGAGAAAACTAATTTTCCCGGACGTGAGACCTAGCTAGATCGATTTTTCGCCTCCGTAAACCCGTATATTCCAAATTTCATCGAAATCGTTAGAGCCGTTTCCGAGAACCTGATTGAAATATATATATATATACAAATATTGCTCGTTTAATAGCATAGGATAGGATAGGAATAGGTACTGCACTTACCCATTTCTGGCAATCCATTCATGTTGAAAAATAAACTCCTGGTACTAATATAAATTCCGCACTCGGCGACGCATGCACGTGAATGAACACTGGCACTGGCTCTATTACTAACGATGGAATCAAAAGTTAAATAAGCTGCTATTAACGTTACCTACTAACGTTAAAAACAGTTAAAGATACCTTTGACTTAACGTTAGCTCAATGCAGGTAGGTGTTAGGTAACGTTACCATTTCTTTACCGGTAAAAAGTAGTATAGGTAACGATACTTGGTTTAACGTTAGTTACCAGTTAACGTTAAATCTGTCTGACAGTGGTAACGATTCCAACTTTTTAACGTTATTTGAAGCCCTGAGAGCAACGTCGATATTTTAATCAACTGACAATTTATTTATAGGAAGATTCGCAATAATATGTATACCAAAAAATAATAAGTACAATTTCGTATTCATTAACACTATATGGTATTTTTTATATTATCTTATCTTAATAAATCCGTATTAACAAATATTGTTCCATTTACTCCCCAAATCACCCTATTGTGACATCAGTGCCACAACAATCCGGGGTCTAGTAATAACAATACCGATCCTACGCCTCAACCTCTAAATTTTAGCAGGTTAGTATTATTATTATTATTTTTACCCAACAAATCCATACAGAATAACCACGCACAGACATACCTCACCCCACCCCCGGGCTCCGCACGTGCCCGACCGAAACATCGTTGCGCACACAGTGTACGGTACAGGCCCCTATACCACAAAACTTTACAAGTCTACAATTCGACGAAATTGTACAATTTTCCATAGAAAAAGTTGTCAATTTTGTCAAATTGTACGCTTGTAAAGTTTTGTGGTATAGGGACCAGGTGTAGTCGAGCGCAAATATGCGCACCGAAAATCGAAACCTATTTTTTGCATAGCGTCGCCGCCGTTAGGAGTTGTCTGTAGTAGTGTACGCCTCATAACATAATGCAGTATCAAATATCTTTATTTCACCGTTTACCTTTGCGTGATGGATGTAAATATAATCTAACTTTTTTCCTTTCAGAAATTCGAGTCCGAGTACTCCGTCCTCGACACCATCATTACAAGTAGAATTTGATGATGGTAACAATGAGGAAGTCATACCTGAACTTACTGGTCGACGAATCTTCAATGTTGAATACTTATTTGAACAAATGAAGGCTGTGGATCATAGTCCTTTTAATTGCAGTTTTTAAGATATGGATTTTGTGAAGGAGTTGAGATCCGGATTCCAGTCAACTTTTCTGTTCATATGCAAAATGTGTGGCAAAAAAGAAGCATTTAAAAATGAAAAACTAGAGTCAAAAATTAATACAAATGTTGTTCAAGCAGTCGTATGTTCAGGTAGTGGCTTTTCCCAATTAGATGAGCTTTGCGCTCATTTAGATATACCATGTATGGCGGAGAAATCATTTGGGAAAGAGAATATGTTGCTAGGAGATGTTTTAAAAGATCTCTTTAAACAGCATGTATGAGGCAGGACTCGAAGAAAAACAGATGGCAATTAAAAAAGGAAACGTAGATGCTGATGGCGTTCCTAGCATCACTCTTGTAGCGGACGCATCATGGGGCAAGAGATCGTATCGTACCAGCAATTATAATTCTTTATCCGGGGTAGCGTGCATTATTGGGTATGAAACTAAAAAGGTTTTCTTTTTGGGAATACGGAACTCCTATTGTTCTGTATGCGCTGCTGCTAGTAACAAAAACGTAGAGGTCAAGAAACATAGAAATAGTGGCCAGCCCTCTAGTCGCCCGAGGCTTCTATTAAGCGCGTCGCCAAATCTTTATAAAGCCGACGCGCACTTGGCCCCATGGCCACAAGGTAACGCCAAACGCCGCAAACATGTAGCTGTTTCCTAGAACGGCATATTTGCGGCGCTTGAGGCTTTCGGCCGAGGATGCCGCAGCGCCAGCGGCGGCACTGGTGCTTGGAACATGGGACGGTGCCAGGGTATCAACGCAAGTAGAATCCCAAACTAGCGGCTGACCCATGCTCCAAGGCACCAGCGTCATTCCGTCAGGTCTCTTGCCGTCGTCCCTGGCCAGCCCGCTGGGTTCGAGGACTGCCGGCACTAAATAAATAATACGAAATACGGCAATGAGAATGAGCCCATCGCTCTAAAAGAGACTGAAGCTGCACCTTGTGGGTTATACATCCTCGAGGAACACCAGTATTTAGGCGCGAGTCCCGACGGAGTCATAGACAATGAAACAATTGTGGAAATCAAATGCCCAGCTTCGGCAGCTAATATGACGCCAACAGAAGCAATTTTAAAGAAAAAAAAACTTTCTGTGTGATGGACGAAAGTGATCTTCAGAAGATAAAATTGAAGCGAAACCATAACTACTTTTATCAAGTCCAAGGTCAATTAAATATTTCAAAAAAAAGATACTGTATCTTCTTGGTGTGGACTCCAAAGGGAATATTATTCGAAAAAATTGAAAAGGATGCAGGATTCTGGGACAGCATATTTAATAAAATGAGAAATTTTTATTGGAATGCATATTACCTGAAATAATAGATCCACGTCTACCTAGAAAGTTACCGATACGTGAGAGTTCTTCAAAATAAGCGCATTTTTATACTTTCATTAAAAATAAAAACACAACATTGTATGATTCAGTTTTATTTTATCCAATACACCCAATTTTCAACCTATCAAGTCTATGTTTATATGATCATCATTTTGATATCTGGTGGAACATACCCTTATTTGTCACCGAAGTAGTATATAAAATAAAACAACGGGATATCGATTTTAAAAGTAATCGGACCACGCCAAATTAAAATTACCGCCATTTTGGCCACCTATGACCGCTTGTCAGTATGGCCAAGTGACAGTTGATGCTATAACATTGATTTGACAGAGGTGACATAAAAAGTATCAATTTAAAAATGTTCGGTTGTATCTTTACACAAAACCGACTTATTTATTTTTACGAAAAAATTGGTCGCTGACTGACTGGCTTATTAAAAGCACAAAAGATACCGCTGGGTCGAAGTGCATCCGAAAGGGCACTCATCTAGATAAGATAAGATAAGATAAGACTGGCTTATTCGCTGATTAAAGGTATCTAAGCCTAAATTAGGGTTTTTTTCAATAACCATAGCCTTATGGAACAATAATTAAAGGAACCGAAAATTCATCAGTAATAGTAGGTATCAGAAACACGGTCGACGTAACTAGGTCGTTAAAAGTTACAAAATTGTTGTAACTACTCATTTTGTTGGCAAATCAAAACTTATAGCCTATACATATTATACTTTACGCCACACCTGCCAAAATGTGAGTTGTACCGCCCTCTACGCGTACGGTAATATGGTAATAATGTTTATATAATCTTGGTATGGAGATGTTCTACTGTTATATTTTACTTACCGCAAAAATTTAGCCGTTGTATGAAGATATTTTACTGCGATATTTTTACTGTGACGTCTCTAGCTAGCTCCGCCTCCCCGCTAGCGCGCTCTTGCTTTATTTATAGCGCCCTGTCTCATTTTAGGTGAAACAACAACATTTTAAACCGTTCGTTAGCGCGTGGTCTCAACTCGGAGTTGAGCGCTGCTTACTGCGGACTCTTGAGCGTTATTTTTAAATATGCGCCATCTAGCGGACGGCATTACACGTGCGTAGCCATTCAGCTTAGATAAACTTGCAATGAATGGAACTAGTGACTGACTTAAAATTGCTTTGTTTGATTTAGCTATTTTCGTGTTATGTTGTTGCAACGATGTATTTTATGCCTTCAAATTGATTAATATGATGATTTAGGACACTAAAATGCAACATTTTGACGAATTCAACGATACTTTTTTCATTGCGAGCCTAGTAGCGCCATCGCGAAATGCTTTCTGAACTACTACGATGTTTCCAAAGAGATATCGATCTATATTGGTCTATGATCTTTGTACGTGGTTACGAAAATCGATTTTTGAAGTTCGGATATCTCCATCTCATTCGCACTTATTGTTTATGGTACTCGAGCGACAGACAGCACGGCTAGCACGTGACGGCGCGCGAGCTCTCTCGATTTTTCTCGCACTATTCGTCTCTCTCTTATTAGAACACTTAGAAGAAGAGGTGTAGTGCGATAAAAATCGAGAGTATGTCGCGGCCGTCGTGTGCTAGACGTGCAGGGATATACGAACTTCGAGATTCGTTCATGGTAGCACTGTGGGCGTAGCATGGTTACCATTTTATCACTTATCGTTGTGGTAAAGACGCCCATCACGCTCTGACAAGTATGCGAGTGCAAGAGTGACGGATGCCTTATCCACAACGATAAGTGATAAAATGGTAACCGTGCTACGCCCGCAGATGGGTGTACACATATCATGATTTTTCAGCCCCAATTCATCAGAAGCTCACTAATTGCTATCGTCTGGAGGCATGCTGCGCTGCTGATCCAACCTCGGAATAAGGATAAGCATGGAAGACGCGCTAAAATAGGTGCAGAGACGTAAACCTGTACTGTACTTCCTTACGACATACTAACGCGGCAGAAAGAGATGTATATGCATTTGTTATTCCTCAATTGTGTAGGTTGTCACAAGTTTTATGCAAGTTTGGTCTTTGCTAGGGATGTTACTGTGTCGACTTGTTTATCGATAAATTATACAAACTAAATTGTAATTATATATGTAGTTTAATAAATAATGCACTGTGAAAAACGGTTTCCTTCAGTCGTCATAAAAACAAAATGCATAATTTTAAGTAGCCTACTTCCAGAAATCATACCAAAGTATTATCATAAGGAGACGCTACACGAGTGAAATCGGCAGGCCAGCATGCAGTCCTAGCTGAAGCGTGATTTGGCACGTGTCGATACCTGTCGGAAGCAGGGCTTCCAACCAAATCAAGGTGGTTTCTATGGAGTCCCATACTAGATTTCTCTGCATGCTAGGATCATCGTTCGTTCGTTCATCGTTCATTCTTCGTTGTCTATCAGCCCGTCTCTCAAACAACTCAAAAATTCAATAATCCTTTTTCTCAGGAACGCGTGGAGGTATAAAGTTGAAATCTAAATCAAATAATTAAATACAATCTCTTTGAGCTCAGCTAAAATCGAACTATATATACCGGCCATATTTTGCCGCATATTGCCAAAGAGTAAGATTGAAATTCATATGGTCTATGTAAAAACATTACTCACTCATACTTCTAGGTGTAACATTCATATTGATGTACGTCTTTGTAATGGCAGACAAATATAATGTGGGAAAAGCATCTGCTTTGAGTCGTCTCCATTTAAATTTCTTATGAGCTAAAAAAGAATCGGAAGTGAAATGTATTGAGCACACGTAACTATGGGTTTCCCATGTCCAAAGAAAAAGAATTTCTAGCATGTAGTAACCATTTTTGTTTAATTTCTCCATCCTTTGGGAAACTAAAATCAAAAAGTCAAGTTTTGTTAGGTAATTCCTAAATGTAACACTAAATTGTAAGTCTTCAATACATGGGACAACCAGAAAGCCATTTTGTTGTCATTCTTCACCAAACTTGTAATTTCGTATGTTCCAACACAGATTTTTCTATATACTGATAAATAGATCCATGTTAATATCGATAAGTTATTGTTCTGAGTTCGATAAAAACTAACACATCACTATGTAAATAAACATAAAAGTCTTATTTACTTGCCGATTTTGCACGAATAATTGAACATGATGATATTTACATACTACCAAACAAGATTACATATTTGATTTTGCTGGACTAAAAGAGATACAAAAGAGATACATTTGGCATTTCCCGAGTTAATTTTAGTGACAACCTACGAAAATGTGAAACCGAGTACGGATTGTTGTCTCATTCGCTCACGCCAACTATAGATATAATATATGAATAAGGTAGCTGTTGCCAAGCTTTTATTTTAGCCCTACCGGGTTGGATCCAACTGTCAAACGAGTTGTCCTGACTAATTGCACGCACATCGTAGTGATGCGCATAACCGATATATATTTAAAAGCAAACGTATTTTGTTCTGCTATTATAGCATGGCAACAATCCTAATCAGTCAGTCAACATGGCGGCCCAAGATGAAGTTGACGTATGTGAAAGTTGGGAGGATATGGACGAAATTGGCGTAAGTGTATTTGTCGCTCCACCGGGACATTTCTGACGTCGACGCCGGCCGCCTTACAGTCCTTCACACACAAGTTAATTTGTTTCAGTTAGACCAGAAGATCAAGCTGATGTCAAGTGCGTCCCCGCCAGTGAAAACTACGCTGAAAGGTTGCAAGGTTACGAACGTAATTGTAGAAGAGAGCACCTGTATTGGTTCTCAGTGCGTTATGCCGGAGCCAGCGATTCGAATTTTGAAGCGACCGTCGTCGCTCGCGAGCGGTCAGCTGAACGGGGAGAGAAGCGCGCGCCCAGTGAAGACCCTCCAACAAAGACAGAAGGAGTACGAAGAAGCCCGACTACGGATACTGGGCGAAGCGCGGAGCCCCGAAGACGTTATCGACGACAAGTAAGCGACGCGACTCGTACCTTCCTATTTCCTACCTATCCTAATCAGTAGGATTTATCTCTTAATTTATCTATGATTTATTTCAGTCTGAGCTGCCTGCAAGAGAAACTCCAAGCGAATAGCATTAGCGATAGCCATAACGGGAACAAAGTGAAGAATTGTCACAACGATAATGCCAAAGGGAAGGAGCGGAAGGTTCTAGTGAGGTTACCACCTGGAGCTACAGCGTCAGGGGTGTTCCCGTCCCCACCACCCCCGGGAGTGCTAGTTATAAGGACACCTCGCGGCCCTGACGGTACCAAGGGCTTCCAACAAAGGTAGCATCGACACATGACTTTCATACACTAATTTGTAATAAATTCCATCCACAAGGTAATATTGGCTTCACATGTCGTTCACAGTTCTTAACTTGTGTTTGGATGGACATTTCTTTGGTTTTCTGTTGGTTTGGTAATTTGTGTGCGCAAACTCCAGTGGTGCTACAGTGTTATGGTTTATGATGTGTAAATAATTAACTTTTCCTTGTAGTATCATGTTTTTTATACAGTGTTATATTTGTTTCTGTCAAATATGTGTGAGTGGCACTGAATATGTTAGGTTCTAACTGAACTTGTCTATTGGAAGTCACTGGTCAAATTAGAAATATTAATATGTGCCTTTGAACCGTGTCATTGGTCATTAACAATGCAGATAGGGTCATAACATAACACAAAAATTGATTGAGTATGTTGGAGCATACAATTATGAGAGGCACTGTTGTGCTGCCATAATGATAAGTGTACTTTTGTATACTTATATAAGAATTTGAATGTTTTTTACTAGCATCCCTGGAGTTATTTTTTTCAATTTATAAATAAATTTGAAGAAATATAATTAATTTTCGTTTCATAATTATACTATTAAATTATTTAATACTAACACAGAGATATCAACTTTCATAAAGGTAATTCATTGATTACCCTAGGGCAGAATGTGTAAGGTCACATTCCATACAACTTCACAATTATGAAACAGTTTTATATTATTAATGTTTTGTTTAATCCATCATCACATAGCAAGTAAAAATCAGGTGTTTTGTTAAAAATAATAATTCTCATTATTTATTTTGTGTTCAATTAGCTGAATGAAACAGTAATAATAATAAATTGTTTCATAACTGTCCAAAAGCATTTGTATGGTAAGATATCAGAATACCCTTAACACTTTTGCTGCCAAGAAACTGCAAACGGGATTCTCTGTTTGTAGAGAGTTTTGCTACTAAACATTGTTCTGCAGCATGCTATCCTCTGCACTGGTACGGCCCGAGTGTCCGCGATGCTGTGTGCAGCGTGCATATAAAACAAATGCTATTTATATGGACGCCCCATGCCCCACTCGTAGCAGTGTGCACTGAGGTCGTACACTTAGGATAAGGTTGGCTGAGAGTGTTAAGAATGGGAATTTTCGGCTATATCACCTACCTAGCCAGCATGATTGAATTCGTCCCTTACTAGCAAGTATGTAAGTGCGAAAGGAATGAATGCTTTATGTCCTACATAAACGCAATCATGCTAGCTGGACTGACCTTTCTTATATGCTATGTGCCAGGAGTCATAGCAATACTGTTCACTATCGCAACTTTCATCCCGACATTATAACTCGTTAAGTTCTCCTTTTAGATCAATAACTATCAAATTGTATAAGCAGTTTGGTTAACTCATTTACTGTCATGCTTCACTCGTCGTATTCCACAGCAGCTTAGGGCGAGTTGCACCAACTTACGATTTCAGAACGATCAACGTTAAGAGTCCGCAGTAAGCTCGGCCGAATTTCACCTTCCCATACAAACGTAGTTACGCTCTCATTTTGAAACTGCGTTTTGGATTGTTACGAAACTTTGCATATACAATGACATGAGGTATATCTATGTCTGTAAATAGTTTGTGTAGCTTCAGATACCATAGTAAAAAAATACAGCGAATTTAAGTTTTTCATACAAAACTTGTTGCTGCTGTATTTCGTTTTTTTTATAAACTTGAACCATATAAACTAATTTTATGATTCCAGTTTATAAAACAAACGAAATACAGCAAAAACAAGTTTTGTATGAAAAACTTAAATTCGCTGTATTGTTTTTACTTTGGTATCTGAAGCTACATAAACTAATTATAGACACAGATATACCTCATGTCATTGTATATGCAAAGTTTCGTTACAATCCAACACGTAGTTTTAAAATGATAGCGTAACTACGTTTGTATGGAGAATCGAGCTTACTGCGGACTCTTAAATATGGCGCCGGTAGCTGTCATTCCATAGAAACTTGTCATACATTCAGATGTTAACGAACTCCGCTTACGAACACTGACGGTCTGGTGCATCCCTTAATCTGTATGTATGTAGCGCAAATCGGCGGTAGCGCTCTGACACATGAGTATTGAGTATCGTGATTACCCATGAACAGGTTAACGAACTATGACATCGTGATGGAAGCAGCAAGTGAAAACTTTTCCCAAGACTAACACGTAGCATAACATAATTTCTTATTATGACACATGCATAAATTATGAATTGTGAATGAACACCAAGTGCTCACTGATGGGAACAATAATATTTATTGTAATATAAGTGAGATCTAGATGCCGATCTAGTATCAACATGTCGAATTGTATGTGCAACTTTACATTATACAATTATGTTTTACTTGAATGTGTTGTCTAATCTGAAATAATATGTTGTATGTTCAAATGAACTAGTGATGGGCCAAAATCATTGCGCCGGTCGGACCTCGCTGTAATACACGCTTCACTAAAGCGCGACTTTACGATATACCCCCACGTTATTGTGTTGACCCAACATTAGTTGATTGGAATCATTTATTAGTGTGTACTAAGGGCCACACACACTACACACTTGCCTGCATGTGCTCCCGCAAAATACAAATCAGGCCCGAATGCTAGTTCTGATATTCAGTTTAGATTTAATTGGTTCAAACACCTAATTTTACGATGAAAACGATGCTCTGATTTCTTTCTAAACCCCAGTGGCCGGCTGCACGAATCTACAAGTTATAATTTCATGGTGCTACACCAATGCTGCAGGGCTAACACAGGAAGGCCCGCGAGCTGTGTCGCGTTGAAAGACTATCCGCCTCTTTCTAAGCGTTCTGATTAGAACAGCACGTAGCACAAGACGGCGCGCGAGCTCTCAAGCTCTCTCGCACTATCCGTCTCTCTCTAATTAGAAAACTTAGAAAGAGACAGTGCGGTGAAAAATCGAGAGAGCTCGCGCGCCGTCTCGTGACAGCCGCGCTGCACGTCTATCATCGGACGGCCGCGACATACTCTCGATTGTTCATGCACTATATTTTGTTCTAAGTGTTCTTAATAAGAGAGACAGATAGTGCGAATCGCTAAACTTGAGTGGCAGTGGGCGGAGCACATTGCACGTAGAACCGATGGTCGTTGGGGCGGAAAGGTTCTCGAGTGGCGACCACGTACCGGAAGGCGCAGCGTGGGTAGGCCCCCCACAAGGTGGACTGATGACCTGGTAAAGGTCGCGGGAGTCCGCTGGATGCGGGTGGCGCAGGACCGGTCATTGTGGCACTCTTTGGGGGAGGCCTATGTCCAGCATTAGACGTCTTTCGGCTTATATGATGAGATAGTGGGAGAAAAATCGAGAGAGCTCGCGCGCCGTCGCGTGATAGCCGTGCAGGGCTATTTGACCAGTGTTGCCTGTGCCCAGTTTGACGAAGTTACAAGTTGCAAGTTAAAATTTTACATGTTTAAACCGACAACACTGGTTAAATGGGCAGTGTTGTCAATTTAGAGTTGTAGACTTGTAATATTGTAACTTGTAGCTTCGCAAAACGGGCCACTGGTGGCCATCAATTTTTATTGCGTGAGACCTCATTTCATTTATGGGTGAGGACCAAATTCTTGGCCAGTAGTTAGCCTGTTTAATTGGTAGCAGTTAAAAAAATCCGTTATGACAAATTAACCATAGAATTGTATGGCAAATTTTTGTGTCACAACGGAACTTTTTAACTACTACTGATTAACCAGGCTAACTACTGGCCAAGAATTTGGTCCTCACCATTATACTATACTAGCTTCCGCCCGCGACTTCGTCTGCGTGGACTCGGGTTTTTTTTTTAAATCCAGGCTATAAACTATCTTCGTGCAAAATTTCATTCAAATCGGTTCAGCCATTTAAGCGTGATTGAGTAACAAACATCCAAACATCTAAACTTTCGCATTTATAATATTAGTAGGATATTATTTGAGTTGACCGGGTTGCATCATAGCAATCTGTTGAAAAAGCGACTACCGTCCAAGGTTTAGATTCAAAATCCAATGACAGTTTTGTATTATGTCGGTCACCTTAAATTTCCACCATATGCGTGGTGTTGACCGGCGCACTGCTCGGGCATATAAGATCAAACAAATGGCAATCTATACTTAATATTATATATGCGAAAGTGTGTCTGTCTGTTACCTCTTCACGCTTAAACCGCTGAACCGATTTATATGAAATTTGGTATAGAGATAGTTTGAGTCCTGGCGAAGGACATAGGATAGTTTTTATCCCGGAATTCACCCCCTGAGGGAGTGGAATGGGAAGTGAAAGTTTGGAGCTACGATATAAAGGAGTTCCGCGCGGACGGAGTCGCGGGCTGAAGCTAGTGTATAATAATGCATGTATAAAAATATACATAAGGTGCGCATTTTCATGCGGCTGTTCATGACGCGTAACGCTACTGTCTATAAAAAGGCATTACAGTATTGTACTCGCATACATCGCGTCCTATAACTATAAATTGTCCAATTTATGATGGCTAGACTCTTAGGGGCGTTGCTACCCTGGGTACCGGTGACGTGAGTTTTATAGTGATGTATCGGTTTTCTAACTAGTGTTGCCATGATATCCTATCCTATACTATATATGTTTGTGCTATCAGGTTCTCGAAAACCGACGAGGAGGAATACGGGTTTACGGGGGCGAGAAATCGATCGATATTAGTATTCTCAGTGTTTCCCTTATTTTCACCCAAACAGAGCGAGCTCGGTCGCCCAGGCACTGTTTTTAAAACATCGTAAAATGGTAAAATAAGAAATCAGAACTAGTGTTTGCACCAGTGGCCCTTTTCACGTAGCTACAAGTTGCAATTTAACACTTTCACTGCCAGGGACCCCCCTAGCGGGAGCCTACGAGCACCATGGAATCGGATACGATTACAGCACGTAGCGATTCTTGGCAGTGAATGTGTTAACTGGCTTCAGTTAAACCGCCAGCGCCGATGGGCTCGACCAATAACGGCAGAGCTTTAAGCTCTAACTTCGAAGTTCGGTTACCTCCATCTCTATATAATACACTCGCACTTATATTAGTCGAGTGACAGGGATGCGTGTATACGAACTTCGAGTTTCCACTTTCGTGGTAGCGCCGCTGGCCTTTTGACCAGTTGAAAAATTGTTATTTGTAACTTTGTGAATTGACCAGTTGAAAAATTGTTATTTGTAGCTTTGTGAAACGGGCTTCAGGCCATATTAACGATAGTCTTTCTTTAAAAACACTAGAAATATTCAATTGTACACAAGTTTTAATGAATTTTTCATTATCCAATTTCATTGATGATTATGTACCTAATTTATTTAACAATGTGTGCATACAATTAATAGAATAATTGTCGAAATTATAACCTTTTTATATCCCATTTTTCTACATTATACATTATAGTATATTTTTTAGAATAAGGTACTTGCTAATTGTATATTTTTAGCATATTATTTTACTGTGTTAAGTTTTGATGATGCTCATGGTTGGTTTGTGTCAATTTTGTGCACTAGGATACTATTATAGCTATTATGTCCACTACATCGAGCATACCTTTTGTACACGCCACTTATTATAATTGGGATCCTGCATGTATTCAAGATGATAGACTTCGTCAAAAATATGTGAACAGTTTTGAACCTTACGGGTATTAGGCGAAAATTGTGTACATATTTTTAGACCTGCGGGGCATAAACTGGGGTCATGTAGGCGCGACAAGCCATCACATATCTCTGTCGTACTTTATTATTTAGAAAGGGGAGAGACTTTATTTTTCGAATGATTAGTCACTAGTCAGTTACGCAGGCCTCGCGGTTGTATCGCCTAGTGTACACTAAAAGTTTTCCCCAAACGATGCGTAAAAGTTAATGGATTGAGAAAATAATGCGTTAGTTAAATAATAGGAAAATATTATATATTTATTTAACTTTTATATCGTTTAGGAAAAAATACATGTGTGTCAGGAAAAAAATACATGCGAGTGTCAGACAAAAAATACATGCGAGTGTCAGGAAAAAAATACATGCGAGTGTCAGACAAAAAATACATGCGAGTGTCAGGAAAAAAATACATGCGAGTGTCAGGGAAAAAATACATGCGAGTGTCAGGGAAAAAATACATGCGAGTGTCAGGGAAAAAGTTCATGTGGTGCTAACCACTGGCTGACAAGACTCGCCGACTGCTGTCCCGCTCGCACTGTGCTGTTTAGAAAGAGGACGGTAGATTTCACCGTGTCGCTTCAGCTGCTGTGCTAACCCCCACAGTACCTTTTCACAAACACGCGAAGACATTTTAACCTATTCACCGCCAAAAATGACCATTCACGTCATCGGAAAATCGTGCCAATCGTGCCCCTGACGCCAGAGCCATAAACAATCCAAACATTTTAAGAGTTCTAAAGTGGTTTTTATTAGTTTTTGGCCGGTCGTCATTGGACGTCGGTGGCCATAAAATAAAGATAATAATACCATTATAAGAGTTCTAGAAGTGGTTTTTATTGGTTTTTGTACGGCCGTCATTTGACGTAGGTGGCGTCTGTGGCGGCGACTCTCATCGTCAGCTGGCGGTGAAAAGGTTAAGTTTTTTACAAACAACTGTACACCTTAAGTAAATAACAGCAAGGTTCAATTTACCGAAAATCCAGTCTTGCAGGATCCTGAACTTTTTAATTTGCGATTGACACATACTGGTCGTGTTAGCATTAAGAGTGACTGAGGTGCATGAGTTTTGGTCAGAATTTGATTTGGTTTTACTAGCTGTGGTATTGTCGTTCAGAAAAAATCTTTTAAGGCCATAACACGGGTTGCAATTTGTCATAACAACCGATAGGACGCAGGTATACTTGGAAAGAGACCACAATCGTTCAATTAATTGCAAGGTGCATGTGATATTGCAAGGTGCGTAATGGCCTATAGGTACAAGGTACACATACAATCTAAATGTATATTTATCATGATTCAAAATGATTGTTAAGTTAGTACTTACGCTAGTTAACTAGGTAATGACGTAGGTAATACTTACTCGACTGTTTTATATGCTGCATTAGGGCTCGGGACAGATGGCGTGCTCTCGTTTCGGAGGCCAAGACCCTCTCTGGGTCCCCGAGCTAAATTGGTTAGTTAGGGCTCATGGAAATCTATAAATGTCGGAAGTGTCAACATGTATTTTCCATTAATTATATTTTTAGTACTAAAAAGTAAATTCAAATGCATAACGTTTAGTTTTTGACGTTAGAATGGAGCCTGTTACACGTTGAAATTTAAATGTGTTGTATTTCAAAAAACGCGTACATAGGAATCGTCCTCGGACAGTACTGTCGTCCCTAAGGGCTCGTTTACATTAGGCCGTAAGCAAATCTTGGCGCTGTTGACCTTTGATCTCGTCTGTCCATCCAATGTAAACCAGCTCTTACTGGCGTCTTTTGGAATTTAGTTTTTGAACAAAATATACATTTTGAAATGAAACATTTATAAGACTATAATAATCCGCCTATTTCTCTCAAAATTCATTTAAAAAGTGGCATTAGTAAACTTGCACAATTCATGATTGATCTGAGGTAAGATAAAGAAAAACAGCAAGAGCAATAGTTCTTATACAGGGTGTACAGCAAACACCCTGTATACTTGGCGAGTTTTCAGTGATATAACGCTGTCTTTTAACTGTTTAATTAACCAGTCGATTGGCAAGGCTATGTTACCGTTACGTCTCCCAGTGTCCCAAAACTTGGAAGCCCTCGACCGTTGATGAATTTTGCAAGCTTTTGGCACTGCTTAGCTAGTGTGATCGCGTTTATGTAGGACATAAGGCATTGGTCCCTTAGATCCCAGCAAGTATGTACCTAAGTGCGAGAGGGACGAATGCTTTGCTTAGGCTGGTAGCGACTCCGATTGTCATCCCGGCCACAGCTTGTAAAGTCAAACTAAAGTCTGACCAGACTATACCAATTTTAGCATAAGTTTACAAAAACTCTTGAGGATTGTGATATAGAGAATAATCATCTTGTTGCGAACCTTTCTGTTTATAATAAAATGACAAAAAGTGGATATTTTGTATCATTAGCAATTTTCCAATTCCCGAATATTATTTGGTCAGTCAGTAGGCAATAATGTTGTGATACTGGATCTACAATATCTGTGCACCTCCCCTCGCTTCCCCTTTACCTCCCCGCGCGCCCTATGTGCGCTTCACACCGTACCCAGAGCGCCGATATGACGTCACGTGGCCGAGTATTATATTGTGGTAGTACGCCTATAACAACTAAGTAAAGATGTCGCGATCTGAGCCAGTATCCGCGATATGCGATTTGTCAAAAGGGGACATACAGTCAGCAGCAGAAATAGCTACGCAAAATAACGCTCAGAATGATCTAGACAGTCCTTAAACGTCTGCTAGACGGTCGCCACGCCCCTCCGACCGAGCGACCTTGGTCCGGACCGACCGTGTACACAGTTGTTTGCAGAGCCGTGTGTAGGTAATTTTGAGCACTTGACCCGTGTAGCTACTTTTGCTGCTGACTGTACCTGGGTTATACACAGATTTAGGTTCGTGTCTTTCCTCTGGAGTCCAGAGTTTTGAGTCTAGACATTGTACTCTAGAAATATGGTTTTGCAAAAAAATAATGTTTAATAGCGTTTTTTTTGTTTATTTCATTATAAAATGTTGTTCTAAGATTCAATCAAGAATCCAACAAACTTTCCACCCAGAAGTAATTATATAAATTTAAATTAAGCATGCGTTGTATTTTTTTGTCTGATGTAGTAATGTATCTTAATATTATAGAGAACATGTAAATAAACCAAAATAAAGATAAAACGTCTCTTAAAAAGTTTCTGACTTTCAGAAGAGAATACTGACCTTATAATTTTTTTGATGTCTGAAATTTTTTTGCCTTTTGTCTCTAGGTTATACTATAATTGATAATACTTATATCCGTTACATAGAAAAAATCTGATAGGTATAATAAATTCTGAAAGTAAAATTAACGCACCTGTCCACAAAATTTCACGAGAATCGGTAGAGAAATGCGACCTGTAGGTAGAGGAAGAACCGTACAGAGCGGGAAAGCGGATGTCCGCTTTCCCGCTCTGTACGGTTACGTGTAGCTTGGGTCAAATATAGTTTGTAGGTATGTACCTACAAACGATATTTGACCCAAGCTGAAGTTTGAAACTTCGCTTCACTCTCTCGTTCTATTAATATGGGATAAAACGTTATTTATATGCAAGCTCGTAACTACTAATCACAGGAAATACGATTATTTATTAAGTCTGACTCGTGAGGCGTAAGTATACTTAGTAAGAAGAACCTCCTTGACGACTTCCTAATTTTACTTACCTCCGAAGATGATGTTTTAGATAAGGCTCGAGTTATGAAATATTTGTCGGTTGTTTATAGGTTGTGTCGCGATTTCACTGATAATAACCGGATTGATTTTGTTTATTTTTAATTAGGTGGATAGGTAGTTCCGTAGTTCTTTATCTGTTCTATTCTATTGGGTAAGTACGTGGAGAGTTTTGTATTGATACGTGCGCGGTATGCGCGGTGCGAGAGGGGTGACAGCGCCAGTCAAATTGGCACTTCGCACTAATAGCTTTTACATCACACAAATATAACACTGCAACATTCACTTAGTTAAACGGTAGGTAATCGACAAGAGAGGTATTATTTAGCCAGTGTAAATATTATGGGGCTTCTAAACGGGCAACGTTTTTACGGCAATGTGTGGCCGGCAAGTATGTGAATCTGGCTCTAGTGCACACAGTCAGCGTAAAGTCTAAAGTGGGGTTTACACGGGCGACTAAAGCCGCACTAAATGGCAATTCGGCGTGACTAATTGCAGCTTTAGTCACCCGTTTAAACCGGACTTAAGACAGCAATAGTTGCAGGAAAATGTGTCCCGTTTAGAAGCCCCATTAATAAACT
Organism: Epinotia bilunana; assembly: GCA_947049275.1. Taxonomy (NCBI): domain Eukaryota; kingdom Metazoa; phylum Arthropoda; class Insecta; order Lepidoptera; family Tortricidae; genus Epinotia; species Epinotia bilunana. Next base: position 4,917,069 of record OX346264.1, read on the forward strand.
TTGTTCATTTAGAATTTGAAGTTTCGTATTGAAGATAGGTACTTATACTTAAGTACTCCATTGGCTCAGTGTCAGCGTTCCAGCGACCTTAGGTACTACCTTGGAGCAAAGATTATAGACCAATAATAAAGACCTTTTCTCTCAATAATCTTTGCTTGGAGGTAGGGAATGCAATCTCGCGAGATTTCAGACCTAGCCGAGATTTCGCGAGATTGGGTGTTTTTCTCTGAAAACGTATGACGAAAAGCTATGAATTCAATATGTCAAGCTATTCAATATGTCACATAAAAATAAAAACTGCATAGGTATAAGTAGTTGTTTATCCGTTTTATTTCAAAATACAACACGAAATTATTTCACCAATATTTTACGCATTACTTATACCAATAATGTCACCCCAAAGGCTATGGAGAGGGCTATGTTGGGATTTTCTCTGCGTGATCGCATCAGAAATGAGGCTATCGGCAGCAGAACCGGTAACCGATATAGCCCTCCGAATCGCTAAACTTAAGTGGCAGTGGGCGGGGCATATAGCACATATATAGAAGCGATGACCGTTGGGGCGGAAAGGTTCTCGAGTGGCGACCACGTACCGGAAGGCGCGGCGTGGGTAGGCCCCCCACAAGGTGGACTGATGACCTGGTAAAGGTCGCGGGTTGCGCAGGACCGCACTTTGGCACTCTTTGGGGGAGGCCTATGTCCAGCAGTGGACGTCTTTCGGCTGATATGATGATGGTGGTACCAATAATGGACTTATACATTCTTTTTAATGCTCAGGCTGAGTCGTACGGGCAGCTAGTTTTTATATGTATAAAGGGAACCCTTCTATGTCGCAATTTAAAGATATTAATAGGAAATCGTAAATATAAATATAAACCTACCAATGCAATTGAAACGGCGTAAGGCAAACTAGTCCCATAATTATGCACGATATAAAACGAAACTAGTTTCGAGTTGTTCTCAGTTCTCATAATAACTCGTGCGCGCGGTGTTGTTTTCGATAAGAAGAGTTAAAACACTAAATAATCTACCCAATCATTCGTTTCTTAAGGCTGGTTTCCACTTTGATTAGTGCGAGTGCAGGTGCGTAGTGCAGCTGATTAGTGACTAGGTGTGGACAGCGACTGATTAGTGCAGGTGATTAGTTGGCTGTGTAGTAAAGTGAATACTTAGGAGCGCGTTCTATTTTTTTGCGAGTGGACTGCGAGTAGCCACGCCCCGCGCGCCCTCCCTCCCCCTCACTCGCAGCGTGCCTGCCACTAAACACGTGTGGACACTACTCGCACTACACACCTGCACTCGCACTAATCAAAGTGGAAACCAGCCTTTAGTGAAAAGTATTTCGAATATCGAATTCGGAATTGTTAGCGAGCGTTTTTGAAAATAACTTATCCGATTTTATTATTATTACGAACAAAACAAAAGCTTGACGAAGTGAGGACTGTTTTTTTTAAACTTTTTAATAATGGCGGGCATAGAGGGCTTGAGTGATCACGATAAAGCCGTGTTGAGGAGTATATTCGATCCCACAGCCACTATAGCTGACGTTGATGTGAATCAGGACACATTTGCTGAGGAAGATGATGGTAGGTGGCCTTAGATTCCTTTAAGTAAAATTTAACCTTGCAAGGTTATTACAGGAAATAAATAAGGTGCGGTTATATTGTGGATTTCAAATGTCGATCAACAAGTATATTTCTGGTCATCAAGCTTCAGGCGTGAATTATACAGATACGGTACGCCGTATCTGTATAATTCACGCCTGAAGCACATTACGATGTGAAAGCGCGGCGCTGCGCGCTGGCGTGGAACAGATACGGCACGGACTCGATTAAAGTTATATAGAAGTGGCGAAGAGACGTTACGATGCGCCATTATATACAGGCTGACTTCGTTACGATTGCGATAGCACTTGCTCTTTAAAAGACGAAGATGCGCTAGCTTTGCTGCAACTCATCAATGTACGTTTTGGAGCGGCATCATGCCTGGGCTGCGCCTGCGCCGCGGAAAATACCTTAGGGCTCGTGTATACGGTGCCGCTTCCGCGCCGACACCGCACCGCCGCCGCACGGGCTCGTGTACACGGTACCGCCTCCGCGCCGACACCGCACTGCCGCCGCACCGTACTCGCGCCCTTACGCGCCGTCTCTGTATAATTCACGCCTTAGGGTGATATCCACCAGAGCTATGAGAGGTTGCGAGGCGGTAAACAAGGAAAAAATGGCCCAAAAGAAAGCGATGCTCGAGTGCCGCCAGCCACGCTATTGGTGGTTTTTTTTTATCCTCGTTTACCGCCTCACAACCTCGCACAGCTCAGGTGGATACTGACTTAAGTATACGTTAGCTATTGGTAGTTACTCGCATTTGTTTGAGGGCGCTTTAAATATAGGAAAACGACAGGTCAAATAAAATTAATTGGAGTGTATTTTTAAAATCGTTTTTCCCTCACTGCCTCGGAAAGCCCTCTTTTGTCCTTTAAAACCAGTGGGCAAAAATTTTATCCACTAGTGGGGAAAGTAATTTGACCTTGGAGCGTGTTTAAGTAGCTTTTGACAGATGGGTCAGGCCGTAGATTTTGCCACAAAGAGCGCAGCGGTGACGTAGAGTTTTCTACGAACCGGATGCACAGAGTGACGCACAACGGAAACGCAAAATAATTAAAGTGCGCGCAACATGTGGGATTCTTACATAAAATATTTGGAATTAATATATAATAATAGTAGATTGTGAACCGAGGGAAGAAAAACCCCATTACAGACGAGATATTAAAGGTACTGGAACGAAGTGAGAGCGCCAATAGGTCGTGGATGGAATGGGTTGTTTCAAACGAGTAAAACACTATACCTACACGTTTGATTTCGAATATGAGGAAAGTAGAACAGACACGATGTTAGGAAATATCATACATTATAAAAATGCGCCCAAGATCACCAAGAGACTCCATACTAAATAGTAGAAATTACCTATCAGTATACTATTATTAAGCCTCAGGATTTTCATCATAGTTAGGTTAGGTCAGGTACAAAATAAAATGACGAATTTTGGTATGGTATGATTTTTTTTATTACTTTACGCAAAGACTGAATTTCTTGGATTTCTCTGCCGGAGTCAAAGGCATCTTGAAAGTAAATATAATAATTGTAGCTTAGCAAAAAAAAACCACCTAAAAACCGCAAATCTAAGCATTGTATGTGTGCACACCTTTACTAAGTAGCGCAGAGTAGCATACAGCCATTCTGCGTAACGTGACGCAGATAGAATCAATCTTAACTCGATAAATACACTGTTTTTTCCAGGTTTCTTTGCCTTGAAAGATTACACACACTTTACTGAATAGGGCACAATAACAATAACAAATATTCATACAAAACTTACCTTGAAATCTTAAAAAATGCACTCCACGACAAACTGGTTACCTTCCATTTTTTGCCAAAATTGACAGCCTACTGACAAAAATATAGCCGCTACCGCGTCATTGACCATTGACAAGGTAACTTTGGTGTTGTCACTACTGTAATACAAACACTGCTAATGTTTAACTCCACAAAATGGGGAGATGTTAGTTACGCAGTCAAAGTAGCGCAGAAAAATGGTTTTGTGTGTGTTTTTTTTAAACGTGTGAAAATTAATGCACTTTCTTAGGAAACATGGAACGATATTTAAAAAGCGGCTAGGTAACTATTTTTTCATAACGTCAAATCAAAAAGATTATCAAAAATATATTTTTTTCTAATTTTTCTGATTGAGTAAAGTACACTACTACCTAAGCGGATTCGCGTTTTTTATGAAGTTTTCGACGTTTTTCATGAAAAAATATTGTGTAACTTCCCAAGTTTATGGATTTATTTTAATATCTTCAGTGACCAAGGTTCACCATTTCTTAGGGAATACAATGCTGTGGTTGAGAAATTAATATTACGTATTAAAGGTTTAAAAAAAGGAGCGGAGAGTTAGGTTATACCTTTTGTGGCAAAATCTACGGCCTGACCCAGATAACAAAACGTAAAACGCTCATTATAAAAAAAACACAGATGCATTTCTGTTGCCGCTATAAGAACAAATACCTACTTAGTTAAAATAATTTAAGAACTTTTAAAAAATTGCTTGTTGCCTTCATCAGGCGCTGGGTCTCAAAATGTATGGGAAAACTAAAATCAGACTCGCACTTGACCAAAATTCTACTTGATATTACTTAAAGTTATTATAATTGTAAAAAAAAGTAAATAAAGTTGTTTTGCATGTTGCACTTTCCTCGCTACAGTGACGTGAAAAGTTTTGTGTTACACACGGGTGCAAATGTATTTTACTTCTCGTGTGTTGAAACACCCCAACTACCAAAGTAGTCATATAAGATTGAGCTTATTCCGCTAATAAATCATATAAAAGTCATGTTAACGTGAATTATACAGCACCTGTCGTATAAAGCCAGCTTATGCAGCTTTTTAGTTACTCAGCATATCAGTCATACTATGGTGCTGAGTAAACGTTTACTCGACTTGCTTATATGACTAATAAGTCATATAAGAAATGCATAATAAGTCACTTTTATACGAGGCTTATATGACTATTTAGTCGAGTAACAGTCACTTATATATCTGACTAACGACATGTCAAGTGCAGTCGAGTAAAAGAGATGTAGTTTGCTATTATATGACATCATGTAACTTAAACAGCACAATAGCTGTAAATGTTACATGCTGTCATATCAACGCGAATTATAGATCATGTTATATATGAGTATCTTATTCAGCGATGTCCGACAAATTTATAATGGCGCTTGGACCGGTAAACTTGCTATATAAGATGCGATTATATAGCTTAATAACTGGATAAATGCCGTATAACAGCAGCATTCAAGAAAATCAACAATATTAATTAAATTTATAATTAATTAACTAAGAATTACAGTGGCGCATTAAATATTTACTATTAAAGATAGTTTACTTTATCAATAAACTTACCTTCGCGATACATTTCTACCATACGCCAAACTTATAAGCATTCTTAATAAAAACATGAAAACTATTAGTCATATAAACGTGCTGATTACGTTTATATGACTAATAGTAAGAGCTAAAAGGTTGCCGCAGAAACGTTGCCGCAACCATTATATGACGAAATTTTGCTAGTTGGGACTCGCTACGCTCAAGATTCTATTTTAGAACCCCTCGCTTCGTTCGTGGTTCAAATATAGAATCCTTTCGCTTGCTCGTGTTTCATCATGGTGGATTAAAACAATACTTACCGTCATCCAATGCAAACCAATTAAATTCCTTTTCATTTTTTTATATTGTGTTGTTTAGTTGCCTAGGATGCGATTACTCCACAAATATGTCATATAAGTGGAAGTTATAGATCAAATCAGTCATATAAAAGTCGTATAAGTTGCTAATATACAGCTAAATTGTCATAAGATAGTCACGTCGGTGATTATTATAAAATCTATAAGTGGCGGTGGTTGCAGTTATACAACTTTTATATGACTGAAATGCTGAATAAAATGGGCCCAAATCGCGTTATATAAACGTGCTGATTACGTTTATATGACTAATAGTAAGAGCTAAAAGGTTGCCGCAGAAACGTTGCCGCAACCATTATATGACGAAATTTTGCTAGTTGGGACTCGCTACGCTCAAGATTCTATTTTAGAACCCCTCGCTTCGTTCGTGGTTCAAATATAGAATCCTTTCGCTTGCTCGTGTTTCAATTCCACACTCGCGGGTAAAATACAACTTTGCACCCTTGTATAACAAATAACTATTATTTTCACATTGCATATTCCTGTCATAGAGCCAACTACTGACGCCGAGAAGCAGTCAGTACAACTGTGCGCCCAAGGCGTGCGTCTAGCCAACGAGGGCAAACTAGACGAAGCCCTAGAAGTCCTAAATAAAGGCGTCGAGACGGCCCCGGAACGCGCGGAACCATACAACGATAGGGCTCAGCTGTTGCGGCTCATGAAGAAAGATGATGGTAAGATGTGGTAGAAGGATGAGTAAACAGGACGGAGGTACGTTGGTCAGTAGAGGTATCAAGACTTCAGAGTCTATGTAGAATGAAAAGTTATGACAACAAATTATATGAAAAAGGAAAATGAAAAATAGTTTTATTGGGTTTTTAAGTCCGCAGTAAGCTCGATTCTCCATACAAACGTAGTTACGCTCTCATTTGAAAACTACTTTTTGGATTGTAACGAAACTGCATGTACAATGACATTGAGGTATACTCGTGTAGTCTGTAATTAGTTAATGTAGCTTAAGATACCATGTAAAAAAATACAGCGAATTTAAGTTTTTCATACAACACTTTTTTATGCTGTATTTAGTTTGTTTTAAAAACTTGAACCTTATAAGCTAATTACAGACATGTACATAGATTTACCTCATGTTATTGTATATGCAGTTTCGTCACAATCCAACACGTAGTTTTATAATGAGAGCGTAACTACGTTTGTACGGGAAGGTGAAATTCGGCCGAGCTTACTGCGGACTCATAAGACGCAAGTATATAATTCAACTTAATTCAACTGAAAAACCCTTACAGTGCAGCTTTTTTAACCATTCTACAATTGCTATCCTACAGGCTGTATGCGTTTGAAGTCCTGTCACGCTCTGACAAGTATGCGAGTGCGAGAGTGACGGATGCCTTATCCACAACGATAAGTGATAAAATGGCAACCGTGCTACGCCCGCTGTACTACAAGTATGAACTTTAATTTTATTGGGGGTTAAATTAACAAAAACCCACAAAACTTATTATTTTAACTATATCTATTCTGTACTTATTTCTATCTAGCAACAAATTGTTTCCTAGCGAACATACATTTACAAATAGGTACAGATACAACTTTCATTTCTCCTACGGGTTTCAGTTTGTGGTTCGTAGCTTTGTGCAGTTTGACAAGAGTTTGTGTACAATATACAATGTACGCATGTTCACATTCTTTATACAATACAATAGTGCAGTGTACTAGGGTCACATGTGCTGTAAGAGTGCTTAGTACCAGGACAGGCGGAGAAGAATTTATTTTGTTTGCATACAAGGGATCAGGCTACTAGGAGCATATAAGTTAGAGTGCTTAGTTAGTGCAAAATAAAATCTTTGGGCATTTATTGTCCTTTTCGGTTACCAGGGGTACATAGGTTATAAGTAGGTTGGTTAATTCTAGTGTGTGTATGAGATATTTGGTTGTGTAGTGTGTGGTGCGACACATCATTATTATCATTAATCATTTGCCTAAAAAATATAAGATCTAGTTTATAATAAGGAAAAATAAGATCATCCTACTAGGAACATATAGTTCGTAGTTAACCTTCCGGTCCTTGGCTGCAGAGCGGTTATTTTATATCTATGATAGCCAAGACATTTTAGGGTGTTAAGTGACACATGGCAGTAGGTACTAGGGGGACAAAGTTAGGAGATTAGATTATTATTAGTAGGTAGGAGATTGTTATGGAATGATTAAATACATAAGTACTAGGCACACATAGAACACTAGGAGTTAATAGTACTTGTTTTGAGGTTTAGATACCTGCTGATGACGCTACGACGATGACTACGACTGCGATACATTTTGAGTAAAATGATTGTATGTTGTACTAGGTACAATCACTTTTGTTGTCTCGGCTCGTACTGCTGTGACTGGTACTGCCGTCTTTTCTGATATGGGTCTCCTTCTTCAGTTGTTCTATCTGATTCTAGTGATTCGCTGTGTACCAGAATAGTATGGGATGTGTCTGTTTTTCTGAGGTAGATCTTGCCGTAGCTTGTCCAGCAATATTTAAAGATTTTCTCTTTTTTAACTCGCGGGCTAGGAAATGGAGCCTGGCTGCTAGTGGGGTGAGGTGCTCAGCAACGTAGATAGGGGTCTCCCAGGTGTTTAGCGCATAGATTTTCAGTGTTTTAAGTTATATGCTTTGCAGTTTTAAAGCACGTCATTTTTGATGAGAGTAGACGTGGTTTCTAAAATAATAGTTGACGTCTTGGGTTGCTCCTTTTTATTTTGAATTCGTTAGATGTCCTTAATTTCAGAATTGCTAATGGGGGACGCTATTATGTTACTGAGTTGAGTGGCCATCACATGGCCACAAGGTTTTCTTTACTTTAATTTTTATGATGGGAACGTTTTTAATTTCGATTGAGGTTTTACGTCCGTCTTTGTAGGTCCAAAATTTTGCTTCCTAGTGTGGCGGTGTATTTACGGTCCGCCGCAGCGTCAAACTCTAATTTATCGAATTTTAGTCCTCATATTGGGTTGCTAGGAAGGACATTGAGTCCTCGATGCTGCGGTTTGTTTGTATTAGGTCGTTAAGTATTTGTGTAGGTATTCTTTTTTATTTCAGTCATCTGAGTTCCCAACATACCAACATAATCTTTCTTCTTTGCAATGCTCAAAAGCACTTTCTCGTTGCCGTTTCTGTCCTTTGTGGCGTAGTACTCCTGGCAAAATACGGTTTTGAAAAACATTAATTTATAATAGCGTTTTTTTGTTGATTTCATTTGAAAATGTTATTCTAAGATGATTTAGGCAAGAATCCGACAAACTTTCCACCCCGAAGTAATTGTGTAGATTTAAATGATGCATGCATTGTCTTTTTTTGTACGATTTATCTTGAATATTATTGGTACAGCAAATGTAAATGAACCAAAATAATGACAAAAATATATATTAATATTTTTTCTGACTTTTCAGAGGCTAATTAATTTATCATTTTTTTGATGTCTGAATTTTTGTCGGATTTTCTCGCTTGGTAACAATTTAATTGATAATATATCCGTTACGCATAAAAAATAAGCTACTTATTATAAATTATATCCAAAATATACATATTTTCCATACAAGTTGTCTTAAAAAGAGGCACCAGCCTGAATGTGTAAAGTGTTTGAGCTTTTGAATAAATCATTTTCATTCGTCAATGTCAGTTCATTGACTGGACTATATTGTGTGACGTATCGGTTCTCAGGTGTTGTTTCAGCTGCCAAGTTAGACTCCGAGAGTGACTTTTCTAACTCCATGTTACCAGGCATTTATAATTTCAAAGAAGTATATATCTCTGTCTTACTACTTACTTACTATTTTGAATACCGTGAAGAGCCTGGTTAGTACCGAGATCACATCGAATAGACAGAGCTGTTATTCGCTACGCGCTAAAGCGGCTCACCCCGCCGGTCACCCGTCACGAAACTAGACCTCTGCCTACGCTTAGTTACTACGCATCGCGGTGTCAAGATATATTTGTGGGTGAGCGTTGAGGTGAGCTTAAAACAAGTTACAGAATAGGGGGGCAGGTACCTAAAGCAACGACGGCGCGGGTCAGTCTGTGGCTGGGTTATATATGTTTGCTATGACTAGCGAACTGCAGTTATGAGTGCTTCCGCGCAAGTCCCGTTAAACTATTGATCCCGGTAGTTGTTTATGACAGCAGTGCCTAGTTTCCTTAGTCGATGGCGGCTTGAGAACTTCACAAGTTGCACACTCACTTAACATAAAGTTTGTTCCCATTGAGGTGTCTATTCTCCCCTCGGAGTTGAAAGGTCACATGGCAGTCGCTTCCGCAAAGACTTGCCTACGATAATTCTTAAATCAAACAGGACAACGACTTATCATTGTCCTGTTCACACGAATAGTAGGATTAATCTTAATTACTTAATCCTACTATTCGCTTCAATAAGCGAGCTAAAGGATCGTTTTATAATTTCAGAAGCGATGGCGGACTTAGACCGAGCTCTCCAGCTAACGGAGGGACGTAAAAACAAGGCGCGTGCACTGGCGCTGTGTCAACGCGGCTTGTTGTTGCGCAAGCGCGGCGCGGATGCGCGCGCGACGTTCCTCGAGGCGGCTAAGCTTGGCAGCGGGTTTGCCAAGAAGCAGGTCTGTTGATTTTTGAGGACTTGCCTACGCCTTACAGCGGTGTACTATAGGCGAGATGCTGCGTTCTGGTCTCTCGGTTACACGATAAATCTGGGCAGAGCTTCAGTGATTATTTATGCGACGGATGCGCTGCGCAGCGAAAACGTTGCATTGTCCCCGGGGGAGACCATCATGAGATTCATGAGTGGTTAATACCTAACTGACCGCTTCCGTGCTTTGGAAGACAGGTTATGCATTTACGCGTTACACGTCCCCGTCTTCCTAATACCTAATATTATAAATGCGAAAGTTTGACTGTTTGTTACTTAATCACGCTTAAGAGTCCGCAGTAAGCTCGGCCGAATTTCACCTTCCCATACAAACGTAGTTGCGCTCTCATTTTAAAACTACGTGTTGGATTGTGACGAAACTTTGCATATACAATGAAATGAGGTATATCTGTGTCTGTAATTAGTTTATATGGTTACAGTTTATAAAATAAACAAAAAACAGTTTTGTATGAAAAACTTAAATTCACTGAATTTTTTTACTATGGTATCTGAAGCTGCATTAACTAATTACAGACATAGATATACCTCATGTCATTGTATATGCAAAGTTTCATTACAATCTAACACGTAGTTTTAAAATGAGAGCGTAACTACGTTTGTATGGAGAATCGAGCTTACTGCGGACTCTTAAACAGTTTAACTGATGTGAATGTAATTTTGCACGAAGATAGTAAAAATAGTAAAGTAATAGCCTGAATTAAAATATAGGATAGTTTTTATCCCGGGACGACGCAGACTAAGTCGCGGGCGGAACCTAGTTATCTATAAAAGAAGTGGTTAAGTCGATCGATTCATGGGCATCCCGATGTTGCAGATGAATTATAGATTTATTAAATTAGAACGAAATATGGTCTCACCATTTTCACACACCAGCTGTAACCTTGATATTTTTCAGGTGGTCGAGATGAATCCCTACGCAGCCCTATGCAATCAGATGCTGAGTGAAGTCATGAAGGGAGGGGAGGTCAGATTGGACAACATCCCGGAGACAGAGCAGTGAGGAATACCTTGTAGCTGGTAGTTCTTGACTTGTCCTATATCGGGCGTTTGTTATGTTTTGTATATCTAAAGAGAAGAGATTTTATCGGTGTTGAGGGTCCAAAAGTTAGAACGAACTCAGTCAGATGCAGTTTGCCTCTCCGCAGCATCCTGTATTCTGCCAGCTTTTGATATTTGAAGAGAATAACTGTGTCGTCTGCGTAACATATTATTTCCTGCATTTCTGCACATATATTCAATTTCAAGATTATGGATATCTTTGAGGTAAATAATGAACAGAGTGGGTCCACAATGCTTCCTACTCTAAAGTATTAGCCCTTCTCAAAATCACAATTTTACTTGTTCTCTCGTAAGACAGATGGCTCTTAAAATAGGATAGCGGAACACGTCGAATAATTGGATTCAATTAGAGTAATTTTACACTTGTGAGTTGTGGTTGGGATGTCGAGACGCGCAATTATTAACTATAGTTAGGAGTGCCAAAATTGTAGGGAAATAGGATATGAAATCTTTTCAAGTTTAAAATTATGCATCAATGATCATTGCGAGATATCACATTATATCATCGTTACGGCTTCTTTCGAGTTAAGGATAATTGCAATAAAACACACAAAATCTAATGGATTAGAAATTTATATTTTTGAATACAATCGACATCCACTTTCGAGAAAATTCCTTACAACCATTCAGAGAGGTATTTGCCTCCCAACGAACCAGATCGATCCAATATCATTGAAAATGACAATTTTACATTTTGAAAATGGCAAATGTTACTACAAATCGAAATATCGTTAACTACACTAAAGATTACTTAGAATATGCAATAAAATCTCACAAGTATACTAAATGAAGATCATGTGCAGAAATTTATTGTATAAAGAGGATATTCATTAGTAAAATTTCCACACACAACCATTAAAATTGTTTAAAACTCAAATACGCTTTTTATTTCCACCCGAAAGCGTCAACCATAGATAACACAAATTGAAAGTGCACTTTAAACATTTATTTTATAAAAGCTACGTGGAAGAGTTTATATAACTTTCTTGTCTTTGGTATACGGCGTTAGGCGATGCATGAATTGTTTTGGCACATTTTATACAGTGTGATAAAGATTTGGATATAGATATGGAATTCATTAAACTATTATTGTAGTGAGATTCGCTTGGGTTTAATGTATTTTGGCTTGAAGATAAACTTCCAAATTCTCTGTGAGTATTTTCAGTGCTAATTAATTTGCGTTACATTCCTAGTCATACATATTTAGATTTGTAGTGAATTCCAATTCATAAAACGGGCAGGCTGAATATGCAGACAGCACGTACATAATTTTACACTTTTGCTTATGAATAGAACAAAAAAAGTGCAAATAACGTTATAAAGGTGAAACAAATTCTACATATTTCTAGTGGTCGATAGCGAGGGATACGTATTTGTCCAAAGTATCAATTAATAAACACTGAAGTTACAGAGTCGCAGACATTTTAAAATCGAGCATTACATTTATGATACCATAGTAAATAAAAAGAAGTCAAGTGAAACTCTTCAGAGTCGCTCATAGACTCATTCCGTCTCTTTTGTTTCAAGAGAACTATTCTTCTCTGAAGCTCGAGTGATTCTGGCATAAATGTAGCTTTTATAGCTAGTTTTTCGTTAGCTATCACGATATATAATTAACCAGTGAAATGTGTAACCAATTTAAATGACGATGTGCCAACGCAACGTTCTAGCTGGTTACTTTCCGTACCTACTCACAATCTATCGACACCGCTAGTAAGAAGTAGAATAAGTTAGTAGAAATTGGTTATTCGTAATATTTAATTCAATCTAATATCGTGGAAAAATATTTACAAATACAATTTGGCACAGGTGATGGTGCGCGCAACAACATCGTCAATGTAAAATCTTTTAAAACTTTCAAATATTCAATAGTAAAATATTTTTAAAAGTACACTAAACACCTGTATTAACTACGGGCTTAATCTAAATAAAGGTTTAGGCCTATAATTTCTTGAACATTTTGCACTCGGAATAAAATAAGACTACCTACGCTACCGAAGAGGTTAGAGAACCATAACTCAATGGTCTTTTAATTCGAGATTGGGGCTAATCCATTGAAGTTAAAATTATTTAAGTTACATTTATATTATGAATTACTTCCAGCTAATGTGAAAATGTTATTTCAGTATAAATAGGTAACAGCAGTGTCTTATTAGGAGCAAACTAATGCTTAACATACACTAGCCTATACAAATAATATCAAAGGTTTACGAACTAATTTCTCACTGAACACATAACGATAATTATTACTGATAAGTTTCTCAAAAGTAAAATACTTAATTTAATACAGATATGGCGATTTAAAATAAAACATGAAAGTTTTACAAAACGAGCGAATTTAGTAACTTTTTTAGTAAAAGCAAAATTTATTCACAGCTTATTAGTAATACTTAGAGACAAAATGACCAGCAATAGTTAATATGCCTATGCTTATTTACAAGTGAGATCTTATAATAATGATACATTAAGAATAAACACGATTACTATAAGTTTCATAAACTTTTAACTATTTCACTAACTGACCAAGTCAGAGAAATGAAGGGTGGAAGGCATAAGCTAGCAAACACTAATAATACAAAATGAAATGCAAATTCTAGATTACTACTGAAGTGGGAATATTGTAGGAACTGCGAACGGGCTCAAAACAAACTGCTAGCTGACGCTAGTTTGTCACTTCTCGGCATAACAGTAAAATCTTACAAATTCATGACAAGTTCAAAATTGTTCTACCGATTATAATATTTGTATATTTATTTATTATTTAGGTACTCAAACAAATATCAATTTTCATTATTATTAATTAATTCAATTAACTATTCACACAATAACAATCCCAGCATTTAACTAGAGCTATAAAAGTGAATGTGTTAGCCCTTCTAATTTAGTTGTATATAATGTAATGTCAATCTGTGGTCCCTTTTACAAAGCTACCAAGTCACAAAATTGGCAACACTGAGGCCACTGGCAATTTGCATTGTAACTTGTTGCCTCGTGGGTTGGGTCACTGGGTTGTTACAATTTGGGATCAATATTGCGTAAATACTCATTATAAGTAATAGTATTATTTAAATACAATGTATAAACGTTGACAAACCTTTACTAAATCTTATTATATAATTAAACAATTATAATTTATAATATTAGACACTGTTGTGACGTAAGAAGTGACAGAGATTTGTTGGTTCGCGGTTACTAGAGTATTCCCTTGTCTATGATTTAAAAAGTGAGTCACTGGTGGCAGCAATACATCAAAATACTGTTTTTTTCTAGGATTACATATTTCATCAGCAACCAGTGACTGTATAATACCTTTTTAGGGTTCCGTATTGAATAATACTCTATTTGGATTGCGGGATGTTTAAATAAATTAAATTTACAATTTGCGTCTACACACACGTATGTTAAAAGCTGGGTGGAGGTTGATGAGTTGAAAACATTGTTATGAAATAGATCCTTCATGAGTATATATTATTACGCACGTCCATATCAATACCAATACGAAGGTAGTATACTTAATCAATACCTATTTCAAATCCTAGCGCTGACGACCATACAAAATTCCGGATGATCTCGGATTGCCTAGAACGCGAAATGACTAGTGTACAATGTTGTTTTGCCTACATTGCAGTTTGACCACCGAGCATTGTGCCTAAAACGCAAAATGACCACTCATAGGTAGGTTAGGTTCGTTAGGTTTCTTCAGATGCCCGAAGGGCAAACAGACCAGAAATAGGAGCCCCGCTCTGCGGGGCTCCGTCGACATCGCTAGCGTAAAGATAAAACGACGAAAATGCTCGGTGGTCAAACTGCAATGTGGGCAAAACAACACACTAGTCATTTTGCGTTCTAGGCAATCCGCGTATAACCCCAAAATTCTAGTCAGTAAAATATTGTATTAAAGACTAGTTAGTTGAATTTATTTTATTAATTTCTTGTATGTTGCGTCTCTGTTTTATTACATACTAGCTTCTGCCCGCGACTCCGTCCGCCTGGAACTCGTTTATATCGTAGCTCCATGCAAACTTTTGCCCCCCCACTTCATCCCCTTGGGGGATGATTTTCGGGATAAAAACTATCCTATGTCCTTCCTCAGGACTCAAACTATCTCTATACCAAATTTCATCCAAATCGGTTCAGCGGTTTAAGCGTGAAGGGGTAACAGAGAGACAGACAGATAGACAGACAGACAGACACACTTTCGCATTTATAATATTAGTATGGATGTTCTTAGTTTGTACATATGCTACTAACGAATCAAGTAAAATGGCTGTTAATATAAATATTTTCACTTTGCTTACTTGAGATTTCTCGAAATTAGTAGTAAGTACCTTTTGTTTTTTTTATGGCGCTTATCATCCCATTTTTAATGTCTTAAGCCACTGGACTGTCTTGTCAGGTACGTCAATAAACCTATTTCATAACAACGCCCCAATTCAGAGGGTGGTATGGGATGCGACGCACGTGCGCTTAGGACTGTATTGGAGTGCGCGGGTGAGCGTTCGCTCGCTACGTTGTCTCCCTCTCCAGCTGTACTAAACCTAGTCTGGCCCATTTTTGAAATGAAACTTACATTTAAGTTTACTTAACTAAAAAAAACTTTAACATTAAGCAAGATGGCGCTAGTGTAGTTCAAAATATCCCGCTTGTTCTAAAATCATTCAAGCGTCCGACGATGGTCGATTATCAAAAAGTCCACGTTAAAAGAGAAACGTATTGTTCATTTTAATGGTTCAGTTCTTGCATTAAAAAGCCAAAAGTTGAACCATCATCGCCTTTGGCTTATGTTTAAGGACAGATAAAATGAGCCAGAGTGCTAACCTAAGCCTACACTTAATACTAAAAAAACATTGCTAGGACTTCTAAGCCGTGCTAATTTTACAATACGAAGCCGTTTTTACCTTTTACAGAAGTCGGTATGAATTTTTAACCCTTTCACCGCCAAGGTTAACTGGTTACTGTTGCAAATTTATTAAATATATTAAAAATTTCTTGCAATAGCGCAAGCACGTCAAATTGCATGTAAATTTTAACAAAGACGGTCAAAAGGACAAACGGCTAAAAATAACCTTTCAAGACTTAGAAAATGAAAAAAACACCTAAAATGACATTTTATTACAATTCAATTTAGAATCAAATGCTTTTTCTTTTAAATTCACATACATTTTAATCTAGCAAGAGTGTTACATTTTTTAATGTATTTTTATTAAATATACGATATTAGTAATTAAGTTAGTAAGGCTATTTTAGTAGACGATTGTCAGCATTGTCCAAAGTCACACAACAATGCCTAGATTTAAACTCATACCGAATCACCATTAAATTTTAACGCACTAAATTTACCTTTCCGTGAAATTAAACAAGAATTCCTTGTAGAAATTACGGGATCAACTTTTTGCTATAAGCTCTGTCACGAACTAAAGAAAGCTTCAGTTGTTACAGGCAATCGGGTTTCGCCTTCTTACACGCACTATAGCACGAGATCTAGAAAGAGACGACGACAACAAATCGTTTCGTGCTAGGAAACAATCCGCCCAAATCCATTCATATATGCGCTTTTTCAGCGCACGTTTAAAAAAACCGATAGGGAAGTAACTATCGGTTTGAGACAGTTAGGTTACTAATATACCTATAAACATTTATCTCACTTGGCTAACATACTTAGCCTTGGCTTTCATTTTGCAAAAAAAAATTAAATGTAATTCTAATCCCATTCCAATATCAGTGCGCTCGCACAAACTTCACTTCAATATACTCACGTTAAATCAAGAGGGCGCGAGTGAAGCAAGACGATTCGTATCGTTCCAACCAAACTCGCCTTGGAATTTGGTCCTATATCGTTCTTTTAACGCGATCAAAATATCGTTGTGTGATTTTGGAAAAAACGTACTTGGATTATTGTGGTGCGATTAGATAGTTCCAACAATATCTGCGGGTCTCATAAAAAAAGTCCGCTTTCACTCTATAGAAACCTACATACACACACCTGTATAACACCCATTCAAGCTGATCTCATCACACCACATAATCGTAGAATATAAACGAAGTCACACACACCACACCGAACACAGACACACATTCACCCACAACATGATTAGATCAAACATCACAAAATGCAATCACGGTAAAATGCGTTTTAACTCTACCTGTGCTGATCATTCGAAATTCCTAAAGCGTCATCCAAAGATATAGGTGATGAAGACATATGCATGCCTTTGAAATTAATTACAATCACCGAAATGTTATTATGGGTTTTAGCGAAGGTTTCGGCAGTCAAAAGCCAGCTCAGGTAAGTTTACAACGCTAAAAATGCTCCATAAAACAATTTAACAAATTATAGACAATGAAAACTTAATTGCAGCCTTTTTACAGCCGATTACAAATGACTCCATGGCCATATCGGTAATCATAGACAAAATCTACAATCGAAACTGGCCTTAAAAATAAAAGAAAAACAATTGACCGTGGCCGTAGCGAAATTGATTAAAAATATTAAAACGGTCTCAATAAAACTCCTGAGATTCAAATACAGTGAGCTTCAATAATACAAACAATAATTAAAGTCAAAATGAGATTTAAGGACTTATTATAATACCACCCACTAGACACGACACTGAATTATTTATATTTTTACAATTAACACTGATATGTGACAATGTGAGATGCGTTACACTGTTGAAGACACCATCTGTCAACATTGTCAAACAAATATAACGCTTATCAACTTAAGGTCAGAACGATAATGTATTGACAAATGGTATCAATCATAACTACACACATTCATTAATACCGAGTGGCCCCAAGATACGATATACAGATTATTAAAAAAAAATGATCTTCGTAACATATGTCAAAAAATATAAAAAGGATGATCCTGCCATCTAAAGAATGACAGAGCGTTTGAAAATAACAACAAAGTATTATCTAAGTAATACGATTAGTATTGCTTTTTAAAATTCGTTGAAATATAGCGAATTGATTGCACTGATAATCAGTAAATAAAATAAATAACATTTTGTACACTTTTTGTCATGTCGTAATGGATGGGTAAAAACATTTTAGGTAGAAAATGAGCAAACAATTATTACATCTTATACTTACACCTACGAAAAAATGGTGTTTCTGAATATTCCAAGTAACGATTCCGTCAAGATTTAAACAAATACAAATTACAGATCATAGTTTACGAACGGTACAGTTCATAGTCGAAATGAGACAACGAACGGCAGGTGCCGTGAGAGCGACAGAGATAAGAGAGCTCACGTTCAGAAACCGTTGCCGATTACGCGCCAGCGTCGATAGTGGAGAGAATGTGAACCCTGAAAAATAAAGGTGTTATTGACTTTAATTGTTCTGCCAGTGTCACGAGATTTGGTTTTCTAATTGCTGCTGGTGGAAACTTATAGCCCAAAAAGATGAAAAATAAGGAGAGCTTAACTCAAGAAAGAAATAAGCATCAATAAACTTCAAATTAAATAAATGCATTTTATTCTGCAAGTAGGCCGCAATGGAAGTTTTACATGACAAAATTCTACCGGCGTTCGTAAACCTGAATATGAATACAAATAAAAAAAACATAATGCGCTGTTCCACAAGAAAACATCAAACTGTGTTACAGAATACAAGGCAGGCAGAATAAAAATAAAACTTTCAGACTAATATGGCTACGGAAGCCCGGTGGTTCAAGCACGTGGGTTCGATCCAGTGAGTTTTGCGGAACTTATTTATGGAATACCATCTGATATTTACTATTAGCTTAAAGGCCAACACACACACAGAGGACGGGCGCGGGCGGGTGCGTGCGTCCGCGGGCCCGTCGCGCGTTGTGTTAGCCAGTTTAAAATTTACATCCACACACAGAGCGCGGGCGCGGGCGGGTGCGTGTGTCAGCCACACGCGCCCGTCAGCGCACGCTCCCGCGCCACAGACAGAGCACGGGTGATGCAAGTAGCGGGCGGTCGCTTTTTTCGTAATTCGTTGGTTTGCGTATCAGCTCACACACAGCGGGCGTGCGCGGGTCGGGCGGGCGTATGCATTTCACGGCGATTGTATTTATTTACAAAAGGAGATGGACATGTGAAAATATTAAAAAATCTATCTTCATATGTTTCCAGTTCTCTACACAGTCTATGGTACTCTCCAAATATGAATAGTTTTTTATTAATTTCGTGAATCCAGATTGTTTTCTTTTGCGAACTTTATTCCTCAAAACAAGCAGAAACAATAATTCCTCGTCTGTGTCCGTATCTTCTGACATTTTGGTGCAGACTGCCGACGATCAATGGCGGCGAGGACCCGCGGCGGGCCCGACGCGGGTCCTCGAAGCGCGGGCCCCCGCTCTGTGTGAAGGGTTTTAAAAACGCGCCCGCCCGCTAGGTCCCGCGCCCGTCCTCTGTGTGTGTTGGCCTTTACGGTGAAGGAAAAACATCGTGAGGAAATCTGTGCAGAAATTCAAACATGCATGTGAAGTTCCCAATCTGCACTGGGCCCACCATCCCTCATATCCAGGAGAGAAGCCTGTGCCCAGCAATGGGACGTATATAGACTGATGATGATGAGACTAATACACTAATAATGGACTATCTAACGTAGTTTCACGGCTCACCTGAGTGTTCAGACGTGCTGGACGTATTCGGGGTTGAGGAAAGAGAAGCCCATGAACTCCGTCTGGTCCAAGTTCATCATGAAGAGCTTGTCAGTAGGCGTCAGCTCGGTCTTCTCCGTTGTGAACTGCTTGTCAAAGTTGGACACGTCTTTGCGATGTTTCTGGAATGTAGAAAATCGATAGTCAGCTATAGAGTTATCTTTTTGTGCGTCATCTGCATCAGAAGAGCTAGTATGACAGCTTGTCATGCGATAAATATTTATTTATTTATTCAATTATACGGGACACCAACAGAGTACATAAGCTAAGTATATCAATTTATCTGTAGCACAATTATTATTTGGGATTTTATGTACCTACCCCAATTATAGGTGAACACATCATTGTCATATTATTAAGTGATAAATATGAATGTAATGCGAGAGATATAGAAGATCGGCTATACGCAGAGCATCTCAATACAGCCGTAAAAATGCATGATAATACATCGAAAACCAACTTGTCTTGAAGTAAAACTAAAGACGTTTCTACGCTTGAAGGACGGTAGGTGGAGCATCTAAATCCCCATTTATTACGTTGGTTGAGTGCAGACTTGTTACTGACAAATCATCTGCTTCGTACAATGTAAGCTGGGTACAGTTTCAATCCCGAATAACATAGAAGCACGATTATATTCGTGCTGCCGATTCAGTGCGATGAATACCGTTTTCTACAAATTCTAAGCCAGTTAGCAGCAGCATAGAATCCCGAATGACATAAGATTAATTTCGTACTGCCCATATGGTGTAATGAAATATTTTTAACTGCAAATTGCAAACTGGTTACGTGACAACTCCGAATGGCATAGGATTAAATTGGTACTACCCATTCGGTGTAATGAATACTGTTTTATTAGAAGAGGTTGGGTACGTCCAAAATTCCAGATAGCCTATGATTAATAATTAATTTTGCATTGTCCATTTGGTGCGTGGTATCCTTTGTGCCCGCCTATGTCCAGCAGTGGACGTCTTTCGGCTGATGTGATGATGATTATGATTCGGTGTTAATAATAATGTTTCAGAGTAATATTCTGCGCCGCTTCTAACCTGTTTAATAAATGAGTGAAATTTACGAACACAGGCTGAAGGGTATTCCAATCGATAAGGATCTTGGTTGTAAACTAGTAAAATATGTTCACATGTACAAGTCACAAAATCACCTTGCCTGATAGCCTATGCCCGCATCCTGTAGTTGAATTTTTTGGTAAGACTCACAATCTTAGGCTTGAAGGGTGGCTGCACGTCGCGCGCCTCGATGCGCGCCCAGTCGATCCGTCGGAAGAAAGGATGCGTGCGCACGTCATCCTCGCCCTTCGAGCCGCAGCCGAGCCGCTTCTGAGGGTTCTTCATCAGGAACGTCTTGCAGGCATCTTTGGCTTCCTGAGAGACGAATAAATCCAAGTTGTGGGTTGAACAGTATTTTTCCAAGCGTACGGCCCGCCTGATGGTAAGCGGACACCGCAGCCTATAAACGCATGCAACTCCAAAGGAGTAACATGGGCGTTGCCGACCCTTGATATGTTTGAGGATTCGCCGTGTCGACAGCTGAAGGAACAAATTCCCTCGCTCTCAACACAACGCATCCTCGGGAGCTCTGGCGACCTTGCTCACCACCAGGAACACAACACTACTACAGAGCAAGTAGTAGCGTTATCATGGCTGTGGTCTTCTAAGGCGGAGGTACTTCCCCAGTTGGGCTGCTCCAAATTCGAGCGGGATGACATTTCGCTGTGCCCTACATCACCAAAATTGACATGTACAAGATTGACATGTAACTAAACAGTAAGATTCTGTTCCTGACCTATGTTAATGGCTATTTTATGTAAAATAAATGTAGTACCAAAATGCAGCAACTTGCATGAACTAACTTATGTCGAGTATATGAGTAGGTATGAGTTATAAATAGTATTCAGAAAAATATATTTATTATCAGCTGAGAAAATAGACGATTCCAACTTTATACGAAAACAAGGTTGATGCTGCCGTCTAAACGAAACGGAACTGTAACTGTAGAAGTTCTGTACCTTGTAAGTTTCGTATCAAGTTGCGTTTCTGTCTATGTATGTATTGCTCTATGCTTTCGGCATTTATAAGCGCATTACCTTGCTGAGGTTTAGTTCTGTACCTTGTAAGTTTCGTATCGAGTTGAGTTTCTGTCTATGTAAGTATGGAATGCTCTATGACATATAAAAGCGCATTACCTTGCTGAGGGTTTTGGGGTAAGACACGCTGTTGTCAGTGATAGCAGCGAAGAGTTCCTCCTCATCCTCTCCATCGAACGGCGGCTGACCCACCAGCATCTCGTACAGTAGGACGCCGTACGCCCACCAGTCCACGGATTTGCCGTACGGCTGGTATAGGATGATCTCTGGCGCAATGTAGTCAGGTGTCCCGCAGAAGGTCTTCGTGGTTTTGTCGCCGTTGATACCTGGGGTAAATAAGCAGGTGAGGTATGCACAGTATATACTGTTGCCTTCAGATGAACACCTAATTTAAAATTAACTACAAACGAGGTCGGTGATTTTGTTTCCCCAACTAACACAAGTAGCGTAAAAGAAGGTCTGAGTAGCAGTCTCTTGAGTCGTCAGGCCGCCGAGTCAGAACTCGTTAAGGCAGTGCATTGGAAATTATCGCGTGCTTTGAAACGCGGTTCTGACTAGATTAAGAAACAAGAAGGTCTGGTTTTCAGATATATGATTCTTGACTATATGATTGTTTTTCTGATTTTACCGATACATGATTGCTTAAAATTTCCTCGATAGAAAAAAATCCAAAGTTGGGTCTGAATTTTCCTTTTTTTACTCAGCCTACTCAATCGATACATTATTTTACGACACAATCAAGTTAATACTATAGTATTTTATCTCATCTAAAATCTCACTTTATGAAATTGAAATAAAACTTCTCTAAGTTAGGTATTTATCGAAATTTGTCCAAAAGAGCCATTCCCGAAGAGTGCTACATCTCTTTTTCTCGTGCGCGGAAGGCATAAGCATGTTTTTGTCTAGGGGGCGTGTTCGACTCGTATCAAGGCATCCCCTTAATAAAGCTACAAAATCTAATTTAGAAGCAAACCTTCACAATATATTTAGAAGTACATTAAATTACTATTGTTAGTACATAATTCCATTTACTTCAACGGCATTAACGTAAACGCAAATTATATCCCAAGCCAAGAGGGATTGAATTCTAGAAATAATTAAAAGTACCTACTAGAGGCCGCCGAAAACATCCAATTCCTAATGTTAAAATTAGGGTTTGCAAGATCCGCCAATATTTCGGATCCGGATATTTCGGATATTTAAATAGAACGGATCCGGATATTCGGATTTTTCGGATAAAACGGATCCACAAAGTTTTTTTGGTATAAAGTAGGAATTGTAAGGCCAAACAAAGAAAAAACTAAAAAGGGCTATACCACCGTATTTATTTACCAGAAAGATTTTAAATAGATACGCATTCCCGAGGTCATAAGGGGTATAAAACTTTATTTTGTTTCAACTTTTAACTTAAGACTACAAACTAACTAGCAAAGTTGGTTCAGTCACTGAAAGCTGTCACTTGAATAACTACAACCAGGTCGCGTTAACTCCGTACCTGGTGCTCGTACATACATTTCAATGAGCTCCCTGTATACAGTTAATTCGATAGGGTTGTAAAAGAAATTGACATGATGAATCGGACGCCTTACTCAGTAATCGATTGGAAGAAGAGCCAACACGGAAGTCGTGAAAATCAAGGGAAGAGGTGTTTGTTTAGCAAGGGACATTCCATTAGGCTAATAAGACTAGGTATGTCTAGAAAGATCTAGATATGGCAAAAACGGTGAACTATACAAGGTGTAACAAAAATGGGGTATGAACCGATCAAGGGCTTAACAGGTATTGTGTTCTGATAAGAAAAAACAGAAAAAACGCGTTTTTTTTTTACTTTTCTATGGAGCTTGTCGCCCCAGTCGGCCAACGCTCTATACTAAGGTTAAAAAAAACTCGTCAAATTTTTTTTTCTTTTTTCTTATCAGAACACGATACTTGATCGGTTCACACCTCATTTTTGGTACACCCTGTATATAGCGCACAATTTTTATTTTAACATGATCATATTATAAGTCAAGACCATAATACTAAAAATTTATTACAATTATAAAACATATATTGTTGCTGCATTTACTTTTTACTTCCTGTGTTAAATCAAATACTACAATGTGTCAAATATACTTCTTAAATATTTCTTTAGGTACTATCGACAAAATTGAATCCTGACCCACTATGGAACCTTGTTACAATTAACTGACATATTAACGTCATATGATCGTACGTATAATCGTTAATTGTAACAAGGTTCTATCGTGGGTCATGATTCAGTTGGTTCGATAGTACATCTAAACTAACTCTTTAGTAAGTAGGTAGGTACATACTCGTATAGTCTAAGTAATATTGGATTTATAAAATTACTTAGTGCCTACGGTGGATTAGTGCATTTAAACCAACGCCAACTTTCGACATCAAATTCCGCAATGTTGTGACTAATATATTAAAAACAAAAATAATCTGGTCTGGGATGAAGAAGTGGAGAATAAAAACAGAGATTGAGAATGATCTACATTATATCATTCCGTTTTTAGCGTGGACTCGATACAAACTTCATTTTGTAGCGGTATTTTCGGTTTTCATGGTTGTATTTTAAGGATCCGTAATATCCGAAAAATCCGGATCCAGGAGCCTGTCAGATCCGGATCTGAAATTTGGCGGATATCCAGATATTTCGGATATCCGGATATCCGGATTGCAAGCCCTAGTTAAAATTGATAACGTAGTAATGCATAGTAAATCATAAAAAAATGTAATAAAGTATCAATTACAAAAAAATATTGAAATGTTTTTTTGTTTTTTTTTACTGTCCATGAGTAAACTTAAGACCACCATAAGAATCGTTACGCTTTTAAAGAAACAAAATTGTACGACAACCATGGACGTGAACGCAGTATTTCGCGACAGAAACAGCAATTTACTTGATTTCCCATACAACGATTAGTATAAATACCAAATTGTGACGTCATACTTCTGTGTATTGACTAATTGTAGCATGAAGCGTTTCGGATGCCGCCAGCGGGGTCCGTCTTTGGCAATTTCGTGTATTTATGTTCTTAAATTCGAGTTGCTCCCAAACAAGAATTTGTTCACGCACGCAAGCACGTAGAACCGATGGCCGTTTTGGCGGAAAGGTTCTCGAGTGGAGACCACGAACCGGAAGGCGCGGCGCGGGTAGGCCCCCCGCAAGGTGGACTGATGGCCTGGTAAAGGTTGCTGGAGTCCGCTGGATGCGGGTGGCGCAGGACAAGTCACTTTGGCACTCTTTGGGAGAGGCCTATGTCCAGCAGTGGACGTCTTTCGGCTGCTATGATGATGATGATGAAGCATTTGTTCCTTTCCAAAAACTGGTTCGAATGGCATCGTAATAGTTATTTATGATACAAGTGCGGAAAGTAGGTAATTCCCGATGTGGTAATTCCCGTGACGATGACCGAAAACACGACCGTCAGGGAGTGTTTTTGATCGACACGAGTTGGGAATTACCAATCCGCACGTGTATCATACAACATTTTACAATGCATCATGCAAGGAAATTAAACATAATAAAAGGTGAAATTTGAATTGTCCTGAAATCTCATTCTCGCACGTGTGTGGGAATATTGGCCCGAAATCCATTCCCGCACGGCCGCCGTGCGGGCATGGAGGGCTTCCCGTGTTTATGTTGACCTATATAAAGGCGTACTTTCAGAGCGAATGCATTGTAAAAAAATATTAGGATCAAGAGGAGATGGCGGGAGAATTGGCAATGAGTCGGGATAGTTGGAAGTCTAGGGGGGAGGCATTTGCCCAGCAGTGGGACACAACATAGGCTTACAAAAAAAAGCCTATTATGGTAGATTTTGAAACACTGACCTTCCTTGCACATGCCGAAATCGGCGATCTTGATGTGCCCGTCCTGATCGAGCAGCACGTTGTCCAGCTTCAGGTCGCGGTACACGATCCCGCGCGAGTGGAGGAAGAACAACCCGATCGCTATCTCCGCCGCGTAGAACCTGGCATGACAGGGCCATCATCGATACCATTTTTATGGACATCACAATACGGGTGTAGACTAGAAAATTATTATTACTCCAAAAGAAAGAAGGGGAAAAAATATGCCTAGTGACGAAAATCCCATTCGGATATCTCAAAGAGTTGCGACGCTACAACCGTTTTAATATTGCCCGTTAGAGAGGGAAAACGCTCGCAGTTAGTGACGTCACAATCTGCGCCGCCGAACACGATGGGGCACGGCATGTTGCCGTCTTCTAGTGGCGTCACTAACTGCGAGCGTCAATCGTTTCATATGAATTTGCGTTTTGGGAACAAGTGACAGAACATACCCCTTCTTAAAACTTTGGACACTTATAACTTCGTAATTTTTTAACCTTTTGCGTTGATTTTTCTCCATTTGACTACATTTTTAGTCCTTTTTTGAGAAAATACATTATTATATATATACATTATTGATTATTTTATTTAGTGTCTACACCCCTATTGTAATTAGCTTTTTTAGTGACTGATGGCCTCTGAGGGCCCAGAGGCATTATGTTATTAATTTCAGAGGTGGTTCACTAAGGCCGGTTTTAAAAAGACGATACGTCAGTAAAGAACATACTAAGTTATTAATGTTGAATTTCACCCACCAATATAGATTACTAATGGCTCTGTGAGCTGCAGAACTCACGAGTTGTCTAAAAAAAACTTTATTGTTATTGACTGCTCCACGAGAATCAATTGAGAAATGCGACCTGCGGGCGTAGCACGGTTGCCATTTTATCACTTATCGTTATGGATAAGGCATCCGTCACTCTTGCACTCGCATACTTGTCAGAGCGTGATGGGCGTCTGCCACAACGATAAGTGATAAAATGGCAACCGCGCTACGCCCGCTGACCCCTTATCATGGTCGGGCCTTATCACGCGATAAGTGAAAAGATAGAAGCGTCGTCTCGGTCTATCGAACGGTGTCAGCCAGTGACGGACGCTCTATCCTGTCACTTATCGTGTGATAAGGCCGACCATGATACGGGGTATTTAGAGGAGGACAGCCGGACAGCGGGACACCCGGAGACACGAGCGAATTTCGACCCAAGCTGAAGCAGAGAACTTCGTTCGCTTTGCTCGCTCGTCCAAATATGTTGCAGTTATTTGACGGCCTACTAATAATGACTGTGAAACTTCCTAATATAATAAAATCATAGCTAAGAACATATTTTGGCGCCTAACCACTGTTGTCCACATGGCGATCCCATTACTGAGGAAGGTCTGAGTTGGATTTGGTCCTTTGATAGACCCATAGTCTTGTCTTGTATTGTCTATAGTGTGAATAGACCATTTAACAACCAAGCGCTAAACCGTTTGTAGGCTTATTACTAACTTATTCTACACATTAGACCTTTCCTACCATAATATTATTACGCAGACTTTAACGGGCCCAAAGTCAAACTAATTAAATAGCAGACTCCATCTAAACTGGGTTTAAGTATACACGTGTACCGATGTAAATCAGCTGAAACTTGTGTTCGGGCAAGTTTGCGCACCACTCACTCGGCTACAGTTGGTTACGAGATAGCGGTCGGAACTGTCTCGAGTTTCTGCTGCAGCGATTCGTTATTTGGAAGAGATAAATGAGGCTTTTTATAGGCAGCGTATGTCGTTACGTTTATTATATTATATAAGTTTTCTATAGAGATCTCTACCTAGGACATTTATGAGTTTTTAAGTGGGATCTTTCAGTCTCGACTATTTTTGGTGCAGTGTGTACTGTGTGTAATTTTTGGGTAAAGGTAGCCCATTGATAAATTGATTTTCTTACCCCTTCGGCCAATTTAATATACTAATCATGCCGGCGAGTAAGCGAGTGTTACTACGTGCTAAAGAATTACTATGAGAGTACTCGCTACTCGCCGGCAGTGGGACATGTGCCTTAAGGTGATTAGAGCATTACCTAGGGCAAATCACGAGGACCTTACGGGCCCTACTGGAGGACCTTACGGAAGACTGCACACATTGTTGTGGTCCTGGTGGTCAGCAGTGTCGTCAGAGCTTCTGAGATGCGCCGTGCAAGAGATATTTGTCCTACTAGGAGTATAATAGAAATCTAATATAAGTACCTCATGTTACCATTTATAATTTACCCCTATTTCCGAATTCAAACACGGTCGAATCAAAACAAAACGGCTTCATTACTGCGGCCACATCAATCATGGCGTTCGAGACATTATCTCAGCCAGCGGGCGATATCTTAATGAGATCTGTCCTATTCGCGAACCGAATGCCACACGGCTATAATTATCTACCTGGAGCTCAGTTCGGTTCGTCTTCGCATTCTAATTGTATTTCAATGTTTTCCGCGCTCATTATGACATGTCAGTTTGAAGCGCGTGGGAGCGCGTTAGAACCTAAATTGTAAAGCGATTGGGATCGGAAGCGATGGACAAAAATAGTCATTTTATGATGAAGATCTACTCGCATAACAGGGTTAGGTTACCCTGTATATTTTTTGAAACAGCGAACAGTCATATTTAGGGCATTGTTTTAAAGCTGCCACTCAATACTTACAATACAATAGAATACAATACAAATATTCTTTATTGCTCACCAGACAGAAAATAATAGAAAAATAGAGGTAAAGTAATCATCTACAATGGTAGATAATACGCGGTCTTATCGCTAAAAAGCGATCTCTTCCAGACAACCTTTGGGTGGTGGAGACGATGCAAAAAAGATATGATTTGAGTAGGTGAAAACAGAAAAACAGAATATAAACAACTTAACTATAAGAAAGACTATACACTTACATAAATACACATATATATAAACCTACACGCAGAAGCAACTTCTGTGCAGATCTAGCAGAAGAAATAAATTTAAAGCGTTCAAACTGCAATGTTGGCAAAACAACACACTAGTCATTTTGCGTTCTAGGCAATCCGCCTATAACCCGATATACTGAATCTGTTGAACACGCCGTGTAAGGCTTAACGACACAGGCGTGGCCTGCGGTGGCAGTCAATAAATAAATTTGACAGCTAACGACAACCTCTTACTATTGACGGGCGCGGCCAGGCCGCGCCAGTCTGTCAGAGGCTCAAGTTTTCTGGTGCTAGCTACTAGTAGCGTCGCAGGGGTTCGACGGGTGCAGGTTGCACACCTGCACCCGTCGAACCGAGACGGACGGACGGACCGGACGCGACTCGAGGGTAACTTCGGAGACACAAACTTATGTGGCGTCGTGTATTGGACATATTCTGTGTGTGTGTCGCTGTGTGTAAGCCACTTACACGGCAACGGGCTCCTTGAATTTCCCACACTGCTGAATCTGGAACATCAGGTCACCTCCGTTCACGTATTCCATCACGAAGTACAAACGGTCCTGAAATTAAAGCACATTCTGTTATTTATTTTTCAATGTTAGCATATTAATTCGATAGCGGTGTTCTGTTTCCAGGAAAACGCTTTTGATATAGAAAGTTCCGTTGCGCAGGATCTTTACTTGCTGGAAAGCTGTTTTAATTACTCAGATATGGTTTCAAATTGGCATCATTAATATAATTGTTTGTTTGAAGAAAACCGGCAATTTACCAGTTTCAGAAAATAAATAAATTCAGCAAATTAAAATATTTTACAAAGCGATACGAGGCGAAACCGCGTAGTAGATACTATCGGCGATAAAACAAATAGTATCACAAGTT
Source organism: Epinotia bilunana (assembly GCA_947049275.1). Lineage (NCBI taxonomy): Eukaryota > Metazoa > Arthropoda > Insecta > Lepidoptera > Tortricidae > Epinotia > Epinotia bilunana. The sequence goes on from OX346264.1 coordinate 4,946,458, forward strand.
CAATTCAATTCTCGTGTGCTTAATGCACCCAAAACTTGAAATGTCGTTCCAGTTTTATTGAAGTTTTAAAAATGTTTCCAGAAAAGTAAGCCACTGTCTCGTGATAATAACCAACGTAAGATACATCGTGTATGAACCAATACATAATTAATGATGTAGGTATGTAGATGAACAACGATAATTTACATAATTACTATAACCCTAAATATACGCTAACGTTAAATTTGTACTTAACGAGATCCAGTCTCATTATAATCAAGCAGGTTACTGTGAATCGTAAGTATATGTTATTCAATTAAATTGTACAAGCTTTTCTTCATTTGTTCTTCACTTGTACCTCATACTTATGTCATCTTTAGCAAGGTTATTTTATCCCAGCTCCAGACGAAGTCAATATTGTAGTCTTTGGACGAAGTATTGACTTGGACTCCAGCGAGCCTTTTTAAAAATGATTACAGTGACATTAACTAAAAGTTTTTTTATAGAAATATCTTGATTCACATAAAACTTATAAATAAACTTCTAAGTGAGAAGGATTCGCCATTTTTGACAAGTGTGGTCTCATATTGGGTACATGACAGCGTCAACGTTTAATTTATTTCACCTTGTTATAGGCAGTCGGCAACAATAGTTCACACTTTGCGGTACTTTCAACTGGCTAATTGTTCACTAGCTAATCCAGGGGGGTGGGGATTGGGGCCAAGGGGCTCGAGCCCCCCGAAAAACAATCTGATTCAGAGTTACAAAAATTTAACGTCAACGGGATCGTGGCCCCTTAAACCAAAGTCAAAACCCTACTAACTAAAATCCGGGATACATGCCTTGATTCAAAACACACAGACTGAAGTACCAATAGACATGAGGCACGTCATAACCCGATAAGGGACCCTCTTAAAGCTTTTGATATGCTCTCATTTAGAACCAAGCGACGATATTTTGTTTGTTTTCCTGAAATATTTATTAAGTATTTATGTCAAGAGACTATTTAAACCAAATAGGCACATTATTCCCCTAAAATATACCCTCAAAATAAATACTCCACCAGCAATTAGTTCTAAGTTGACGGCCTAATTACAAAAGTTTATTCATAAATTACGTTAGCTACTCAAAAAATGATTTCGGCCCAAGAGCGGTGAAACTTTGCGACCTCTTGGATAAGTAACTCTCTTTGAAACAACTTAGTATTCATGTCTTGAATGGACAACCGTCACAAAAGATATCATGAGAAGTTGACAGATAAATTTAATTCGGACAAACGATCGTCTCGAGCGACTGCGAATAAGTAATCAATTTTCGTAATAATTCGTCTGTTATACTATTCAAAGAAGAAATACTTAACTAAGAGACGTTATAAAACGACTTTGGTGAGTGACTGGCGCTGGAATAGGTTTATTTAAACGAACATGAAACTCAGCGCTTGTATCTAATGGTAACATGTACAAATGACTGTTATATGGAATTCATTGTTCAAATTAACTTGACTGGGCTACCAAAAATCTTAAAAATATAAGATTTTAGCCAGTCTCTGTAATATACTAACATGCTTTTTTTTTAATTATTGCCTAGTACCAGCTAGTCTTGACGTTCTATTTTCTTTTCATAGGCGTAGGTATATGACAAACCAAATCAACGTCTTGCCATTCATCAGAAGTAAAAAAGGTCCAAAAAAAAAATTGTTGTTGTAGAACTAGTATACTTCGTCAGCTAAAGTTCTTAAGGAGCATCGGTAATTCGGTACTTGATTTATTCACTTTCATTTCCTATATTAAAGGAAAGAGTAACGTAAGTGTTTGGCAAATATCTTGTAACTACCATTTGTATCCGGATGAACCAGGCAGTGGAACTAACTGAGAAAATTCATCAATCTGGTCCGTTCACTTGGGACTTGCACCCCGAATTAAGAAATAGGCTTGACTGACCAAATCTAGTCTAAGTTACAGTGATACGATTAGATTTTTGCGCCTCGGAAATGTTATTGACTCAACTGTCTTTAATGTATAGTCGAAGATAGACGAAGACTGCCGTGCACAACTCTACTTAACCGTGGCACTGTAACTACGATACACAACTATTACACACTATTTACATGCTTACCATTCTTACCATAGTCTGGAAACAGGAGTGCAACAACGCAAGGAAATACAGCTTGCTGCAGTTGCTACTCTCCACTCCACTATGTAGCTTAACCGTCTTTAACACGTGGCGGAAAACAGACGAAAAAACCGCGCATGACTTAAAAAGCGCATGACTTAAATTACTATTGCCTGATAGCAGGAGTGCACTGGAACGAACATCAGGAAAACAGCAGCGCGCGCACTCTACCCTCCATTATGGTAACTTAAATCTTTAATACGTTGCCGAAAACAGACAAGGAAAGCCGCGCACGACTCTAATCGTGGTACTGTAATTACTGCATCACTATCGACATGCTCACCATAGTCTGGAAGCAGGAGTGCAGTTGCACCAAGAAGGGCGGCTTGGTGCTCAGCGCGAGCACTCTCTTCTCAACCATCGTGCACTCCACATCGTCATCCTGAATGATGATGTCCTTCTTCAAAATCTTGATCGCGTACAGCTCGTCGGTGCCGCGACGTTCGGCTAGCATTACCTATTGGGAAACCAAGAATTGTTGTACAGGGAGCAGAAGTTCCTAAGCGGCACTAGTGCTCAAAATGCTGAGTGTATCATGATGGCGAAAAAGATACGGTCAGTCTGATTGTACGCGGATACCTGCCCTAGTAGCACGATACGTTTTACGTTACGTTTCCGTACGATAAACGTGACCATGAAACCTATCGGGCTATCCGGGCTGTTATCCGGGTGGTGCAAAGGTTTCCTTTGAATACTACTGCAAATTTATATGTGCCGTATAGATACAATCTCATGGAACAATAAATATACCTGACTGTATTGTACATCATAGAACTAAGTTAGCACTGCCAGATAACATAGAATCTCATGGCATTCTGTCATATTGCAAAATACTGCGAACAAATTACGCTATACCATAATTATAAATGGTTCGAACAGTCGTATAGAAATTTACCTACCTAAACTGACTGAAAGATTGAGTCTGCTAACGAGTCAAATTTATTTTTATTACTTGGGGAGACCTAGAGGCGTTGACACAATTTTGACATTATGTGCTGTACACAAAAATCTATTGGCTAGAATCGTACGACATTAGTACCAATCGATAGCTCATTTCTTCCACTTTCAAGTGAGAACGCTTCCGCAAAAAAAATACTTAAGCGTGAAAAGTCATTTTGTTTCATCTCCCCTCATGCTGAGGTAAGTTGAAACAGGGGTCGAGGGGAGTTGAAACATTTTCAGATTTTGGAGAAATAGGGTTATATAATAGAAATAATCGTTTCGATTAAAAGGGTTTTATGTAAAAAAATAAAAACAGTAACGAGCATTCAATTATTTTAAGAAGTCTTTAAACAAAAAAACTCTTTGAGGGTAACCATAACTTTTCCACTTATGGATTGTTTTATAACGTGCGATCAGATCACAGGTGATTAAATAAAGCAACAAACTCTAAAACAATACAGTCACAACTTGGACTTTCTGTCTTAGAAACATAATTTATGTAATAATTAACAAACTCAACAAATATTCAAATACTTTAAGTAGGTATTCTCTAAACGAAAAACCCTCCCTTGAAGCCATTAAATTTCCATTCATAGGAGTATATACTACTACTACGTGTCTCTCTGTACTCTGGGTTACAACGCTACAGTCAGAGGTGTAGTCGTTCTGTTCTTGTCATAAGCCTTTTTTCTTAATATACTTGTATAGGTACATAATGACGTTTCGTTGATGTTGGAGGCAGCATCCCGAAGAATTTTATTGCGCAGCGTCACCTCTTCTGCCTCTAGATCGTATATTGCTTGGCTCGTCATACCTCTGTCGGACTTTCTTTTGTATTGTATTCGGTAGGCATGCTAAAACCAGAAAACATTACCTACATTCCAAAACATTAGAAAATCAGTCATACATAATAGAACCGAGGAGTGTTGAAACAGTCTGTTTCAAAACCCCTCAGTAGCAAAAATCCTCCCATCCGTTATAAAATCACAACTTAAACGTAAGCTACAAGCAATGACTTGCTCCATCACTATTATTCACAATGCTAAGTTAATAAGCTTTCGAAAAATATATAATACAAGGTAAAAGCTCAACACGTTTGCAAATTACGGGTATATAAATAAAACGATGAAAACTTACTTTTCGTGTTTTTTTGTGTATGGGTGCTGTATCTCCACAACCGCGCGCCATGCGGCAAGGACGCATACTGAGGGGCCCGCGGGCGGCGAGGCGCGGCTAAACAGCGTTGATGCCAGCTCGCTAACGGTCATAGATTTCGCGAAATTGACGTTGTTTCAAGTCACCTGTGTTTCAAAACCCCTAGGTCTCCCCTATTAAAAGTCCCGGTATTACTAAATAAAGATAATTAAGTCAAATGTGTATTTAAGTCAACACATCAACTATTTGAGGTTTTTATCTTTCTAAATCTACGAAATGTTATTTTATTTACTTGTAATTTATTTAGCTAAGAAAGTTTGAAGAGTCAATTAACGCAGTTTTACCCTCATTAAATTATAAATTAAAAGAAAGCACCATCAAACAAAACAAAGACAAAGACAAGGTTATGACAATAATATTCTTATGAAGCCGACTTCGTATTTAGCCAAATACAGTCAGCATCAGAAGTAGCTAAGCAAAATAACACGCTCAAAATGACCTACACAGATCCTTATTCCCTTGACATTAGAGTTCGTGTGTAGATCATTTTGAGCACTAGAACTGCTTATCAACTTCTGCTGCTGACTGTACACGAGTATCTATCCAAATTTCTGATCCCCAGCCTTGAATAACATTTATGTTTTGACCTTTACTCCAGGCAAAATACGGTTTTGAAAAACATTAATTTATAATAGCGTTTTTTTTGTTGATTTCAATTTAAATTGTTATTCTAAGATGATTTATTCAAGAATCCGACAAACTTTCCACCCGGAAGTAATTATGTCGATTTCGATGAAGCATGCATTGTCTTTTTTTGTACGATTTATCTTGAATATTATGGAGCAGATGTAAATGAACCAAAATAAAGACAAAAATATTTATTAATATTTTTTCTCACTTTTTAGAAGCTAGTTAATTTATCATTTTATAGATGTCTGAAATTTTGTCGGATTTTGTCGCTGGGTAACTATTTCATTGATAATATATCCGTTACACATAAAAAATAAGCTATTATAAATTATTTCCAAAACTGACATTTTATCCATACAAGCTGTCAGTTCATTGACTGGACTACTTGCTGGATAGGTGTGTTTTCTATGTTAATTTGCGTTTGACAGCTCAAATCGATACAAAACACGCTACTAAATTGTCCCTTAAACTTTAATTAAAAGCAGAAACATTTTCTATTTCGGCTCATTTTTACACAATACAATACAAACACTCGTTAATACGCACCACGCACAAAGAAAAAAAAACAATACAATATAACGACAATTGCTCACCACAAACAAAGCAGTTAGAAAGAGAAACAAAACAATAACATGTAGGTAGAGGTAGACGACACGCGGTCTTATCCAGAGCGATCTCTTCCAGACAACCTTTGGATATCGGAGAAAGAGATAAAACCGGATTATGCAGTAGGTGGTGCAGAGATTATAGTTAATTAGCCAAAACTCAAAATAATTATACAAATACACGTACATAAATAGCTCTATACATACACATACAAAGAGAAACAATACAATAACATTTAGGTACAGCGGCTTCCTCCTTCCGGAGATGTCCTAACGCTCGTTCGAAAAGTTACACAATTAGCCCCCTGGAGTCTGTGGACTATAAATGTTTCCGTACCTTTCCAAACGATCCTTTGCCAAGCACCATGATAAAGGTGAAATCGGATGCTCGGATAACATCAGACGCCGCCATATTATGAGGAACCTCCCTATCCGGCGGTGGCGGGGCCCGTCTAGCCCCGACCGTGGTTGCTCTCATCTGGGTCTTCAGCTGGGCCAAGTCTGCTCCTTCCTCTGGTACTGGCACGTTGTAGAACTCGCCTTCCTCTTGGGTGAGGAATTTGAACCAGCCATCGGCGGGAGCCTTCATCAGCTCTGAGATCCCGAAGGATAGGGAGCCCATGAAGTCATTGCGGGACGTGCGGTCCCAATCCCAAGCCTGGAAATTCGGAGAATCGAGTTAATTCTGACTTAAAAAAGGATAAATGCTCAAAGTATCTATGATTCGCAAGGGTTTTCTGGCGGTCCTGCGTGGCGGACTACAAGCTACAACACTGAGGTAGGGATATAAATGACCTTAGAGTACACCAGAGTACAGGGGTGTACTCTAGTCCTTTACGTAGCAGTCTGGTGGAACCATAAAGATACTCTCATCGTAATGGTCTAGAAGGGTTTTGTTCTTGTTTCCATATAAATACAAGTATACTTAAATTCGCCCGGTCATTTCTAAAATTGTTATCGTTCTTTACGTATTATCCCGTTCGCTTCAAACGAGTCCCCTCCCTATTGTGAACAAGTGAATATAATACACTCGAAAATTCTGAACAATTATGTTTCTCCCTGAGGGGTAAGACGGAAACAATTTGTTTATTAATTAATTAATTACTAGATGAGTTATTCCTTTCTTCCACGGTATGTAAAGTCTGACGATGACTACTAGTTCTGCCACAGGTTCGAGCTGATGCGGTAGTGGCGCGCCATATGTCGTAGCAAGATACTCCGATCTCTCACTCCCACGCATAGCCACCGCTCGAAGAAGTAGCCAAGCCATAACGGCTATATATCCTTCAATAAACTCAAATCATACCTAGTGCACACCTCTAGTAAAATCCAAAATAGTTCTGGTTTTATCCGTATGAAGGATGAACAAGGTCAATACCTCAATCAACAGTCTGCGATCCTTATCCTCAGGCTTCAGATCGAAGGTCAGGGTCTCGTTCCACACGGGGTTGAGGGTGCTGCGGATGGTCTTGGTTTTTTTCTTAACGTTGTCGGAGTCGGGGATCAGTTTCATCTTGACGTAGGGATCGGAGAGGCCGTTCGGGTCCATCGGGATCAGGTTGCGGCCTTGCTTTACTGTGAAAAGTACGTCGTGATAGTAAATCTTGAGTGAGAATTATAGTGTCAGTAGAATAGTCAAGACGGCGACGGTAGCTTCGAGAAGCTAGTCATCGTTGGGAATACAGAAGGGAAAAGACCCAGAGGTCACTCACCAACTAGATGGTCGGATCAACTAAAGAATACAGGGACACAAGCTGGGTTAATACCTCGGCGCCACGCCGCGCCGTTTGTGTCGTCGCCAAATGGATGCATCCAAATGGACTGACGTAATAGTTTGACTTAACTGGCACATCACGTAGTTGTACTGCGCCATGTAGTGGTCGTGAGTGTTGTTTCGACATTCACGCCTCGAAATTATGATGTTCCAACGTTCGACAGCGGCCCGCTCCGCGTGGCAGCCCGCACAGGTTTGGCACCGACTATTTGTTCGTGTCGCATGCCACAACAATATACCTTCGACAGTGAGCTTGTTCCCAATGGTGGTGATTGTGAGCTGTATGCCGTCGCAGCGCTCCGTGTGGTCTTAGTCGCACAGGTTTGGCACCGACTCCTTGTTCGTGTCGCATGCCACAACAATATACCTTCGACAGTGAGCTTGTTCCCCACGGTGGTGATGGTGAGCTGTATGCGGCCGCGGCGCTCCGTGTGGTCGCAGCCGCACAGGTTTGGCACCGACTCCTCGCAACGCTTGTGCACGTTCATGTCGCATGCTACAATATATAGACTCATTAAAATTTTCGTTCAAGTTATTTGATCCCTTCACACAAAAAAAGAAGAAAAAGATTATAATCTCAAGCGTGCGTTCAAAGTCGTGGGTTCGAATAGTGCAACAATGAATGAGGTTGGCTTTTCGGAAAGGAAACGTGATGAAATCTGTAATAGAACTGCTAAGAAATAGAATGGATGTGGAATCGCCAATCCGTGGGAACTAAGCCTGCAACACCCTGGCGTGGCCTGCGGTGGTGGTCAATTGTAAATTTGACAGCTAATGACAAGTTTACTATTGTCCGGCGCGGCCTGAGAGGCCTAAAGCTGTGTCCAGCAATGTGACGTATGTAGAGGATGAGAAAGACGTCTACTGCTTCTACTCAAGACATCTCATATCTCAACCGCCTTTTTAAAGCCTTCTGCGGTATGAGTGCATATAAAACAAATGCATTTTACATTTGTTATATGCCCGCTGCTTTTTTATTAAATCAGATTTTATCCCACTTATTTTACAGATCAAACTCATCATCTCACTTTCCAAACCTCTCTAAAGCCTTAAAATGTTTATTAAATGAACAAAAGTTTATCCGAGAAAAACTCTTAAGTAAAATAAGATACTTACTTGAACTCTTAAGTTTACTAAGCACGCTAAGTAAAAGTTGATAACTTGGTTGATATCTAAGTTAGAGCAAGTGATTTAGATTATACTAAGTGGTGCATAAGTTGGACAAGCTTTGCGAAAAAATGTGAAATAAAAGAAAAACAGAAATGTTGGAGCATTTATTATCTGTCTGCATATCGAGTAATCAGAATCTATCAATCGTTTTCAGTATATCCTAAATCCGTTTGAAACGTGAAGTTGGTAATACCTAGACTGATTAATCGATATTATATGAATTGTCATATAGTCTCGGAGTCGTCTAGCCAAATGGCTAACTTAAGTGCAAAAGTATATTATTCTTGATCGGCATAGATAAATGAATATCTGTAAAAAAAAAATTTTTGGTACACTATTTTATTGCCAACTGTACTTTTCTGTATGCCGTCATCAACTACTCGTTGAGACGATTTTAACGAGCCCAAACTCAACGGTGTTACGTCTGTTAAGAGTCCGCAGTAAGCTCGATTCTCCATACAAACGTAGTTACACTCTCATTTTAAAACTACGTGTTGGATTGTAACGAAACTTTGCATATACAATGACATGAGGTATATCTATGTCTGTGTCTGTAATTAGTTTATGCAGCTTCAGATCCCATAGTAAAAAAAATACAGCGAATTTAAGTTTTGCATACAAAACTTGTTTTTGCTGTATTTTGTTTATTTTATAAACTGGAACCATATAAACTAATTACAGACATAGATATACCTCATGTCAATGTATATGCAAAGTTTTGTCACAATCCAACACGTAGTCTCAAAATGATAGCGTAAGTTTGTATGGAAAATCGAGCTTACTGCGGACTCTTAACAGACGTAACACCGTTGAGTTTGGACTCGTTAAAATCGTCTCAACGAGTAGTTGATGACGGAATACACTTAGAGCTTACTGCGGACTCTTAAGTCCTGAATTCCCATGGGCACCTTCTGTCTCCATCATCAGATCAGCTCGGTGGTACCATAATATTAAACTTACTTATTTACCCAACTATACTTATACCCAAATGTTTGGCTCAATCGGTTGAAGATATCTGCTTCAAAATTTAGTTGCAAGATTCCACCCGAACAAACATAGTTACATAATACCTACTTACATTGTAAGTAAATAAAAGCTTGTAATAAAATACTATCTCTGATAAAAAAACAAGACTACTAACTAATGTTTTGGTAAACTTCTATTATTAATATAAGGATCTTTGAGTTTATACATTAGATTAATTTGCCCCCTAATATTTTATTTTATAATAGCCAATTAATACTACTCTATCATATTTTAATTCCAGAGGTTAACCATCATGCGATTTAATGGAAAACCATTTTGAGACACAAAAACATCGTATTGTTACGTTTGAAAAGTTGTTTACGGTCAGCGCCTTCGGTGCTTCTATTTCATAGCCTAGATAAACAATGAAGTTGTGGAGTTGTAGTCGTAGACGAATTTGTTCATTAAAATTCTAATGTTATATGGAATCGGGTACCAATAACCTATAGTTGCCGAATATTTCCAGAATCTACTCTTTCGTGTTCCGTACAACATTAGAGGGGTTATCACGTAACGCATTGTACGCGCGTCAGGTAGATATAAATGACACTAACGCGCGTTCAAAACGTTACCTGATTACCCCTCAACTTTAATTAAGTTCACATCTCGAATATCTTGGGAGATAGAACTCCGGTAGAACGACTTTAAATGAAGTGATTTGTTTTGCTTTAACATTAAAATTACATTAGCAACTTAGGACGGAGCTCTAAATAATCCGATTACGGGATAAGCTGTTAATAAAATTGTCTTGTAAATAAATAGAATTGTCTGGTTTTCTTAACCTGGCATCCAAGCCGTGTATTTAGATAACGGACTTTTCAACACAATTGCTCGTAACGTACCTCTTATTGTGTCGCTTTTAGGCTCATAATCCTGGATATTAAACACGCGTGTTTAACAACATTACGATACTTGTGTGTTATGGTTATATCCCGATTAAGTTACGTTGCCACCTTGCAGCAAGATGCATTTTGCATGCACACGGTGCATTCTTAAACTAACCGGGTTGTACAGAATGTACAGCTTTTTTTAAAATTCTCGGCAAATGGATTCTTACTCGACAAATTAAATCCTTTTTGTTAGTTAATTGACTATTTCTTTTTGGATATGATATAGAAACGGTTAATTTAGTAAAACTATTACTACTTTTGATAACATTTTACATGAATTAATCAAGATAACATTTTAAAACGAAATTATTTATTTTATTTTGTATTGGCTGTTTAGAGATTTCATCTAATGCGCGCGCACTGCGCAAACTTCACAAAAAAATTGATGCGCGCCATTATAGGTTATTTCACAGATATTTGTAAACATTGTTAATGCGTGTTTGGTTATTAACAAAAATGTTGATTCGTGGTGACTAGAAAAGTGATAAAAAGAATGGACGCCACTAGAAATTCTTGACGATGTATTCAACATGTGAGTAAAAACCTGTTGACTTCAATAAGTAAGGAAAATAACTTGGCAGGCCTATCAAATTTTCATCTAATGAAAAGGATTTTTTCCTCGCAAAATGTGTTGAAAAACGTCGTATGAAACGCGTGAGCTTTGATAATTACATCTTCGGCTCTCTTATCACGCTCACCTGCGGCTCGCGTGATAATTCCGCCTCTGATGTCACTATCAACATACCTCACTTGTATCACAATGTACTATTATGTAATAGGGATCAAGGTTGCATTTCTGTTGCAGAAAAACGAAAATACGTTAAAATAAAGTAAAGACTGGATTTCATTCTAACACTATCAAAAAACCTCTTAAAAACCGTTTTGTGCTGAAATTGGTGTCTGATAGAGGTGATCAAATTTATTATAAATGTGATCGAACCTGTTTTCTTTTACGTAGCACCATTTTTATTAAACTTTGTGAAATAAAGTGTCTTTTTTGATATTTTGTTTTGTTTACCGTCGAAATCATATAATTATTATAAATATTTTGCGGGCTGATCTATTAACAGTCACTGTAATGAGCATTTTATTAGACGACTCCTTAACTATATAGTAATATTCCAAGGAAGGAAGTCATACACTTTTAAGATGATAAATCACATACATTGTGTGTACATATATGTTATTATAAACAATACACGAAATGGTGTAATGAAGGAGCTTGTTATACATGCTTGAGTATGAAAAACACAAATATAAGCTACTTGCCTTACACATATACAAAAAGAGGTTAAAAATGCCCGTTAAACAATAGACTCCACTAGTCTGGCATGCAAGTTGAACCCACCAGATTCAATTACATGGCAACACTGTTGGTCAAAATGTATGATGCCGTTTAGTGAATGCTAATTGAATATATTGGGGCCAACGTGTGTTTGCTCAACGTGCAAACGGTGAAGATGATGGTATCCAAGGATTGAAGGGATGTTAGAAACCATACTTTTCGATCAACCATTGAATACGAAACTATCGATCCACCTTGAAGAAGTATTTGGTGGACGTCGATTAGTGTGATAACTCAATACACTAGCGTAACAAATTACACACAAAATAGAGCAGTCAGAAACAACTGTCCATTTTCAACTCCTTACTTAAGCAGTGAGTAATTTTCGATCAGTCTAGGCGACTTAAACTTTTATAAGCAAATATGTATAATGTATTTTAAGAATATGAAATACTTACTGCATAAGATAAGCAGACGTTGATATTGGTATTAACTACAGTAATTTTGCTAAATTTATTTAAGTATTACGGGACTTTATGCAAAGTAAAACGATGTTGTAAGAAAGATGAAAGAAAGATCATCAAAACCAATTCAGAATTTAGCGAATGAAATTAGAGTTAAGCAAGAAATAAAAAGAAGAACTGATGAGGCACAAAATTCAGCTTTTAATTAGAATTCTTTCTTAACCTCGACTTTAATTCGCACGGATACAACGAATCCTACTTCGGTACAATTCTGTAGCATTCTGAAGACAAACATAAACATGTTTATAGCCAATGTAGCCCCATATTGGCGCAGTTGGTAGTCACCATCGGTTTTATATGTGATCAGTAAAAGCAAGCTAAACGAAACCTAAGCTCGCAAAAGTTTTTTCCTTCAAAATTCTACCTACTTGAACCATTTCTCATATCTAATGAAGATTTAGTCTGTGACAAACTGTTTGTTTTTGGTTGGCAGTATTGAAGAGGCTTTAAATAACTATTTATTTTCACCACTGCTTGTTATAAATACTCTGTTAAGATACAAGGATAATATAATGTTCAAAAGGGACGTGTCTCTCGGGGCGACTTCCATCACCTAAGTGAGGATTATGGGGCATTTCTCATTCGTAGATAAGACACAATTATGAAGACGAATCGTCAATTCCCTTAAGAGCGCCAGAAACAAGGCTTGCATTGCAAGTTGGAAATACGATCGTATCTTGAACTTTATTTATTGCAACGGGGAAATAAGAAATAGATGGCAAGATGGCCGAGTTAATCTATAATTTTATGATTCCAACCCGCTTTTATGCGTGTTTCGTGTTTGGATTAGTAAACTTGTTTACAGAAAAATTTTGCATAATGAAAATCAACGTGCATTGGGACAAAGGTTCATTCATTGGTTTCATGAATCTTGTGCGATTCGAGTATTTATTAATTTTAAAACCTAACCACAATAATCGTTTGCCATGCAAACATTTTATAATTTGCCAAAAATAAACAGTTTTGATGATTTCGGACATACAGGTTAACGCTCAAACTTCTATTACGCACCTCGAATGTGTTATAATGTATCGGCGAATATATAATTGGATTATCTAACTAGTCTACACGTTTTATATCACGTGTATACATCAATATGCCATGTGTTCATTCATTGGTAAGGGGCCACGCATCTATTTGTGTTCATTCAGTTATATTTCACAAGCTTTTATATCCCTTTGGTCGTTACGATGTTTTTGCTCGGCTATCACAGGACGGCCCGCGAGCTGTGTCGCAGTGAGATAGACTGTCCGCCTCTTTCTAATGAGAACGCTTAAAAAGAGACGGAGAGTCTATCTCGCCGCGACACAGCTCGCAGCTCACAGGCCGTCCTGTGATGGCCGAGTTGGTGACAAACCATTAAAATTGTCTTCTGCCAATTTTCTTTTTAGTCACTTAAATATAATAAGTTTTCATTAAAATAAAAGCTTGTTCAGCGTCATCATCTGATTAATTTGATTGTGAAAGACATTCGACTAATAGTACATTAGGTACTACACAATTTGTGCACAATACACTTAGGGCGGACAATTGAGGAATCTCTCAGATCGCAAGTGTTTGACCGCACAATCCGAAGGCAAGAATATGCGATTTGAGGCTTTACATGTTTACTTCACACTTGGTGATAAAGTGGTGATTACCGCCCGCCCGCCCGCTGCGTACTGAAAATCCGCACTTACTGGCGTGACATGAAATGACGTACACACAGCGTGACGTAAAAAGAAGACTAAGCTCGTATATTTATCACCCTTACCTTCGGCTCGGGCTTGCAATACCTGAGAAATTCTTTGTTTTGCCGCCCTAGATGAGTAATGGAATATAAAATTTCATGCTCCTTGCCGAATGTCCTAAAACAATAATACTAGGTTTCACAGGAATCATTCTTGTATTCGTTCCGATCGTGACACAAGAATAACACTGGTGAAGGACCTTACGTTAGGTTTAGACCATTATGAACATGCCGGCTTGACCTGTCAACTATTTAAGTGAAAAATCAGCCATAACTTTAAGAATATTCATGTTTGGTCTAAACCCACCGTGACACAACTTTAAATGGTGACGCAACTTCAAATGGTGACGCATTAATTGCATTTTATCGACATCCAGGACTTTCCATTCTCCTACAGGGTAACTTGAGTGGCGCAGTACCTCCACACTTCAGTCCTTGCGTGGCTAGGCCATGTAGAAGAGTACCGCAATGGTCACAGAATGTAGGGGCGATGAATGTACACGTATTCCATTTGTGGGGGGCGTAGGCGGCCTTAACAACGTAAAAATAGGTGAGTAAAGTTAGTAGAAAATGGGTGAAACAGTTGTTAATAGATTTGAGACGACTGCTTAACCTGCACGTCTATCACGCGACGGCTGCGACATACTCTCGATTTTTCTCGCACTACATCTCTTGTACAAAGTGTTCTAATAAGAAAGACGGATATTGCGAGAAAAATCGAGAGAGCTCGCGCGGCTTCGCATGATAGCCGTGCTGGTAGATCTTGATTAACTCGATAATGTTGAAAATGCAGGTTGAGGGTGCAGGGTCATAAACAGACTGAAAATCGATGTGCCTCCTGTTTCCCGAGGCACGGGAGCCTTTTACATCACTGCCCAAAAAAAAAATGTGTTTGTTTGAGTTGTTTGTACGTCCGTGATGTTATTTATTCCACTAGAAATACTGAACGCCCCAACCGATTGGGATGTGTGTGGCGACGTGACAATCTTACGTTATTTCGGGTGACAAGCTAAATATGAGGTATATCAGTAAGCAGTCAAGATTTTAAAATACCTTTTCTCTTTACAATATTGAGACATTTCTAGCTCTATTTTGGCATACAAAGAAGTTGTGGGCATTTGAATCCTAAATTTCGACAACAGCAACATTAGAATTTACATCCGTATATGACCCAGCTATACTTGTGAAGATGCTGATTCACTAATTGACGGACTTAAAAATTGTACACGTATCGTCTCAAATCCATCCACAACCCGTAGAAGAAAGCATTAGCAAAGCACCACCACCAAGCAGATCTGAAAAGCGAGCGAAAAACAAAGCGTCAGTCCAGCGAAGCCTCCTCTGGTACCTTGGCACTTCAGGCCCTGATGGATCAGCCCGTAGAGGAGCGAGCCGCAGTGGTCGCAGAAGGTTGGTGACGCGTACGTGTGTACGCGGAAATTGTGGCGCGTACGGGTGTCCTGTTGGTGAATTATTTGGTTGTACTAGCTACAGAGACATGTAACCCCTCTTTGTAAACGTTTCCTGCTTTGCAGCCCTGCGCTTCTTTTGAATGCACGTGTAGAAGTGACATAACCTTTAGTGTAAACTCTTGTCAGTATTTTAGATCCAGTAACAAGGTTTTGCAACGCGAATGTGCTCGTAGCCCAACAGCGCTGACGTCTCATGATGTACCTAGACGTCATCTGATATAATCGTCCTATTATTTTCCTCAGCTTTAATACTAGGGTTCGCACCAAACGCATTCTCGAATCTAGTTCCATGACATGGTTCTTACATGTGACAAGCATAATGCATAATTTATCGTATTCGAGCACTATCGCCGCTTTTGCCGATAATAAGCGCTTGAATATTATTTTGCACGGCCGACAAGTAAGTAACTTTATTACAGTATTCAGCCGAACTGACATGAGAGACTTCACTTGTTCTCATTTGATTGTATACTTTTATTGTTTAAATTTTGACCCTCGGAGAGCGTATTTGACATTGATAATATAGTTTATTTTCTTATGAATTATGTATTATTTAGAATCAATACTTACCTGACTTGTAAAAGTGCCCTTGTGGTCTATTTGTAGAATAAATATTTGGATTCTGATTTTAACTTTGAATATGACAATAAACCCTACGAACGCCCTGTGGGCGTACCATGGGTGCCATTTAATCACTTGAATAAGACATCACGTTCTGTTGCGTATGCTGATTTCTAATCCACAATGATAAAAGTGATATGGCAACCATCTTCGGTTTGTAAAACTCCCTAATCATGTCAGGGAACCTGATCGAGTACCTGACATTTGGTTTGAGCCAAACAACATTGATATTTAAACAATGAAACGTCAAAACAATTTGAATCTGGAACTGAACAGAGTTGGTACTGGCTGGTGGATGCCATTAATTTAACATTCGTGAAGCTTTCTTTGAATAAGAATCTATTAAATATTCTGAGGTGGGCGGTGAAAATCCTTTGTTTCTATTTGAAATTGGAATTTTAGCCATAACACTGACGTTTAGACAGAGCACGGTGGTATAATAAATATGGATGGAAATAGTAAAGTAAAATTAACGATGGCGTAACGTTAAAATGTTACAATGTTAGGTAAACATTTGCTTTTTTTCGAATAGCAAAAAGACAAGCTACAATAATATCACTAATATCACCGAGACATTAAGATACGGATATAAGAAATTAAATAGAATTGATAAAACTCATACCACCATTCCACCATTCAATCAAGACGAACAAATACGACCACCAATAACTATGTACATACTTACATTTGCCTGTGAAAAACATAATCAGCTAATACACTTTACATTGATTATTTTGCAGATACATTGACAGTTTTTCATCAATTTCGTAATAACGAAATTCTGGGATATAAATATCCCAGTGAAATTTAACTTTAGTCATGCATCATGCAGATATATAATCGTGTGTTTGTGATTGTGTCTCGATTAGGTAGTACCTACTTTTAACTTTTAAATTTGTAAGTTTGTATGTAATGGGTAATCTCCGGAACCTCCTATCCGATTCCAAAAATGATTTCACCTGCGTGTAGAGTGGACTTGCTGGATGATTGCATATAGGCTCTGTTTTATCCCGTGGGTTTGCCTGCGTTCTTTGCAATACGCAGGCGAAGACACGCAATTATATTACATATTTATCCGCAAGTCAATTAAAATTTATCATACAATACTTACACAATATGTAGATTCAATTTATCAAAATGCGATCTTTGATACAATCAATTACATGTTTCTACGTAATGCGAAATACTTTGAGACAAGTAGGGACTGAATCGAGGGTAATTAAAGAGCACACGAGCGTTGCCAACTTTTTATTTGTTCCCCAAGTTAGGGCTTTGTTTCTTTTATTGTACTCCGCTACACACAGTATAGGGGCACAGTAGGCCGGCTCTTTCTGCGTCGAGACATACGAACTGGACCGCAGCTGGCGAGTTCTCAATTCTCATACATAGTTATTGCAGTTAAAATGTAGTCTGTTAGTCGCAAATTAGGTGCAGTGACAATACCTTTTAATGTGTGTATCAGTATATCTGTCTGTGTGTGGCATCGTAGGTCCAAAACAGATGTAGCGGTTTGAGTGCGTTTTTTTATACCAAGGTCTTGACTGTTGAGATGGTTCTTATCTATCTTTTAATTTTTTGACGCTGCTTCTTCCTGCTAGAAAAACACGACTCCGATCAAATATAATGTATTAACTGCCGCTAGTGACCCTGCCGCCCACTGGCGTCCAGCACTAATAAGTCAGAGACAGATAGTCTCGCCGCGACACAGCTCGCACGCCGTCTTGTGATAACTGTGCTGACCGTATGTATTTTTAATCGTCAGCGGTCCTTTATTAAGGCGTTCTTACACGGGACAACATGGTTGTTTCAGTCTTACTTGCAGACTAGAGCAGGATGCTCGTATTGAATTTCACATAAAATCGTTCTAGTTTTAGTCTTTCATTCAGGTCCATCGAAAGACTACATACATTTGCAAAGAAATTCAAAATTTTTCCTAACCAGGACTGGGCCAGCGTGGGGACCACAGTCTGTTCTTGATCAGAGGTCTGTGACCAGCAGTGGGACGTCCATAGACCGATGATGAATTCGAGTAGAGGCCATGGTCAGTACTATTATGTGCTATTTAACCATGGCACGTTACGGTGGCGTCGTTAATCCGGTCGCCACCTTCCCTAAAATATGGTTGAGGGAGGCGATGGCTGAGATATGCGTCATACTCGTGATCGGGTGCTGTTTGTGGAGTCCGGACTGTTCATGCTTGCAAGGGCATAGTACATACTTAACTAATTACATACTAGTGTTATTATTATTATTATCGTATTGACGAGAGACATCATTCTGATCTTGACACGTTTTATTGTTATTGACCATGTACATCGCTGACAATATTACATCATTGTTCCTTTTTTGTTTTGACGCTTAGAGACCGTATACATCTCTTAGAATATTAGAATAATTATTAATTGTATTTGGAAGCTCAGAGACCTTATACATCTCTGGAATACTGAATTAATATGATTAACTTCTTGTTATATCGAACGTAATAGTCATATTTTGCAATTTTGTTTTGTTTACATTAACTTAGTGACATTTAGTTTGTTAACCTTTTATATATAATTTTAAATTATTATTTTGTAAGATTATTATTATTATTTTATTGTAAATTACGGTTTGACATGTAAAAGTGCCCTTGTGGCCTATTTGCAGAATAAATAATTGATTTGATTTGATTTGATTTGAAAGGAATCATGATAGAACCTACTGTAGGCACTGTTACATTAGCCGAATACTTATCAAAGAACTAAGCTTGTGTCGACAAATTGCCAGATGTTTCTGTTCAATACGATTTTCGGCAACCCCACGCTTTCTTGTTACGATGATACAAAAAGTAATCTCATTGTGACTCGTCATTGTCATGTTCAAGCAGCTTAACTTACGTCTTGAAGTCAGTGAGTCAAGGGCAGATATATCGATGTTATCGATACGGACAAAGCGCCAAAAATATGCATGATCTTAACACCTTCAGCGCTAAGAAAACGCTAGGTGAGTTATGCTCATATAGAGGTTATTTAAAAGAAAGAAAAGGGACATTCTCACACAAATAGAACTAGCCCCATGGTAAACTCAATAAGGCTTGTGTTATGGGTACTTGAGGACGATACTTTTAATAGATATTGATACCTACTTATATACATTCAAGACTGAGAAACAAATAATATATAACCTTGCCGGGATTTGAACCTTCAGCATCGCAGGGTCACTAGGATTTCACAAACGGTTTTTCTCATGTTATTTACGGGCTATGAGCGGAGCGCTACGAAATCTTTGGCCGTGTCTATGTCCAGACCACGGTCTTTCTCAGCATGCGATTTTAACGCAAGATAGAAGAAGAGGACCAGCGTCCATTGAAATGCGTCAAAACAAAAATCAATTGCTTGTGCTATTACATCCAGTACGTGAGAAGACTTAAGTGGCTGTGGGCGCAGCACATTGCACGTAGAACCGATGGCCGTTGGGGCGGAAAAGTTTTCAAGTGGTGACCTGCCGGCAGGCGCAGCGTGGGTAGGCCCCCACCAGTTGGACTGATCGCTAGGTCGCGGGAGTCCACTGGATGCGGGTGGCGCAGAACCGGTCATTGTGGCACTATTTAGCGGCCTATGCCCATCACTGGACGTCTTTCGGCTGATATGATGACTGAAGAAACATACTTTGCTCGTGAGAGAAAAAAAATACCTCCGACACAGCAAACATAGCAAAGAACCGTCCCCACAGATAAGACCTTCAATTAAAATTTTTGATTATATAAATGTACATTGGCCATAGCTTCCCCTGCGGGCGGCTCACTCCGTGATTTCTTCGCGCCGCTGCAAGTAGATATGCCTACCGGCTCCAGCCGGTATCCTGGGCGGCCCGTAAGCCCCCAGTGAGGTATCCAGAACCATATCTGTAACAGGCCACTTAGGCCTAAAAGGGCAAAAAAAAAACCAGCCGGTATGTTAGCGCTGCGAAGGCAAGCACGCGTTCTATCGCAGCGCGTAATAACGTTGTCTAAATAGTGACTGCAAATATTGTACAACCTTAATTGGTTGTTTATAATGGGTATTTTTTAAGGTGTTTTGTAATACATTTAATCATACAAAAGATTATTTGAATCTTCAAAACCGCACTCAAATCGGCCCATACACTGATACACATGTTAACTATAGTTTTAATTTACCTGTATTGGTAATTCAACGTGTTCCTGTTAGGATTATATCATAAGAATAGAAATAATGTATGTACTTACCAAAAATTGTATTAACAATTTTCTTAGTAACTGTGACTTCCACAATAGGCAGGGCCTATGTCGTTTCAGTCGTAGTCAGATCAAACATGAGAGTTAAAATATCGTGCGGCTTATAACAATCTTTAATAAAATGTGCACAAGAATTAACACTAAAACCACAAAAAAATATTAGTCCAGTAACTTTATACATCCAGACTCCAGAGCTTGCGTTAAATCCGGTAGTTCTGTTTTTTTTTATGTTGGCCCAATCTTGACACTGATCGCATTTTCGATTTTTAACAAAGATGCATTCGGCCCTCGAGGTCACAAACTTAGATAATTCATTGGGCCAACATCATAAACAAGTCTGCAAAAACTCAGAACCACCGGATTTGACGCAGAATACCCCTTTACTTTCAGACGACAAGGTTACTGCATTATACGATTAAAGGATTAATTAAAGCATGCAATGTATTGATTCGTTAGTAGTGTGACTGTGTGAGTGAGTGTAGGAGAGGGAAGGATGCAAGTAGCTCTTTACTTCAGGCCTTGTTCAGCCTGAGGCTCTAGTATAAGTTTTACCGAAACAAAACGTTACGATCGCGTTTGCGTTTTACCCTAAATTTTTATGGGATTTGACAACTAAACGCAAACGCGGTCGTACCGTTTTGTTTCGGTAAAACTTATACTAGAGCCTCTGATCGTAAATTGACACCAAGAGCGCGTATTCGTGTCTTAGGGTGGTTTTCCACTTGCCCAAGATGTTTGTCCAAAGTGTATTTGCGTCTCACACTTTGCTGAAGAGGGAAGAATAGCTTTGCAGCAGCTCGCAGCTCGCGACTGGCAATAGGTTAGTACTTTTCCATACATTACCATTACGGGAGAAAACGGTCTCCACTAACTAAATCTTAACAAATCACTTCGATTTTGATGTCGATCGCTTCGGCATAATATATTCTAAGGTTACCTATAGGTTTCGCTTTAAAAAAAAATGAGTTACCTGTAAGTTTGAATTTAATGCAAATTTGAAAAAAGTAAAACCTATTCATTCATTGTGTCAATAACGTACTGAAAAATCATTGAGATTGGAAAATATTTCGAAATGGAAGTACATTTTCTCTTTTTGTATGAGCGAGTACGTAATATTCTTTCCTCTTAAAGAGTGAGTGAGACACAGTGCACATTGGACAAAGATCTTGGACATGTGGAATACCACCCATAGCCGCGGCAACTCGGCTAAGATTTATGTCACAGACTTTTACTATGTGATTGATTACAGAAAAACAAATGTTTCAAAGCGTTATAGGGTTGGTTGATTGCAATTTTTGTGCCCCATAATGCATTATGCAATAGTGAACCATTTTCAAAAGAATTCGTTGTGCCTAAAAAGAAATCTAGTTTTAACATAAATCCATCCTTTTAAGATCCACGGATTATACGCGCTCTATATCAACAAGAACTCCTTTCAGCATTTATAATTTATTTCAATCCATTGAGCTTCAATTTAGATTTCTATGAGAGGTTAGTGTTTTCAGTTTGATTACATTTTCTTGACTTCAAAAGGACGTGATAGAAAAAAAATGTTAAGGGTTAGTTCTATAAACAACATTATAATAATGATAAGTAAATATTCTACATACCACAAAGAGATGTTACCTGAAACTAAATATTTCGTAGATAATATTCACTCTAGCATCTCAGCTACATCGGACTTATTATTTAAGTGTCACGTAGGTATAACTAAGCAAAGCCGGTACTATGGGTACTAGCGACGATATTGACACTTAAATAGATAAATAAATACTCATTTATATGCATAGATAACATCCAGTACTCAAGAACAAATATTAGAGCTCACCACACAAATACCGGGACTCGAACCCAGGACCTCTAGCTTCTTAGACAAGGTCACTACTATACGTATTGCGGCGAATCTTGATCCCTATGACAGCTGTCATAGGGATCTTACTACAATTTTACGTTTTAAGGGCTTTCGTCGGGGATGCGCTCAGCGGTGGGCACCTTGTTAAGGCATACGTCAATAACCTTCGCCCTGAATCCCTTAGTTTTCTAATGTTTTTTGTAGCTTATTTTATTAACAACAACGGTTTTAAGCAATATAGTATCCCATATTTACCTCAAAGTTCATTGTTTTCGAGATATTTGGCATCGAAGTTGAACAATTTTAGGCCAGAATAACTAATTGAATAACTAATTAACACAAGAAGAAGAAGAAGCAAGAATAACTTTTGTGTTAATTAGTTTAAAATGAAAACCCTAGACACGTTTTTAGAGACGTCATAGACGAACCCAAATATGTGGATCTCGTATATGTTAGATCTTTCACGTCAATAGCGATATGAAATAAGTGTTTTTTTTAGATAATGTTTAAAAAAAACAAAAAATTAAGTTTTCATTTCTTTTAAAATCCGGTAAAAAAATGGAAATAAAAGATTGAAGAACCGATAGCCGTTTGACTTATAATTCTATGTGTAGTGCAAAAATAGGAGATACGATTCAAAACTTGTCAAAAATCGATGTAAACCTCGGGTAGCCCCTTAAGAATAAGCGGAGCTTCTGACACTGATTGCACTTGACATTGGCGAAATCATCTTAACTAAGATAGAAGCCATTTTTTAAAAGAAGATTTTAGATATGTTGATATGTTTTAAGGTTATAAATTGTGCGGAGATGACAGCTGTCATAGGAGTCAAGATTCGCCGCGATACGTAAAACTAGGATAAAATGGTCGTCAAATTATACGTATGTTTCAAAATTATAATGGTTTTAACATGTGTAAATAATGTAGTTGAAGTTATTTTATTCACAACTGTCAAAGTATCTGCAAAAATAAAAAGTTATCATTTATTTGACAGATTATACAAAATATATTTAAAACATCTTTCCTGTGGACAATAGTCAACGGCTTATACTGTGTATCTTAATGTTTTGAGAGACGCCGTTTATGCGAATTAGGTACGAGTCCTTACAAAAATAAGGTTTTATAAAACTTATAGGTAGCTACTTCCACAGGAAAGGGAACCTGAACGTATAATCCCTGAATATATAATAAAATAGAATTGAAAAATAATATGACAAAATGTTTTCGTAACAAAATAATTAACATGTTGTAGCCACAAATCGTGAAATGTAGCAGAGGAGTTGAGAATATACTCTCATCCTTTTCTTTGGATAACAGCACGAGCGTAATTAGAGGAAGGATGGGTTTGTCAACTCTTTTGCCGTGACACGAATGGTGGACCAGACAGATTTAACAATATAATATTCATAGACAACAATAACAACTTTGCACTTTAAAATCCCGCGCTTTGTACACACATTTAAAAGATTACTTTACACAATAGTGCAGAGGCTCTAGTATAAGTTTTACTGAAACAAAACTTTGCGATCGCGTTTGCATTTTACCCTCAAATTGTATGGGATTTGACAGCTAAACGCGAACGCGGTCGTAACGTTTTGTTTCGGTAAAACTTATACTAGAGCCTTAGAAGTTTCGACCGGGTTTCACCGACGTCAGTTATAAAGAACAATAAATATCGCGTTAGACCCGTGTAGGGAATGCAATCTCGAACCGAGATTGGTAATTCGAGATCTCGCGTCGCGTTAAAATTTTTATTTCGAGATCAGGGAATCGAAAGCACGTCAGCCAAATCGACGAGATCTCTAAAAATCTCGACAATATCGAGATTCCACTTTTTCTTAACATAGCATTTATATGGTCTTAATTGCCAGAATGCGACTAAAACAGTACCTACTTAGGGAACCTATTGCTATTATATTTACAAACGCAATACCACAAAAATGTGCAGACACGCACCAATATTAAATGTTTTTTTTAGTACTTGCAAAGGACTGTCCGACACGAATTATTAACATGCTTTGCGTAACGAAATCTCGTTCGAGATCTCAATTATTTCAGTCGAGATCTCGACCGACATTACAGCACACGGGATTTCCTGCCACCGAGATTGAATATCGAAATTTCGCTCGGGATACCGTGATTTCGAGATTTCGCGGGATCGAGATTGCCTTCCCTAGACCCGTCAGTTATATTGTGTTTTACTGGCCGCTAATAAGAAAAAATGTATTCTTCTTTTAAAATATTCCGACCTTTTCTGGCCAACTTGTACGCCCCCAGCGGTTACGTTATTGTATCAAATTTCATGTAACGTCAGAAATGAACGCAAGCATAATAAGATTCCATCCCCAGCTACACAACTCGCTAAGTCATTATCTGCGCTGTGGCATTATCAACCGTAAAGGTGTACAAATAAGATTCATTGTTGTCAATACAGGGAGTTATTTGATTTTACAAGAAATTTAAATATCGAACACTAGCTAAAATACGGTATTTGACAAAAGTCCAATCAGCTTCTTTTTATGAAACGTCAAAAACGCTTCGTTTCTGTGAAATTTGTAGGGATTACTTGCTTGTGACGTTACAATCAAACAACGTCTTTATTGTTAGATTATATGAATTAAAAAAATCTTAAACATGCAATCATAAATGAAAGATTGATACTATCCGAGTATTTTCGTAATGTTTATCTGTTCTGTTGTTAATGAAAAAATATTTATGTTCACTGTTGTCAAATACCCTATTATAGGAACCGCTATTTCTCGTTACAGTGTTTTGAAATAGTTATTAACGTTGATCGGTCTGTAATAGTAAGTTGGTGCAACCTTATGCACAAAAGATCCCGCTGGGTCGAAGTGCATCCGAAAGGGCCCTCATCTAGATAAGATAAGATAAGTTGGTGCAACCCGCTTGTATTTAAGAGCAATGCCTAGCTGAGAAACTTTTCAAATCTCGAATTTTTGACGCAATGTTTCTGTCGCGCTGCTGTGGGCGGGAGCTCCAATTCGTGCGATAAGGACAACTGCAGCTCGGACTAAAAATCCCACGCAAAAAACTCAAAAATCGAAGGTTTCGCTCTCGACTGTTTCCTCCTCCAAAACGCAACTAATCATTATAATATTTTTCACATCTCATGCTCGAAAAGTGTGTCATATTAGGCTTAGCAAGCGGGGCTAAAGTAGTACATTTAGCCTCTAGGGAAAATATGTAGACATATTTATGATTTTTAAAACATTTAATTTGACCAATCAAAACAACACCATATTAAATCCACCAATCACAACTCTTTCAAACGAATATTTGTATTTGCTATCAACTAACCAGAATACAGCTACATATTCTAATCGACCAATCAGAAAACAGAATTCATGTCAAACATTAGGTGTTTTTAATCCCTAAATCACAATCATTAAAAAACAACGTCAATAGCCGCGTCCAAACGTTCAAGCGTCATTAACTACATACTTGGAATAAGCTTTGAGATTGAGCGGGATAGATGCTCTCTGTCTCGCTTCATCTTATGCCCCGTATGCTTTCCGCCGCGTTCTGACGTTTGGACGCGGCTATAGACGGTGAGAGGCGTTTATTCGTGGTGCCAATATTTTGTATCTGTGTCAAAGCAGTTTTGAACCATCTTTTCGCCGTGAAATTTATTAGTGATTATGGATGGATAAATCTTCGTTTTTACTATTTTCTCGCTGTCGAAGTGAAAAGTAGAGTGTATAACTGGTCTAAAAGCCATATTACCCCTCGAACAATTTTCCCTCACTTCGCTCGGGAAAATAACCATCTCGTGGTAGTATGGCTCATTTTAGCCCCTTGTTATACAATCTACTATTGGGAACTGCAAGAAGAAGAAATAATCTACGCCGCTATGTTTTGATTTTTTTGATATTCGTTGTCATATTTGTATACTACGCCTTTTTTGGCAGCCAATTAAATTAAGCCGTTTTTGCGATTTTCAAGGCGCTGTAAGTTTCTTTAAAATAAAAATATCTAAAAAAGCAAAACTTAGCGGCATAGATATTGATGATATTGATCTTATTTGAAAAATTCATTGCTCTATGTTCAAAAACCAGAGAGGAAATAGTCGAGTCGTTTGTATGGGAAAATCGCAGGTAGGCATTCCTCTTAATATTCGACGTGTTCTCTAGCAATTTCGTACGTATTCTAATTTCCGAAAGCTCCATCCGCACTACGTCCGTTGGACTGTGCACCTTCCTTACAACTAATTAGGTGTATAATCGCGTGTTGATACTTACGTCGGAATCTGCCCCCTTGTCGGCGCCGGGGCACGTGAAGGTGACGTATTCGTGGCATCTCTTGTGGACCACGAAGCTGCATACTGCGAAATAAATAACACGTTATTGGCATGAATTGGAAAATTACCTAATTACTGAACTAGCAAATGAATGTTTTTTCTAATTTTTTCTAATATAGAGAGCGGATTAGAAGTAACGATCTCAATATCAATATATGACTGGTATAATTTATAATTTTTCCTACACACAAAAATAATCTAAATTATCAGAACAAAAAAGTAAAAACCTTTTAGGAAGCTTTTTAAATTATACTGCATGGGCATTTATTATGTTATGATGATAATAAATAAACACATCGGTTGTTAATTTTTGAAATAGTCGATTTTTTAGTTTTTCTTTTTTAATATTTCTTCTGTACAATATGCACAGTCCAAAAAAATTATTACGACTCAAAGAAATGAAAAATGAAAATAATTTGCTTCCACAATGCTCACAGAGCAATTCATTAATTTCGAGGTAGTTTATTGGTTGTTCCTCACAAACGAAGTCAAAGCAATAATGATACTCACTTACACTGCATTTTAAGCATACACCGTCGAAAAATACATTTTCATTTCTCATGCTCTAAAAGTTCGTCTTTATGCTGTGCGTAGGCGACATAAAGTCGCTTTTTATGCTCTAGTGCATAAAGTAAAATCTTCGTCGAAGACCAAGGCAATCGGTCCAACAGCCACACGCGCAACTTTAACTTCATAGAATAAACGGGTGCCGGTCGCATAATGTTGATCGTTCTAAAAATTTTTAGCCGAGAATGTTTGGCATAATGTTGAGTGGCATACTATACTACTTATTTAGCCTATTCATTTTTGCGCATACACATTAAAACGTTCTAAAGCATGTTTATCCTAATATTGATCACTCGAACGTCGAATTACCTAAAAAGTAATAGTCCTAATTTTCATTGTCATACTAATTATTTTGCCTATCATTAAATTAGCTAAAATTACACTACCTATACTATTTTTTTCCTATATACTACTTTTAAACTCTAAGCAGCCCCGGCCTACGGATGCGTAACAATGCTTATAAAAAAAATTTAAATAATATTAGTCGCAATAATACTCTCTTTATATAATTCTTGAGTCATATAACAACACTTAATATATACGATATAATTATTATTTTATATAATGATCATTTGATGTAATAACATTTAATATAACATACTTTAAGTATAATGCATATTTCCTATAATGAACAAATTATATAATGCTAATTTCTTGTGCACAGTTAGCATAATATTTTTTGGTAGACTCTAAGGCAGGTCGGTGTAGGCACGACGGCGAGCGAAGCGAGGAGAAGTGTTAGGTTGAACTGCGACCCTACAGCGCGCGAGCCGAGCAAGCGAAGCGAGCGTGCCGCGGCAGCGGCCGGCGAAGCGCCAGAACCGAACACTTTTTTACTACCTAATATAGGTATCGATATATATATGCGTAACAAAATGTATGCACAAAATTTTTAGAACATTAAATATTAGGAATATCAAAGTTATGCACATCAATCATTCCAAAAAAAACTTCGACATAGGTAATAAACATTCGTACAATAAATATTTAGAACAATCAACATTAGGAACAACAATTTCGGCAAATAAAAAATATGCACAACAATGTTTATGGCATACGTTATTTGGCATAAAGTTGGTATGCTACAAAATAGTAGGACCGACAATTTTATGCCACCCGATATAGACCCAGAATAAACTCTTTATTTTTATTTTTTTGTTTCGTTAGTACTCTAAGAACAAGGCAAGGATACGAACAGCCAAAGTACACAATAAAACTTCATGAAATAAACTTATTGTTTTCATTTCCTCGGAATCGAAGTGAAAAGTAGTGTACAATGCGTTTTTTGCACTTGTTGTACAATCTACTATTTCAAGATTGTATTTTGATGCTATTAAATGTGCATGCATTGGAACATCACGATCCATTCCACCAATTAATAAGTGGCTTACTTTTTCTCCCCTATCGTTGGTTGTTTCGTCCGTGCTGACCCAAATATTTTCGTTTCGCCATTCTTCAGAAATATTTGATATAAATGGTATAATGGCTCGACGTAGATTTTCCTTAAAGTGGATTCATTTGGGATTTTAACATTTTGGTATAAGGTATTTTGTAAGAATGTAGTAAATATCTCGTTACTATTTTTTTTCATAGGAGCATTACAGGCAATCATAAGCTAATTGTTAGTTCCAAATTTATTTATTTTTTGTAATTCCTGTTTGCTGATATTACCAGATAAACAGCTTTGATGTTTATCTGTTGGTACATGTTTAAGCACATTACATTTTTTTTAAATCTAGGGATCTTCACAACACTTGCAATATAATTCTGTACTATTGAATGTTAATTCGGGAAAGTCTTGTATCCATCGTTCTACAGGCATTTAGGCATTATAATATGGCAATAATGATACGAATTATTAATAACAATATTTAATAGCAAATTACCCCGAGAGATAAATAATGAGTCATTCAAGTGTGCATTCACGTTTAATTATGTTAAAGTGACATTGTTGACATGAACTATCATGTAGGTACGTAATAAATAGGAACGACAATTTTTGAGTTGTACAAAAACTCCTTTATTTAGAATAAAATAATTTTCTTTAAATGTAGTTTGTTGCTAAAATAACATTCATTTAATCTAATTATTTAGCTAAAATTCCGGTGTGCGGTGTAATAATAATAGACTGTAATACCTCATATAAACAACATGACATGTATTTAACAAATTGCACTAGTCATATCCATATTAATATTGAGATCGCTACTTCAAATCCGCTCTCTTATGACTATATATATAGTCATAAAAATATTATATATACAATACAATAGAATACAAATATTCTTTATTGCTTACCAGACAGATGATAATAGAAAAATAGAGGTAAATTAAACATAAACAATGGTGACAACAGGCGGTCTTATATCCATCAAACTTAATAGTTTGGCGAGTATATATTTGTAATTTATCATGTAACTTATAGTTGGATATAAATAAATTAATATATATATATATATATATATATAATAGAAATTGAAAAGAAAATTAAAATTCGACCCTAAAATGAAATTGTATTATGATGCACTCATAAATGCACCTATTAGATTTGATGGGCGACTTGGGCTCACGGTGTATGTATCCAAGGTAGAAGATTCCAATTCCAATGGCAATTTTATGAAAAGTCGGCCACATAAAATAATGTCAACTATAGTCCCACCGCTTCAAACAGTCCCTCGGGTGTCGTACGGGAGGCGAAGCCCGCGGCCCGGACGCCGCGCGCTCTTACGTTACACCTCCGCGCGCCGCGCCGCGCCGGCGAGGACCGAGTGAAGCGGTCGGACTATATATAAAATAAATAAATAAAATAAATATAAGGGAACCATCTTACACAAATCGACCTAGTCCCAAACTAAGCAAAGCTTGTACTATGGGTACTAGACGACGATAAACATACTTATATAGATAAATAAATACTTAAATACATAGAAAACATCCATGACTCAGGAACAAATATTCGTGCTCATCACACAAATAAATGCCCTTACCGGGATTCGAACCCGGGACCTCTTGCTTCGTAGACAGGGTCACTACCAACTAGGCTAAAGCAGTCGTGGCGAGTATATGAAGATATATCATAAAAAAATTAGGGAAGCATGCTAATTGTGCTCACCTTGACACTGGAATCCTTGTTTACCGAAGCCCCTGAAACAAAAGAAGAAAGTTAGTACTTATATAAATCTATAGCTGAAATTATGTAAGAGCGCCAGCGCGTTACCAGGACGGTTAGCACAAGAGACGGCGAGCGAGCATCAAATGGATTTTGTTTCTGTGACTTTTTCGAACTGAATAGACAGAAAAAAACTATATAATAGATACACTAACACACCCTAACACCCCTATTATTGAACCTGCTCACGAAATTTCACGAGAATCAGTTGAGAAATGCGACCAGCAGAGAACAGTCGGAGAAACGAAAGAATGTCGCCCAAGCAGAGACGGCTGAATGTTCGCTTCGCTTCCTCGTTCAATAAGGGCGTAAGTCTGTAGTACCCTTTAGAATAGCAACAGGTGTATCACCATGCTGCGAAGGACAAAGGAACGTCCCTGACACGTGTGGGGTCGAATAGGCTTAGTATTGCGAATTGATGAAGCTTTTCCTTGCAATTTGAATCCTCTTACTTCGGCGATAGAATCGCTATTTGAATGGAACGTTTTGGTGCAGCGTGGTCACGTAAATTGTTTGAAACACGTTTTTGATTGGCATGGGGACTGGGAGACGGAATATCTAGGAGGTAGCAAGTGGATATTCGTGATCTCTGCCTACCTTTCCGGAAAACAGCGGCGATTAAAAATGTATCGTCTACAATTTGTGTCATGTCATATTGTAGTATTGCATTTCAACCGGATTACTAATGTATGAGCAAAAATATATTCCCAAAGTATCAAATCCCAAACTATTTGTCTCAAATTCTCATTTGGCAAAGGATCGTTAGTCTAAACAACTTATCGGAATGCTACAGCTACCAAACTATTATTTTGTTGCAAATTTTTCTTTAATACATAATTAATGTGTCATGTTTCATTTTACCATGTATTATTTAGTGAAATGTATCGTTTGTGTTTAATACAAAACATATAGTGTAAACCTAGCTTAATTAGTATTTAATATGGCAAGTTTGCTTTTAGTTGCTAAACATTATTTTTATATGGCAACTTTCTTCTCTTTCCGATTCGCAAGCTCCGGTCCCGGTGGTTCAGTTCAGGCACGCGGCTGTCAAGCGGCGGTCGTGGGTTGGAATCCCGGCTCGTACCAATGAGTTTTTCGAAACTTATGTACGAAATATTTACCGTTAGCTTTTCGGTGAAGGAAAACATCGCGAGGAAACCGGTCTAATCCCAACAAGGGTCTAGTTTTCCCTCTGAGTTGAAAGGTCAGATGGCAGTCGCTTTCGTAAAACTAGTGCCTACGACAAATCTAGGGATTAGGTTTCAAAGCGGACCCCCAGCTCCTTCAGGGGCACAACCGGGAATAACGCTAGGAGGGTGATGATAAATAGATAATAGATACTCGTACATGTCAAATGAAACTCTCAGCTCATAAATTCCGAAAACTCATTTTGAATCAAGATTTGAATCCACGACCACCGTTTAACAGCTAGAACCACTAGGCTACCATAGCTCAGAAAAACAACCAACCAAAACAATGCATTGAGTAGAAAAATAAAATTACCTCCAAATACATAAACAAGGGAATGAATTTCAATAACCTAAATCATAATAAATATACATAATTCATGTGTTTTTAAGACGAGAAAGGTTTTGTATACAAATTCGTCCCGATAGTGGCGTAAACAACTATTAAGGGAGACTTGTTTGGTAAATACGGGCTTTGAATTGAACCATGTTTAGATACTACAATAAAAGTTTTATGACAGGGCTATAAAGTAATAGCACTGCTACTCGTACTTTAAATTACCTCGATTTTAGTATAGTAAAATTGCTTATAAGCGCGTAAGAGGGGCAATGGGAGGGATGTGGTAGGGGGGCCTAATTTCATATCGCGTTTATGACGTATAGAAATGATATGCCATTTGAAATGTAAGCTACCTACTTCAAAAGTACTACCTACGTTTAAATGAATAAGTGTAGGTAATTTTAATAAATGCAATTTATTATTGCAATTGCTGGTAAAGGTCGCGGGAGTCCGCTGGATGAGGGTGGCTCAGGACTAGTCACTTTTACACTCTTTGGGTGAGGCTTATGTCCAGCAGTGGACGTCTCTCGGCTGATATGATAATGATTATTGCAATTTGTTACAATATAACTAATATAAAAAACGAGGGAACCGCGCGATCACGCCATTTATTGCCTAAAGCATCAGGCTTTAGTGGCCCATAGACGACATTTTACTCGTATAATTGGTTCTAAGAATCGTTAAAATAGATTGATGAGTACCTTTTTAAATGGAATAGAAATTAATATTTGACACTTCATTATACATAATCTTTGTTACTAACAAAATAAACATGCAACCAGCTTTCTGAAATTTTTATTTTAATTTATAATACACCTTAATCGATTCGAGGCCACTCAACGCTACGCGTAGCAGCGTTTTTCCGCTCTGTAGCAATAGCACGAAGAGGCATGACTCATATATGAGTCACTGGCTCTAAATAAGTAACTAACACACGAATTTGACAGACTGCGTACCTTGGCTTGTACCAATAAGATTTTCGAAAATCATGTATGCTTCTGCAAAATATCATTTGATACAGCTTTTGTTTTCCCGACGAGCACGTCTGTAGAACAACGTGCAAAGGGCTTAAGACTAAACTCAGCTCCCTAATTAGGATGCTAAATTCAGGTAAGTGTCACTGTCATATGCCCCTTACTATTGTCCGTTATGAACACACGTGTGTTACTAGCGCGCTTGACGGGTTAAAGGAATTCCGTCATACATAAAATAAAAGGAAAATGTATACACTAAAAAGTACCTATACATAAGTATATATTTATAGGTACATATATGAGGATAAAAGTCAAATACCTGGCAAATCCTACTAAAATGAATAAGGAAAAAACCTGATTACGACGTCCAAGAATCTAATAAACGAAGTAATATTTTTAGTGTTGCGTACATTATACTTAGATATTTATAATGCTTACGCAATAAATGCACAAGGAAAGTGCGTTTGCCACGTTTAGACCGCTGAACAGACTCGATATTGTAAGCTGGATAAAAAACATAACATGCTTTGTATTCCGAGCGGACGACCGGTTTAGCATAGTTCGTATCGTGACCCTGCCTACGAAGCTAGAGGTCCCGAGTTCGATTCCCGGTAAGGGCATTTATTTGAGTCACAAGCCTATTATTAACTCATTCACTATCAAGCTAAAGCTACGCTCAGTCTTCCGCGGAAGTCCGTAGCGGCTTAACTCTTTCATAATCAGCCGTAGCGCTCTGACGCATATGTACAGAGATTAGCGCCGAACGGGTTAAGTCTCCACAGGTAGCGAAATTAGCTCGTAGCCCCCTGACGCATGTGTTGCGATGGTCGCTGTACTATACTATACAGAGTGTACCAAAAATGAGGTGTGAACCAATTAAGGGCATGACAGGTAGCGTGTTCTGATAAGTTTTTTTTTTTGACGGCTTTTTTTACTTTTGTATGGAGCAGGTTGCCCCAGTCGGCCAACACTCCATACAAAAGTTAAGAAACAATCGCGTATTTTTTTGTCATGTTCGCTTAAAGGGCTTTGCTTACGGTGGCGTCGTTGATCGGGTCGCCACCTTCCCTAACATATGATCGAGGGAGGCGATGGCTGAGATATGCGTCATACTCGTGATCGGCTGCTGTTTGTAGTCTTATCTTGGAGGAATATCATTTAATTTAATTTAATAAGTTTCAGTTAGGAAAGCTATAAAAAATACTTTTTAGATACAGAATTAAAAAAAAAACTGTATATGGTAGTCAACAGGATGCGTGACGGGTGATTCATGAATAATGCCCATAAATAAGTGCACCAACGGCCACGATCCGGATTAACGAGCGGGATAACATTCATACAGACTTTTAAAACGGCATCACAATAATATGCCATTCGTTTGTGAATTTACACACACCACAAAGATTACAACTCATTAATTCAATTGAAACTTATAGTTTAAACAAGATTAAAGTTGTGTAGCCGAAGAACAAAGCCCGAGCAGCTGAGTGTGGCGGCCATGACAGCCGACAGCTTCCGGAAGGAGCCGAGCTATCGCGATCTTCTCAATGATGAATGGTGTAGTGCTGAATGTATAGTATACCTGCATATTGTTTGTTCCTGGTAGTGAGAAAGGTCGTTAGGGGTAAAACATGGCTTTACAAGAACGCGTGGGATAGATAGACTAGAGTCGCTAGACTATACCTTTCTACCAAAGCAGAGGGGCTATAGAGAGTAGAGAAAGATCTACCATCCTCTTTCGAATTTGCACGGTGCGAGTGAGACAGGAGTCGCGAAGCGACTTGTCAGCAAGTTGTGCTAGACGTGCAAAACACTTAAAAAAATATGGGTAGCTTACTTCGCGCGCGAGATAGCTCGCTTAGTCTTGTGCTGGTCGAATGGAACAGAGTAATGCTATCGAAATCGACTGAATGCTGCTGGGGACCGATTTTTGACTTTCAAGCGCTCGATTCTTTCACTCGAAAATGATGAAATACTATTTTGAAATGATAGAAAATTTAAAAAAGACCGGTATTGACTACTCGTATTCAACTCTATTGGTAGAAAGTAAGTGCCTGTAATTTTGACACTACATAGCATTTACTTTTATTTAATTTTCGAGCGCTCGAAAGTCAAAAATCGGCCCCCTGTACTGCTGAATGTAAAGTATACCCGTGTATTGTTGCGTTCCTGGTAGTGAGTAAGGTCGCTAAAACGCAGAGTTGTGTTGACAATGACGGAACAGAGAGTTAATATGAGATGATACGGTTAAACTAAACGGGCGACTTCGAGCTATAGTGATCGTCTGCAAAATACGTATACACACCTGTATATTGCTGCGTTCCTGGTCGTGAGTAAGGCCGTTAGAGCCAAAACATGAGCTTCACAAGATCGCACGTGATAGATATACTTTCCGTTTCTTTAAAATCAGAACACTTAAAAAGTGATGGATAGCTTATCTCGCGCACGAGATAGCTCGCGCTTAGTCTTGTGCTAGCCGTGCAGATATTTTGAACCTTTAAGAGAGAAAGTTACATAAGCCCTTTTTAAGATTTAAGGATTAGTATTTATGTCGCGCTGACGTAGGTCCACGTGCTAGTGCGACAAGGACAGCTGCAGCATCGACTTAAAATCTTAGATACAAAACTCAAAAATTGTGGTTTCGTTCTCAAGATTCCCCTCCTAAACTTAACATTTCAAAAACTGAATGATAAGGACATTATTAACTGTTTTGTTATTTGCGCTTATTTTTGGGGGATTTGTATAACATGCCCATTTTTGAGGCTTTTTGCATTAGGCAGTTTTAAGCATTGTCGAAGCAACCTAGCACTTATTAAGAACATCAAAACAAAATAAGCAAAACATACCCACACAGATATTGATATTATTTCAAAAAATCATTAAGTACAGTCAAAAACCTCATGGATAAATACATGAAAAAACAGAAAACACCCAAGACACCGAAACAAATACGAGTATGCATACTTATATTACTTATCAGTATTACACAAACAATTGCCCTTACCCAGACTGGAACTCAGTACAGTCAGCGAGCTGGTATTAAATATTCTTTCAGTGCCTACTAGAAAATAATGCAGAAAATTCTAACTGATGCATTCATTAGACATTTAAGAATAAGTTTAATTCAAAGACTGGAAAACGTTTTTCTTATTCTCAGAACGAGATACACAATTAATATCCTTTTAATATGCTCTTAGCTAGCCATATAAATTGGTTTGACTACGAGATACATACTGGAAAAGCTTTTTAGAATCAATTCAAAGTGCGCTTTCAAATGGAGCTTTGAATTGGTAAATTAGTCTTGGCAGCCTCTGTATTAGAATCTAAAAAGTTAGCTTTTTAATGTAGCATAATTTAAGATAACTATATTTTTTTTTAAACCAGGGGTGTTTAAACACAACAGAGCCAAAGAAGAAAAAAGAACCGCTCTCAAATCTGTATATTATTTTAGAAGATACGATGTCAATGCCACAGACAGAGACGGACAGATACGTAGAGAGAAAGTGACATATCGCCTTGATGTCTTCTTGATTTTGAAAGTTCTGTCAAACTTCGCTGATAGAATACAGACTCAGATACTTAATTCACAACAAATGCAAAGAACTGGAAATTTGAAATAAATAGGGATTTCAATCAAAGCAAAGTGGGTGTCTCAACATCTTTACTGAGTCGAGAGAGAGAGTTCTCGAAAAAGGATTTAAAAGAAGGTAAAATAGTTACGTTGACATTGAAATGTACATCAAATGCACAACCCATTAATCCGCGTCCAAAATAGTGGACGCGGATTATTGGGCTGTTCAATGTACATTATTGGGCATTATCACCCTGAGCAAACTTGGTCCAGGAAGCCTTGGTCCGGGCTGATAATGCACGATCTAATAATCCGAGTCCACAAAAAGTAGACGCGGATTATCGGACCGTACATTATTTGGCCGTGCATTATTGGCTCCCCCTTTCAACGAAAATACAGCGATGTCAGATAACGACATCAAAATTGCTGCCACTCGTAAAAATAGATATTTGCAAACTTGAATCTGAAAACAGCTGCGCATCAATTCGTTGGATCACACCATCAGCTCTCTCGGCTCGTTGGGCCGTGAAATTGTCGCCGCTCATTGCCGCCGTTGTCTATGGAGCGTACTTTAAAAAAATGGCGGACCGACCTAAATCGTCATTATAGACACTTCGAACTGTAAATGAAGATTTAAAAGGATTGTAAAAGTGCAGTATGATTATGGTTTTGCGATTCGATCTATTTTATTGGATAGTTTGGGTTTCAAAGAAGAGTAGGATAGGAGTTGTTCATCGACAGTTTCTTTCTAACTTCATACAAGGTTTTATTTATCCTATCCTATATCCTATCTATACCATTAAACTAGCAATAATTGTATATATATATATACCTATTTTTATATTTACGTCAATCTTTGGTTGATGTGACATTTCGGAATTGAAGAGTAATTCGTATTTAACGGGTTCGTTACCCTTAACCTACGCAGAGATCAAAGCCAAAGCTCTAAAATGTTAGTGTAAGACAACATATTGTGGATGAAAACTATTAGGCTGCGGACTGGTTGCCAGCGGGCAGCGGGGCGGCGAGCGGCTGCCCATACATTGAAGACGCTCGAATGTATGAACTGCCACTCGTCGTCCGCTGCCCGCTGGCAACCAGTCCGTGGCCTTACCGCGGTATGGTGTGAGAGAGATCAGAACGCAGCATCTCGCTTCCACCTATGCCGCAGCGCTGTCGTGGCCGAAACCAATGAAATCGCAAAAATGACGTGTGAAAGTATTATTATTTCTAGAGAATGTGCTGTCTTGAGTGTGAGGGATGCATTGGTTTAGAAGTTGAAACGACGAATGCTCAAAAATGAATAAAGGGTCGGCAATATCGAATCTACCCAATTGTCTAATGGCACTTCAGTGGTTTCCGTTCTTTCTTATGTTAGGGATGGCCCATTTCCGCATGGCGACTCTCTTGATTTGGTCATCTCGTATGAGAGTGATAGGTCAACATAATGCGTTGGTATTAGGGAATGCAATTACCGGGCCAATTTCACTACCGGTAAATTACCGACTTGAGTGAGGCAAAACCGGTTAACCGGTAAATTACCGGTAATTTGAATTTGGTTAACAAGTAGCGTTATTTTATCGTAAAATAAGCTACGACTTAGGCACTGAACAGAAAACGTTCCTTGGGAATGAACAGGTAGGTAGGAATTGTTCTTAGTTCTACAGATTTCCATTACAATATTAGTACAATACAAAACAGTACCAGTAGTGATAATGGAGTCACGGCGGTTAACGTGAATATTAGTATTATGGTGCATTGCCTTTTCCCGTCCGGGTAGATGGGAAAAAGCACTCATCGGCGTTGGTGGTTCGGTTCTTACAGTGCCTGCGGTCATTGTCTTGACTCCCAAATCTACAGATATGTAATCCTACGGATTTTTCCTATTCTAATAAAAAAAAACTGAATAAAAGGACATTAACAAAATAATACAACACAAACTGACTACTGAAATGTTAAGGACCTTTGAGACAGTCGGTTTTGGAATACGGCCTGAGGATCAACAGAAACAAGATCAAGCTGATGTGAGTAGACAGGTCCATCACCAATGATCCCACCACGTCAAAGATCTGGACACCGTAGAGGATGTTATATACCTAGGCTCGCTAATACGCTCCAACGGCGACTGCGAGGTGGAAGTGGTTCGAAGAGGTCCGATGGCCAAGCCAGCGGTCAAAATATTAGTGAAGATATGGAAAAACTGCGAGATACGGTTGAAAACAAAGATTAAGGCTTGTATACCCGCTAAAGTCCTTGAGCGTATGGGCGGAGCCTCGACCCTCTCCCCGCGCAAGTCGCACAACCCGCCGTCGTTTATTAAGCGTTACATAGATTAAGTTATAGACGCGTCATCGCGCATCGTTACTAATGCAAGGGTGGACGTGGGTGGGTGACATTCGTCATGCTTAATTGAAACGTGATATTTGTCATACATAAATTACGTAATTGATTAAGTTCAAAAATGATGTCCCTACTATTATAATACTATTTACTTACGATTAGTGTAGTTCCGTCAGCACGGCTAGCACGAGACGGCCGCGACATACACTCGATTTTTTCGCACTATCGGTCTCTCTCTTATTAGAACATTAGGAAAGAGAGGTATAGTGTGAGAAAAATCGAGTATGTCGCGGCCGTCTCGTGCTAGCCGTGCTAGTGAAAACGAAATTCGTTCGAATAACTCTCATTGTCGCTCGAACTAGCAAGCGCGACATAGAGGGAGATACACGAATGAAGTTCGGTTTCGTTTCGCGGTAGGCCCTCAGCACGCCTACCACTAGACGGCCGCGACATACTTTCGATTTTTCTCGCAGTATACCTCTGTTACTAAATATTCTAATAAGAGAGAGACGGATAGTGCGAAAAAAATATAAAGGTAATAATAATAATCCATACCTACTGTTGCCCTTAGGCCATTTTTTAATGTCGCTATTAATAGGGGCCCATCTAGCAGTTAGCGAGTCACCGTCTGCCAGAGATAAAATGTGAAACAATTTTATTGGGCAGGCGTCCGATGTTTCATCCAATAGCCCAGCTACTAGTCCATCATTTTCACTCAATAACCCGTTTTATTTAGATTCCATCAACTAGCAATAGACTCTTACACCCCAGCGGGTGCTGTTTCTGTGTGCGTCCCATGACACGGGCAGAGACAGCATCCGCTTGGTGTATTCCTTGCATTTCATTAAATTGTCAAAAGGGCCTCTACGTGTTGGCTCAGAGCTCCACGCACGCTTCCCAAAGGTCCGGGACATCATTGTCCCGTGAGCGGGAAAGACATATAATCCATACTATCCATACTTCCATATCCATACTCCATACTAATATTATAAATGCGAGTGTATCTGTCTGGTAGGTACTTACAATATTTGCCAAGCCCACTATTTTTATTAGAACTTATTCTATTAACACTTGACAGTCATTAATACGAGCAGATAAAACAATATTGTTTCTATAATTGTTCATGCTCCTAAGCAATAGATATTGTAAATATATTTACTAATAAAATGTCTGGTTTTAGCGATTTCCCAATTTTGATACTGTTTAGATATTTGATACGTTGATAGAATAGGTATTTACTTGTGTATTGTTTTTCCTCTTCTCTTGTAAAATTTCTTGATATTACGTATTTTCCTCCTGCGCTTATTTAACCCCAAAGACCCAAAATAATTATTGAAAAATTTGTGAGACCTAAGCTAAGACGTACTGACTCTAGTATCGTAAGTTTGTATGTTACTAACAATGTATGGGCAAACTTGCTTGAAATAAAGAATGTATTATTATTATTATTTCCCATCTTGAACTAAAAACAAAATCTAAACTATACCTACGTAAATGTTAATTAGGTACAAACGCCAACACAGTTAACTGACCATCCTGTATTTATACAAGAACCTTATTACAATGCACATAAAGTGCACGGATGGTCAGTCAGCTGTCTTGTCAATAGTACCTACTACTTTACAATACAAGAAATAGATTGTCCACTCTATGCAACAAAATTATCTGTCACTAAGAACTAAACTATACGCAAATGTTTATTAGTTACCTACTACACGAATCACAAAACGGATTGTCCACTCTATGCAACAAATATAGTCCACGATTTCCACAAATATTTAAAAATTTCGGCGCAGCGCAAATTGACACAGGTCCGTCATGCAACGTGTCTCGTCCCGCACTGACCGTATGGACGAAAACGGGGAGGCGTAGGAACTTTGGCGGAATATTTCAGAAAACGAGATAAATTTTTAAGAAAACTCAAAAAGTAAGAAAATGATGCCCTTGTTCATTATTGTATGAAGAAAGTTATAAAATTTCATATTATTCTGATAAAAAATGGAGCAGTAAAATGGTTAAAAGTGAAAAAATAGGGGTGACTTTAGATTTCTTTCTCTCTAATTTTTATTGTTAAAATGGATTTCTACGAAAACTATGACCCGTCGCATATCTTGCAGATTATGATATATTTTTTCCGACACCAAAAATGTTACGTTAGAATGTATAAAACGGTTACAAAACAACTAATTTACACGAAAATTTCGAATGTGCAGCCTTAACTTGATGCGGACCCTAATCTTTTCTATCTTTTTATACGCGGCTGAAACGTGGACTAAGGCCAGGACTTAGGAAAGTTCTGATGCGTTCGAGGTGTGGCGTTGGCGGAAAATGCTTGGCATCAAGTGGACAGCCCGCTGTACAAACAAATCAATCCTGAACCAGCTGAAGATTCGAACTTGACTCTCCAGCGTATGTACTCAACGCATACTTCAATAGGGGTGTAGACACTAAATAAAATAATCAATAATGTCATATTTTCTTGAAAAAGGATTAAAAATGAAGTCGAATGGAGAAAAAATCAACGCAAAAGGTTAAATAATCACGAAGTTATAGTTATAAGTGTCCAAAGTTTTAAGAAGGGGTATGTTCTGTCCCTTTTTTGCAAAACGCAACTTCATATGAAACGATGACGCTAGTAGATTGTGACGCCACTATAGACGGCAACGTGCCGCGCCCCGTCGTGTGCGGCGCCGCCGTCGACGCGGCCCCCCAGCAGCCTCGTGTAATGTGACGTCACACACTGTTTGCGTTTTCTCTCTCTAACAAGCAATATTAACGGTTGTAGCTTCGTAATTCTTTAAGATATCTGAATGGGATTTTCGTCACTAGGCATATTTTTTTGCCTTCTTTCTGTTGGGGTAATAACAATTTTCGAGTCTACACCCCTATTGTTTGTCCATAAAAAGCGACCGATTGCAATGGGAGTAGGTACTACGTGGTCATTCCACATGATCTTCATCCTTAGACCAACTCGCTCGGTGACTTTACTGGGGTCGTACTCAAGTCCTCCATGGTCTCAGCCAAGACTACTAAATCGTCAGCAATTCGAAGTTGATGTAGCCGTCGTTAATGTTGATGGCAGTTCAGACTCTTGAAAAAATCCTCCAGTGTAGCGGTGAACAGTGTTGCAGAAATGACAGCTCCTTGATTGACGGAATCACCTCAGCAGCGGAATAGGTTTCGAGTTCCAATCCTGAAGTCGGACTGACACAGGGGCGTTCTCGTATAAACATTTCAGTACTTCGATATAGCGGTAGTCAACTTGGCACCGCTCGAGCTAATGCAGCACAGTTCAGGTTTCGATCATATCGAAAGATTTCTCGTAGTCCAAGAACGCTAAGCAGAAGGAAAGGTTATACTCCTGTCATATGGATATGTATGGATGTGGTCTACGATGCTGAAGTCTCTTCGGAAACCGGCTTCTTTGGGAGGCTGGAAGTCATCTAGCCTACCGTACGAGACGGCTTGTAATGACTCTCGAAAACAGCTTATACGTCTATGGCTCCGAAGTGACATGGGTCGGTGGTTCTTCAGCAGGGTTTTGTCGTTGTAACCCTTTTTGAAGAAGAAATCCACCATACCTCTGTTACTTGCCTTTGGCGTTGTCCCTCCCAGTAAGACGATTAGTTAGAGGTATTTGATTAATGATGAGTATACCTCTAAAGTTTGTTAAATAAGGCGTCTCTTTTGTACTTATTCAAACAGATAATTTTTCATATTCCATAGAACGGAAACGGAACCGTGTTTGCACTTTAAGAAGCTTCTACAAACGATTGTATGATTCAGGTCCTATAGGCACATAAGGTAAGACAACAGTCGTTATACACGTTTATTCAGTTGACTTTTTTACATGATAAAAGGAGGGTTATTGAAATATAATCATAACGATAAGTATTAATAATCGTTAAAATGTTTTAATTAGCAATAATTCGTGTTTCATTAAATTACCGGTAAATTATTTTAATTTACCGGTAATTTACCGCCCTCATATACGGCCCATTTACCGGTTAACCGGTATGCATTCCCTAGTTGGTATACATTTATACATCTGTACCCAATGATGTAATATAAAAAAGCGGTAGATCCTACTAATATTATAAATGCGAAAGTTTAGATGTTTGGATGTTTGTTACTCAATCACGCTTAAACAGCTGAACCGATTTGAATGAAATTTTGCACGAAGATAGTTTATAACCTGGAATAAAATAAAGGATAGTTTTTATCCCGAGTCCACGCAGACGAAGTCGCGGGCGGAAGCTAGTAGGTTATAAGCGCTTCAAAATTGGCATAAAAAGTGCAAGTCAATTGCACCGACTTGCCTCAGTTTCGCAGCGTATAAACGTGTCTCAGCTGTTAGATTTGGTGGCCATTTTTTAAACACGGAGTTTACGTGTCCATTGCAACTGGACTTTCGAGAACTACGTTTTTATGAAGATTCGACTTCAGGGAAACTCTTAACCCTTAATCGTATATAGTTTTGCCAAATGTCTACAAAGCATTAGACAGCTCCCAGATAAAAAAAAGGCTTACGTTCTTGAACGCACCTTTATACCAAACTTTAATTTCTACAAAAAATAAAAAAATCATGCATTTAAGGGTTAAATAACCATGCACTTTTATCTACATCAAATCGACTTAGTCAAGTGCTAGATTATATT
Source organism: Epinotia bilunana (assembly GCA_947049275.1). Classification (NCBI taxonomy): domain Eukaryota; kingdom Metazoa; phylum Arthropoda; class Insecta; order Lepidoptera; family Tortricidae; genus Epinotia; species Epinotia bilunana. The sequence goes on from OX346264.1 coordinate 4,989,702, forward strand.
TTATCGCACGGTTATGAACCAGTTATAATTAAATTTATTTAGAGCGAAGAGATAACGACTACGTGAGTTTTTTTTATCCGATTTCCATAGTACAAACGCCAACACAGTTAACTGACCATCCTGTATTTATATTGAACTTTATTACAATGCACATAAAGTGCACGGATGGTCAGTTAACTGTGTCGGTGATGGTACTGGCGGTATGCCAAGAGTTATTTAACTACAAGATTCGTTTTAATGGCTGAATGGAGACTTGGTATGGTATTTTGTCTTACTTGTTACTGAAAAAAATCGGAACTCACCCCATCACCCCAGACTATTCATGTAGGTAATATTGACGAATTCCTGATGATATGGATTTGAGTCAAATAAATATTGTATTTTATTATTACTAAACTTTATAGACATTGTATTTTTTTATATTGAATGATGTAATTTAGTCGACATTTACATTTATTTATGAGGTGTGTGTAATCGGAATAAATAATGTAAAGACAAATGCTTATATTAATGTTAACCAATAGTGGTGAAGACACTGATAATGAATAAAATTATCAATAATGTTGTACTTCCTCGAAAAAGGTTGAAAAATGTAGTCAAATGGAGAAATAAAGCAACGCAAGAGGTTAAATAATCGCAAAGTTATGTGTCCAAAGTTTTAAGAGGGGGTATGTTCTGTACCTTTTCGGCAAAACGCACCTTCATATGAAAACGAAACGTGACGTTACGATCCCCTAGCGTTTTCTCCACTTTCTCTAAACAATCTTCGTAATTTTTCGAGATATTTGAACGGGATTTTCGTCATTAGGCATACTTTTTTGCATTCTATTTTTTTGAAGTTATAAATTTTGAGTCTACACCCCTCTTGCTACGCCCTTACAGGGCCCATATGAAACTAAATGTATACTTACCTATTGTTTAGATCTGTACAGACTAATGGTTGCAATAAATTCTATGCCTGTCCGTCAAACTGCACAACTTTGCCCTAGAGGGTATATCCGGGCTGCTAAAACAGTTATTGGTGTCAAAACGAATTATTACCGTGAAATTATATTTATTAATAATTAACCGATGACGGGTGGGCAAAATTATCTTCAAGGACTTTGTAGTGGTGAGGTGAAAGTGTCCTTATAATTTTTATGCGGTTTTACAATAACGGTATTTCTTTAATTCTAACATTAACTAGGTACCATAAATTATACAAATTGATACCATGTACTCCAGTCAGGCTTCTAAATACCACAGTTCCAGATTTTACCGGATTGTTCCAATTCCTCTGCGTAACCGTGCTAAGCTGAATAGCCGTATATCACCTAGAAATTAAAACATACGTCATTTCAGGAACAGACTGGTGCGGTCTGCGGTCTACTCGAGAAACGACGAAATGTGCAAAACGAACAAAGAGCTTTATGACATAACCCGGCTTTGGACTTAATGGAATCGTAGACATTTGTACTTTGGCTCAAGGCAGGCGATCAAAATAAATATTTAATAGGCGGCATGTGGATTGTATGATAATAATTAGGTACCTATTTATAGATATACTAGCTGCCCACGCGGCTTCGCCCACGTATTGTAAGGAACGCGGGCCAATGTGCGGGATAAAATATAGCCTATAACGATCTAGAAAGTCCATCCTACACGCAGGTGAAAGAGTTTTTGAAATCGGAAAAGTGGTTACGGAGATTACCCAAGACATACAAACTCACAAAGCTACGATGCCGCTGACCTTTCCTGTTTCTAATATTAGTATAGATTAGCACCCGCGTTTTGCAAAGAACGCAAGCAAACCCGGGATTAAATACAGCATTAAGAAAGTAGATTCTAAACACAAGTAGACTTATGTCGGAGATACCTACTATGAAATTTCCCGCGCCTCGAGGCGACTTGAGTTGTCTAAAATCTGAAGCTGAATAAAAACTTTGCTAAAGTCCAGCAAACGGGATATCGAGTCTCAGCCAAGGCAATTAATGAATCCATACTAATATTAAAAAAGCGAAGGTGTGTCTGCCTGTCTATCTGTCTATTACCTCTCCCCGCTTAAACCGCTCAACCGATTTAGATGAAATTTGGTATACAGATAGTTCGAGTCCCGGGGAAGGACATAGGATAGTTTTTATCCCGGATTCCCTAAGGGCTACCCATTATATTATCCCCTTATATTTCTACAAATGGGAGGTGAACGTTTGTATGGAGCTACGATATAAACGAGTTCCACGCGGACGCAGTCAAACAATAAACAATAAAATCTTTTTCACGCCACTGCTCGGAAATGTGGTAAAAGATGGTCAGAAATCAGGCTTCAAAGCTGGGGTTAGTTGGACATCGCACGAACAGGCCAACTATGAGTTCAAACTGTCCAACAATAACATTGTTGGACAGTTTGAACAGCGATTCTATCAACAACAGGGCCCCCCACCTGCGCCGGGTTCTTTAATTAGGTACTTAATTTTGACTTATAGTTATAATTATTTCCTCGCAGTAGGCGTGGAAAGCACTATGTCTCGGCTAAATGTGCAATAGATGGACTCGTCTCCTTCGAGGTCCTCAACTTCGGCTCGGACCTCGAACCCACTTGTCCATCTATTGCGTATTTTCCAGCCTCTACAACAATGTACTATTGCCACTGCCTTACCAAATAGTTATATGCCCTTCAGATAGCGAACGAGAATCCAAAGTAGCGGCAGGATTTCCTTATGCACATGACCGTTGGCAATTTGTTAGAGACCGGCGCTTTGTTTCCCGCCATTTGTCCAGAGTTACACGCATTTGCATTAACACATTTGTCAAACTCCCGACCCGTTGGTTGGGGACATATGTAGATTTGCATGTGTTACTATTTATTTTCGTATCTCTTAATGATGCCTTTGTTCCTTTTGAAACAGGACAGTTTTTATGAGCGTTTTATTTGTCAGACGTCATACGTTTCAAAGAATGGCACCAATTTTGGCTTGGACTTGCAGAAGCCCCTAGTTCAGGAATTGGCGTATTAGGTTTTGCTTTTTGACTATCCAGGCCAGAGGAAAAAACGAGGAATTACTGAGGTAAGACGAGTTAAGATGTCAAGTTGCCCAATTTGACTCAAATAAGTCCTCAAGCCGTTCAAAGACTTTTCACTCGATTTAACGATTAGGTCATCATATCAGCCGAAAGACGTCCACTGCTGGATATAGGTCTCCCCCAAAGAGTCCCAAAGTGACCGGTCCTGCGCCACCCGCATCCAGCGGACTCCAGCAACCTTTACCAGGTCATCAGTCCACCTTGCGGGGGGCCTACCCACGCCGCGCCTTCCGGTTCGTGGTCGCCACTCGAGAACCTTTCCGCCCCATCGGCCATCGGTTCTACGTGCTATGTGCCCCGCCCACTGCCACTTAAGTTTAGCGATTCGGAGGGCTATATCGGTTACCTTGGTTCTGCTGCGGATAGCCTCATTTCTGATGCGATCACGCAGAGAAACTCCCAACATAGCCCTCTCCATAGCCCTTTGGGTGACTTTGAGCCTTCTTATGAGGCCCATAGTAAGCGACCACGTTTCAGTGCCATATGTCATCACTGGCAACACACACTGGTCAAAGACTCTCGTCTTGAGACGCTGCGGAATATTGGACGAAAAGATGTGCCGTAGCTTCCCGAACGCTGCCCAATCGAGTCGGATTCGACGATTGACTTCTTTCTCGAAGTTGGACCTACCTAACTGGATAGTTTGTCCTAGGTATACATCATCGTCTACAACTTCGAGTCTAAAGTGTCCGATTGTAATGGGAGTTGGTACTACATGGGTATTTGACATGATCTTCGTCTTATCCATGTTCATTCTTAGACCAACTCGTTCGGAAGCCTTATTGTGGTCATCGAGCATCGTACTTAAGTCCTCCATGGTCTCAGCCAAGACTACTATATCGTCAGTAAACCGAAGGTGAGTGATGTACTCTGCGTTGATGTTGATGCCTAGCCTTCTCCAGTCCAGAGTTTTGAAAACGTCCTCCAGTGCAGCGGTGAACAGTTTTGGGGAAATAACATCTCGATATAGCGATAGTCAACTTGGCACCGCTGGAGAGACTGTAGTACAGCCCAGGTTTCAATCGAATCGAAGGCTTTCTCGTAGTCCACGAACGCTAGGCAGAGGGGCAGGTTATACTCCTCGGTCTTCTGTATAACCTGACGGAGCGTGTGGATGTGGTCTACGGTACTAAAGCCTCGTCGGAAACCGGCTTGTTCGGGAGGCTGGAAGTCATCTAACCTGCGTACGAGACGGTTTGTAATGAACCTCAAAAACAGCTTATAGACATGGCTCAGAAGTGAGATGGGTCTGTAGTTCTTCAGCAGGGTGTTGTCACCGTTTTTGAAGAACAGCACCACCACCCCTCCGTTCCATGCCTTTGGAGTTCTCCCTTCCAGTAAGACGGAATCGAACAACTTCTGAAGGGCCGTAAGGACTGGTTTTCCACCCGCCTTCAGGAGTTCGGCTGTTATTCCGTCTTCACCGGGTGCCTTGTTGTTCTTGAGCTGTTTAAGAGCCATTACAATCTCGTACAGTACTGTACGAGATTGAACGACTTTTGACTAAATCTAGTATCTTACAAACTATGGAAGTAGTTAATGGACAGGCAATGATCACGAGCGCCGTTACTATGGACTAACGGTAGGTACTGTAAGGGCTTCACATGACACAAAGCAAGAAACTCATCACGTCAGTAACGACCTGTTCGCAACTTTGCATATTGCCTTACTCAATGTTCTGCTATTCTCATAAATAACCTCAAGAACACGAATTTTCGTAAACCTGTAGTAGCGTTCTAGCGGTCACATTAGGAGGGCAATTTATTAACGGCCGGTGCTGAGTTTCCTTCGCCCATTCGTCTAGCTGCCGGGCAATTCACACTTTGTTGTATCCCGTCTGTACTCTAGACCAAGTAGCCAACCAGTATTACTTTAACTCCCAACTACGCACAGTTTTTATGAATCTAGCGGTCAAATTATACAAGAGCGGGGCGAGCAGAAATCGATTTAAAAATCGGGAGCAGAGGAGAACATCTACACTGCACATGCACATACGCGCAGATTGCAAATTTCCTACGCGAAAATTACTTTTCCAATTCCCACTTAGAATTGCGAACGAGACCGTAATAGCTGTCATTTCCAGATGCGTAGTTTGCGCAGCGCTGTTAATTTTGCCATATATCATTTTTATTTTGTGAAAAAACCAGTGTGATGTTATGAGTCGTTTTTATTTTAAGTTCTACTCATGTTTTCTGTATGGCTACTATTTTGAAAAATTCGTGCTACATGATATCAATGAAGAATTATTAGGCGTCGCAAACTGAAAAAAACAACGGGTTGCATCCCGGGAGTGCCGGCAGAAGTGAAAACTTGAATATTAACGTTGTGCATTTTTGATATTTTGGAATGGTTAGGGAATAATTTTGCTCGAATTGCTTTAATTATCAGTAGAAAAGTACTATAATTTATGTGGTAAAATACAATATGCATTTATTGCGCTATCATACACAAACATGACAATTTATATTACATTAAAATTTCAATGCTGGCTTCAATGACATTGCAACAGTTTTTCGATCAGGTCACGTGTCCTCTTTACGAATTTTCAATCTGTCGAATCTGACGGTCACGTGACCTGTGGCGAGTTTAATTTTTTTTCCCTATCACAAAAAGTGTACAGCGCCGCCAAAGAAGTCTACACTTCAAAAATCTGATTTATGTTTAGCCCAAAAAACATATTTTAAAACGTACTAATGTCGCAATGTTCGAATTAGTTTTAAAATAGGTTGTTCAAGTCCTAATATATGTATATACACGGCGCAATGTAAGCAAAGATAGGTGCTACAAACACAGCACAATTTATTTTCATTTAAACTTTTTCGATCTCGAGAACGATTGCTCAAACTAGACTTTGCCAACTTTGCCCGCTCGAAAAAAGGTAAATTTTAGTAGCAAATTCATGTCGGTTACGACCTATATTGTTCGGAATGTAAACTGAGATGTTACATCACAGTATATAACGAATCCTAGATATTTCAACCTAGTTTCGAAGCTACGACGGCTGTGTAATTCAGACTGAATGTACGCCTATGACGAGGGAGTTTTCAACTGAAAGACTTCCTATATTTTAATGGTAAGAATAACGAAACAGACATTGCACAGATGAATTAATGCGCCACTAACACAAAACGCGAACTGTTTATAAAGTAGAAAAACCCACCATTTTGTTTTCTGGCGCGTTTCATTTGTTGAAACTGGGCTTACTTTCAACATTGTTTCCGCCGAATAAATTACGTTGACGTTGTCATTATTATTACGCGCATTCATAATTCTGTAGCTCAGAGACAAAGTGACCGAAATACATTTGGTTTGACACACAAATTTAGTGCTTAGTGCTGGTGTGAAAGTAAATTAGTTTTATCTCTGCTGATATAAGGTTATTAGCTTATTAGTTTCCGTACAAAATAATAATAAAAAGCTGGTTTAATATTTAGCTTGCTGTTTACGTTTATAAATGATAAAAGACAGTGACTTCAACATAAAAACCCTAAAAACAATACAACGTAACCTATTCCTTACTTTACATTGTACGCATGAGTTTGGTAACTTAAGGTATGGCAAAAAAAACGGAAATACTAAAAATGAATAAAAAAACTATCGGTAAACTATGTATATACGAGTACATTGAAAATTGATCGTGAATTAGGCCCCAGAGGCATAATATGTTCTCAAGAAATAAACGAACGGTCCTAAATGTAAAATAATAATATCAATAATAATTATGTCCCAGTGCTGGGCACAGGCCTCCTCCCACGGATGAGAAGCACGGGCAGTAGTACCCACGCTGGCCCAGTGCGGGTTGGGTACTTCACATACACCTTGGATTTCTTTGCGGATGTATGCAGGTTTCCACGCGATTTCTTTTTACACCGAACAGCTAACGGTAAATATCAAATTATATTCCGTTCATAAGTTCAGAAAAACTCATTGTGGTACGATTCGAACCAACGACCACCGTTTGACAGCCGTATCCCTGAACCACTAGGCTACCGTAGCTTCAAATAATATATTGAAGTATAATAAACTATTTATTTAAGCAGGTGTTTTCAATTCCAAAAAAGCTTTGCTTTTCAATCCCAAGTTGATACTAAACTTTTACTTCAAAAAGTTAATATTACCTCAAAAATACATCTTTATACTTTGACGCTCTTTAGAAAAAAAACTGTGTAGCTCGTATTATTTATTTACATAGAAAAATGCAGGAAGAAATCAATTTAAACATGTAGAGCTTTTCTAGGGATCTCCGATTTTGGTGCTGGCTATTCGCCAGATATATTATGATAACTATTCTCTGATTATTACGTCCGCCCACCTTTTTATCAGCATATTGCGTTACTGTACGGTTCACCTGTATTACTGGTATTTCCTGTTTATGTACAGACATTTTCGACAGCTTACATAAAGCCGTCTAACTTTGCCCTTAAAGGTAAATTCGCCCAAACCCTCAAGGGCAACATAGGACGGTTAAGGCCGTTATTAAATGTTTAAAACCATGAATTATTTTTTGTTGGGTATTTTTGCAATAATTCGCGATGGTTATGAACAAGCGTTGCTTATTTATAGCATTTTTATGTGGATTTATGAGCTTTACAATACGTTGTTAGGAATAATTTATATCACTCATAACCAGGGTAACAAATACGCTGTGACAAACACAAATGTATAAGAAAACGTTCGTTTATTAAAACTAGCGTTGTGCTGGCGTCATTCCTTTGATATATTCCGCTGATGATCGATTGAGTGTGTGACCGTACGTTATTATCTAGTAACTGGCTTGAGGTAACCCAATGATGTAATATAAAAAGAGGTAGATCCATACTAACATTATAAATGTGAAAGTGTGTCTGTCTGTCGTTACCTCTTCACGCTTAAACCGCTGAACCGAATGAGATGAAATTTGATATGAAGATAGTTTGGATCCCGGGGAAGGACAGAGGATGGTTTTTATCCCGGAAACCATTCCCGGAGGGGGTGAAATTGGGGATGAAAGTTTGTATGGTGCTACGATATAAACGAGTTCCACGCGGACGGAGTCGCGGGCGGAAGCTAATAAGTTATAAGAGCTCCTAAAGTGGCACACTAAAACTCAGCCAATTGTATGACCTTGCCTCAGTGTCGCGTCGTCAATGGACACGTATAAACGTGTCTCAGCTGTCAGATTTGGTGGCCATTTTTAAACATGGAATGTAATATAGACAACGTATCTACCTCTTTTTACCTTATTACCGAAGGAGAGGAGGGTTATGTTTTTCGGGCGTATATGTAAGTATGTACGTATGTATGTGACCTTATTCTTTGGCACGCCCTGCAGCCTAAACCATTTGACGGATTTCGACATGAGGTGTCATTGGATTCCTCTTGATCGAGGGAGTCACATAGGCTATAAAATTTGAAAAAAGCAGTTGGGTTTTTTGAAAAATCTTTTAATTTCACTTGTTTATATTACATCATTGAGGTAACCACAGTTGCCAAAAAATTTTTTGTGGTCACTGTGGCTGCCAAGCGAAGTATAGGCTACCTTTTATAAAATCCGAAGTCAAGTGAGCGGTTATTTCAAGCTATTATTATCGAAGTTCAATTGGGAGCTAAATTACAGGGTGTCAGTTTGATTACGGTCAGACATTGGCTTTGAATTATCGAAAGATCTCGTCAGGCGTATAGGGGTTAGGAGAAACCAAGAGCAAAGTTTGGGCCCTTCTAGAAAAGACTGATGGAGTGTTTTGTTTTGATCGTCATTTTTTCACGCACTCGCGTCCGCGCACGGCAAAGGCATAAGGTTGCTCAAATATGTAATAAAATATTTGGGGACAATCTTACACAAATCGACCTACCCCCAAACTAAGCAAAGCTTGTACTATGGGTACTAGACGATCATATACATATTTATATAGATAAATAAATACTTAAATACATAGAAAACATCCGTAACTCAGGAACAAATATTCGTGCTCATCAAGTCATTACACAAACCCGGGACCTCCTGCTTCGTAAGCACGATCACTACCAACTAGGCTACAGAGGTCGTCAATGTTTACATATATTTAGAATGCACTTGTTCAGAAAGTCTGTCTTTATAAGGGACAACATAAACAGAGAAAATATTATGTATCTATATGCCCGCACCTCGTGCGGAACCGAAAATATTATGTATCTATATGCCCGCACCTCGTGCGGAACCGAAAATATTATGTATCTATATGCCCGCACCTCGTGCGGAACCGAAAATATTATGTATCTATATGCCCGCACCTCGTGCGGAACCGAAAATATGATGTATCTATATGCCTGCACCTCGTGCGGAACCGATTTTTTTTAATTACTTAATATAAAATCTAATTTTATTTTTTTATTTCCTCGCACCATGCATTGTAAAATGTTGTATGATACACGTATCGTAAAGTAATTCCCAAATCGTATCGGCCATAAACACTCGCCCTAGCGATTTTAATCACCACCACTCTTTGGGAATTAGGCAGGTAGGTACCTTCCGTACTTGTATCATAGCACTCTTTGGGAATTATCTACTTTCCGCATAAATAGCTATTATGAACTTAGTCTGTACAGCTCACAGCAGAAGTCACCAATGTTTAATTTTAGACGTCTATTTATTTGATAAACGTTAGAACACGTTAGATAAAAGAGGTTAACAATGTCTCAAAGGTATAACATTATAATGGGCCCATAAATAGAAATGTCACCGTGATGATGAAACACAACGTGACAGGAATAAGTCACGAGGAAGAATCTGTCTGTTTTTACAAGCTTTATATTAACTTGACTTGTTCGTATGTAAGTGTAAAAGTATGTATGTAAGTAAGTTGTGCGTCAAAATTTGCAACCAAATTTTCAATCGCTTGTAGTTATCCGATTGATTTGAAATTTTGGGTATTATGTATGACAATTCAATATTATGGTACCATCGAGCTGATCTGATGATGGAGACAGATGGTGGCCATGGGAATTCTTAACTAACGTAACCACGTTGAGTTTGGGCTCGTTTGAATCGTCTCAATGAGTAGTTGATGATGGTATACAGAAAAGTACAGTCGGCAATAAAATCTTGTACCAAAAATGAAATTTTTGACAGAAACTTATTATTAGATTAAAATTTGTCACACGTTTATAAAAACTGTGGTACCTACATCTCGTTTCGCATACTTGTAGCTGTTCGTCGGAAATATATTCTTACGGCACATGACTCGAACAAAAATGAGGGCTTTAAAGCCCAATATCTCGCAAACGAATCACTAAATTGGCCATACCCATGCCAAATTACAGTTTTCGAGTTGTAAGGGTTGGGTACTTAGCAAAGCCAAAGACGGACGGTCGGACAGACGGACGGACATGGCGAACCTATAAGGGTTCCTTGTTGACTACGGAACCCTAAAAATCTAATAGTGTACCCATTGCCGAAAAGATAATTCAGAATTTATGATAAAGCATTAAGGTGTATAATCGTACGAGACGTCAAACGGAAAACCGTTAGAAAACGCACGCCTCGATTTGATGGAGTATGTGATTGACGCGTCAATAATTTAAATATGGAACTGCCGTCGACAATGACAATTATAACGCAAATTGGTGGGTAAATGTGATATACAATACTATACAATACAATACAAATACTCTTTATTGCACACCTCACACAAACAAAGCAGTTAAAAAGAAAAACAATACAATAACATGTAGGTAGAGGTAGACAACAGGCGGTCTTATCGCTGAAGAGCAATCTCTTCCAGACAACCTTTGGGTATCGGAGAAAGAGATAAAACTAGATTATGTAGTAGGTGGTGCAGAGATTATAATAAGCCAAAAATCAAAATAATTATATTAATGCACGTACATAAATAGTGCTATATATAAACATACATACACAATCATACATTTATACAAATAACACAAATAAAAATATATAAAACATAAACAGTCAGCCAATAATAATAATAGTAGGACAATCAGGGTTAGGGGAAAGACAAATAATGTTCTTTAAGAAGAGATTTGAAGTTGCCGATAGATTTAGCTTGTCTTATATGAAGAGGGAGAGAGTTCCACAGTCGAATAGCCTTAAAGGTGAACGAACTACTGTAAAATTTGGAAGATGACAAAGGCACAGTTAATAGCAAATTGTTAGAAGATCTAACAGAATTCAAATAACTAAAACGTTCTTTGAGATAGCGGGGAGTTGCAGGGTTAAAAAGGACACTAAACAGAAGCGAAATAATGTGAGAGTTACGGCGATAACGGATAGGGAGCCACTTGAGTTTGGAACGGAAACTAGAAACGTGGTCATATTTGCGTAACCCAAATATGAACCGAATGCAGACATTTTGGAGGCGCTCAAGCTTATTAAGCTGCTCCTCAGAAAGGTCGAGATAGGATACATCAGCGTAATCAAGAATAGGAAGAAGTAAAGTTTGTGCAAGCGCAAGTTTAGTTGCAGTAGGCAGAAAATTACGAAGCCGCCTGAGAGACCCCACTGCAGCAAATACCTTCCTGCTCACTTCACTCACTTGAGGCACCCAAGACAAAGAGCGATCCATAATGATCCCAAGATTTTTCACTTGCATCGAGTAATCAATCTGAATCCCATCAAAAAGTATTGGAGGGAGATTTACAACATCAACTCTAGAAATCAGATTTTTGCTGCCAATAACAATGACTTGGGCCTTCGTTGGGTTCACACTCAGACCATATCGTTGACTCCATTTCAGAATGCTTACCAAGTCATCATTAGTTCTTTCTATAGCAGAAGGGAGATCACCAAGCACGGACTGTGTATAAATCTGAAGATCATCGTCATAAAGGTGATAATGAGAGGATATATTGTGTGTGATGGAATTGATGAAGATAGAAAATAAGAGAGGAGATAGCACACCGCCCTGCGGAACGCCCGCCAGAGTACTACACCAAGAAGTACAAGAAGAATCCACCTTTATTCTTTGCCGACGACCATTTAAATAACTACGAAACCAGTCAATTACTGCAGGAGATAAGAGAGCGTAAAATAGCGAGCATAATGTCAAAATCAACAGTGTTGAAAGCATTGCTGAAATCCAACATAGTTAAAACTGTAAGCTTTCTGTCGTTCATCCCCAATCGGATGTCATCAGTGATCTTTACAAGGGCTGTACTAGTACTATGCCCTGAACGGAAACCCGATTGAAATTGGTTTAAAATATCATTTCTGTTTAAGAAGGAAGTTAATTGCTGATGCACTAGTCGTTCCAATACTTTGGATAGAAAAGGAAGAATGGAAATGGGACGATAATCAGAAAAGGAACTGGGGTTGGACTTTTTGGGTAAAGGGATAATATCAGCATCCTTCCATTGAGAAGGAAACATGCCAGATGAAATCGAAAAATTTAGGATACTGGTAATAAAAGGAAGCAGTAGGTCAAGGAGCGGAACTATCATCTTACGACTAATGCAATCAACACCAACAGCTTTTGAAGTGATGCTAAGTACGCTCTTCCTAACTTCACTGTCAGTGAATTGACGAAAAGAAAAAGGAGAGAAATCAGAAGTTTGGGAAGATGAAATATAGTTTAGTGTATCTACCTTAATAGGACCGCTAAAAGAGGTAGATGAAGAGAAATGCTGATTGAGTTGATTGAAATTTGTGTTGATTGTATATGACGATTGCTGAGTTTTCCCAACTCCTAGAGATTTTAGAAATTTCCATACTTTGGCTGGATCCCCATTTTCTACAGAAGTATGTATATGGCGGCTCTGGGCATCACGACATATAGTACTGCAGCGATTCCGAATAGCATGATACCTAGATTTGTTTTTGTCAGAGTTATCAAGTTTATATTTAGATTTAGCTACATTCTTCCTTTCAATTATTTTCTTAATGTCTGCAGTGAGCCAAGGAGCAGGCAGGTGCTTCACCTTTATAGCACGAATCGGAGCGTGAATGTCAAAGAGCTGTATGAGATAGGAGTTGAAGAGAGCAATTTGATCATTCACTGAACCAGCTCCAGCGATGGCGCCCCAGTCAATTTGAGACGCATCTTCCCGAAACTTATCCACGTCTAGCCGACCAAAATTGCGCTGCATAATCATTTTTGATTTGGACTTGGGTGGACGAATTTTGTAGGACATAAAAAGCAAGTCATGATAAGAAAAGGCAGCTGCAGAGTATTGACCAAATTTGGCTACATGATGATTGTTGTCTCTCATCCACGAGAGGAGGCCTGTGCCCAGCAGTGTGACGTGATAGGCTAACCAGCTTCTGCCCGCGACTCCGTCCGCGTGGAACTCGTTTATATCGTACCTACAAACTTTCACCCCCTTAGGGACTGATTTCCAGGATAAAAAATATTCTACGGCCTGCCCCGGGACACAAACTATCTCTATACCAAATTTCACCCGTACAAACTTTGCGCCCCTATTTTAACTTTAAAGTAAAAAGGAGTTATACGCCGCGGACTAGTTTTCCCAGTTTCAACAACCTGATGAAACTTTCTCTAGATCTTCGATGCTCCGCGTGCGATTTATGCTTTGCCAAAAGATTTTGTTACGACCAGTGGGCGTAGCATGGTTGCCATTTTATCACTTATCGTTGTGGTAAAGACGCCTATCACGCTCTGACAAGTATGGGAGTGCGAGTACAATAATACAATTTAGGAGACAAGCTTTTATTGGCGACTGTACTTTTTGCACGCTATAATTCATTGACTAAGGAATGCAACAACAATTAACAACATCAGACATCGTATTTTCTTGTAATCTCCTTTTAAACAGCATATAGTAGAAACGGAAAGGACACTAAAAAGTTGATTCACCCATTAAGGAGTTGCACACCAAATCAATGTGGAATATAAAACAACTCCCAGATTATGCCTCAGCCCGTTGCAGTGGATCGCACAATATGCCAGGATCGCCGGGAATGCCGTATTGGGTTTGGAACGCGGGCAATTCAGAAGCATCATATAGCACACGACATTCTGTATCCAAGTAAATTCACTACCCTATTCGATTAGTTTCAAAGATTATCAATATTAAATCATGTGACATGGCCGCTACCTATTACGGTCCTGACACTATCAGTAATAAATTACCTAATAATAACATTTCTGAATGGGATTTTCGTCAATTGGCATATTTTTTTGCCTTCTTTCATTTAAAGTAATAATAATTTTCGAGTCTACACCCCTATTGTCTTGGGCCTCGCTCCATTATTATATATTCCTCTACATCTTGTTGTTTTCTGGGTAGTAGTCTCAATTTGCATTGGCGACAATGCAAGGTGACTGCCATCTTTTAGACTGGTGGCGGATCTTGTACAGCACAGCAGCGTGATGCCATGGCATGAGTTTTGAAGCTGTCAAACATTGTCTTTCCTAGGCCACTCTACAGAGTGTAACAAAAATGGGGTATAAACCGGTCAAGGGCTTAACAGGTATCGTGTTCTGATAGGAAAAAACAGAAAAAAAAATTGTCGCGATTTTTTTTTATCTTTGTATGGAGCGTTGGCCGACTGGGGCGACAAACTCCATAGAAATGTAAAAAAAAATGCATTTTTTTTCTGTTTTTTTCTTATCAGAACACGATACCTGTTAAGCCCTTGATCCCTTCATATCCCATTTTTGTTACACTCTGTATTCGTAGTGCCCGATTTCCTTTGTCGCTAGTGAGTCCCGGTATCACAGTGTATTAGTTTATTTAGCTATGAATGGATGTGATCTCAAGCGTCGAAAAATAGAAAAATGCGGCTAGTGTTCGATGTCGGATTGCTGGCGAGATTGATTCCGATCTTCTCTGGAGGTAGTTTGCAGCAGGCATGATTTTCTTTAACAATAATTTGTGCAAAAGTCGGTTTCCTTAATGCCAATACATATTAGGTTTCTTATGATCAAACACCGGTTTGGCGGGGGCAAATCTGTACTGACGTTTAATAGTGCGAGGACACATTAAATTAATTTGATTAGTTGATATCGATAAAAATGACGTACAACCGTTGGGTAATTTCAAGAATTTGAATGAAGAAGAAACTACATACACAAAAATAAACTTTTTGCGTAATTTACTTTTTTAATATTTAATATAATTTTCATAATATACAATCAAAATTTTCTCCACATTTTCAGACTTTAATCTTCGTCGCCTGGGTGACAATATCCATTTTAGGCAACTAAATGACCTTTCTAGGTAAACTGTAGTAATTGGAGCAAATTCAAACAATTTATAGTATTGATGAATTTCTGCTATATGACTCAGTTCTATTTCTTTTCCGATAAGTATAAATGAAAGAGGTTTGCACATAGTTCCATAAACTTAGTCGATTTTTAATTAATCACTAGCACTGGTACATTTTTGCCCCCGTCAAACCGGTGTTTGCTTATGATTGAGTTTTTTTTTTGTTTAAATCGTTAAGTATTTAAAGCGGCAAGGGTGTGTGATAACTGATATTGTTCGCAATCCGAGTGCATCCAACGTTTCGTTTCGGATTTACTATAAGATTTTTTAATAGGTATCCACTTTCTGGCTCTATGGTCGCAATGATTGCAACATATTATGTATACTTGTAAAGTTCCAAAACTTCAAATCGATAATACTAATGGAAGTGGATGAAAATTGACTTGTAAGATTTAGTGTAAGTGGGCCTGAGTGGACGCCCCCGCTCAGAGCGGGGCGTGGAGCGTCCATATAAATTGCATTTGTTTTATATGGACGCTGTACGCCCCGCCCTGAGCAGCGGGGCGTGCACTCAGGCCAAACACTAAGAGACAATGTAATCACATTGTTATAGTTGAGATTATTGAATGTGACTCAAATAAATCCCATAGTTTAGATGTTTGTTACTCCATCACGCAAAATCGGCTGAACGGATTGAGATGAAATTTGGCATGGAGATAGATAATAACCTGTATTAAAACATAGGATACTTTTTATCCCGATAATCATCCTCGAAAGGGATACAATTGGGGATGCAATTGATACAGGAGCCCACGAAGTTACGGGCAAATGCTAGTACATAATATACTGACAGTGACACTGACGTATGAAAATATTTCTAAACTGTTTTCGCTCCGCAAATCGATTATCAAAACAAACCAAACCTAACATGTTGTATCAGCAATGTTTAAAAAGGCTTAAAAAGTATCTATCACAAGACGTCGCGCGAGCTGTCTCGCGGCGAGATAGACTTATCCGACTCTTTTTAATTATAGACAGTGGGCCCAGTACTAATACACCTACATGCCAACATGATAAAATGCATGGCAGCAGGTCGAGAAAGTTGTTCTCAGCAAGAATAAAAAGAGAGATTTAGCCCTTTAATCGTAGAGAGAGAGTAAACCAAAGTCTGTCAGTCCTGAAATGGCCGGAAGTACTTGGCAGACGGTGCCAAAGTTGGCGACTTCAGGACTGACAGGGTTTGGTTTACTGGTATTGGGTGCATTGAGAGTGGGCCCATGGTCTATTAGAAGAATTCAAAAAAAGACGGTTAGGCTATCTCGCCGTGAGAAAGCTTTCGCACCGTCTTGTGATAGCCGTGCTGCAAATAAAAAAAACCAAACGAAAGAAATATATTTGAAGTACTTACGAGTACAATGCACAGTAATCCCGCACACAGGCATATATTATAACATAACTCGCCCAACGAGCCTCGTTCTTGTTCGAAAGGCACTCCAAACTTGATATTTGGCGAGTCAAGTGTTTGCTGTCCGTCCGATGATTTTATGACGTCGCATGTGAGTATTTACTTTATCAAACTCATGAACCTTAGATACAATTACAATCATAAAGCGTTACCCGGGAATTCATCGGCGTGGTCTCATTAACCCATTCACGTGCCAAGACTTGTGTTCGAAAGGCACTCCAAACTTGATATTTGGCGAGTCAAGTGTTTGCTGTCCGTCCGATGATTTTACGACGTCGCATGTGAGTATTTACTTTATCAAACTCATGAACCTTAGATACAATTACAATCATAAAGCGCTACCCGGGAATTCATCCGCGTAGTCTCAACACATTCATTGCTCAGAATCGCTACACGCTACGCTCGTAGCCGATCCCGTGGGTTTCCTCGTATGTAGCGGAAAGCGACTACGGCGGTCTGACGCATGTGTCGTCATGGGCCCTGAATGGGTTAACCCATTTACGTGCCAAGACTCGTTACGCGCCACGCTGAACGCTCGTTGCCGATCTTGTGGTTTTGCCACAAGTAATGGAAAGCGCCTGCGGCGTAGGCGCCCACTAGTCGGGTTCCTCACGGGGTATGTGTTATCACCAATCACTGCCAATAATTGGTACGCGCAACGCTTGTAGCCACTCCCGTGGTTTTCCCAATATGTAGCGGAAAGCACCTAACGGCGTACGCGCCCGTAGCGCTCTAACGCATGTGTGTTGTGATTGGCGCTAAATGGGTTGGGGGATTTCAATGTGTTACACGGAACGCAAGCAAGCGAAGCTGCGGGGTAAAGTATAGCCCACTAGCTTCTGCCCGCGACTCCGTCCGCGTGGAACCCTTTTATATCCTAGCTCCATACAAACTTTTACCCTCCATTTCACGGCCTTAGGGGATGATTACCGAGATAAAAACTATCCTTTGTCCTTCCCTGAGACTCAAACTATCTCCATAGCAAAGTTCGTCTAAATCGGTTCAGCGGTTTTGGCGTGAAGGGTTAACAGATGAACAGACAGACACACTGGCATTCATAATATAGCTTCTGCCCGCGACTCCGTCCGCGTGGAACTCGTATATAAGTAGCTCGATACACACTTTCACCCCATATTTCAGGTCAGGTAACAGATATACAGACAGACACACATTCGCATTTATTAGTACAGGTGCCGGCAAATAACTTGCGCAATGCGGGTCGAAGGGGAGGGACAGTTCGCAAGGCGAATTGTACGTGCGAGCTGTCCCCCCACTTCGTCCCGCGTTGCGCAAGCTATTTGCCGGCACCTGTATGGTATTAGTACCTAAAAGATCCATTATAAATAGGGTGAGAGATTTTTTTTATCGTATGAATAGTTCCGGATATTACCCCTTATCCTACTAATCCTACTAATATTACAAATGCGAAAGTTTAGATGTTTGGATGTTTGTTACTCAATCACGCTTAAACGGTTGAACCAATTTGGATAAAACTTTGCATGAAGATTGATTATAGCCTAGATTAAAATATAGGATAGTTTTTATCCAGGGACCACGCAGACGAAGTCGCGGGCGGAAGCTAGTTACATATAAACTTACAAAGCTAAATGCAATTCGCAGACTTTATATCTATACGAACTGCTCGCGCGGCTTAGCCCGCATATTGCATAGAACGCAGGCCAACCCGCAGGATAAAGTATAGCCTGTAACCATCCAGAGAGTCCATTCTACACGCAGATGAAATATTTTTTTAAATAGTTCTATTCGTTCCGGAGATTACCTCTTAAAAAGAAACTTACAAAGCTATAATCTCACACACTTTTTCTTTTCGAACGAGGGAGCGAAGCCAACGAAGTTCTATGCTTCAGCTTGAACCGAAAATCGTTTGTTTGTCCGGTGTCCGTCCCGCCGTCCCGCTGTTCTCCTCTACAGGTCGCATTTCTCAGCCAATTCTCGTGAAATGTTGTTAGCAGGTTCTTTGATTATACAAAGACTGCAATTTAAACAAAACCAAAAATATCAATGTAAACAAATATAAAAAAAAACAAAAATAAATGCATATTTGGAATCGCAATGCGTTACCGAATGTGCCCTTGATCGGTTCAGACCCCATTTTTGGTACAGCCTGTATAGACTTTGTAGAGTCAAAAAACATGTTTTTTAAAAGAAGGGGCTCGCTATTTCTACAGCACACAGAACCACTAGTATTACTATACATAAGTAGATGAAGTTGATACGAAAGTATGGATAGCATGGGTCAATGTTTTTTGACTAAAACATCAAAGCGTGTTTTGAATTGATAGCGAAGTTAATCCGAGTGGTTATTTTAATTCAATTCCAAGTTCTCTTAAAGGCAAGGAAATGTTGCAAAACGCCCCGAGGCACCGCGGATGGTTTGGATGAGGAAAAACGCCTTTATCCCCGTCTCTGGAGTATCTGATGACATTTGGTTTATCTGCGACGGGTACAATACTTGTTTACGGTGTTACTTTGCGAACAGCAAATACTACGCAAAAACAGAATGGTGAGAAATGAGGATAAAATGACGAGCGAAGCGAACGAAACTGTCAGTTACAGCTTGGGCCAAAATTCTTTCGTATGTCCAGGTGTTCTCCTCCACAGCGGCCATTTTATCACTTATCGTCGTGGATAAGACACCCGTCACTCACTCGCATACTTGTCAGAACGAGACAGATGTTGTTGCTACGCCTGCAGGTCGCATTTATAGTTATATAGATTTATCTATTATGCCAACGAAAAAAAAAATTGAATAAAAGACAGAGCCACTAATTACTAGTGGATCTGTGACTATCTTTATCTACTAGTGACTAGTAGAGTAGATATAAGATGGTCATCGCATTCAAAATTCAAATCTTTTGTAGCTATACCCTTATAGCTGATAATGGTGCTCCTACACTGGCTGTTATAAATGTTATATAACATTGTGTAACAAGGATAACGCTATGTAACACTGAGATGTTGAAAGGAAATAGTTGATGTAATATAACATTTATAACAGCCAGTGCAGAAGCACCATAACATGCGAAAATCAGCGAACGGAAAAAACCATTGAATGCGACTTACAAATTTCTACCCAAACACGTTGTTCGACTAAACGGCTGCCTGGCATGGTTTTGACACCCCGCTCCCATCCCCGCATAATAGCCAATGGCACCCATTATGTGGGCCCATTTTGCGGCGCTACTTAGACATCTATGGTTTTTTCGTTCGCTGGCGAAAACCCGTTGGTAGAGGAAAGCGCCTCCGAGCAGAGCGCCCCGAGTAGATTCCTGGCACGGAAGGTGTTAACAGATTCACTGCCTAGCATAGCTACGCGCTACGCTCGTAGCGGATCCCGTGGTTTTCCCTGTATGTATCAGAAAGCGACTAAGGCCTAGGCGCCCGCTAGGGGGGTTCCTGGCATTAATAGTAGATTCTATGACAAGGGTCTAAAATAAGCCATATTACCACGAACGAAGTGAGGGGAAATAGTTACCTAATATGGCTTTTAGACCAGAGTTATAAACTCTAGATTTCACTTCGACAGCGAGAAAATAGTAAAAACAAAGAATATTCACAATCGATAATAAATACCACGGCGAGAAGATTGTTCAATTTGGCGCCATATTTTTTTTAATAAACTGCTATAACACAGATACAAAATATTGACACCACGAATAAACGCCTCGGACCGTCTACTAATAGCCGCGTCCAAACGGCCGAACGCGGCGGACAGCATACGGTGCATATGATAAAGCGAGATAGACAGCGTCTATCCCGCTATATCTCATAACTTATGTCATGTATGCAGGGTGCAGCCAACCACGCTTGAACTTTTGGACGCGGCTATAGACGGCCGGTGTTTATTTTTTTTATTAATGGGGATTCGGCTATTTAAAACGCCTAATAATATTTGATTCTTTTTCTGTATTCTGATTAGTTGATAGCAAATACAAATGGTTTTTTAAATAGTTGTGATTGGTGGATTTAATACGTTGAAGTGTTTTGATTGGTAAAATCACAATGTTTTAAAATCATAAATATGTTTACATATTTTCCCTAGGGGCTAAACGTGCTACTTTAGCCCCGCTATCTAAGCCTAATATGATACACTTTTCGAGCATGAAAAGTGAAAGTGTTTATAGATTCACTGCTTAGCATCGCTGCGCGCTACGCTCGCACCTGATCCCGTGAAAGCGACTACGGCGTAGGCGTAGTGTTAAGCAGGTTCACGTCCAGTAAAATAGGTAATCCGTATTTGTCAGTACCCACTTTTTTGAAGGTTTAATTTGCCCATATGTTCGCAGTGAACTGGGAATAAAAAATGACAGTACATCGCAGGAAGGAGTGAGGGGTGCCGGGTACGGGATACTGGGGATAGAGCAGTGAAATATTTAGACGTTCACCACCTTGCCAGCTACTCGTATTTAGGGTAAATATCTAAAGATATTCACCATCCGCGATCCGCTGGATGGCTTTGGGTGGTCTATGTTCAGCAGAGGACGTCTTTCGACTGATATGATGATAATGATCTGCATATTTTTCATATATTTCACACCTCGCGTCACATAGCGTCGCTCATTTTTGGTGGATATTAACCGTATACCTTTAAAAGGTAATTTTCATTGCTTACCTATATTACAGTCTCAATCGCACTTCAGGCAATAACTCTTGCGAAAACTGAACTCTGCTCTTACCTGAAACGGAGAAAGCAAGTAGGTATTAGATATAAACAAACCGAGTTAGGTAGGTGCACCAAGGAAGGCTCGGCTCCTAACATGGCCTTTCATTAAAAAGTCGCAGTTATGGTTTTCCATACTTTTTAAAATTTCGTGAGCACATGCGTTTATGAACACAAACAAACGTGCTTTTTCCAAAAATATTACAGTTTGCTGTGTCGATAGATAAATATTATGATAGGTACAGGCTGATATAAAGAGTCTTACATTATTAAATCAATTTAATGAAAACGTGTATTTTACGACTCATTGTAGACGATAGTAATTACCCGACTGCCGAAGGAGAGGAGGGTTATGTTTTTCGAGCGTATGTTTGTATGTATGTATGTGACCTTATTCTTTGGCACGCCCTACAGCCTAAACTACAACCTAAACTGTTTGACGGATTTCGACATACGAGGTGTCGTTGGATTCATCTTGATCGTGGGAGTGACATAGGCTATAAAATTTGAAAAAGGCAGTAGGGTTTTTTGAAAAATCTTTTAATTACACTTGTGTTTAAACATTAATTAAACTATTATTTTAATTAACTTATAACGGGCCTTATTAGGCGGCCGGGTGCCTAAGATGGGCCACTAGCAACAAAAAAAATATTTTGTTGTTAAATAAATCATTAGTTAGCAGTCCTATGAACGGCCTTTCTTTATTAATCATACTGTAATTATTTTACACGGCTTTGAAATTAAGGTGGGCCTTATAAGGCGAAGGTACCCTTATGATACCTACACATAAGTCAAGTCTCACACACAAATTCATAAGTTTAAAAAAAACCTGGAAAATTAAACTCATAGAAGTTATTCCACCGCAAATTAATTTATAAATGATAGGTACTTTAACATGCATGCTGCACAATTTGTAAGCCGCAATTTGTAACTGACCATAATTCTCTAAACTACCCTAAACTTTAGAGACTCAAAACTTTAACATGCATGCTGCACAATTTGTAAGCCGCAATTTGTAACTGACCATAATTCTCTAAACTACCCTAAACTTTAGAGACTCTAAACTTTAACATGCATGCTGCACAATTTGTAAGCCGCAATTTGTAACTGACCATAATTCTCTAAACTACCCTAAACTTTAGAGACTCTAAACTTTAACATGCATGCTGCACAATTTGTAAGCCGCAATTTGTAACTGACCATAATTCTCTAAACTACCCTAAACTTTAGAGACTCTAAACTTTAACATGCATGCTGCACAATTTGTAAGCCGCAATTTGTAACTGACCATAATTCTCTAAACTACCCTAAACTTTAGAGACTCTAAACTTTAACATGCATGCTGCACAATTTGTAAGCCGCAATTTGTAACTGACCATAATTCTGTAATATCCCATAAAGTTTAGAAGATGTTACCCATCTATACCTACGTTGGACAAAGAAATGATTTTATCTTTTATCTCTCATATGTTTAACGCAGGGGTTTGCGCCTTTTCCGAATTACAGAACAGATACATTAAGAGGATGCCTTGACCACGCCGCCTTGACAGAGACGCTTATGCCTTCCGCGCCCGAAAAAAAGAGATGCAATGCAACACTCTTCGGTAATGGCTTTTTTGGACAAATTTCGATCAATACCTAACTTAGTCAAGTTTTATTTATATTTCACTAGCTCCCGCCCGCGACTTCGTCCGCGTGGACCCGGGATAAAAACTATCCTATATTTTAATCCAGGCTATAAACTATCTTCGTGCAAAATTTCATTCAAATCGGTTTAGCCGTTTAAGCGTGATTGAGTAACAAACATCCAAACATCTAAACTTTCGCATTTATAATATTAGTAGGATTAGGTGAGATTTTAGATGAGATGAAATACTATAGTATTAACTTAACTGTGTCGTAAAATAATGTATTGTTCGAGTAGACTGAGTAAAAAAAGGAAAACATAGACGCAACTTTGGATTTTTTTTCTATCGAGGAAACTTTAGGCAATCATGTATCGATTAAATCAGAAAAACAGTCATATAGTCAAGATTCATATATCTAAAAATCAGATCTTATTGTTTCTTAATCTAGTCAGAACGGCGTTTCAAATCACGCGATAATTTCCAATTCACCCCCTTAAGCATACTTATACTAGCGGAGCCGCGGGATAAAATATAGCCTAAGACCAACCAGAAGGTCCAATCTTGTACTAGTACATTTTTGAACTCGGATGAGCGATTCCGGAGATAACCCATTACATACAAAGCATTTTACAAAGCTGAAATCTCACATGACGTTTCCTCTTTATAATATCAATATCTATAAGTATAAAAAGTATAGATGAACTAAAACGAACGCTTGAAGCGCTGCAAAGGGCTCGAAACGTCGTGATGTATTTATTACATATAATACGCGATTATGCCCGTTTAAATCATTTTATAAAAACACTGTTCGATACAAGTCATAATAAGATAAATACATGTTTGCGGATTTTGGCAGCCGTTAGTAAACAGTATAGTCTGCGCGATGAATTTGTATGTTTACGCGATCCGTCAGCGTTCCCCTGCGCCTGCGATCTGTATTAGCTGAATTCCTATATGTATACCCATAGCCACCGAGACACAGAATAGATAGTGTCGACGTCACAGAATACGTTCATTTTCGCCTTATTTAAAAACTAGCTTCTACCCGCGACTTCGTCCGTGTAGAACTTGTTTATATAGTAGGCTGTACACTATATGTATACCAAAATGCATCTTAATCCGTTTAACCGTTTTTGCGTGATTGAGTAACAAACATCCAAGCATCTAAACTTTCGCATTTATAATGTTAGTAGGACAAATAAATCCGCCTATGAGAGGGAACGGGCAATAGTCGCACGCTGAACCAGTGCGGATTGGGTACTTTAGATACTCCTTCGAATATATTCACAATAGATATATGCTGGTTTCCTCACGATGTTTTTCCTTTACCGAAAAGCTATCAGTAAATATTAAATTACTAGCTTCCGCCCGCGACTTCGTCCGCGTGGACCCGAGATAAAAACCATCCTATATTTTAATCCAGGCTATGAGCTATCTTCGTGCAAAATTTCATTCAAATCGGTTCAGCCGTTTAAGCGTGATTGAGTAACAAACATCCAAACATCTAAACATTCGCATTTATAATATTAGTAGGATAATGCCTGCCAACATAAGTTCCGCAAAACTCATTGGTACGAGCCGAGATTCGGACTCACAATCACCGTTTAACAGCCGCATGCCTTATTTGCTTCTATTAAATACAAAGCAATAAGCCTACATACATATACTTCGCAAACAAAGAAAATCGTGAGATCCTCACCTAATAAGGTACAGCGGGTTGCCATGATTTAAGTTTTTAGCTGTTATCGTATTTTTAAGACAAGCATTTACGTACAGAAGGTCCACTTCTGTACGTAAATGCTATTATTTATTCTTTGATCAGTGCCATGGCCCCAAAGTGTCGTTATTGAAACAGTTCAATCCCAATTCGTTTTCAGCGCTGCGAGGATAGAGCACGGAGGATTTATAAAACAATTCAAGACCTCTACAACTTCGCGACAATGTGTCGAAAACTTCTCAAATCCGGCTCAAGTGTACTTGGAAGTAAAAGAAATCGCGAGTCGCCGTTAAACCCAGACCTACTCCAACCAAAAGCCGTGCAAAGGAAAAACGACTTATGACGCATGATGCCCATGGACAGTTGCTACGTTTTTACAATGGCAGATATACGTTTTATATCCCTGTTGTCTTAAATGAAGTAAGTTGATAGTAAAGTTGTGGCGCATACGACTCTTTAGAACAGAATCGTAGCTGATGATTTTATGCCGAGTAAGTGGGCGTTCAACTTTTCTCCCGTAATTTTGACTCTTATGAATTGAGTGAATTTGTTTTCAACAGAAGGGGGATATCAGGTAATGTATTAGTGGAGGTCTATTTATGTCCGTCGCTTTTGATTCCAATTAAATTTCAACCTGTTTCGCGCATTCATGCGCGCTGAGCGCATGTGTCCGAATAAGCACCTGATACATACTCAAAAGCAAAAAATACTACACTTTGTAAGGAAATTCGAGGGTACCTAACGTACCAAGTTTAAGCATAAAAATGAGATTGGAATTTGAAAGAGAAGAACCGGATTAATTGTCTTTCTATCGGACACTGAAAACTCAAGAGATCTGCCTACCTCCTTCGAAAATAGAGACGTGGGTTTATTTACGTGTACGAGTATTTATGCATATTTGTGAGTATTTCGGTGGTATATGTAGATTTTTTTATACAAAGACGGTGGCAAACAAGCGTACGGCCTGCCGAACTAAGCCGGAGTTCTTCCATCGACTGCGTCCGAATACTGTGTGCGGTCTTTTGTAAACAAATAGAGGCTTAGCTTACAACAAACGGCTGGCCAGAAACACATTGCTACGAAGATAGTGCACTTCATACAACGCCGAGGCAGTGGTCAAAATTAAGTATACTGGAGAAAAGTTATAGGGTACCTAGAAAAATGCTTGAAGCTTCAAGCGCTAAGCCCACTGACTATACCTAGTCGGTCCCAAAGTTCTGTCACAAATGAAAATAATGATAAAAACAAAAGTAGCAATAAATTTTTAATAAATTATATACCGATTTAAAGTACATTTAATAAAGAATTAAAATTACTCAAAATGATTCAAAATTACCTCCTTTGTTTTTAATACAGGCCCTTAATCGGTGCGGCCAGTCGTCTATCGCAGCACGCACCATTTTCATATCTATCTCAGTGACTGCTTTTCTTAAAGATGACTTTAGGCTCTCCAAATTTTTATGTGGTTTAGCACAGACCTTCCCCTCTAAGACCTGCCAAATTTTATAGTCCAAATGATTAAGGTCCGGACTAGAGGAAGGCCAATCTTCGTGTCTTATAAAGTCGATTTTTTGACGGTCAAACCAGGCTTGAGTGGTCTTGGCTTTGTGTGCTGGCGCAGAATCCTGCTGGAACACAAAATTATGTCCCGAAAATAGCGTGTTGGGCAGATCTTTGACAACCTTATCCAAAACTGTCTCTTGGTATACTTTCGCACTGATTTTGACACCTTTTTCGCAAAAATGAACCTCAGTTGGCCCGTAATAAGATACACCCAACCAGACCATCACTGATGATGGATGATGCCCATGTTGCACCCGCGGAACTCTTTTTCCTGCTTCTTCAGAGTTCCTAGCGTACACTCTATCATTCTGTTTATTGTACTTCTCTTCAATATCGAAAATCTTTTCGTCTGTAAAGAGGATATCACGGTGTCGATTTTTCGCGTACCGCTTTAACAACTTCCGGGATCTTTTAAGCCTTATTGTTTTTAGACGGGCATTAAGTAAGTGCCCACGCTTTTTTTTGTATGCTCGTAGACTAAGATCTTCGTTTAAAACCTTTTTGACGGTTTTTCTACTGACACCCATCTGCAAAGCCATCAATTTCTGTTTTCGGACAGGATTTCTTGCTATGCGCGCCTTGATCGCTTTGATCACTGCTGGTGTTCGTACGGAGCGAGGCCGGCCAATTATTTTCTTGTCCTCAACACTGGAGACTTCATTGTACCTATCAATAGTACGGTACACAAACCTAAGCGTTATTTTTAAATTTTTGAGCAACTTGAAAATCGTACTTGGCGAGTGCCCACAGCGGTGCAATGCTAAAACAGCTATTCGGTTTTCTTTCTATGTCCACTCCATCGTGAGAAATGGCAACGAATGACTGTTTTTTGTTTTAAAATAATTGTCAAACATTCAAAAATGGAATGCAATAAAATTTTCTTAAAATCATCATCTAAATTTAAAAATAATATGCCAGTGACAGAACTTTGGGACCGACTACGTAAGCTGACTAACGAAGTATCTCACACCTACAAGGCCCACATACATACATACATAGATTCACGTTTACATTCCCAAAAGGGGTAGGAGAGCATGAAACGTACGAGGGCTGCTACTTATGTATCCGGAATATAAAAAATAATCAAACGTACATTACTAAATATAGTTTTATTGTTTTTCAAAATATTCTCCGTGATGATCGATGCACTTTTGCATACGTGTAAAACAATTTTTAAAGCACTTTTGCCACTCTGATTGAGGTATCTCCAAAACGTGTTGTTTGAACGCGTCGACCGCATCTTCACGGGTCGAAAATCGTTGACCACGTAATTTATTCTTTACATTTGGAAATAAATAAAAATCATTGGGTGCCAAATCAGGGCTGTACGGTGGGTGACCCGTTAATTCTATATTTTGACCTTCCAAAAATCGAGTTGTTTCGCGTGACGTATGACAGCTGGCGTTGTCATGGTGAAGAATGATTCTGCGTCGCTGGTTGTCTGTACGTATTTCTTCAAACACTTCTGGCAAACAAATGGTCGTGTACCACTCCGAATTAACCGTTTTACGATTTTCTAGTGGCACTGTAGCCACATGGCCATTCATACCAAAAAAGCAGGCGACCATTTGCTTCAAGTTGCTTTTTGCACGAGTAACTTTCGTAGGGTTCGGCTCATTTTGAAACACCCACACTGTTGATTGCTGTTTAGTTTCGGGATCATACGCATAGGTATATCCAAGATTTGTCACCTGTGTAGATATTATAAACAGCTTTTGAGTCACCACGGTTATATTTTTTCAACATTTTTTTGCACCATTCGACGCGAGCCTCTTTTTGATCCTTAGTTAAATTGTGCGGTATCCAAAGCGAACAATTTTTTTTACAGCTAAATGTTCATGTAATGTCTTATTAGTGCTCGTCATATATATCCCCAGAATTGCCTCTATCTCGCGATACGTAACATGACGGTCATGCATTATAAGTTTCCGCACTGCTTCAATATTTTGTGGTACAACGGCCGATTTCGGTCGACCTTCCTTAACTTCGTCCGTAAGCATACTACGTCCACGATTGAACTCACTAAACCAGTGATACATAGTAGTTTTTGATGGAGCTTCATCACCAAAAGTCAAAGTTAATTGATCTATGCATTGTTGTTGCGTTAAGCCACGCCGAAAATCGTAATAAATCATAACACGAATATATTCACGAGTAAGTTCCATTCTTGCAACGAGATAACATTTTAAACCCGCCAAAAACAAAAGACTAGCGTACTCAAGAAAAAAAATTTATAGGGGCCAGTTTTAAAGGAAAGTTCAAATTTTACCATGGAGGTCAAAAATTGTGTTTAAGAAAGTTGGAATCCTGGATTCCGGATACATAAGTAGCAGCCCTCGTATGTTCCAGTGCCACTTTTAGCGTAAATGTGGGTATAAAGGATCGACAAAATGTGATATCGCAGTGATAAGTTACTATAACATGGCCCACAATAAAAATTCAACCCTGGGGCCGTAGACAAGGTTACAATCGACGAAACACTTTTCGTTAACATCTGTCATTCCCATACATTTTATTAGTTTTCTATTGGCGTTAGCGCTTGTCGATTGTAACCTTGTCTAGGCCCCCAGTTCCCTTAACTGTATGACGCTTATGACACGCAAAGGGGTGGTGCTATTACGCTTATGACACGCAAAGGGGTGGTGCTATTCTATCTCGCCACCTCGCGAACAAGTTCCACAAACCTATCCTAAATTGTACAAAGTATATAATTACAAGATTTTTACCTAAGAGGTAAATGTGTGACATTTACCTGTTAGGTAAAAATGCCGCTCAATGCAAATGGTTCTTAAAAACGTGTTAAAGGTTTCTGAGAA
The DNA here is from genome assembly GCA_947049275.1 of Epinotia bilunana. NCBI lineage: Eukaryota > Metazoa > Arthropoda > Insecta > Lepidoptera > Tortricidae > Epinotia > Epinotia bilunana. The sequence continues at coordinate 5,018,773 of OX346264.1, forward strand.
AAATGCAATATGACACGAAACAATTGTACAAAATAGTTTGGGAAATGAAAAAACTGCCAAATTATAACAATAACCACGCGCACACACACAAAATAAAGTGAATAGAATAGAATACAATAGAAATGTTTATTGCGTGTCACATTACAGGTTACAGATGGTGAAAACAATAAAGGTATACATGTAACCGTGCAGTGTTGTGTAGATATTTAGTTACAGAAGCACAGTATACATATTATATTGCTAAAAGCAGTGATACGAATTTGCAACCAGCTGATTTGACGTACGCTCACATACGCATGCATTTTTGGATGTTTGTTACTAAATCACTCTTATATTTATATAATATTATATGAGTATGAGTAAACGGGTTAACCGATTTGGATGAAGTGTTAACCCGGGTCCACGCAGACGAAGTCGCGGGCGGAAGCACAAATATATAAATTTCACGAGACAAAAGAGATATCTGCTTCGCACTTCTGTGGTCGAAGTTGCGACGAGCTTCATTAAAGGACCGTTATTCATCTTTGCGGACCGTTCGCTCCGACTAGCGGCTCTACCTTTATACAACACAGTCAAACACACAGTCCACTACTGCCTATTATCCATCGCCTCACAAAATCTCAAACATTCTCATCATCCCGTAAGGGGGTGAAATGGGGGCGAAAAGGTTTGTATGAAGCTATATGAACGAGTTCCGCGCGGACGAAGTCCCGGGCAAAATCGACTAGGTTTAATATATTTCATGTGAAAGAGATCTGTACTTCTGTGGCCCGATGCCAGCTGTGATTCGTCGAAGTTGCGAATGCGGGCTTCATTAAAGTGCCGTTTTTCATCTTTGCGGATCGTTCGCTCCGACTAGCGGCTCTAGCCGTGTGCCTAGGAGTAAGGGTGGTATTCTAATTGTCCAAGATCTTTGTCTGTGCATTCCGTCTCGCTCACTCTTTAAGCAAAAAGTGAGGCGCAAATATATATTAGACAAAGATCGTGGTCAAGTGGAATACCACCCTAACATTCACAAGCATACCTATATAATAAATGCGAAAGTAACTCTGTTTGTCTGCTACCTTTTCAGTTTCACGGTTAAACCGACTTATATGAATTTTGGAATGGAGATAGTTTGAGAGTCTAGTATGGCCATACAATTGTTTTATTCCAAAAATCATCCCCTAAGCAAGTTGAAATGGGGGCGAAAGTTTGTATGGAGCTACAATATAAACGCGTTCCTCGAAGTCGCGGGAAATAGCGTGTATATAATAAATGCGAAAGTAACTCTGTCTACATGTCTGTTATATTTTCACGCTTTAGCCGCTGAAAGCAAGCGAGGCAGAGGAAGGTCTAGGCTAACATATTTTAGCCAAATAAAAGATAAAGCTGATGTCGCGTCGTATGAGGAAGCCAAGAAACTGGCAACGGACAGAGAAAAGTGGCGGTTACTCCACCGAAAAGAGCAAGGCTCTTAAGCAATGATGATGAACCGCTGAAACCGACAGTCATAGTTTCAGATTCAGGGAAGGACATAGGATAGGTACTTTTTATCCTAGATATCATCCTTTAAAGGGGTGAAAAAGGGGAGTGAAAGTCTATAGGAGTGAGATTATTAATGCTGCACATGAGGGGAATCGAATAGCGCACTGCTATCCGATTTGGTACAGGCATTAATCCCCACATTGACTGTCACGTACCCGCCTTAGTGCTTTCTTCTAATTAGAGGGAAACCACGACATGGGCTACGAGCGAAGCGCAACGAATTAGTTGACAGTGACAGAGTCAAGGCGATTAACGGCACACGGGCGAAGTCGAGGGCAAAAGCTAGGTTATACGTACGTACACGTTATGGAAGCCACCTGTGGCTGGGTTCAGCTAGCTTTCGTATTTTAATGAAATAACGTGTGCTCTAATGTAATGTAATGTGTACGTGTGGACCGATGTTGACTGAAATAAAGGATATTATTATTTCGTGGAAACGACTCGAGCAAGATCGGGGCGATAGGGAGAAATACCTAATTAGCACACAATACTTGCTACCTAGTTTTTACAATGTGTATTTATTATGAAATACAAAGATACATACAGAGATACACATGTGTTATTACTGGGTGGTTATCTCATAGTACTATACAGACTTATCATCATCATTATCATATTAGCCGAAATACGTCCTCTGCTGGACATAGGCCTCCCCCAGAGAATGCTAAAGTGCACTGTCTTGCGCCACCCGCATCCAGCGGATTCGTGTAGGCTTTACCAGGTCATCAGGAGATACAAACTTATAGTCCCCAAGAAAAATCGAGATTTAAATAACTATAGGTAATTAAGGCGCCGATTTTTATTTTCTTGTCAAAATTGAATAAAGCAATAGTGTTGGTAGTCAATAGTAATGGCCATTTAAAAAGGTGTAAATTTTGCATGAACAAACAAAACATTATTAAATATTTGTACGCCAACCGCCAAAACATAAGTGTTTCGCTACATGCTTTAGTTTTAAGATCTTTACATGTACCTATGTTATACAAATAAATACATTCATTCATTCATTCAATATTAGTGTGGCTATCGTGCCTGAAAGTCAGAACGAACATGCGAAATATATTGAAATGCGATCGAAGTGTGAATGAGATGAACCGATTTCTGTAAGTATCTAAAATCTTTTCGTACATCCAAAAATCTCGCATACTTCAAACACGAAGGTCACGCTCATCACAATCTGACCACCACTTTACGAACAATGGTGTACGACGTTTCCCTATTATAACAATTGCATTCAAAATATTCGAAATAAAAATGCAAAAATCTTGCATTCCCCGGGGATCAATCCACGGACTTCAAACACGATGGTCACGCTCATTACAACCAGATCACCACTTTAAGAACAATGGCGTACGATATTTCTCTATCATACCGATTGCATTCAAAATATTCGAAATATAAATGCAAAAATCTCGCATTCCCCGGGGTTCGATCCACGGACCTCAAACACGAAGTTCACGCTCATTACAATCAGATCACCACTATACTAACAATGGTGTACGACGTTTCTCTATATTAAAAATTGCATTCAAAATATTCTAAATAAAAATGCAAAAATCTCGCACTCCCCGGGGATCGATCTACGGACCTCAAACACGAAGGTCACGCTCATTACAACCGGGCCACCACGTCCTGTCAACTGGGGTTCGAAATTCGTTATTTAAAGCGGGCGACCCACATCTAGCAGGTTAACAGTCGGGCAGAATGCAGGCCGGGCCGGTCGATCGGCGCGCGCCTCAACAGGTAGATTCAGAATGCGGAATACATACCTACTATTAGAACATGGCAGTGTGTCTTTAAGTGCACACATTTTTACAATACAACATAGAGATATGTCGTATAGAGCAGAGATTGCCAAGCATAACTTTGCGCGTAGTAAAATACTAATGGGATTATCTTTGCATCAGAGATGTTGCGGATGCAGTTTTTGAGGCATCGGCGGATATTTCGAGGCTCACATCTGCGGATGCGGATTTTGGGGTCAAACGCGCTGTAATCAAACACGTTGCGACTGAATTGTTTACAAAAAAATTTAACAAACGCGGCGTTGTTCTTCTCACGAGTGAATGCGGCGAATCTGAAGATTACAGAAATGAAATGAAGATTTTATTGACTAATGATGCAAATACCTAACACGCGCGGAACGTTCTTATCCCGCCTTGCACTACATCCGCATCCGCAACGACTCCGCATCGATCTCTATTCAAATGCAGATGCAGACGTCAAAATTTGATTTGGAACTTGCGATTGCGTATGCGGATGCGCAAGTCTGCAACATCCCTACTTCGCATAGTCGGGGGCTGGCTAGCGGTCGCTAAATAGTTTGAATTCCAAAGTGGACTGATGGACGACGTCAAGAAAATGTTTTATAATGAGGCCAGTCTGTACGAAGTCATATTAAGTCAATGCAATACAAATATTCCCTCCTAGCGACCCGCTCCGGCTTCGCATATTATACATATAAACCTTCCTCTTGAATGACTATATATTTAAAAAAAAACGAATCAAAATCCGTTGTGTAGTTTTAAAGATCTAAGCATACATAGGGACAGACAGCGGGAATAAGCGAATTTGTTTTATACTTTGTAGTCGGTGTGTGGAGGCCTTGAGAGCGGCCACAGCAGCGTTAGCGGTGCGTTATACGTGGAAGCGAGAAGTCGCGTCCGATCTCTCGATCCCGCGCATGGAGCATCCTTGCTCGAAATCGAGGCCCACCCGTTAGACTTGTTGCTGTTGTCCTAGGGCACCCCAGAAGTGCATAGGGCCTTCATATGCTCGCGCCGTGCCTTCCTGTCCTCGGCGACGTCCCTGATCTCGCTCCAGCTCAGTCCAACTGCTTGCAGCTCTCAACTGTTCGCCGCCACGTGTGCCCAGGAGATCCACGATTTCGCCTTCCGTCTGGCGGCTTCCACTCAAAAGCGAAAACCGTAGTCGGGATTCCACCGGTGTGCGGCACTGTGCGGCACAAGCATATTCGAAAATGCACACGGGTGGAATCCCGCCTTTAGAGTACGGGTTCTTCGTGTCAGATATTATTGCAGACTATTATAATATATAATTGCTGTTCTGTATTCGTTAAACACCTGTCTGAGCTTAAGCTTCCCTGAGTGAGCGGCTGTCAGACGGGATTATACGGTCCGTGCAAATTTCCATCAATTACATAAGGACTTACTTGTTATTTTAATTATTCTCAATCCTACCCCCATCAATTTACGACTCAATTTTGAATGCACATGCCAGTTACGTATTTATTTGACTGAAACGTGCGATTCGCATTTGGTGAGAAGAGAAAAGGTGTTTTAAATTACTTATCAATGGTTTAAACGAGGTACTTATTTGTTTTCTTTGAAAAGTGTTTTTGATATATTAAATGGAATTTGTGAGTGGCATTTCAAACAAAAGATGAACGCAAATGGTTTTTTATGATGATGACAATATAAGAGGTTGTCTGACTTGCAAAAAGGAGAATTTGATTGTTACTTTCTTGACAATTTAGTGTGTATGTGCGATTGATAATACGACATTTTCTGAACGAAATCTGTAAATAGTATTGAATAAAGAATCTTTCAAATCGGTGGACGATAGCAGTGGGTTTGCTCTGCCAGAACCTCTAGTCTAGAGGAACTAGAGTCAAGCCCTCTAACTATCTGTTCCCTATATGTCTATTGAGAATGACATTCTATACGTTATTTAATATTGTTACGAGGATCTGCCTAAAAACCAGCATTAACTTACCTACTGGAACATTTTGCTAAAGCAAGAATAGACTAACGTTATATGTTTAAGTTTAAGAGTCGGCAGTAAGCTCGATTCTCCATACAAACATAGTTACGCTCTCATTTTAAAACTACGTGTTGGAGTGTAACGAAACTTTGCATGTACAATGACATGAGGTATATCCAGGTCTGTAATTAGTTTATGTAGCTTCAGATACCATAGTAAAAAACCTACAGCGAATGTAAGTTTTTTATACAAAACTTGTTTTTGCTGTATTTTGTTTGTTTTATAAATTGGATCCATATAAACTAATTACAGACATAGATATAGCTCATGTCATTGTATATGCATAGTTTCGTCACAATCCAACACGGAGTTTTAAAATGAGAACGAAACTCCGTTTGTATGGGAAGGTGAAATTCGGCCGAGCATACTGCGGACTCTTAAATGTTCACATAAATATCTCTATGACTATCAACACACTCGCAGTGTCTATTATTCGGTAGTTGCATCATGTTAAAATTGATAACTTATTGTTGCTAAATCATAAAATTATTGTAATCCAAAGTCTGTCTGTCTGTCTGTCTGTCTGTTACCTCTTCACGCTTAAACCGCTGAACCGATTGAGATGACATTTGGTTTGGAGATAGTTCGAATCCCGGGGAAGGACATAGGATAGTTTTTATCCCGGATATCATCCCCTGAGGGGGTGAAATGAGGGATGAAAGTTTGTATCGAGCTACGATATAAACTAAGTAGTTCCACGCGGACGTAGTCGCGGGCAGAAGCTACTAAAGTATAAATTACAAAATATAATTAATATCATAAAAAGATATGGACCAATATCCAAAACTAAATTTCTTGGGTAATACGTTGTTTATTTGTAGTTGCTCCCATACAAACATTTGTTCCATTCGTAAATAAATCTTATAGGATACGAGCCTATTCGTCTCAATAAGCCCCTTATTTTCGGCAAAGCATTCCAAATCGCTTGGCACTTTGAAGTTTAATTGGCTGTCAAAGTTCTGCGCCTGAGAATAGATGCTGCCATCGGCAGGGCAGCTGGTCCTTTGCGATTGAATCGCTTACCGAATTATGGATCATGGTTTAGGCGGCTCATAGTACTTATCCAAGTATAGTTGGGATTTTCTGAACTGGACTGCTCTTCTAATCTTCAGAACAATAGAATTCAAGTACAACTATACGACTGTGTGGTCGGACGCGTGCCATTTTTTGCAAGAAAAAGGTTAGCGCCACATAAAATGTTCATTGTATAATGAACTCTATCGTCTTATTCAATATATTCAAAATGGACTAAAATATAAAAAACCCGCTCCCAGCGAGCCAGGTACAAGGCGCTGTCTGTGGTATTTTATCTCGAACTAATTTGGAATCTATTGTATAAGAAGATAGAGTTTATTAGACAAAGAGACAGACGGACGGACAGCGGAGTCTTAGTAATAGGGTCCCGTTTTACCCTTTGGATACTTCCCTGAAAACATCGGGCATTCACCCTTTTTAAATTTGTCGAACTGAACACGAACAGAGCCAAGCATAGAGCCAAACATCGCTACGAAGATTTTCACGATCGTTCTAAAAACGCTAGTATAAGGCCGACACACCGAACGCGGGTCGTGCGCGGCGCAGGTCGGACGGTATCTCTATCTCTTTCGCACAGTAGCGCGGCGTCTCTATTGCACTTTGCAAAATTAAAATTATTCAAGTTTTCACTTCTGCCGGCACTCCCGGAGTGCAAACCGGTCTTTTTTTATCTGTATGTAACATTCGCTAACATGCTCATTACAAGTCTATCAGCACCTTAAAATGAGTCAATGATTTATATTATTACTGAATAGCTTTAGCCCGCGACTTTGTCCGCGCGGAACTCGTTTATCTCGCAACTCCATACAAACTTTCTCCCCCTTTTTACCCCCTTGTAATCTAATAAAAACTATACTTTGTCCTTCCCCGGAATTCAAAGTGTCTCTATACCAAATTTGCTCTCAATCGGTGCAGCGGTTTAAGCATGAAAAGGTAATAGACAGAATTAGATACTCTCGCATTTATATAATTTTAGAATGGATTGTATAAAACGAAAAGGGTCCTTTATGGCTGAGTTATAAGGTTTCATAGTTTTGAGTACTCCGAACGCCTTTTTTACAAAAAAGACTCCACCGCAAACTTGGTTTCTGTGACCCAGACCCACCTCACCAACCTATTATGGTGAGATGTCTGGTTTTTTGGGTATTATTTTGCATATTTTCTTGTCACAGGCCGTAAGGTTACTACTTTGTCTACTAAACCGTAGGATCAAATGAACGGACTTGTAATTTATATATACTAAAAATAGAACTACGTTAACAAATGTTACATCTCATAATTTCCAAAACAGCGATTAAATAAAAAGAACAACTTTTTTACCCACATTTCGTATCTCCGAAACTACCACCATAAAGTAGGTACCTGTCATTACCCGTGGTACGCCACATATGTTCCTAACATAATATATTATTTTACTGTTTGCTGTCAATCCTTAAGCCTCTCACAGACTGTCGCGGCCTGGCCGCGGTTAATAGTAATCTCATAAAAATCATTCAATGTAAAAAAGAGACCAAGTCTCGAAACTCTTCCACCGTAAAAACTTCATTTATTAATCTTTATTTGCTTGCTAAATAAAATTCTGCAACTTGGCAATTACACAACTTTACTGCATTTATGGATTTTTGCATACCTAAAACTATTTAGTATAATCTCACTTCTTTTTGTAGGTTATTGTGTTATCAATACATACAAATTACGAATGCCATCCCATTCTTGCTATTTCATTTTTTGTTCCATTCACTGCAAATACAATTTTGTAATCCTATATATTTATATGGGATTACAAAGTTATTTATTTACTAGGTGTATCTAGAAAACTGGACCGAAATTGCAAAATACTTTAGTTTTTTCTCGATTTATACACTAAACACTAATTGTATTCTAAATTTGAAGCTTCTATGTCTAAATACTAAAAGTGCCTTAGAGTTTTGATGATCGGTCAGCCAGTCAGTTTTTTTTAATTACAATACCTACTATACAATACAATTCCTGCTTGGTTACTGAAAATTTAGGCTCCTAGTTTTATTCACAATGATGTTATAGGGGAGTCGAAAATGGCCTGAACTGCTTCGACAAAAGTATGATACAGCCGTGCCGCTGTTTTGCTCGACTTGGCGGGGGCTCTACCGTGCCCCCAGATAGTTAAAGCAATGACGCATAATTTTGGTGTCAGAGAAGCAACCGGGTGGCTCGCGGTATTTGAGCTCCCGAAACGTTGTGGAACCGCCCTGTGCAACCCAAACTGAGCCAGCTTGGACTGATTTTAAATGTATCCCATATTAATTTAGCACGTTGATATTGTTTTTAATTTATCACTTCGTTAGTTATTGAACTGAAAAACTGATTTTGCTGGGGTATTCTTTTTCTTATACGATTGCCAAGTTTTCATGTGTTCATACGGGGAAATCCTTTACGAAGAAAGAAAGAAAGAAAGAAAGAAAGAAAGAAAAACATTTATTGTTAACCATGTACAATTAGGTCTTAATAAAAGGTATGTGAGTAACAATGGCAACCCTTTTCGGGCATACAATATTAATAAAGTTACAACGGTAACTAAGTAGTCTGGTCAAGGACTGACATTATTTAAACTGAAAGTATTCTTTTAAATCATAAAATACATTTTGTGTCAACCATCGCTTCAGGTGGCGCTTAAATTGATGTCCGCTCAACATTTTTAGGCTAGTGGGTAGATGGTTTATGGTTGATAACAAATGAACATAGCTCTAAGATGTATAGTCCAGTTAAGGTAAGAAATTTATTTTCCTTATAAATATTTCTAACAGACAGTATTATATAGACGGTATATAATGCAGAGACATTTTTTTTGCAAAATGAATGTTGTTTTGACATTTACAGAGTTACCCCAATAAATTAGCCCATAAGTAAACAATGGATAAATATTACCATAATAGGCATTTCTGACAACATCTTCCGAGCAAGTACTTGATAATACGGATAGGGCATAGCATTGACTGGATATTTTTTTATTTATCTTTTCAATATGTGATTTCCAGTGTAAATGTGAATCAACAGAGACGCCTAAAAAGTTAGTACTATTTACGTTTTGAATAACAGCTCCTCCGTGTTGTATATTCAAGTTTATTGGCTTTGTTTTGTAATTTCTAAATTGTAATGTTTTCGTTTTATCTGCGTTTACTTTTAAGTTAATTGATTTAAGCCAGTTCACTACAGTTTTAAGGGTATTGTTTATTTTTTCCTGAAAATTTGAGTCTAAGTTTTCTCCAGAGAATAAGATAGTGGCGTCATCAGCAAACATTACGCAAAGTTCGTCTATGACCTTTGGCAGATCATTAACATACAATAAAAATAGAAGAGGACCGAGGATGCTGCCTTGGGGCACTCCAACTTTCATATGTTGAAATTGAGACTGTGTTTTCTGTATGGTCTTAGTTTTTGTATTATACTTTTCAATAATAGCAGCTTGCTGTCTACCTTTTAAATAGCTTTCTAATAATTTTAATACATTACCTCTAATACCTACGTTACTAAGTTGCGATAACAATATATCATGCACTACACAATCAAAGGCTTGGGACATGTCTAAAAATAAAGCGATGCATGGCCTTTTATTATTGATTTCATCCCATATGTGTTTAAATAATTGAAACACTGCAAGTGATGTTGATTTTCCTCTTTGAAATCCGAACTGGTTGGGATGTATAATATTATTAGATGTTAGAAATGGAACAATTCTATTGTATATACACCTTTCAAATATTTTGGAGAAACTTGGCAAAATTGCAATAGGACGATAATTGCTAACATCGTTTCTTTTACTCTTTTTAAATAACGGTTTTATGAGGGCTTTCTTTAAATCATCCGGAAATGTCCCTGTTTGGAAAATAAGATTAATTACGTGAGTAAGTGGTTCAGCTATGTATTCTAAAGATGACTTTATTACTTGAATAGGTATATTATCATGCCCAGTACTTTTAGTATTTCTAAGTGCTTTGGTAACTTTTTTTATTTCAAATGTATCAACGGGGTTTAAAAATAAACTTTTACAAACAGATGTCGAGATTGGTTTAAACTTATGGTTTGATGAATTACTGTCATAGTTACGAGTTATATAGAAATTGTTAAAAAGCTTGGCAATTTCCAAAGGGTCTGTAGTAACAACGTCATGAAATTTTATACTTTCTACCGTATTCGTTATAGAATTAGTCGAGGTGTGTTGTCTAATTAAATTCCAGGTTGCTTTTGTTTTGTTTGTGCTAGATTGGATATAATTATTGTTACTTAATATTTTAGATGACCGTATAACCTTTTTGAGAACTTTACAGTATTTTTTGAAATCAGATGATTGTGGAGCATTACTCTTTTTGGTTCTCAACTGTAAATACTTCAATCGCTTGCTTTTGCAAGACTTTAAAACACCCTTGCTTTTCCATTCTGGTTTCTTTCTATACGTAACTCTAATTCTTTCTACTGGAATGCAGAGGTCAAAAACTAACATAAACAGGTCCATAAATAATTTATAAGCTAAACAAGGATCTGATTGCAAATAAACATCTGAAAAATTTATCTGTGAAATGTATTTAACAAAAATGTCTAAGTTAGCATCTACTTTTCTTCTATAAATATACCAGTACTTTTCATTATAGCTCAAGTTTGTTGGTAGTTTTAAGAGTTGGCCTGTGTGATCAGAAATTCCCAAGTTCAATACCTCTACATTACATTTTTTTGCATTTGTTATTATATTATCAATACATGTTTTTGAATGTGCTGTTATTCTTGTAGGTTCATTAATAGTTATACTTAGATTATATTTACATAACAGTGCTTTGAATTTATTTGACATATTATCATTTTTGAGTAAATTTATATTAAAATCTCCCGCAATAACCATTTTTTTGTTCATTCTACGAGTACGTAATACTAGTTTATTTAACAAAAGTTCTAGATTGTCCATGAATAAGTCACAATTACCATTGGGTGTTCTATATAGACAAACAAAAGTTGTATTTAAGTCAGGAATAATAATGCCACAAACTTCAAAATGTGACTCAATTGACATAGCCGATATCCAATCAAGAGTTACATAGTTAATACAATTTTTTACATATATACTTGTGCCTCCCCTTAATTTATGTTTCCTGCAGAAATGAGCGGCTAGCTTAAAATTTTCTAATTGTAACGTTTTTGCCTCATCATGTTTAAGGAAGGTTTCAGTAAAACAAAAATCTTGGATATTTTAAGAGTCTGCTAAAATCTCAATCTGATCTAGTTTTGATCTCAAACCTTGTACGTTTTGATGAAACATATTTAGAGTATTAACCTCGAAAAAAAATTCTTGATCTAATGACTTATCTATGGACTTATTATAGTTCTCGATATCTATCAAACATCTTTGAACATTTTCTAGAATGTTTTCCATGCCTTGGTCGTTTAACTTCCCAGTCCTTTCAGAGAACATCTCCAGGGTCAGCTTCAAATTGGAGTCGAAAAAGTACGCATAGTGATTTGACATTATATCTAAGTTTAGCAGACTATTGAATAGCTCCACACGGCAGTTGTATACTTTCGCCCCACATATATAAGTGGGGACGCATATAACAATGTTGGTATGTGTGACCTTTTCAACGGCTGTTCTGATGAACTGTACCAATTGTATGTAATTCTTAGTGGACCTGAAGATTGATTTAATATTATAGTGTTCCTTCAGCTGTCAACACGGCGAGTCTTTATTTTACGTGTTGTTGGTATAGTTTGAGATTTTATTTTTTATATACTTATTGTAAAACCATAGCCCCCCATAGTGTGTTTGTACGTTAGGGGTAATCCGGAACTTCTGGACCGATTTCGAAATTCGTCCAGTGTGTAGCGCAAAAGAATAGTACATTACTTACCAAGCGCTGTAAAAGAAAGAAAGTCCGAAATCGCCGGTATTTATGACCCGAGTTGCAGGCGAGGGTTATAAATATGCGATAGAAGGCTTTCTTTTGCGCAGCGTGCGGTAAAACTCACATTATGGCCAGGTGTGACGTAAAATGACATACGTATGTTGGAAAACCGCCACCCCCGTAAGCAACGCACCAAAACATCTTCGACGCTGCGTTGTCGTCGAGTCAACAGACCTATTATCGCACTAATTGAGAACACTAACTAATTAATAATAATGCGAAACAACACCGGCGCAATTCCACAGGCACGCTTTAATTACACGTGTGAGAGGGAGCGAGGATGTCTTTAGCAATCCAATATAAGAAGTCTGTTTTTGTTCGTGGCTTCCGATCCGGATCACTCATTCTTATCAGGCTAATTTTTTTAAGAAAGAGGTTTTTTGAACCATTCTGCTCTGTGGGAAAATATTATATCTGAACGAAATTCCTGAAACATACTATTTTAATAGCAAACGTAATATACTCACCGGTAATAAATGTGGCACAAATTAGAAAAATGCATTTAATTATTTAAAATATTATTTAATCTATTCAATTTATAGTTTGAAATCACGAAGTTTTTGGGCCAAATTTCCTGCCGGTGAGTGTATTTTCCGTAACTATTTACGTTGTTCCATTGCGTACGAAAACTGGAATTCGTGTTTTCACTGATTAAATAACTTCGTGAACTGTAATAGTAAAATGTGACTTAGTTATAAATCGGGGTTCGTCCATTACGTTTTTGAGAAATCCAGTGCTGGATACATGACGCTGTACTGGATTTGAAATATGTTTACATTAATCCAGTGGCAACGCTGGATCCAGCTACTGGATTAATGTAAATCAGCCTAAAATACTTCCACATGAGGCCGCGGACTGGACGCCAGCCGGCAGCGGGGCGAGCGGCAGTTCATACATTTGATCGAGTGTAGTCTATGAACGCGTCCAGTCCGCGGCCTCACTGAAGACTACAGCCACAGTCACTACAACTTGCTCTATAGATAACTATGTGGTGTTTCTGGTGGCGAGTTAGACGCCAGAGCTACCGCGGACACGCTGTGTTGCGTGACCTGGGGGTAAGTGTAGCAAGTTTTTATCGACCTTTAGGATTTACCTAGACCTTTCGTAACAACAGTACGTAATGTTACGAAATCGACCAGCGGTATTTAACTTTGACTGTCAACACAGTAAACAAGCAAGCCAATCCTTAAATCCTTTGAAGTTGCTAGCGTCTCGTCTATAGGCTGTGCGCCTGTTTGTCATCATGGTTCAGGCATAAAAAGTTCAAAAAACTGTATCTGTGTTGTGAAAAAACATCACCAGGAGCATAATTTCGAATCAATTGATATCTCATTCGTCAAAATTGGTTCAGTATCTTAAACGCTACAGTGGAACACACGTAAATACAAACATAGACTGCCTAAATCTCTCTGCGGTAGACGGGCCAAAAGTTCTTGAAGTTTTTTCCACAGGTTTCTGATGCTGTCAACTGTTAAAATTCGCGTCACAACGTAAAAGGCCCTTAAGAGTCCGCAGTAAGCTCCATTCTCCATACAAACGTAGTTACGCTCTCATTTTAAAACTACGTGTTGGATTGTAACGAAACTTTGTATATGTACAATGAAATGAGGTATATCTGTGTCTGTAATTAGTTTATGTAGCTTCAGATACCATAGTAAAAAAAATACAGCGCATTTATTTTTTCATACAAATGTTGTTTTTGCTGTATTTCGTTTGTTTTATAAACTGGAACCATAAAAACTAATTACAGACATATGCAAAGTTTCGTCACAATCCGACACGTAGTTTTAAAATAAGAGCGTAACTACGTTTGTATGGGAAGGTGAAATTCGGCCGAGCTTACTGCGGACTCTTAATTTTTAACTACTAGAAGACGGAATGTTTGTCCAATTATGAACATCATTAAGCAGCTAATTATTCCGCCGTAGACATGGCATGGCCGCCTAAGGATTGCCCCGCTGCGAATCAGCCTGGAAATGTCAATAAAAGCGGACTACACGCCTGGTCTCACAGATGGCAACTTTACTAAATATATTTAATCGTAGACCACACAGGGGCAGGGTTTAGGGCCAGTCTACACGCTCGGTCTAGGTCTCTACATCACGTTTCCGTATAAAAATATTTCCGGCTATTTGAAAGATTTGTTATCGTCTAAATCCTACCCGGGGTGGGTAGGAATTAGACGAAATCAAACACGGCATTTTTTTTTAAATTAATGAATGCCAGTTTTTAACCCCCGACGCAAAGAGAGGGGTGTTATACGTTTAACGTGTCTGTCTGCGTATCTGTCTGTGGTATCGTAGCTCCCAAACGGATGAACCGATTTTCGTTTTTCATAGATAATTTTATCCCGTGTGTTCTTAGCCATGTTTCATGAAAAATCTGTTAAGCTGAGATATTGGACTTTGAAATGAAAATGTCGGGGGTTTTTCAACTTTTCTAAGTTGTTTAGTCACATATTGTTAATTATATGCAAAAAAATCGATGCAGGACTGTCACCATGGAACCCTACTACAAGAAACTAACTGAAAAAGAACTGTATGTTTTTTTTTTCAATTACAAATCGAATGACACCTCATCTATCAAAATCGGTTCAGTAACTTAAATGCTACGGTATAACATACGTCAATACACACATAGGTTGCTAAAACCATATACCCTCCTTTCGGCTTTGCCGTAGTCGGACAAAAAGGACCCGTTACCGGCACTGATTTGTTGTATCTGCGGCTTGTTTCACTACAATTTTAGAAGTCACAGATACACAGACACACCGATACACATGTTTAACTATGATCCCTGGTTTGCGTCGGCCAAAATTCATTCGTATGTCCGGATGTCTGTCTGTCCCGCTGTTCTCCTCTACAGGTCGCATTTCTCAACCGATTTGACTAAAATTTTGTGGGCAGGTTCAAACTTCAAATATTTTATTGCCACAGACTTTTACTAGATAATACATATTGATTATTGATTACCGTTGTAAGGCAATAGGTCTCAGCATGTGCTGAGCAGAAAGCCCAGCGCTGGTTTTCAGACCGAGCCTTTGAGTTTTTTTCGGTCACCAACAAACAAATTCTAGTAAGTTTAACAATTAAAACAAAATATCAGTACATGTACAAAAATTATGCAACGAGAATCAGAGAAGAAGAAGTAAAATAAAAACTAAACCAAATAATCAAACAATAAGAAATTAAAAATAAAAAAGTTATAAAATCATAAAAAAACATCAATCAAATTTCATTAATTACTTATACTTTTTTTCGATTCAGGTTTAAAAAAAAGAGAGGCTCGCGAGTTGATAGCTCGAAGAGCCACTGGTGAAATAAAATGTTTCTCAAAAATCGTAATCAACATTTCAGACATGACATAATTATCCGTTGATATGGTTAAACAAGAAAAACCTCTAAGGCGCCGCCAGTCGTTTATCCTTCTAATGCGACACAAGTAAGCTAAAGCAACGGTAAAAAACCCGGTTTCTCACGGCGCTAAACGTATGTTGTCCTTAAACGGCCGGCTAAACTATTAGACGCCGATATGGCACATAAAATGTCGGCTGGATGACATATTGACAAGCTGTTAGAGTTTTTATTGGTTTTAAATATGTAATTTGTTGACCGTATGAGATGAGTGTAACTAATACTGAATCATTCAGACACTAATAGTAAATGATAAATAATGCGTGTTTGTGGTGTAGAGGGTTCTTGCTCGTTAGACCTAACAACTTTAGCCCTAAATACTTAATTTGACTTGAAGTTTCATTAGACCTAATGTATTTTTTTGCTTGCTATTGCTAAACGGACTTAGGTTTGTCATTAAGTAGTTTAACAAGTCACTGTCATCAGCCCGATGACTTCTGTTTGATGGTATCCAAAAAAACCCGAAAAGTTCACTGTTTCGAAGAAAAATGCATTAGCTCTAGTGAAACATTAGGTGTAATAATAAAATAGGTCAACAGTCAGTAGCTCAAGTGACAGGACCCCGGTGCAGTGTTCCTGCACGTCTATAACGGGACATACTCTCGATTTTACTCGCACTATACCTCTTGTTCTAAGTGTTCTACTAAGAGAGAGACGGATAGTGCGAGAAAAATCGAGAAAGCTCGCGCGCCGTCGCGTGATAGCCGTGCTGGTGCTGAGTGAGGTCGCCAGAGCTCCAAAGGATGCACTGTATTGAGAGCGAACAATCACAGGCCAACACACGGACGAGGCACGGACAAGGACGAATGTAGGGAACTGGGCACGGCGTGAATCATCCTTAATCGTAGTTGGCAGTTGCTAATACCTCTAAACGTGCTATATACTAGTTTCTGCCCTGGAGCTCGTTTATATCGTAGCTCCCAGCGAACGAAAAACCATAGAATGCGAGCTCCTTACAAATTTCTACCCAAAAACGTGCCTGAAACCCGGCGCATGTTCGAAATGCCTGGCATCGTTTTGACACCCCGCCCGCAACCCCGCATAATGGAGTGCTTTAAGCGTGAAGAGGAAAAAGACAGAAAGAGAAAGATAGACAGACAGACACGCTTTCGCATTTATAATATTAGGTATGTATTATTTCCCTTAGTCATTAATCCAGCAGTTATTAATGAACATTAAGCGTACCAGAACCAAATGATTTACTTAACTGGGAGTAAAGTGGCGTTTACGGCATTCTCAAGAGCGTGCACTAATCTGCAGAGTCATCCCATTACCAAGTTTCCGTGGAGAGACACGTTTTGCTGGTTATTAATGGAGGGCTTTCCATATTCAGGACCCGTGGAGTGGAGCGGTCATGGCTAATTAACTAAATTGCCAAACAAACATCCTAACAAGCATAAACAGTTGCAAAAACTGTAACCCGAATATGGAAAAGTAACTGACAAAACATGTTTTTATTAGGGTTCCGTACCCAAAGGGTAAAAACAACCCTATTACTAAAGCTGTCTGTCCGTCCGTCTGTCACCATGCTGTATCTCATGAACCGTGATAGTTAGACAGTTGAAATGTTCACAGATGATGTATTTCTGTTGCCGCTATAACAAATAAAAAAAATATTAAGGTGCCGTTTTTATAGATAATGGTACGGAACCCTTCGTGCGCGAGTCCGACTCGCACTTGGCCGGTTTTTTTTAAAGAAAGTCACGTCACCCGGAGCATAATTTCGAATCGATTGACACCTCATTTATCAAAATCTGTTCAGTAAGTTAAAGGCTACGGTGGAGTAAACGTAAATACAAGCAGACTGTTAAAACCATAATCCCTTCCTTTCGGCTCTGCCGTTGTCGGGTAAAAAAACCCTCTGTAGAAATCTAGACCTCACCTGTGTCATTCAGAGCAATGCCTCGTAGTTGCAGTGTCCGAGAGGCAACCGGATGGCTCGCGGTATTTGAGTTCCCGAAGTGTTGTGGAACCGCCCTGTGCCACCCGAACTGAGCCAACTGGGGCGAAAATAGCAAAAATGTATGAAAAACATATTTTTTTTGGCGAGGCAGCCGATTAATAAGTAGCGGAAAGTGTGTACGCTGTTTATTTATTAATTTACTAGCTTCGGCCCGCGACTTCGTCCGCGTGGACCCGGGATAAAAACTATCCTATATTTTAATCCAGGCTATAAACTATCTTCGTGCAAAATTTCATTAAAATCGGTTCTTTTTTTATTCCGTCCCTTTCCAATTTCCGCCCCAGTCCAAGTTGGCTCAGTTCGGGTTGCACAGGGCGGTTCCACAACACTTTTCGGGAGCTCAAATACCGCGAGCCATCCGGTTGACTCTCGGACACTGAAACTACGCGTGATTGCTTTAACTATGTAAGAGATACGTTCCTGTCTTCCGCGCGAGTAAAAGAGACGCAACACTCTTCGGGAGTTGCTTTTTGGACAAAAAGTTGTGATGTCACTAGTCTGTAAATATTTCCCACTTTAACTGAGAGAGCGATTTTGGGGTTTTATATAAAGTTGCTGATTGGACTATCAGTGTTATTAAACAAGCGAGTAAAGCGAACAAAGCACTCCATTTCAGCTTCGGCAAAAAAAAATTGTTCAAGTATCTCTATTATTTTATCGCGTTATAAACGGTGTGGCAACGCACTGATTTTTTTTTTTAAATGCCGTTCTTTTCTAGGCTCATTTTTCCCTGGTCAGACCCTAGTCAACTCAACGGTAATTTTTACTTTTAAAAGTAACAATTGATACGTGCTAACGCTCGTTTAAAAAGTTTCGCAACTACCCTACTTAATTTCGATCAGTGGAAAATTGAAAAATTATTCGCCCCGAGCGAGGTTTTTGAACGCGCGACCTCTGCGTATTAGTGGACGTACTAACAATTCTATTGAGAATTGTTAGTACGTCAGTTACATTGGTAACTTGAGACATTGGTGCCATTTCAGAAGTTGTAATAACATCACGGTAGATGTCGCTACGAGGCTCCCTATATAAGGTGTAATTAGAAGAGTCGAAGGGATTGAAAGATTCGTCGCCACTAGTGGACCCACGGTAGCTCAGTTGGCAAGAGCGATGGACGGATTTCAGAGGTCGCGGGTTCAAATCGCGCTCGTAGCGAATAACATTTCCACTGATCGAAATTTGGAATTACTTTAGCGGACTTTTCTGCTTAGTAAACATTTACTTTGTTACCCTGATAAAGTTATCCATCTGATTACTAATTCTACGCACAACACGGTTACTGAACGTTGCGGTTTATATTAACAAACATTAATTAGCGTCGCTTCTAAGTAATTGGCTGGAGTCGCTATCTAATAACTCCCCGGGCGAAATTTACATTTTACAGCGGAAACTACAATGCTATAAATTCCTTACTAATATTTAATGAGAAAATAACCGTAAACCGGGGTTACTTTATGAAAAAATAGGGCTACTTTGATCATTTAGAATGGAGTATAAAAGTAGAAATATTTGAAATTAAGAACATTTAATCGAGTAAACAGCGAGATATAAGAATAATATATTCACTGCCACAGATTACCTACAAGTAAAAACAATGATTTCAGATAAAACCTATTTGATCAAAGTCTCCCCCGAATCAAAGTAACACTAAACCAAGGTATGTTACCTTTTTACGCTTAAACCGCTGAACCGATTTAAGATGATATCTGGGGTCCAAGTTGGTTGCCATTTTATCACTTATCGTTGTGGACAAGACATCCGTCACTCTCACTCGCATACTTGTCAGAACGAGACGAATGTCTCATCGACAGGGATAAGTGGTAAAATTTCAACCAGCATGGTATATACATAGTTGAGACTGGTAAGAAAAGAGGGTAGTGTTTATCCCGCAAATCATCCCTTAAAGGGTTGAAAGGGGTTGATTACACGCATCACATGAGTTTTCAACTATATAAAATATTTATCATAGATAGAATACTCAATTGCACATGGAGTGGTAAACGATTACACGTTGAGAAACTTATCAAACTTGGCTCAGATTTAAGATTGATTAACACAGTACCAAAGTTGTAAAGTATTCTGTTAGTTTCAAACTAATTTTAACCATTAGCTATAGTCCATTTTCGTGTCCCGGACTCACTTCGAATACTCCGTATAAAAGAAATATTTTATTATAAAATGAAAGTTTTGTAATATTGGCGCCCAACGTGGGGCTCCTCGATTAAATCGTATGGAATTAAGTGCAGGACTGCCGTAAACGCACCATCGCCAACCCTTTCCAAATCTTCATTGAAAACAGCCGAATAAACGAATTCCTAAATAACAGCAGAAATATTCATTTCACGCAGTAGCTGAGTAATTGAATTCCTAATTCCCTACAAAAAGGGCCGTCCTAGTCAATTAAAAGTGTAGCTCGTTCATTTATAACCTTTTTTGCTGACGGTTTCTTGCGAAGGGCTGAGTGATGGGAGGGAGCGGGAAACAGGGCAGGAGTTCGATTTAGGAACGAGTTTTGAAATTATTGTAAACGAGTTGCACCCGCGGCTCCGCCCGCGTATAAGGTATAGGTGGCTAAGCAGTGAGTAAAGAGAAATCCACCAATAGGCATGCTTTTTTTCCCGTCCTTGTTTAGCACAGCACTGCTGGATATGGGATCCGAGGAGCGAGGTTTTTTACGTACAAAACGCGCACACGGAATAAAATGCCTATGTAAATTCCGAACGTCCGTA
This sequence comes from Epinotia bilunana, assembly GCA_947049275.1. Taxonomy (NCBI): domain Eukaryota; kingdom Metazoa; phylum Arthropoda; class Insecta; order Lepidoptera; family Tortricidae; genus Epinotia; species Epinotia bilunana. The sequence continues at coordinate 5,039,147 of OX346264.1, forward strand.
TGATATACACCGGTAAAAGAAATAAAAAGATTACACGTTTATGATAGTTTCAGAAATGTTTAACGACGCTACATATGACTTTATATTGACCCTTATGTTTGCAGAGATATGAAAACTCCGATCTCTACACATGACATACCTTCTCCATCAGAACGCTATCTGCCGCAGACTGTACCACGCTGCAAGTGATCACGGGGCCAACACGACTGTACCCTTACCTGGAACAGAATAAAGCACTCTAAATCCTCAAGGCAAATTTTGTTTTAAATATTTTGAAGCTGTGCAATTATTTCAGGCCATTTTTAGCGGACAAGAGCTCGAAGAAAATCGCGGATATTTATAAGTAAAATTAATTAAACAATTTAGATAATTTTACCTTAAAAAAAACGTTAATCCGTTACGTCTTATAAACGGACATAGTGGCGAAGTCAGTGAATTGATAATTTACTCAAGTGAATCTTTACTTTGTAATCGAACAATCCATACGTCTATACTAAACATTATAAATGCGAAAGTGTGTCTGTCTAAAAATATTTGCCATCTTAGATGAAATACGATTGTATTCTGACTGATTTACGGTTCAAATTTCAATTTATTGTCAAATAGTCGAAGGGCTATCTGTCTGTCTGTCTGTTGCCTCTTACGCTTAAACTGCTTAATGGATGGAGATGAAATTTGATATGGAGATAGTTTGAATCCCGGGGAAGGAATGGGGGTGAAATGGGGGTGAAAGTTTGTTTGTATAGTTCAACGCGGACGGAGTCGCGGGCAGAATCTGGTATCTTATGATTATTTCTCCAACTATCTACAACTATTTTGGTGTTAAAGAACACAAAGTAAACTTAAAATATATCTTGAATTATCCTTGAAGTATATGTCCGTCGGGAAAATCACGGCTTTTTGTAGTAATTTATTATACAGGTAATAGCCTCTAGGGCAGAAACTAAATCCTCTACTATGCTTTTTCTTGGCTAAATAGCTTTGCTGTGAGTGCCAACGGTCGTATAAAATCTTATTACAACAATTACCACCCAGGAACCTGATTTCAGCGTCTCCCAAGTATTTATTTTTACGTATTGATTCAACGAATAGCTCATTAAGAATTCCCTTCGGAGCCGAAATGCTTTTTCTATGTTAGCAAGTCTGTATTATAATAATGTTTGTCTTCCCCCATTTGGCTTATTAAAATGTGCTGCTTAACTTTTACGTTGTAAATTAGGAAAACTTCAGCTTCAACGAAACAAGGCTTAGATCATAAATTGAATAATGAGATTTTCAAAGGCTGTACTGGTTGAACTAAGAAACAAAATAAAATAATTTTCGGATAAGTATTTTGACTATAAATATAGTCATTTTATTATTAACATCCGAAACACGATTGCTTAAAATTTTAAGAATTACCAAAGTCGGATCTTTATTTTCTTTTATACAACGAAACAATCAAGATAAATTATGAAAATTATGGTTAATTCATATAAAATATCTCTCTTAGATATTTATCGAATTGCGACCAAAAAGTCATTCTCAAAGAGTGTTCCATCTCGTTTTCTCGTGCGCTAAGACTAAGCTTGTCTATTACATGTACGAGTATTCACACAGGACACACATATTAAACAATAAAACAAACGAAAAACACATAAAACATGTCTGCGGCAGTGACCCGGACATTGGCTCAGCAGCTGAGGTGCCAGACACCTACAGCGCTGATTGTCAGCCAGCACCGTTGTTGAACACAGAAACGTCATATAACTTAAGTAATAATTTCAACATCAGGAAGAGATATAAACTATGAGCGCCGCGACGCGAGTCGAGAAAGAGCTACCCTCCTCTTTCTAATTTGCACGGTGCGAGTGAGAAAGGAGACCCTCAGTCGCGCGCAAAGCGACTTGTCAGCAAGTTGTACTAGACGTACAGAAAGAACTATTGCGTAATTTTTCCACAAGTAAACTGAATGGACTATTCCAGAACAAACCATTTTTAATATTCAGTCCTCAGATAAGTGCCCGCCTCTCAATAAACGTCACTGGGAAACAAAGTTGATGGGAAATGGTGCCAGAAATATTGCCACTTTAATTTTCCGAGTGGAAAGTATTCATTTGTAGCAACGCCGCAGATAGACGGAGATGTTTTGGTGAAACAAAGGCAGGCAGGCAAAAAGGAGGAGGTTCCGAATTAGTCAGAAACTTTCATTCTTTATCCTACTTAATGTTATAAATTCGAACGTTTGGTTGTTTGGATGTTTGTTACTCAATCACGCTTGAGGGAAACCGGGCTCCGCTCCGTTTTAGTAGGCATTAGTTTTCGTGAAAGTGATTGCTATCTGACCTTCCAACTCAAAGGGTCCAAAATTAGGAGAGTTAGGGCTCAATGTCATCTCGCTTATATTCGGAGCAGCCCAACTGGGCAAGTAAAAAAAATGAACTGTTTATTTCAATAATTTTTACACAAATATGTTTTCCGTTTTATGACTGTACAATCTTACCTTTTAAAGATTATTAGCTAAGTTTAGTTTAATATATATCATAGATTTGACATTTATATTTGGTTAGATAATTAATTCATTAAGATTTACGATTTTTCTTCACACTAAATATGGCTTTCTTAATTACACATTTGAATTTATGCGATTTATCCCCTATAATATTTATTAGCATTTGTCTATATAGCTGTCAACACAACGAATCCTCATATAAAATAAAGGTAGGCAGCGCGGTCGTAATTTTTCTGGCGTCGGCGTCGCAAGCGTCCTTAGGCGACGGCGACTGCTTACCATGAGGCAGGCCGAAGGGTTGTGTGCGACGGTAGTATTATAAAAATCGGCCAAGTGCATGTCGAGCCACGCGCAGTGTAGGGTTCCGCAGTTGCCTGTCTTTCTTAGTTACATCGACACGCGCGCGCCAACTAAATGGTTGCGTCGCGACGCGTCGGCCGAATTTGTACGAAAATTGGCCTTTCTCAGTACACATTAATTTGGTCGACTATTACTCGGTAACTACTTAAGCCTACTTGTCCGTGATAGTTTTCGTTTTAAATTCATTATATGTACTACTATCACCAATTTTTTCACATCCCCAGTAGTAGCCATTTAGCCGGCAGGGGGGGGGGGGGGGGACACACATGACTCGAACTAAAATGAGGGGTTTAAAGCCCAATATCTCGCAAACTAACCACTGATTTGACAAATGATTTTAGGAAACCCATAATATTTTTGAACAAGCTATCTAACGATACCCCACGCCATGGGTTTAACGAGAAAAAAATATCTCCTCGCTTTAGGTGTAGGGTAGTAGGTACCTACCCTAAAAAAAACTTCTGTTTGCCTTTTACATAAAAACACTTCACTCAAGCATGCCATGCCCCATACCTATCCGGCTTTCGTTTCACCGATCGTTTATTTAATTAAAAAAATAAGTGATCAAAAATATTCTATAAACAAAAGTAATTTGTAATTTAATAAGTAATTAATTGCAAAATGTAATTAATAATTCAATTAATAATTACATTTTGTAATTGTAATTGAAACTTATAATTACAATTTCATTTGCCCTGTAATTGTAATTTGTAATTGCAATTACTTTTTGTAATTGTAATTATTAATTAGTAATTCAATTACGTTTTGCCCAACACTGGTAAGTAGGTACCATAAATTATAATAATACGTTGTGCCAGTGTGGTGCGTGCGCGTGTGTGCGTGTGTGTGTTGCGTGTGTACGTGTGAGCGAGTGTGTGCATCGTCATGGTTCTGGTTCTGTCTGAGAAAGCTACGCTGCCTATCTTCCTTCTGTTATTATACTCTGCGGGCGTAGCACGGTTGCGTAACACTTATCGTTGTGGTAAAGACGCCCATCACGCTCTGACAAGTATGCGAGTGCGAGAGTGACGGATGCCTTATCCACAACGATAAGTGATAAAATGGCAACCGTGCTACGCCCGCTGGATGAAACGGTAGGTTTTTTCAAGATTTTCTTGTACTGTTTGGTCGGCGTGATAGATTTATATACCCATGCCGAAGTACAGTTTTCTAGTAGTAATAGTTACTCAGCTAAGCCGAGGACGGACGGACAGATGGACATGGCGAAACTATAAGGGTTCCTTGTTGACCACAGAACCCTGAAAAACGAACAAAATGATCCTTCAAAAGGGTCTAAAAGTGTCACAGATAGAATATGAAGGGCAAGAGTGCGGAACTCCACAATACGCGTTTTTATTCCTGCGGAAATTCGGGTTGTTTCCTTCCCTGGAAAGGGTGAGAATGTTGCGGGTTTTTCGTAATGGGTTTATATAAAAATGACAGTGTGAAGGTTAAGTTTGGCAAGATAAAACGTTTCAAAATAGTTATTGTCACAGGTCACATATCGCATTTGATATTTACTGTTAGCGTGAACTGTTAGTGGTGAAGGAAAGAGGAAACCTTCATCCATCTGAGGTGTGTCAGAAAACGGATATTTTTTCATACAAAAGCCTATGTCACCCGGCGCATAATTTTGAATCAACCACCCTCATCAAAATCGGTTCACACGTACTAGCAAATGCAAACAGACTGCTAGAATCATATCCCGCAGTCGGGCAAGAAGTCAGAATGTTTGATATATCGAAATATTATTTCGTTTTGACCATATGATTTTTTACTCAAACGCAAGTTTAGTGCGCGGGCGAAGAGAGAAACATATGCCACTTAAAATAGGGTATATAGCACATAAAGATCGAAACCTAGTTTCTATTGCTCTAAAATATAACAGAAAAAATAAATGAAGCAAATGAATATTAACCTGCAAGTAGGCCGTAATGCCACTTTTGGGGAGTAACAAAAAAAAATGGCAGGAAAAGGTTAGCTAAAGCGGTTTTAAATCACGTCTAACCTGTCGGTTTTGTTACTAAACGTATGGGATTGACATTGAATGTCGGTTTTGTTACTATCCGTAACTATCCGTTTAAGGGACATAAATTAATGAATATGCCCTTTTACAAGTCAAAATTCTACCAGCGTTTCTGAACAAGAAGACCACTGTTAAGGTTTACCAAAATAGTATCCCATGTTTGCTTCAAAACTCACAGTTTTCGAGATATAGCACCAAACTTTGGCAATTCTAGGCAAAAAAAACAGTGTTTGGACGTAACTTTTGTGAAAATGAGTCAAAATTATAAATCACTCGTGGGTTGTTAGAGACGTCAATATGGAACAGTTGTATGTAGATCTCATACATAAAAGTGCATACACAACATACTAATATCGAAAACGGAGCTTTTTTGGACCATGTTTGAATAATTAATTAAAAAAATATTCCTGTTTTTCAAAAAAACTCGTGCAAATGTAGATAAAGGATTGAAGAACCGATAGGGATTTGCGCCATAAAAATATCTATATTTATGACGGAGGAATATCAACTGAAAACTAGTCAAAAAGCGCGTGGAGCCCCTTAAAGACCTCTCGCGACAATGTACCATCAATCTCGTGCCTTACCTAAATCCTTCACGATCTGTGTTGAACACATACAAAACTTGTTGTATACTCAAGACATCTGTTTCTTAGGGACCTGCTGTAAAGAATCTATTATTCTCTTGTGAAATTCCTGAGCCCTTTGCTAGGGTTGTCACCGACTTTATCCGGGTTTTTGTAGAGTTGCCTCTAATTTTAATTGTCGTACGAGGTAAATCGTTTGATATTCAGTTATACTAACTTGAGTTTTTTAACTTCAAGCTATATGTAAAAAAATCCTTACACGAGGTAGCTAAAGTTTCATACTTTTCGACCGTACTATTTGATAAAGTAAGTACCTGCTCTTTTCGTTTCTTTTAATGTACGCTCACCGATATTTTCGTTAAAACTAATTTCAATTATTAAACGAGCGAGCGAAGCGAACGAAGTTTTCCATTTCAGCATGGGAAAAAAATATTTCCTATGTCCGGCTGGTCTTCTCTACAGGTCGCATTTCAACCGATTCTCGTGAAATTTTGTGAGCAGGTTCAGTAATCATATAGGTTTTTTTTGTCGTCTGTTTTCGAAATTATAGAAAGAAAAAACAGGCTCGCCAGTGCTACAGCTCACAGAGTAGGTACACACGCTAGTTTAAATTCGTAGAATAAATGCACATCAAAAACAGTTCTAAATATGGGTCCGGATGGAAATACTGGAAAGTATTGATCACTTATTGAAGTTGTAGGTATTCAAGTATTTTTTTATTTGACGAAGTGGTTAACTATACAATATTTAAATTCGGAGGGGAATTTAAATATTGTATAGAGTTATCCACTTCTACCCGTGTGGTGTCGGGTTAGAATTTCACCACCCCCTTTCTTCCCGTGGGTGTCGTAAAAGTCGACTAAGGGACCAGGGTTGAAGTGTGTTGTGGGCGATGGGCTAGCAACCTATCACTGTAATATCACATTTTGTCGATCTTTTATACCCACATGTATGCTAAAAGTGGCGCTGGAACATACGTTTCATGTGCTCTGCCTACCCCTTTTGAGAATAAAGGCGTGAATGTATGTTTGTATGTATGATGTATGTTATCTACTTTTTAAGTCATATTCAGGGTTTTTATTTTTATTATTTATGAAAAACATCGCGGGGAATCCTGCGTTCATCTACGAAGAAATTCAAAGGTGTATGTGAAGTCCCCAACCCACGCTGGGCCAGCGTGTAGACTAAGTACTGCCCGTTCCCTCTTATCCATAAGAGGAACCTCGTGCCCAGCAGGGTATATATAGGCAGATTCTTTTTTTTTCTTCTTTTTTATTACTGTGTGGACAGCCCTAAATCATTACCCATTCACTATAGGGGTGCGAGTTTCTTCGACATTCACATGCAAATTCGAGCGCGCCCGCCTCCATTAGCTTTGTACGTAATTCACTCGCATAGGGTTGTCACCTCGTCACTCGAAAGATATCACGATCGCCTTTACCATGGGGTATTTACTTAATGACATAAGTCAAGTCACTGCAGGCGAGCGGGTAAGTACGCAACTTTCCATCTGGAGGTTGCAGGTTTGAACACTGGAAATTGGTTGTTTAAAAAAAAATACGTACGAAATATCATTTGATATTTAACAGCGGCTTTTCGGTGAAGGAAAACATTGTGAGGAAACATGTCGTTTTCCCTCAGGGCTGGAAGGTGGCAGTCGCTTTCGTAAAACTAGTGCCAACGCTAAATCCTGGGATTAGCTGCTAACGCGTACCCCGGGCTCCTTAAGGGCACACCCGGGAAAAACGCTATGAGCATGATTTACTTAATGACTTAAGTGGTGGCTAACAAATTACCAACCTTAGTGATATACCTAATGATGTAATATAAATAACTACAACTTAGAAAAGTTGAAAAACCCCCGACATTTTCATTTCAAAGTCCAATATCTCAAAAACGACTGAACAGACTTTCATGTAACATGGCTAAGAACACTCGGGATTACATCAGCTTTCGAATAAAAGAAGCCGCATTCAAATCGGTCCATACGTTGGAGAGCTACGATGCCACAGACAGATACACAGATACATAGACACGTTAAACTTATAACATCCCTCTCTTTGCGTCGGGGATTAAAAAAGAGGTAGATAGGTTATAAGCGCTCCAAAAGTGGCACATTCGTATAGACAACGTATCTACCTCTTTTTAGGGTTCCGTAGTCAACAAGGGACCCTTATAGTATCGCCATGTCCGTCTGTCCGTCCGTCCTCGGCTTAGCTCAGAACTATTAATACTAGAAAACTGTGATTCGGTATGGGTATATAAATCAATCACGCCGACAAAACAGTACAATAAAATCTTGATAAAAATTTTTTATAGGGTACCTCCCCTACACCTAAAGCGGGGATGTATTTTTTTTCTCGTTAAACCCATGGTGTGGGGTATTGTTGGATAGCTCGTTCAAATATATTATGGGTTTCCTAAAACCATTTTTCAAATCAGTAATTCGTTTGCGAATTATTGGGGTTTAAAGCCCTAATTTTTGTTCGAGTCATGTGTCTACTACTGGGGATGTGAAAAAACCGTTTAGTAGTAAATATAATGATTTTAAAAGGAAAACTATCACGACCAAGTAGGCATAAATAGTTACCGAGTAATAGTCGACCAACTTAATGTGTAATTGAAAAGGCCAATTTTCGTACAAATTCGGCCGACGCAACCGCACCGCACGTCGATGTAATTAAGACAGACAGGCAACTACGGAACCCTACACTGCGCGTGGCCCGACACTAACTTGGCCGGTTTTTATATTACATCATTGGATGTACCCATACATTTTTGAGAATCGAACGAAACTATATTTATTGATATGAATAGAGTAAGTAAACAATTATATCAAATTTGTATTACTTAAAAAGCTGCTCGAATTCATAATGTATGTACGATCCCATAGGTTCAAAAACATCCAAGCAACCTTATGCCCTTAACAATAAAGTCGCGTTCACATATTTTTGATGCATCTATACACAAATTCCGGACTATATTGGCTGACTAGTCAATTATACGACATGACGCTTTTATTAATAATATCATAGAAAGCAAGGTAGAAGGCAAGCGAGGAAAGGAAAGAAAAAGGATATGTTACACGAAACAAATAAAAGAAAAAGCAGCAGTCACATCGTATAAAGAGGTCAAGGAGGCGGCCCTTGACAGACTCAGATCGAGGGAGGTACACCGACAAGAGTCTACTTCTTAAAGGGGTTTGGGTAAATGGGTTGTCATTTTTTTTAGTTTAGCGGCCGCTCGTTAAAGTGGTATATTATGATAGATCTATTTAAAAAAAACATATTTTGTTATGAAATGTAATATTCTAAAATGCATCGGAGCCGAGATATTTGCAATATATATTTCCGCAGGTCATATTGAAAAGTTATAAACAAAACTTAAAACTTAAACATCTCGGCTCCGATATTGTTTAACGCGTTTAATTTTACAAGCTTTTATTTTTTAATCTCACCTGTCCCGTTGTCTGTCTGTCTGTCTGTCTGTCTGTCTGTAATCAAATCTTGCAAGTTAAATTTGACCCACTTCCCGGTGACCGGTTGAGCTGAAATTTTGAGTATAAGTATAGTTTGGATGACAATTCAATATTATGGTACCATCGAGCTGATCTGATGATGGAGACGGAAGGTGGAGATGGGAATTCAGTACTTAACCGACGTAACCCCGTTGAGTTTGGGCTCATTAGAATCGTCTCAATGATTAGTTGATGATGTTGATGGTATACAGAAAAGTACAGTCGGCAATAAAAGCTTGTACCAAAAATGAAATTTTTGACAGAAACTTGTTTATATATATACTTATTAAGAGGCCCTCTAAAAGATTATTGCAAAAACATCCTTGGCCGCTGCGAAAAATAAAAACGACAATTTTTCTCATACAAGGTTACCCAATGCCCTTTATGACGATAAATTTATTTAATGGCATGTATTATTATTCAAGTAACGTAAAACACAAAAAGATCCACATAATATCAGCGTCGAGTCATCTTCTGTGGCTCGACATTGTGCAGAGTGGACTCCTTTTTCGCATTTCACGAAATGTCAAAATGTATGATATTGTTGTATTCTGTATATTTGCGAAATGAAATTATTTTCTTCCTTCTTTCTTTCTAAAAAAACAGTAATTTATAACTAGCTGCCCGCGCGGCTTCGCCCGCTTATTGCAAAGAACGCAGGGAAATCTACGGGATATAATATAGCCTGTAACCATCCAGAAAGTTCATTCTACACGCAGGTGAAAGAACTTTAGAAATCGGTAGAGCCGTTCCGGATATACCCAAAACACACAAACGTATAAACTTACGAAGCGACAATCGCACAGACTTTTCCGTTTTATAGTATTATTATTAGTACCTATAGATAAAATGGAAAGAAAGTTTCGCTTTAGCAATATTATCCTACTAATATTATAAATGCGAAAAATTTGGATGTTTAGAAGTTTGGATGTTTATTACTCAATCACGCTGATTTTTGTGAAATTTTGCTCGAAGATAGTTTATTAAAATATAGGATCGTTTTAATTTCGTGTCCACGCAGACGAAGTCGCGGGCGGAAACTACTTAAAAATAAATTACCATTAAAAAAATATACACTATTCATAAATCACGATGGAGGCAACCCTATACGTACTGCGTATGTCGCCTCATGCATACCGTTTCCACGGAGGCGCCTGAAAGAGATGATTAGCATTTGCATCACATTCGGGAGCCGGGACGGATGCGAGACGGCTGATACCTGACAATTGTCTACCTAGCAATCTAGCTACAGGTAGTCGACCAGAGACAAATGTATACCTCTATTACTCATATTACAAAGGGGAAAAGTCTATTTTTCACCTGTGTATATAATGGACTTGCTGGATGGACATGGCATGAGCTATATGCTATCCCGCGAGATTGCCTGCGGGTGCTAGTAAGATATAAAGACTGGTAATGCCAATGACTAAAGGTGCGTAGTAATTATCACAGAATAAATAATAGTACCTAACCACGTACAGAAGGTTCTCTGTTAACAAATCCCCTGTTTAGCTATGCCGAACGTGCCTAAAGGTGATGGTCATCCCTTAGAAAGATAGATAAAAACTTTATTCATACCAACAATATACATGGCATAAAAAGAACTGGAGAACATGCAACCTCAGAACTAATATACTAGAAACAGCAAATAAAAACTACAAGTACAATAAGTGAGCCATGTGTCGTGGGCGAAAGAATGGGCGCTGCCTCAGCTCTGATGTTCTGCCAGGACCCTCCCTAAAATTCGCAACCGGTGCAATGCTATGTGCGTGACTGTGTGTGTGACTGTGTGTAGGTACTGCTCGCGCGCTTGCGTGTGCGAGTGTCTATATAATATATGTCATGAGTGTGTAGGTATGGATGATGTAAGTGTACGACTTAATTAGTGTTCTAGAAAGGCCTGTTTATTTTTCATTACATATATCTTTATTTTTAGTTTATTTAATTTTATTTTATAGGGCGAATGGGAGAAAGCAGTGTTTAAGGATTCTGTTTTTGTTTTTTTAAAAGATGCATTCGATATTTTAGTTTGAAATACTATCGCATATAGAATATAGAACGCGTGCGTGCCGTAGCGGCGCGACGAAATCACAAATGTTGTATGTATCGTCAAAACTTACAGCTATTTTTGGCACAAGCTTTTATTGCCGTACTTTTTCTTTTCCGTCATTTGCCAGCAACTCATTGATAGGGTTCCAATTGGTCCAAACACTTGGTATATCTAGTGTAGTTTAGAAGTTGCGGCATCATATTATTGCATTGTCATCGATCTTACATAATAATTAGCCTATGGACGTCAGATCTGTACGTAAAACGTGTAAAACTCATCTGTACGAGCCATGATTCGAACCGACTACCGCTGTTTGACATGCCTGAACCACTAGGCTAGCGAATGTTTGGGTGTTTAGATGTTTGTAACTCAATCACGCTTGTTGGGTGAACCGATGTGGATGAAATTTTGCGAGAATTTATAGCCTGGATTAAAATATAGGACAGTTTTTATTCCGGGTTTATAGACACATGCAGACAGACTAAAGAGATTCTGTCGAAACGGGACAACAAACTCGCAACCGCACTACTGAGGACACGTAGAAACCAGATAGTTGGAATAATAACAGGACACAACACCTTGAACAGACACCTATACAACTTAGGTATCACAGACAGCCCCATCTGCAGAGCGTGCATGGAGGCAGAAGAAACAAGTAAACACATTATACCTACTGGACTCCAAGCAGGTAGAAGTATACAAGAAGAAGTACCTAAGGGTCTCCAGACACACTACGGGGCGCAGTCAGCTGTGATAACGTATGTTGCTGATGGTGGACTTGGACAGCGTGGTGACGAGGAACGAAGTAATAGACCAGTATAGGTTTAAGTAAAGAACATAAAGATCGTTTATTCATATTCGTGCATCCTATTATATACATGTTAGGTTGTCGCTGACACAAGCAATATGCGTTTATGCTGCAGTAAACTATGAAGTTACTGTTAAACTCTAAAGGTGACTAATGACCTTAATTCACAGCAACACCAAGACACTCACCAACTTTCTACGCGCTACCCCACCGATTCACGCAAAATAGGCATATTGGATGTCAACTTGCAGAAAATGACCAGTATTACTAACGAATTATTCCGGGTTTACGCAGACGAAGTCGCGGGCGAAAGCTATTCTTACATAAAAGTATGTCAAATTTCAGCTCAATCGGCCACTGGCAAGTGGCTGGAAAATGGGTATTTACCTATTTACACAGTGTGCCAGTTAAATAAAAGCTTGTATAAATAACTCAACCTAAACAACAAATACTCGTTGCTTCATAAGAATAGCAAATAAGGGCCCGGAATAGAAATATTATCTCCAAGCAGGGTTAAGGGCGGATTACCAAAGGGTGGGCGGACAACGGGAACACTCTGCCAAATTGGCAAGAGATTGAAAAAAAGTGGGGGCAATGGGGTTAAGTTTTAGGGAAGTTACAATGATTTATGGGAAAATGACGAAAAGTTTTCCGAACTCAAGTTATACCAATACAACACTAGAGATGTTGGCTAATAGTCAAATCGGTTACTTTTTAACCCCCGATACAAAAAGAGGGGTGTTATAAGTTTGACGTGTCTGCGTGTCTCTCTGTCTGTCTGTGGCATCGTAGCTTCTAAGCGAATAGATCGATTTTAATGCAGTTTTTATCCGAGAGGTGTCGATGGTTCTTAGCTAAGTTTCAACAAAATCGGTTCAGCTACTTTAGAGATATTGAACTTTGAAATGGAAACGTCGGGGGTTTTCCAACTTTTAAAACGCTTATTTAGTTTGAAGTTTTTAGGGAAATAGGAGCAAGTGACGTCACGATTTTCTACGGTCAAACAGCGTCCATTTTTGATCTCCATGTATGTTTATTACAATCTTAAACACATTCAGCGCCAATCACGACATACATAGCGATGTCCAAGATATTTCTATTCTACACTTTTGCACCTTATGGCATCGCAATAAGGTGCCAAAGTCGACTATACATGTGTCAGAGAGCTACGCTACATAAGGTGTTTAACAATTTCACTGCCAGGAACCCGCTTAGCGGGCGCCTATGTCGTAGTCGCTTTCCGCTAATGGGCTCGAGTTTAAATAATAATGCAGAAATAACTATAGCTATAGTCCGTAAGCCCACTCCCAATACACCTATGCTTATGACAACATGATAAAATGCATGGCAGCAGCACAGTATAGAAGAATAATACAGTAGTTAATCAGAGGCCGTTTAGGAGCGTTCGTTACCTACTTTCGCTCGATGCGCAGGGCTGTGTCACGTATGCAAAGTATTTCTGTTACAGTTTAATAGACAATATTGTATACACAAAGTAATAATATTATAGATAGTTAGTAACATACTGTTTTTAGTTTCCCACTTCATCGAATATTTTAATACCACTATACTATGCCTAAAATATTTTCTAGTAAGTATAATAGATGCTAAACTGCACTCGGTTGGTAGGTGCTTAGTTACAAGCCTATTCGGCTCCTTTTGATATCGTGGCACTGGCGGCTCGCTGTCTTTATACCTACGAGGCGGCTTCCTTTGACGTGGCGAGTGAGAGCGAGCGAACACGGCAACGGCGCGGCCCCGATTGAAGCATTCTCCATCATTCCCGAAGGCTATGTGTGTGTGCGTACCGAACACGCGCGCATATGTGCAGCGTGCGATGTACCTTTGTTCGAAGTTTATCTACTGTTCCTATACTGTGGCAGCAGCTTGAGAAAGTTGTGCTGAGCAAGAATCAGAAGATTATCCCACGCAAAATAGGCCCGAAAATCCTTCGATTTTCAGACTTGCGGTCAACATTTGTATGGGTAGGATATATTTACGTTATACGATTACAGTACGAGACATGTGGCATCATTTAGCCCTTTAATCGTAGAGAGAGAAAACCTAAGTCCTGAAATGGCCGGAAGTACTTGGCAGACGGTGCCAAAGGTGGCCGACTTGAGAAATGCGACCTGTAGAGGCGAACAGACACCGGACACTGGTCAGACAAACGATTTCGGCCCTAGCCGAGGCACAGAACTTCGTTCGCTTCGCTCGCTCGTTCGATTATTGATGATTACAAATTATTTCAATCGAGTCGTAGATAACAGTTAAACCCATGGAAAAGTAAGGAGGACTGCCTAATGTGTAGGTATGCTATGCCGAGGTAAGTGTCAAACCAAATTAATTGTATGTAGACCTCGAATTACCTACGAAGCGTGGGTAGGCCCCACAAGGTGGACTGATGACCTGGTAAAAGGTCGCGGGAGTCCGCTGGATGCGGGTGGCGCAGGACCGGTCATTGGGACACTCTTTGGGGGAGGCCTATGTCCAGCAGTGGACGTCTTTCGGCTGATATGAAGATGATGAAACCTCGATTTTAATACGTGATTTTAACGAATAGTGGTTTAATCAGTATTATTTTAGGTAAGAAGACCTCTCTCACAGTAATATATAGTGAAACAAGCTACTACAAACTTTTAGTATTTAAATAATACCTTTTCTAGACATTGGCCGTTCTCATGATTTATTCGTCCATGATCGGTATTGTTTTTATATCTTAACAAAGAAAATCCAACATAAATAAAATAGCTTTTTCTCCAATATGCTCGGAAATGTGCCTTTGCCAATGCCTTACTGTAGCAAAAATAGTACGTGAGGACTCTCAACCCTGTAATAAGCCTTCGAATGTTTTTTCTAGTAATTTTTAAGAGCGGGAAAGGGCAGAGCCAAAATTTCATTAGGTAATTTATTATAAAAATGGATACATTGACCCGAAAAAGACTTGTATATTTTACGAACACGAAACTTTTGGTTGCTATTTTACTTTTATTTCGTTCGTCGTTTGAGAGAAAAGGGACCAGCATATCTAGTAATTAACTGACAGAAATGCATGGCCCAAACCAGAGCCCAAAATAGATTAATTATTCATATATTTAGCTTATTCGGACATGTGTTCTTGTAGAACAACGTATTATGATGATTTTTTTCTTCATATTTAGTTTGACTTATTTTATCTACATAAACCTACGTATAGACGTACGTACGTAATGAGAGTTCTTAACCTACGTTAAGAACTGTCATTGTAATAAGCTTTTTTTGACAAAAAATTACTGACTGTTGAGTTGCTTCGGCGTTTCTTCGCTGGTAGAATGTTGACTTGTAAAAGGGCCATTACGGCCTACTTGCAGAATAAAATTCGTTTATTTCATTTACAGCGCATACTAGGGAACTTTGCCGACCTTACTCACCATCAGGAACACAACAGCACATTCCTACTCAGCAACGATTGGTGTTATTTTGGCAGCTGTCTTCGGTAAGGTGAATACCGTCGATAAAGGATTTCATAGCTGGAGTCCTAGCGAACGCCCGAAAGGGATGGAAGTGAAATAACCTGACTACATTCAGACGTATATTTAAAAAGAAATTCATCAGTGACATATCATGTCCTATATGTATACTTAAGTCGTATTATATGCGTGACGTCCCTTTCAATTGTTTTTTTGACAGCTGGTGACAAACCAAAAAGCCTATACGCGCTGAGGGACAGGAGATACTTCATTGCATCTCGTTCCCACTCGAGGCATTGTCTTACCTCACATGTTTTTCACTCATATGTGTCCGTGTGTGCGCCCTCTATTCTATTCATTCTCTATGGTGAATACTTTCCTAGTTGGGCTCCAAATTTGAGCGAGATCACATTCTGCTGTGCTTACGAGTATCTCTCCAAGCAAAACCAGATATTGACAGACAGAGACATCAGTGTGTGGATAGCTATAGGTATATCCCTATCTGCCAAATATCGCGTATGCAATACGCCTGCCATTTCCGCCAGCAGTAACGAAAGAGTGATGGTGCGCAAAGTTGTTAGACATGCCTCCACGTCGTGTTCGGATGGAAGGGCGTAATATAAGGAAATTGGGAGCGTTTAAACCGCTATTACGCTTGCTGATGGCTGTTTTAAGGCCGTAAATATTCGTAAGTGCACTGCCTATATTGGACTTGATGAATGGTTATAACTTTCTATTAGAGAATCGTTATGAAGAGAGTGTACGGGAGACCGCATCAGTTTCATATCATAATTTGCGGATACACGTAAATCTATGGCACGCTTACTATGGGCCTCTTAAGAAAGCTCAAAGCCACCCAAAGGGCAATGGAGAGCGATGTTGTATGAAAATGGGGCTATCCGCATTAGAACCGAGGTAACCGATATAGCCCTCTGAATCGCTAAAATCAAGTGGCAGTGGGCGGGTCACATTGCACGTAGATCCGATGGCCGTTGGGGCGGCATGGTTCTCGAGTGGCGACCACGTACCGGAAGGCGCGGCGTGGGTAGACCCCCTCAAGGTGGACTGACGACCTAGTTAAGGTCGCGGGAGTCAGCTGGATGCGGATTGCGGGTGGCGCAGCACCGGCCACATTGGCACTCTTTGGGGGAGGCCTATAGCCAGTAGTGGACGTCTTTCGGCTGATAGGGTGGTGATGATTACACGTAAATCATTAAAAAAAAACGATTTGCTCTGTACATATGTGGTTTATGTTTCCGATGGCAAGTGAGATTGCCACAGCTCTCGAGGATATGCTGCGTTCAGAGTGACCCCGCATTTGTCTCTAGCTGTCAACACAACGAATCAAGAAATTAATCAAGGGTTGACGACGTCGCGCTTGGGATTCTTGTGGATTCACAGCGTTACGGTGCCTGCACACCAGGGGCCGTAGACAAGGTTAAAATCGACAAACGCTAACGCCAATAGAAAATAATAAAATGTAGGGGAATGACAGATGCCGACAAAACACCTTTCGTTAACATCTGTCATTGCCATACATCTTATTAGTTTTCTATTGGCGTTAACGCTTGTCGATTGTAACCTTGTCTAGGCCCCCAGGTATGCTCGTTAATTACGGTTATATTTAAAGCAGTCGCTTTTAAACCCCTTAACTTTGCTTGCTGCGATATTTCATTCAATTTCCAAGCGTACCTTTTGGCCTGCAAAACTTTATTTAGTTTCCCCAGTATTCTATTAATGATGAATCGGTGTCCCGTAATCGATTCCTGCTGATTCACGGCGGCCGGCTACGTGACTGTTTGCAGCCGGGACGTGTTGGCGCGGCGGCAATTTATCCTTAACCTTTTCTATAAGGGAAAGGCAAAGAATGTTAAAGGCTGGTCACACTCCCTGGCTTAAACTTATTAGCGGTATTGGTCTTTAAACTCATTTCTCATTCAGGACAAAAAATATCTGCGGATGTCAGAAGTCATTGACTTAACTTATGTCACTGTTAGTGTTGTTATTGGTTTTTGAGACCGCAATCATTCCGTGCAACATGAATATTTCTGTTATGCATAACTATGTTACAACATTTTTGAAAGACACAAAGAAAGAAATTTATTGAATAGTGCAAATCTATACATAAAGGAAAGTGCAACAAAACTTAACTTAAAACATTTCATTTTTTGTTGGTAAGACATTGTATTTAGTATACTAATATAATTCAGGGACTTTATCTAAACTTTACCTATATTACCAAATGTTCGTTAAAATTTGAGTGCAACTTAATAAAAGGCATTTTAATAAAAGGCTTTTTCAGCCAGTCCATTTGCGAAATATTTTTAATTTACTAAATTCGACATAAAATACTTTTTTGTGTTGTTACTAATTCGGATTTTCTACAATATGTAGCGTTAAATTATATTGCATATTGAGTATAATAGCATTGCAACGACGTTTCAGCTACTGCTCGCACTACAACGAAATGTGCGGCTAGGACGCATTGATATGATATGATATGATTTATTTATCTCACAATATACAATTTCACATAAAACTATTACACTTAATCAATTTTAGGAGTTTATATTGTGATCGTCAGTTATTTTATATTTCAAATTACATTACATTTTAAAACAATATCAAATAATTACAGATGTAGTGCGAAATTATTTTCCTTCGTAATTTTTCGGAAAAGTTCGTATTTATCGTGCTCTCTCAAATTGCTTCTTATATAGAGTGGATAATCCGCAATTTAAAAATTCGCTGTAATTTTAATCATATTTTCAGATTACTTATAATAAGGTTGTATAGCCATGCCGAAATCTCGAAAACGGTTAAAAAATCCAATTCAAGGTATTATATTTAATATTTACCTGTACTTCTTATCGGAAAATAGCAAATTCAAAAATAGAAACGACTCAAAGAGTATTTTAGGAAAGTTCAACAGCGAATTTCGGACGCAACAGGAATATCTAGACCAACAATTAGAAAATATTTGAACCAGGGAGAACAATACAGAAGTAATGAAAATCCCAACAAACAAAATTAAGCTGGGTAGACCACGCAAGAGATTCTATTTAGATCTTGATGATTTTGACTACGCAGTGATACGACGAATGGTTTATAACTTTCATCTCATTTATAAACAGGTCCCTACTATAAAAGTACTAAAGTCCAAATTAATAGAAACGATTAATTTTAAGGGCTGCGATTTTACACTAAGAAAAATACTTCGCCAAATGGGTTTTTTATTCAAGAAAATTACTAATAATAGGAAAATGCTGATGGAAAAAGATGACGTTAGACTTAAAATAATAAAGTTCATAGACCTTATAAGGAAGTACAGATCTGAAGGCAGAGATATTGTGTATACTGACGAAACCTATGTTCACACATCCCATTTAACAGGAAAGTGCTGGATCGATTCTACGGATAAAGGAGTGAAACAGTTAATTTCAAAAGGTCAACGTCTAATTATAGTACATGCAGGTAGTGCCAAAGGATTTGTACCGGGTGCTCTACTTATGTATAAGTCTACTGATAAAACTGGTGATTATCACGATGCCATGAATAATGTTAATTATGAAAAATGGTTACGGAATCAACTTATTCCCAACTTGTCTCCAAATTCTGTACTAGTAGTAGACAATGCTGCTTATCACAATAAATATGTGGAATGTCCGCCCAACTCTAATACCGCAAAGCCACTTATGATAAACTGGTTAAAAAAATACAATATTCCACATAATTTATCGTCAACCAAAATACAATTATACGAAATTATTTGCCGGCATAAAGAAGACTTTGTAGAATATTCCATTGATAAAATTTTACATCAACATGGACACGAAGTGTTAAGGTTACCTCCATACCACCCCGACTTCAACCCTATTGAAAATATATGGTCACAGATAAAAGGTTATGTATCAAAAAGAAACATAGATATGAATTTGGGTACAGTAAAAAAATTTAATGGAAGAAAGTTTGTGATCATGCTATCAAATGTGAAAATGAATACCTCTCACAGGAACACTCTATGGATGATCGCATTGATAGGATTGTTATTAACGTCAATGACAGCACTGACGAATCTGACGATGATATGACTGACTCAGATTGTGAAATGGACAATATTGAAAACATCGATCCAAATACGATGAAATTGTAATGTTAGTGTTAGTTACAGTTACATAGGCCACACTGAAAGTTTTGCACTCCTGGCTATTCGAACTCATTCCAATTTCGAATTGATTATTTAAAAAAAATATAGACCTTTGTTTATGGAATGTACTAAATATTGGCGGGAAATCGATAGTCATTTGTTTTTTTTGTCAGTTCGAAATAAACCGATTGCATTCAAAATGGATTTGACGCGTAAAGATTTTAGAGCAATGATTTTTTAAGATTTTAAAAGTTCTCTTTCTCCGCATGAGTGTAGTACTCGCCTTCAAAATGCATTTGGTGTTGAAGCACCACATCTGAGCACCGTGAGACGTTGGTACGCTGAATTTAATAGGGGCCGTGTTAGTCTCGATGACGAGTTTCGTGAAGGTCGACCGTCAACCGCGGTCACTGAAGAAAACGTTGCTGCTGTGAGACGATTGATAGAAGAAAACCGACGAATCACTTACGACGAAATTCGAGGACAATTAGGGATTGGTATGAGTCAAATACAAAAGATTTTACACGAAAATTTAAGTCAGGAAACTTTGTTGTCGGTGGATTCCTCATGAACTAACTTCAGGCCAAAAACGGGCACGTGTCGACTGGTGCCAAGAAATGCTGCGGAAATATAAGAACGGATGTTCAAATGGTGTATATAACATCGTAACAGATGAAACATGGATTTATTGTTACGATCCAGAAAAGAAACAACAAGTGAATGGGTCTTTGAAGGTGACAGTAGGCCAACAAAAATTCAACAAGCCAAAAGCGTTGCCAAACAAATGATCGCTTGTTTTTTTTCAAAAAGTGGCCATGTCTGCACAGTCCTTCTAAATAATAAAAGAACTGTAACTGCCGAGTGGTACACCACAACTTGTTTGCCCACAGTCTTTGAAAAAGTTCGCGAGACACGACCACGAAGCCGCATACTCCTGCATCATGATAATGCGTCCCCCCACACTGCAAAAAAAACAAAAGCGTTTTTGAGTTCCGAAAATGTGGAGACCGTGGCTCATCCGCCTTATAGACCAGATCTTGCACCCTGTGACTTTTACCTTTTCCCGAAAATCAAGGATTTGATGAGAGGTTTAACATTTAAGACGCCCGAAGATGCAGTGGCGACATTTAACCAACACGTCGAAAACATGCAGTCAAGCGACTGGGTATCATGCTTTGAAAAATGGTTCGAGCGGATGAATAAATGTATAAAATGCAAGGGAGAATATTTTGAGAAGCAGTAAATGTATTAGTTTTGTTTTAAATTGTTTTATTTAAAAGTTACGCAAAACTTTCAGTGTGGCCCTCGTATAGGTAGTTTTACCAAAGTTGAAATGAATGAAACCACACCCAGTTAGATTACGTACTGATTGAGTCAATGTGAGAATCTTAACAAAAAACATTTTGTCATCCCATCAGTTCGCTGCTGAACTTGCAATCGGTACGCAAAAAAAACACCAATTTTAAAAATCCTCTATCATTCATTACAACGGTTGTGTGCGTGGCGATAACTTTCGTGAAATTGCCTATGAAACCTTTTGAATCGATTGCATTCCTCTCACACGCAGGTTATTTTTAGGTACGAGAGGGACGCCAAAGATAAAATATAGACAGGTTTTGAATTTTATCATTGTAAATATTTCCCGATAAGCTTTATTTTGTTGTCTTTTTAATTATGTTTTAAAGCGGAGATAATGTTTTGTTTAGTAGTGACAATAAAACTGATTATTTTTGAAGTTACAGAAAGTGGTTTTAAAAATCCCATTTTCAGTACCTAATAATTGTTGCGGTTGTACATCTCTATATTATACAACAACATTATTCATTTTGACATTTGACGCTTAACAATAAAGTTCCATATTAATGGGTATGAGCTTAGAGTATATATAGCTATAGGTTCATGGGTATGAGAATGTCACTAATTTAATACGATAATTCATTGACAGTTCGGGTGTCATCGTATTCCGATAAAGATCCGAGTTTTCCCGAAGGAAAATAACTTTGCAATACATCTGTAAATTAAAATTATCATAACAATTATTTCTAACGTAATGATTGACATAGGCGCATGTCAACAAGTTACAAAATGATATAAAAATAAGATCACCGTTTTGAATGTGAAAATAATTTTACGGTAGAATAAAAATGTATCGTAATTTGTCTGAAACTGCTACACAAATTAGGCTGTATATTAGCGTAGACATTTGCTTTATTTATTGTTGTCGGGCCTGCGGTTTTGCCCATAATTTCCCGCGGGATTTAATTTCGGGATAAAAAATTGTGCCATCGAAAAAGGTATTGAAGGAGATATCGTTGGACTACATTTTTTACAAATGGTGTTTGTCCTGATTCTAATGAGTAATGAGAAAGAGAAATCACTTGCCAGATATTTATGTAGGTATGCGTTACGAAAAATACCGTAAAATTCGCTTTTCTTCTTCGAAATGATAATTACAATACACATAACGAAATCGTAGTGACGTCACGACTTGAGTGATGCGTTTATTTAGTACGGTCCAGAGACAGCGTGGCTTGGTTGTACTTTCCATTGAAGGATATAATGCCTTAATCGCCACGCTTAAGTTGCAGTGGGCGCACATTGCACGCAGCACCGTTGGCCGTTGGGGCGGAAAGGTTCTCGAGTGGCGACCACGTACCGGGAGACGCCGCGTGGGTGGACTGATGACCTGGTAAAGGTCGCGGGAGTCCACTAGATGCGGTTGGTGCAGGACCGATCACTTTATAGCAAGTATGAGCGAGGCGTAACTTCCGACATGGACTCATTGATACGATGATTAGGAAGTTGAAACCACTAGTATTTTAGATAACTCACCAAGTAAATTGCTTTCATCCGATTTTCTTGTTCGCACTTGACTCCAGCAGGTCGATCACATAGGTAACGCATTGTACGTAACATCTTTAATATGGAAAAATTGGCCAAGTGTAGGGTTCCGTAGTTGCCTTTCTTGTAACACCATATTTATACCACATTTAATAGCAAATAAATATTTCTATTTCTAAGTTACATCGACACGCGCGCGCCAACTAAATGGTTGCGTCGGCCGAATTTGTACGAAAGTTGGCCTTTCTAAGTAAATTTTAAGTTGGTCGACTATTACTCGGTAACTAGTTATGCCTACTTAGCCGTGATAGTTTTCCTGTTAAATTGACTGGAACAAAAATTTAGGCTCTAAAGCCCAATATATCGCAAACGAATGAACAAGCTATCCAACGATACCCACAGTGGGTTTAACGAGAAAAAAAGTTACATCCCCACTTTAGGTGTAGGGGAGTTATCCCAAATACATTTTTTTTTATGGATTTTATTCTTCTGTTTTGTCGGCGTAATTGATTTTTACACCCATGCCGAATCACAGTTTTCTGGTAGTAATGGTTACTGAGCTAAGCCGAAGACGGACGGACAGACGGACGGACGGACGGCCAGAGGGACATGGCGAAACTATAAGGGTTCCTTGTTGACTACGAAACCCTAAAAATGACAGTTTAACTGTCCTAACACGGTAACGCGCGTTCAGTTCAAGACGTTACTAGATTACCCCTGAGACCGCCTATCCATTGTTATTCCGAGGCACGAAGATATCCGCCGAATCCATCCCTCTGGGAGGCCCTTAAGGCCCCCGGAGAGGTTCATACCGAACCGATTCCGTTACTGGCCGCATAGCAGGCAGAACGGGGAAAAAAAACCGCCGAATCCTTCACCTTGACTTTGTCCATCGATCATACCGCAGTGTGATCGTGGACGAGCAAATTAAGCTGCCTTTCTATTCTCCGGAGACAGCATACAATACGATGGAATCTGAACCGCGGTTTGGATAATGGTTTTTTTTTATTAAGTGGAAATTCTGTGTTCCGTGTATTTTGTAAGTTTTTTTTGTAATGAGAGGTAATTAATTTTCACATATATAAAATATCACAGGCGATTTTAGGGCGGGCTCATACTTCGCCCTAAGGCTGAGCCTGGCCAGTGGCCATCCAACTGGGAAACGCGGCGAGCGTCTTGGGCACGGTGCACCGGGCAACAGTGCGGTGTGTCGAGGGCGGGCAATTTTATTTCTTATATTTTTTGTTTTGTTTGTTTTAGTGTAAATATGAAAAATTAATGTAATTATTTAAATAAATAAATAAATTATTATTCATATCATAGGTATTATTATTATTTTTAGTTGCCATTCTACCTACAAAAGATTTGAGATGGGATTAGGAAAATTATTGTTACTTACCCTAAGTTACAATAATAGCGCGTCTTGCCATCAAACTTAACAGTTTGTCGAGTATAATTAAGAACGAATTATGTAACTTGCCTTTGGAAAAAGAATACTAAAAAAAAAACATTAAACTCTTTTGCTTTAAAATGCGACTTCTTTATATGCCATTATACTTTTCTGTTCTTTCTATAGGTACTGGGACGCTGAAGGCAATACAGAACGTACTTTAAAGATTTTTTGGAGGAACGCGATTGTACATTGTCAGTATGGGCCCGGCAGATTCGTTCCACTAAGCTCAACTGGCTATGAAAATGCCCATCTCCACAAGCTAAACTGGTTGTCAAATTCCCCAACCTCCTGTATGTTCCCAAACAAAAGCTCAAACTTATTCAAAAAGCCTCAAGTACTTTAAAAATCTATATTTTCATTTTCTCCGAACAAACAATGCCATCCATAAGGCTCGACACAATAAAAACCCTTTCCGATTTAACAAATTTAGTTACTTGTGAATCAAGCAAAAATGAACTGTAACTCAAGCGTATAAGAGTTTATGGAAAGGAGCGTTAAGTTGGTAGACCCCTATGAGAAACAGAACTTGTTCGATTGGTCCGCTGCAAATGGTTCTTTATTGTCGAAATGTCTTTACCATTTGTATGTATTTTATTTGGTCCAGTTATTCAGAATATACTCGTACGTTATAGTGAATTCCACAGCGACGGATGGAATTCTGTATACAATTTACATATTATTATTGAACCTGTTCATTGAAAATCGGCCTCCGTGACAACATGCTGAGTGCGAGTTCTATTTAGCATTATAAGTATATATTATGCTTGTACCTTTTTTATATGCATTTTTTCTTTACTTTGTGTGGTAAATAAATTAATTCTTATTCTTGAAAATATATAAAGTTTGTGAACTTGCGTAGCTTTGCGAGTTTGTAGCTTAGTAATTTTGTATGTAGAGGGTAATCTCCGGAACTACTCATAACGACGACCGGTTAGCCTAGTTGGTAGTGACGCTGCCTACGAAGCTGAAGGTCCTGGGTTCGAATCCCGGTAAGGGCAAATATTTGTGTGATGAGCAATAAATATGTTTTTCGGAGTCATGGATGTTTTTCTATGTATTTAAGTATTTATATCTATTATATATATCGTCGTCTAGTACCCATAACACAAGCCTTACTGAGCTTACTATGGGACTAGGTCGATTTGTGTAAGATTGTCCCCTTATATTTATTTATTTATTTATTTATTTAAAAACCAGTATATATAGAATTGACCTTCGGGATAGACAATAAGGGTGTAGACTCAAAATTTATTATTACTTCAAAAGAAAGAAGGCAAAAAAATATTCCTAATGAGGAAAATCCCATTTAAATATTTAAAAAAATAACGAAGATACAACCGCTACCGTCCCCGAGCGTCATAGTAAATGACAGTCGTTTCTTATGAAGGTGCGTTTTGCGGAAAAGGGACAGAATATACCTCTTAAAACTTTGGCCACTTATAGGTATAACTTTGTAATTATTTAATTCGCCTTGCTTTGCTTTTTTCTTCATTTGCGTTTTTTCCGGGAAAATTCAATATTATTATAATAAACTATAGTTGTTTTATTTGGTGTCTACACCCCTGTTTTATGTTAATTGGTACTTTAGAACTGTGTCATCTACTATACGATTGTAGTTAATGTTTGAGATCGCGAACAGTCCCTTTTTGGCTCTTTGAGGAATACAGTAAATAAAATTGATCTTCCTTTACCAGTCTCAACTTATTTTCTGCACAAAGCGTGTCAAAGGAAGCTAAATAAACATTTTTCTCCCCCGCCGGTAATGTTTACTTTGTCTACGGTGTTACGTAAAGATTGATAGCGCAACGGCCGTTGCACAATAGGGCGTAATATGTTCGGGAAACTACGTCGGTTATGTCTTTTGGTGCAAGGAAAAGTTACGTCCCGGAAAACGCGAAAATTAAACACCCCAAATCGCTTCCGATTTTGTTTTCCCAACTTCGGGAAGGTAAAAAGGCGATTCGGTAGAATTTAAGGTAAAAACATGTAAGCTAAATAAATTAGCCTCGTTACCTAAGAAAATCTTTGTTAACTCAAATGCTCACAAACACAAATGACAAAGTAAGTACAGATAAAGTCAAACGAGTCTTAACTTCAATTATAGTTGAAATCGGTTTGATGAACTTTTTATCTGTTTATGCTCTGCCCTTCAGCATACGACAGGCTCAGTTATTTGGTTTAAAAGCAAGTTGCGCAATCATGTACTTGATAACTCTTGAGACTTCACTCTTCGTAATGTTTAGTAGCAGTTATTACATTATATGATATTTATGTAATATTAAATTATAATATGGAAATAAATAATAATACATTAATTGGATTTATTTATATTGCATACCTACCAGAGTTTTGTTCTCACATCCCGCATCGTCTATGATTACCTATTTTCTGTTTGGCCTAAAGGTTGACTGGTAGAGAACGCCTCACGGCATTAAATTCGCCTTTTGTATTTGTAACTCGTCACTGTGCAATCAAGTTTAATATCTAAGTATTCTGTGAGCCACTTTCCAATTACTTTATGCATAGTCAGTACCAACGTATTCGTAGCACGAATCGGGTACGCGACGAGCATACTACGAGCAGAACGCCGACTAGGAATCCGCTAGGATTCCTTGCACTCAAACTGTTTTAAAAAAAGTGCCAATCACGACGCACATGCGTCAGAGCACTACGAGCGCTTTTCGCTACATACGGAATATACGGACATTCAGCTGCTGCGGACTATGGCGTAGCGTGGCGGTTAAGGCTCCACATTCGATATTTTCGTGAAAATGAGTTGTTTTGTAACCGTTTTATACATTATAACGTAACATTTTTGCAGTCGGAAAAAATATATCATAATCTGCAAGATATGCGGGTCATAGTTTTCGTAGAAATCCATTTTAACAATAAAAATTAGAGAAAAAGAAATCTAAAGTCACCCCTATTTTTTCACTTGTAACCATTTTACTGCTCCATTTTTTATCAGAATAATATGAAATTTTATAACCTTCTTCATACAATAATGAACAAGGGCATCATTTTCTTACTTTCTTAATTTTCTTAAAAAATTATCTCGTTTTCTGAAATATTCCGCCAAAGTTCCTACGCCTCCCCGTTTTCGTCCATACGGTCAGTGCGGGACGAGACACGTTGCATGACGGACCTGTGTCAATTTGCGCTGCGCCGAAATTTTTAAATATTTGTGGAAATTGTGGACTATATTTGTTGCATAGAGTGGACAATCCGTTTTGTGATTCGTATAGTAGGTAACTAATAAATATTTGCGTAAATAGTTTAGTTTTTAGTGACAAATAATTTTGTTGCATAGAGTGGACAATCTATTTTGTGGTTTGTAAAGTAGTAGGTACTATAGACAAGACAGCTGACTGACCATCCGTGCACTTTATGTGCATTGTAATAAGGTTCTTGTATAAATACAGGATGGTCAGTTAACTGTGTTGGCATTTGTACCTAATTAACATTTACGTAGGTATAGTTTAGATTTTGTTTTTAGTTCAAGATGGGAAATAATAATAATAATAATACATACATACATACACGCCTTTATCTCTAAAAGGGGTAGGCAGAGCACATGAAACCTGTGTCCAGTGCCACTGTTAGCATAAATGTGGGTATAAAAGATCGACAAAATGTGATATAGCAGTGACAGGTTGCTAGCCCATCGCCCACAACACACTTCAACCCCGTTCCCGTAGTCGACTCTTACAACCCCCACGGGAAGAAAGGGGTTGGTGCTATTCTAACCCGACACCACACGGGTAATAATAATAATAATATACAGAAGGCGGATACTGCGCGGATAGTCAGGAGGTTCCTGTCTCTGGCCTCGCTGCCGGCGGTACCGTAGGTTAGGTTTTTATAATGATTTTATGTTTTGTATATAGTTTTTATATTTTACTTTTTATATAATTATTGTAAAAACCTAGCCTAAGATTAAAGTTGAATAAAGAGAATAATAATATAATAATATTATTAATATAATAATAATAATAAATTCTTTATTTCAGGCCAGTTTGCCCATAGATGGTTAGTAACATACAAACTTACGATACTAGAGTTAGTAGGTCTTAGCTTAGGTCTCACAAATTTTTCAATAATTATTTTGGGTCTTTGGGGTTAAATAAGCGCAGGAGGAAAATACGTAATATCAAGAAATTTTACAAGAGAAGAGGAAAAAGAATACACAAGTAAATACCTATTCTATCAAAGTATCAAATATCTAAACAGTATCAAAATTTGGAAATCGCTAAAACCAGACATTATATTAGTAAATATATTTACAATATCTATTGCCTAGTAACAATATTGTTTTATCTGCTCGTATTAATGACTGTCAAGTGTTCATAGAATAAGTTCTAATAAAAATAGTGGGCTTGGCAAATATTGTAAGTACCTACCTATGGGTTGCATGCCAACTCCAAGTTCGATACAGAGTTATTATTTGATATGAAACATAGTATGGTTAACGTACAACTAATCTATAAGTATATATTTACCCGAGGCCGATTTCTGTACAGTCAGCATAATATAGTTAGTAGCAGCCAAGTTGGCCAAATATATCAGAACGTACATTCATCGAAATAGTCTTTGTTACTATAAGTAGGAGTAAGGAATGTGTTACGATATATTTGGCTACTTTGGATGCTACTAACTATCTGATGCTGACTGTACATGCCATCATCATCAAATCAAGGAATTAGAACGTAATAAATATACCGAAAATTAGTTTAAAACTTAACAAACTTACACTTACACAAAAGATAACGGACAGACAGACACACTTTCGCATTTATAATATTAGTATGGAGTATGGATATGGAAGTATAGATAGTATGGATTATATGTCTTTCCCGCTCACGGGACAATGATGTCCCGGACCTTTAGGAGGCGTGCGTGGAGCTCTAAGCCAACACGTAGAGGCCCTTTTGACAATTTAATTAAATGCAAGGAGTACACGGTACGCGGATGCTGTCTCTGCCCGTGTCATGGGACGCACACAGAAACAGCACCCGCTGGGGTGTAAGAGTCTATTGCTAGTTGATGGAATCTAAATAAAACGGGTTATTGGGTGAAAATGATGGACTAGTAGCTGGGCTATTGGATGAAACATCGGACGCCTGCCCAATAAAACTGTTTCACATTTTATCTCTGGCAGACGGTAACTCGCTAACTGCTAGATGGGCCCCTATTAATAGCGACATTAAAAATGGCCTAAGGGCAACAGTAGGTATGGATTATTATTATTACCTTTATATTTTTTTCGCACTATCCGTCTCTCTCTTATTAGAATATTTAGTAACAGAGGTATAGTGCAAGAAAAATCGAAAGTATGTCGCGGCCGTCTAGTGCTAGGCGTGCTGAGGGCCTACCGCGAAACGAAACCGAACTTCGTTCGTGTATCTCCC
Organism: Epinotia bilunana; assembly: GCA_947049275.1. Classification (NCBI taxonomy): domain Eukaryota; kingdom Metazoa; phylum Arthropoda; class Insecta; order Lepidoptera; family Tortricidae; genus Epinotia; species Epinotia bilunana. The sequence goes on from OX346264.1 coordinate 5,068,281, forward strand.
TCTCTGTCGCGCTTGCTAGTTCGAGCGACAATGAGAGTTATTCGAACGAATTTCGTTTTCACTAGCACGGCTAGTACGAGACGGCCGCGACATACTCTCGATTTTTCTCACACTATACCTCTCTTTCCTAATAAGAGAGAGACCGATAGTGCGAGAAAAATCGAGTGTATGTCGCGGCCGTCTCGTGCTAGCCGTGCTGACGGAACTACACTAATCGTAAGTAAATAGTATTATAATAGTAGAGACATAATTTTTGAACTTAATCAATTATGTAATTTATGTATGACAAATATCACGTTTCAATTAAGTATGACGAATGTCACGCACCCACGTCCACCCTTGCATTGGTAACGATGCGCGATGACGCGTCTGTAACTTAATCTATGTAACGCTTAATAAACGACGGCGGGTTATGCGACTTGCGCGGGGAGAGAGTCGACGCTCCGCCTATACGCTCAAGGACTTTAGCGGGTATACAAGCCTTAACACACCCGCTGCGCTCGTAGCCGATCCCGTGGTTTTCCCCGTATGTATGTAGCGACTACGGCGTAGGCGCCCTTTAGGCGGGTTGGGTTTCTGGCAGTGAATGTGTTAAGGGGACACATCGCGAAATAATAGTATTTTTTTTCAGTGTCCTTAGTTTATTCCTACTTTAAAACAAAAAACATTTAATGTCAGATATGTGTATGCATACTACATATTTTGTTTTTGTCATTTAATAGATGCCAAAATGCGATAGCTTGAAATTTTCTCGATGGAAAATAAACCAATGGGCATTTATTTTCGTTTTTTACTTGAGCCAACTAAAATAACTAAAATATAACTTGTATGCAATAATTTTAAACCACATGAATTGATAACGTTTTACCTATAATAAAGATTCATAGAAAGTCCAAAAAAAAGATAGAAGATTTATCGCAAGTCCAACATTCCAGAAAAGTGTCGCAACCCTTTTTCTCCTATCCTGCGCATAAGATACACGTGTATTTCAAACTAGGGCGTGTTTTCGAAAATCGCAGAATCACTTTAAGAAAAACCTTAGCGGTAAATATCATAATATAAAAAGAATAAACAATTCCAAACAAGCAAATCAAAATATATGTATATGAAACGCTTGGGATTTGAGAACGTACTCGAAGAAAGATTGAAATATCAGCTTCGTATTGTATAAATAAAGTATATATTATGTCTCCAGGGATTCTCAAGACTCTATTATTCTGCTAAAACACAAATGTCAAACAGGGGCCAAGTTCGCCGCAAAATAGTGGATTTGTCGACTTTGAAGACAAAGGTGTTAGGATTTAACATCACGGCTATCACAGATCTAATTAGAATCGTTCTAATCAGAAAGAGCTACGGAACATCTTTTCGTCCTATATTCCGCAGTGTCGCAAGACGAGAGTCTTTGACCAGTGTGTGTTGCCAGCGATGACATATGGCACACGTGGTCGCTTGCTATGGGCCTCATAAGGAGGCAATGGAGAGGGCTATGTTGGGAGTTTCTCTGCGTGATCGCATCAGAAATGAGGTTATCCGCAGCAGAACCAAGGTAAACCGATACAGCCCTCCGAATCGCTAAGTGGCAGTGGGCGGGGCACATAGCACGTAGAACCAATGGTCATTGGGGCGGAAAGGTTCTCGAGTGGAGACCACGTTCCGGAAATCGCGGCGGGGGTAGGCCCCCCATAAGATGGACTGATGACCTGGTAATGGACGCGGGAGTCCGCTGGATGCGGGTGGCGCAGGACCGGTCACTTTGGCACTATTTGGGGGAGGCCTAATATGATGAGAAAGAGACGGATAGTCTATCTCGGCGCGCCACAGCGCTCGGGCCGTTTAGTGATAGCCGTGTTGGATCACGAGTAGTATCGGCAGATTTTCGAGTGACAAGAACTGTTGTGACATGATTGAAATGAAATAAATGCCTTATTCAAAATGACGAAATACGACGTCCACAGCGTGTCCATTCCGTATCTCTCTTTCATGTCTGCCAGTTACAATGGCAGAAATACGAAACTTAAGCGATGTTGTAGGTACTAGAGATGAGCTTTTCAGGCAATTGAGACATATTTAACGAAACCATTTATGTATTCCTGTAACATAAACGTGTTTATTGTGATTTCATCATGTCCGGCAGGTGCATATTAGGGACTTGGGCCCATAACAATGGTGTTGAATACTGTGTCTGATTTATTAACGGAAAATTTGTTATCTGTTCAGGAACGTAACTACAAAAACAAGCAAAAAAGTTCGAAAAAGTGTGATTTTTACGGAAAAAGAACATTTTTTTTTTAACCGGAGCGTAATTTCGAATCGATTGGTACCCCATTAATCACAATTGGTTCAGTATCTTAAACGCTACGGTGGAACGCACGTAAATCAAACATATATAACTGCTAAAATGATGTAAGTACCTTTTTCAGCTCTGCCGTGGTCCAGTAATGAGAGGGTAATGAAAGGTGTGATTTTCCATTCAACGTTCTTACGAACTTGGCTCTGGCACTACCGTGCCGCTCAGACATATCATTTTGCACATTCAAATGAGAAGCATGGATACACTAGCGCTGGCAATATTCGTGTTTTCATTTCATTACTTGAACACAAACCTGTTTGACTATTTGCTTATCTTTCTTTGATTTAACAATATCACGTTAACAAACACAAAATTATGGGAAATGGGAAAAAATCTCATATCCAATAGTATAGATTGTCAAGAAACGCAACAGCTATTTTATGCAAGACTAGCTGCCCGCGCGACTGCCCGCCTATTACAAAGAACGCAGACAAACCCGCGGGATAAATTACAGCCTCAAACCATCCACAATTTTTTGACATCAGATATGCGGTTCCGGAGATTACCCATGACATTAAGTTTAACAAAGCTACAATCTTACAGACTTTTCCTCTTTATAAACACATAAAGACTCACAAGTGGTGCAGTAATAAATGAAATGGTCCTGAACGCTAAGAATTGTGCAGATATAAAATTTTCTAGAAAACATACGCTGGTAAACTTCAAATATTTCATCGGAAACGTCCCAATTAATGAGGTAGACAAGTCTTTGATCATAAACTCACTTAAATTGTATTAAGAGATCATGTAGGATACTGGGATTTGTTAAATTATAAGATATACAAATACATTTCGACGGAATAAAACCAAAATACTACTTCACACCAGTTTCGTGCGAAGTAATATGGCGGAATCAGTATTCCGCCATATTACTAGTAGTGTGAACGCCACACTACACTACAGTTTATGTAGTGTGGACGCCACACTACACTACAGTTAATGTAGTGTGGACGCCACACTACACAACAGTTAGTGTAGTGTGGACGCCACACTACACTACAGTTAGTGTAATGTGGACGGCACACTACACTACAGTTAATGTAGTGTGGACGCCACACTACACAACAGTTAGTGTAGTGTGGACGCCACACTACACTACAGTTAGTGTAATGTGGACGCCACACTACATTAACTACATTAACTGTAGTGTAGTGTGGCGTCCACATTACACTAACTGTAGTGTAGTGTGGCGTCCACACTACACTAACTGTTGTGTAGTGTGGCGTCCACGCTACTCCACTCACTCATTGAGTATTGAGCGGGTGCAGAAGCGGTTCCTTCAACATCTTACTTTTTCAGCTGGCAAAGGCAAAAAAATTGCCTCTTATAACAAGCGCTTAAAGCACGTTGGGCTAGTCTTTGAAGTTACGTACGAGTAGAAGGACAGCAGATGCGATATATGTTCAGGGTGGTAAGGAATAAAATTGATTGTCCGCAATTATTGGATCAATTTTGTTACCGAGCTCTGTCCCGAATGCGTCGCAACCCCAGGGCTGTTATTCGCTACGCGCTAATGCGGCTCACTCCGCCGGTGACCGGCCACGAAACTAGACCTCTGCCTACGCTTAGTTACTACGCATCGCGGTGTCAACATGTGGGTGAGCGTTGAGGTGAGCTTAAAACAAGTTACAGAATAGGGGGGCAGTACTTCGCTCTGTCCTCCGCTCAGACGCACTGTGTCCGGCAGCAACTCACCTATCACGAGGTTATGCACAATACTAAATGCATGCGACGGATATACACTTTGACCCTATAGTTAGATTTAAGAGAACTGTTCGCGATTGTCCAGTTTAGTTTAGTTTAGTTTTTATTTATATTTATTAATATATTTTCGGGACCCCTGTATGCACTTAAATTATCAGAGAAACTTTAATGCAATAATGTAAGGTGATAATAGACCCCAAAACATTGCAAATGAGCATTTAAATTCAATGTTGTTTATTGGAAAAATTCCATAATTTTTGTTACTTTTTAGTTTTAGTTTTGTCACTGCTTTTTGTTTTTAATATTCATGTGGTGTTTACCTGTCAGTGGTTGTTAAATCTAGCATAAAACTGTTACTGCAAGCTATAATATTCATGTAATATATATTCGTATAGAAGTATATAATGTATTAGTATAGTCAATTCAAACAAACTTACACCCTCACTTATATTCGTATAGGGAAAAATTACCTCTTTATTTAACGCAACTGCCCAAAAAAGGAGTGTATCTACCGAAAGTTTTACTAAAGTAGATATATACAGGGTGTCCCGGTACTCAACGATAACCAGAGGCCAAGGTATACCAGTTATGAAAAAATTAAGAAAAAATCTGTCTTTTTTTTTCATAACTTGTATACCTTGGCCTCTCACCCGGTACCAGGTATACCAGTAATGAAAAAAAAAAACGGTTTTTTTTCTTAATTTTTTTATAACTGGTATACCTTGGCCTCTCACCCGGTACCAGGTTATCGTTGAGTTCCAGGACACCCTGTATATACTCTGATGTAAAATAAATAGTAATAAATAATGTTGCTAAAAACTCATCGATCTCGTTCGTAAGCACTAGCTAATAAATGACCTAATTACTATTGAACCGGTATACAGCCGCAATACAGTATTCTGTGAGTATTCTGTGTAATGAATTTGTAATAGGATGTATGAATTTTCATGAAACTACGTTTTATCGTGTGCTACTTACTCTAGGCTACTAGGTGTTGCAGATTCAGTACGTACCTGTAAAAAAACATGAATGTAGTAATTGATTGAAGCAGGCGGTAGCTTGCTGAATTCCATGATAAGTTAATATAACAATATTCTGTTGATATTCTGCTAAAGAATAGCAAAACAATATTGTTATAGTTCAGTAACGTAGATGTCTTTATTATCAATTTATTTAAAAAGTGAACATCGTAGATCGATTAAAAGCGCCCGTACATTAGATCCACTAGTGGCCGCCACTAAACGCGAAATAAACAGTGTTGCCAGCGCGTCCTTCCAATTTCGGACGATGTGTAATCTGAAAAAGGACGGTTTTCAACATAATGGGACGGAAACAAAATTGGAATATTCTTGATGACCAAAAATGACAAATCTCTACTTTATGAGATGACAGATAACTTAATTGAAGAGTATTCCCAAAAGGGACGGCACCTTGGAAAGGACGACGACAGGACGGTTGGCATTAAAGGAGACGGAAAACCGTCCTTTTTGGGACGATCTAGCAACACTGGAAATAAATAAGTGAACAGTACGCCTCGTCTCGGGACGTGTAGTCGGTGCTGCCGCACCTTAGGTGCTGGGCTGGCTGCGCGTCCGATGGCGAGTGTGGTATGTTTGTTAGTTATTAGTTGTTAAGTTGTAGTTAGTTGTAAATTTTCTCTTGTACATTCTGTGTATAGTCATGTTTTTGTTTTCGTGTGCTTTGGGCCACGAGCCGTTATTGGTATTTAGTTAAGGGCCCCTTCGGGGCCCAACTTGGAAAGTTATGAAGGAAAAAAAAAAAAAAAAAAAAAGTAAGCCGCCACAAGACGCGGCCACTAAACGCCCAATGTGGCCGATGCTATACGAAATGTATGAGAGAGCTCGGCCGCAGCTTGTGGCGGCCACTACTGGCGCAATCTCAGTCGGCTCTATAGAGTGTCTGTAAAAACAAAAGAGTGTTGTCAACTCGTCATACAGCACCCACTGCATGCGACCAATAAACTGTCAACGTATGATGGATGTTCGGCCGCTTACAATTGATTGCCGATTCACGACCGTGCGTTTTGACAAAGCCTTGTCACTCAGTCACAAGCCCGCCTATTACGAAGAACCCAGTTGCTCTGTAGGTACACTCGCGTGCGCTCGCGGTGTTCAATCCCTTAACTTACCGAAGATTGATGAAAGTTTTCTACCGAGTCTTATGTTTGTCTATTAAATATATATCGAACCCATAACCCAAGAGTTATTGAGCTTACTAAGGGGTAATCCCCTAGTATTTCTATGCTTTAATGCATGCTAACGTTTAGACCTACTTACTCGTAAGTTACAGATAGGGGAAAAATGCCAGACTTGGCAATATTATGTCCCATGTCACGATTTGTGCACGAGCTATCAAAGAGCTATAACAGTTGAATATCGCTTCTCAAGTACCGTAAGTGTCTGGTCTGAAAGCTGGTAAAGCGATAATCCGCGCAAAACATTCCATGTGAAAAAATGGCCAAGTCTTGCTAAAATTCTGTTGCGATCTCAATAGCAAGAATAAAATAAAACAACAACTTTCAGTATTCTACGAAATATTACTGCTCAATTAAATTGTGTAATATATTGACTCTGTGGCTGTTGAGCCTCATTAATATCTAAGTTTTAGATAATAGCATTACTTTACGCACTAGAGCTTCAAAAGCGAGCTTTAAAGTCGAACTTTACGAGCATGAGAAGTGAAAATATTCTTTTTAATCTCTTTTTTAGTATTGGTTGTTGTAGCGGCAACAGAAATACATCATCTGTGAAAATTTCAACTGTCACTATCACGGTTCATGAGATACAGCCTGGTGACAGACGTACAGCGGAGTCTTAGATAATGGTACGGAACCCTTCGTGCGCGAGTCCGACTCGCACTGGGCCGGTTTTTTATACCACGTCAGTCCGTGGCGAACGAGCCTGTGGATGCCTGCACCTCCAGAAGTCATGCCCATTGCCGACGCATAGAAGCATTACTTTGTTTCATATCTTGTAGTACCATGGTGGCAATGATCGAATTCAACTTACGCGATGTTTAAAATAATACCAATTTAATCGTAATTGTCACTACGGGCGACATGTTTCGAACTCTCCGGCAGTTCTTCTTCAGGATCAGTGTTTTCGCGGCGGTGTCGCATGAATCACCCTGACTCCTACTGAATCATCCCGAAGAAGAACTCCCGAAAAGTTCCAAACATGTCGCCCTTAGTGACATTTAATACGTGAGTTTAACCGTGTTATTTTGGTGGCATTTGTTAGTATTATGGTGGCATTGATTAAATAAATTCCATCATGGAAGAAATTGATGCTCCAACTTGGCGGGAAGCACTTGGTGTCATGCCCCCGAGATATTCTGGTATTTTAGTTATGTTATTTTGGGAATGAGTTATTTCGGGAAGGACCGCATTTAAACCTCATAACGGATAATGATTGCGGATTATCCGCAACGTTAATACGACACGACAGGTGATATCGTGGATGTACTTCAAATTCAAAATAAAGCCTATTTTTACAAGCTTTACATATATTAACTTGACCTGTTCGTATTGTAAGTATAGTACGTAGGTTGTCCGTCAAAATTTGCAATCTAATTTTCAGTCACTTGCCGTTATCCGATTGAGCTAAAATTTTAGGTATAGGTTGGATGACAATTCAATATTATGTTACCATCGAGCTGATCTGATGATGGAGGCAGAAGGTGACCATGGGAATTCAGTATTTAACCGACGTAACCCCATGGAGTTTTAGCTCGTTATACCGAATAGTACAGTCGGCATTAAAAGCTTGTACCAAAAAATATTTTTTTGACAGAAACATAAATATAATTCTAGCTTTCGTGCATCCATGTTGCACACTTTTATATTGTACCTAAATATGATTTTCGGGATAAAAACTATGCTATCACTGCCATGTCCTTCGCTGGGATTTAAATACCAAGTCCCATCGGTTGAGCGGTTTTTGCATGAATAGGGATCAGACAGACAAACAGACATACAGAGTTACTTTCGCATTTCTAATATAATGTAGTATAAAAAGGTTGCAAGGAGTGGTAGTTGTTATTTGGCAATCAATGATTTTACAGCGTATTTAAATACCTAACTTTATCGTAATGTTTTGAATAAGAGTTAAACCACAGGGTAAAAAAGTTTTATTTGATGATAGAGCCGAATTGACAGTGCAACAAGCAAACGCGAAAAACACATTGTAGTTTTTATTTATGTGTATCAGAAGTGGCGGTTAATAATAGACCTTTTCTATATCCATTTCAATATCAGTGTGCTCTCTTAAACGTATAAGTTTTACGTTTACGTAAGAAGTAAGTACCGGACATTATGAGACTCGTGATAATTAAAAAGTTCATAAATTAACCTTGTTATATTTTCAACAATTTCCCAAAATTGATAAAAATCGTAAATTACGTGAAATAACTGAAAAAATATATATAAATGCTCTTCACGCTTAAACCGCTGAACCGAATGATATGTATGGAGATAAGTTGACACCCGGGGAAGGACATAGGATCGTTTTTATCCCGGAAATCATACCATAAGGGGGTGAAATGGGGGTAGAAGTTTTTATGGAGTTACGATATAAACGAGTTCCACGCGGACGGAGTCGCAGGCAGAAGCTAGATGCATTTCCAAAACGCGAAAATTCCTCAATTGGCAAAATCAAACATCGCCGCTTACTTAGCTCTAAGCATTTGCGTTGATTCTTTTATCGGGACAATAAAATCTAATACAGTATTAAACTCTGCCAGTGTCGAATGGGCGGGGAGTAACATGACTTGTCCATTACTGGGCCACGTTATGGCGGAAAGAATGTGTTACTCAGCACACAGATTACATGCACTCATACTATATTTAAGAGTTAGAACGAAGCTCTATGCTTTCACTGTGCCACTTTTCGACCGAAGATGATTTCGTGTACTCAGAAAAGTGAGAATAAGGCCACTCACAGACTGGCGCGGCTTGCGGTGGCAGTCAATAGTAAACTGGTCAGTAATTGACTACTACTCAAGCCTGAAGCCTGAACAAGACAGGCGCGGCCTGCGGTGGCGGTCAATAGTAAACTTGACATTAACTGCCATGTTTACTATTGACCGCCACTGTAGGCCACGCCAGTCTATGGGAGGTTTGAGATTGTCAAGATGTCAAAATTGTTATGACAAGTTTATTGACACATTTTTCATCATCATCATCCGCCGATTTCAACCACGGCGACTGGAAAAATGGCTAACTAGCTGACTAACCTGACGTAGCCTATCTTTCCAGAGACTCACACATTCTTAGGGTTAGGATTCTGGTGGCAGTTTAGCACAAGTAATGCAGTGGAGTCGCCATTGTATATTTTTTTATTTGAATAAATTAATAACTGAACGATAAATCTATATTACAGTACCAGCCAGTAATATATCACCTATGCATTTTATTCTATGGAAGTGTATGGAGTAAACAATTTAGGTTTGTTGATACATCGCATATTTTACTAGTTACATATTTTACATACATTTTTGACGACAACTACAATGCAATACTGTAAATTACAATGATGATTTTATAATATAACATTTAAATAAATTTGACTTGTTTGCTAAAATGTTTGTTTATGTATTCAAGAGCTTGAACAGCTTGTGACTGGAATTAAAGTTTCAAAATCTTGCATATTATCTTCTTCTGATGTTAAACGGTTGTCAAGATTATGAAAAGCATATACTATGGCAATTTGTTCCATATTAGCTGGCGTTCAATTTACTTGCATGAAACCAATACATTTAATTATACAAATGAATTATCAATCATTCATTAATTCATTCATTCATTCAATCAAAAAATATATAACAACGACTCCATTGCTCTTTGTTCAACCCAATGCCACAAAACATCCCAACTCTACACATTAAATATGTGTATATTGGAGCAGATAAGTTTCGGTGTGCCGGACGGGTACGCGGGGCGGCGCGCCGCGGCGGTGGCGGTCGCGGCTGCTGGCGGAGCCGAGCGGCAGAACCAACTTACTTCGTAAAGCGCGTCTCAGTCGCCCCGTACACACATTAAACCTAGTTGCTGACCAATGTGATCTATTTCATTGTTCAATGTCCGAATTTATTAAAGTGTGTCCGTGTGTCTTGTGCAAGTAAGGTTAGCAATTAGGTATTTCAATAAATAAATAAATTTTTTTTTTTTTCTTTGCCACATTTATGTAATACTAGCTTCTGCCCGCGACTCCGTCCGCGTGGAACTCGTTTATATCGCAGCTCCATATAAAGTTTTACCCCCATTTCACCCCCTTATCCCCTAAGATTTCCGGGATAAAAACTATCCTATGTCCTTCCCCGGGACTCAAACTATCTCTATACCAAAATTCATCTAAATCGTCATCTCTATCAGATGGACTTGTTTAAATTACTTTTGTGTATTGAAATTTCCAAAGAAAAATACTAAGTCACTCGCACAATCTACAAATTTATTACAACTTGCAGGTAAATGAAAATATTTCTTATTTATCTGACTGCTCTGTATTAAGCTGTGATATTCTGTAGAACAAATTTGACACTTAAATTTAGGTATTAATAAGGCCAGTATTTTTCAATCACAACACCCGATAGAAACATTTTTAGCAAAAAGTTTTAATGTGAAGTAACTGCTTAGCAGACATTATAAATTTATTGCGCATGTGTGAGTGCGATTCTAGGAGCGCCCAAGCCCATTACAAACAGACCTCCGGCACGTTTCGGGTTGAATGGCGCCGTAGGGATACATATACTGGTGAATAATTATAATTCGTAAGTAATTTTGCGGCGCTGAATAACAAGGTCCTGCCTCGAAGACGGCCGGTCGCCGAATGAGCTCAATGAGCGGTCCGCGCGTCAGAGACAAACTTACGCCAATAACGTTTGACAGACAAGGAAACAACATCCTCATAAAGGGGAGTTTGCTTTCAAAAACGCGAAATCAGTAATGATGGTATTATTCTAAGTATTATTATGAAGGGAGTATATTTTATAAAATCAGATTCAAGACGAGTAATAGATTATCATTTCAACGAAGTTTCGCCGCTTGATCTCATGTTGCTTACACTGGTTAGAAATCTAAAAATTAGGACGCAACTTTGGAATTTTTTTCTATCGAGGAAATTTTAAGCAATCGTGTATCGATCTGGTTGGATCAACAAACATATAATCAAGAATCATATATCTGAAAATCAGGCCTCATTGTCTGCTAGTATGGTCAGAATGGCGTTTCAAACAACTCGATATTTTTCAACACAGCCCCTTAAAAGGCGCGTGGGCGCCATGAGGCTATATTAGATACAAGCACTACGCTACAGCTACGCACGATTTTCGCTACATAGCGTAACACAGCTACAAGCGACAGTTTAGTACATTACACTTAAATTTATTTACTTAAAACTCAAAAGCTTTATTCTGAAAGTTCAAACAAATGGTAAGCACAAAAAATGTTTCCAACCTCTTACTGTTTCAAATACAAAGTACATTATGACATTATGAGCAAGAAGGATTACAAGTTAACAATAGGAGTTACATCTCTGGACTAAGAGACCTAATGTAGTACAAAAACCCAGGCAGTTGCGCCCTTTTGGGTGTAATTATTGTATTAAGACCCGAACTTTGCAATGTTGGAAGAGAGTACGGTTCTGGAGATGCAATTTGTGATATTGCTGACAACGAAATACCGAATTTTGAACAAAAGAGGTATATTGGAGTAAGGGTTACGTTCAAGTTTTTAATGGGTGCGTCTGATAACGTACTAAATCGTGCGTTGATCGTCATCCGATTTCAAGGAAAACCATTTTGTAACACAAAAACTTTATTGTTATGTTTGAAAAGCACTTAGGTAATGATCGAAATAAGTAAAACTAGTACAATATTTCCCTATCCACACTAGTATTATAAATGCGAAAGTGTGTCTGTCTGTCTGTTACCTCATCACGCTTAAACCGCTGAACCGATTGAGATGAAATTTGGTATGAAGATAGTTTGAATCCCGGGGAAGGAAATAGGATAGTTTTTATCCCGGAAATCATCCCCTGAGGGGGTGAAATGGGGGATAAAAGTTTGTATCAAGCTACTATATAAACGAGTTCTACACGGACGGAGTCGCGGGCAGAAGCTAGTCTTATATAAAAGCAACGTAGAAGAACTGGTCTGATAAAATTCTAATGGTATCTGGAAAGAGGTATAGGTGGTACTGTATCTATACTTAATATTGTAAATGCAATAGTAACTCTGTATGTCTGTCTGTTACCCTTTCACGCTTAAACCGGTGTATGTAAATGAAAGTTGGTATCGAGATAGTTTGTGTCCCTGAGAACGACATAGGATAGTTCTTGTTCCGAAAATCATCCCCTAAGGGAGTGCAATGGGACACTGCTACGCGTCATTGCTCTAAATACAGAGTGTACCAAAAATGGGGTGTGAAACGATCAAGGGCATAACAGGTATCGTGTTCTGATAAGAAAAACCTAAAATATTTTTTTTGAGGCGATTTTTTTTCAAATTTGTATGGAGCAGTTTGCCCCAGTCGGCCAACGCTCCATACAAATGTAAAAAAAGGAAATCACGTAATTTTGTTTTCTCGTAGTTTTTCTTATCAGAACACGATACCTGTGATGCCATTGATCGGTTCACACCCCATTTTTGGTACACCCTGTATGTTAACACTGAGTGCCAGGAACCCAGTAGGTGGTGGGCGCTCTGCTTGCCGTTTTCGTTTACAAACAGTTTTTCTGAGGGTGCAGAGGCTCTAGTGTAAGTTTTACCGAAACAAAACTTTACGATCGCGTTTGCGTTTTACCCTCAATTTGTATGGGATTTGACAGCTAAACGCGAACGCGGTCGTAACGTTTTGTTTCGGTAAAACTTATACTAGAGCCTCAGATAGACTGCGCATTCACTTGTAATGAGCATTCTAGCGAATGTTACGTTGTAGGTAAACCGCTCATAAAATAAACAGGAGCGTTTTAGCGAGCATCCCGGTGAAACGACAGTGCTTCGAGCCTTTGCCGAGCCGATCAATTTTGTTAATGTCCCGCCGCTGTCCCTCTCCGCCCACTTTCAGTACGGTACATCGTTTACTAGAGCGTTCGCTAGAATGATCGTGAAAATGTTCGTAGCGATGTTTGGCTCTATGCTTGGCTCTGTTCAACGCAGTTCGACAAATTTAAAACGTGCGAATGCTCGATGTTGTGTTACATGTGAATCATCAAGTCTATAAGCACCTCAAAGTTACCGGCTACGAGAGTAGCGCTACGAAACCGTTGGCACTGAATGTGTTAAGAACAAGCCCAGTCCTAAGAGTACAATAAATTTTAGTCAAAAAAATAATCTTTGGTACAAGCTTTTATTGCCGACCGTACTTTTCTGTATACCGCCATCAACTACTCATTGAGGCGATTCAACGAGCCCAAACTCAATGGGGTTACCTCGCTTAAGTACTGAATTCCCATGGCCACCTTCTGTATCCATCATCAGATCAGCTTGATAGGACCAGAATATTGAAATTTTAATTGTCATTCAAACTATACCTTTACCCAAAATTTCAGCTCAATCGGATAACGGCAAGTGACTGAAAAATGGATCGCTTGACGGACAACTTACTTACATACATACGAACATTACAAACAGTGTTAAGTTAAATAAAAGATTGTTATAAAACTCAATCACCATAAACGTTAGCGCCGGGTTTTGTTTTCCTTTTGGATGAAGCATCGAGTGTGTTTTATCTTAAGGTACCCCTAACTTGCCGAAAGTAACTTAAATGTGGAACAAATATTTATGTTTAACAAAAACATACTTCTACATTATATTACTACTTATGCCGTCATTTCTGTTATGTATTTAATCAAGAACATCAGTAATGTAAGTATCATGTAAGTACATATACCAAGAAATTAACTTTATGTACTTTATTTTACTTAGCCTGTTGAACAGTCAAATCTCTATAGGTCTACCGGTGATAAAATTATTTTTTTATTTCATCATATGGCGAGTATACATAAACGCTTCATGCAATACAAAAATTAAGTCCGCATGGTCCCGAGCCACGTGATATCGTCAGGTCTGTATAAGATAAGATCTTCTGGTGGCCCCGAGTATGAGTGCAGGTCCCAGTGTGTACAAAGAGGTATTTGTCATTTTGTATGTAACGCGTAATCTCCGGAACATCACCTCGATCGATTTCCATAATTCTTTCACAAGTAAAAAGAATGTACCTTCGGTGTGGGCATAGTTTATCCCGCGGCTACGCTTGCGTTCTGTGCAATACGCGAGCGGAGCCACGTGGGCAGTTAAAGAAAAAAACCGGGCAAGTGCGAGTCGGACTCGCGCACGCGTGGTACCATTATCCGTTGAATGAAAGGTAAATTGCGGTTTACGATTTAGGACCTATTAACAAAAAAAATAGATCTCGTTCAAAAAACGGAAGTAATTTAAATGTCGGGAACTCTAAAACACGCGAAGCTCCGCTGCGCACGCCGCCGTTGCAATTGTTGCGAGCGCTCCACTGAGAGCTTTTTAAGCTCGTGTTGGTCTTTTTGCGATTTTCGCTCCGATTATTTCATCTAGCTTTTAATTATAGATATTAAAGCACGGTTATCGTGCTAAAACCACTTACAACTTGCTATGGGATCTGTATCGAAATTCATACGAATAATACACACATATAGAAGAAGAGAATACAATATTCTGTAAATTTAAAGATACTGATGTGATAAATATATATATATTTCATATATTTAATCAAAATCAAAGTACCGTCAACCGGGGTTACTTTAGGAAAAAATGGAGCTACTTTGAACATTTAGAATGTAGTACCATAAAAAAAACATTCCATGTAAAAAAGAGGCCAAGTCTCGAAACTCTTCCACCGTAAAAAGTTGTGAGATATTTCGTAGAGCCAAGGCATTCTTATTAATCTTTATTTGCGTGCTAAATAAAATTCTGTAACTTGGCAATCACACTACTTTCCTGCATTTATGGATTTCTGTATACCTAAATCTATGTAGTATTGTGTGATTGCCAAGTCACAAAATTTTATTTAGCATTCAAATAAATATTAATAAGAATGCCTGAGACTTGGCTCTACGAAATATCTCACAACTTTTTACGGTGGAAGAGTATTCGAGACTTGGCCTCTTTTTTACATGGAATGTTTTTATGGGATCTCACTTCTTTTTGTACGTTATTGTGTTATCAATACATACGAATTATGGATGCAGTCCCATTCTTGCTTTTTCATGTTTTGACTCATTCACTGCAAATATAACGTTGTAATCCTATATATTTATATGGGATTACAATATATTTATTTACACTCGCAACGACGTGTTGGCGCCGACGCAAAATTACTTAGGTACACTTAGATTAATTTAGGAACTTAGTTATTAAGGTTAATTAAAAACTCAAAATAATTACACAAAAACCAATCATAGGTATACTTACAATAGTTTAAGAAGTTAGTTATTAAACTAAATAAAAAAGGTTTATTATTTTTTGCTTTTCAGTTTTTTTTCGGCTGTTAATTTTTTTTGTTAAAATGTTTTTATTTTTCAATTTCCTGTGGTTTACTTTAGTTAAAAAAAGTTTATGTTTATTCATATTCATATTATATATCATTTATTCAGTATTGGTTATACATTTTCAATATAGATAGCAGTAGAATATGGAGGTACAGATAGTCATATTAAATCAAATCATACAAAAAATCATAAAAATTCATATGTTAATTTAGATCAATAAAATTAATATTTACAATTAAAATACAAAACATTATAATTAAAAAAAAAAAGATCGGCACTAATGGACACAACACATAATTATACATATTAACTCAACTTTTTACGGTGGAAGAGTTTCGAGACTTGGCCTCTTTTTTACATGGAATGTTTTTATGGGATCTCACTTCTTTTTGTACGTTATTGTGTTATCAATACATACGAATTATGGATGCAGTCCCATTCTTGCTTTTTCATGTTTTGACTCATTCACTGCAAATATAACGTTGTAATCCTATATATTTATATGGGATTACAATATATTTATTTACACTCGCAACGACGTGTTGGCGCCGACGCAAAATTACTTAGGTACACTTAGATTAATTTAGGAACTTAGTTATTAAGGTTAATTAAAAACTCAAAATAATTACACAAAAACCAATCATAGGTATACTTACAATAGTTTAAGAAGTTAGTTATTAAACTAAAAAAAAAAGGTTTATTATTTTTTGCTTTTCAGTTTTTTTTCGGCTGTTAATTTTTTTTGTTAAAATGTTTTTATTTTTCAATTTCCTGTGGTTTACTTTAGTTAAAAAAAGTTTATGTTTATTCATATTCATATTATATATCATTTATTCAGTATTGGTTATACATTTTCAATATAGATAGCAGTAGAATATGGAGGTACAGATAGTCATATTAAATCAAATCATACAAAAAATCATAAAAATTCATATGTTAATTTAGATCAATAAAATTAATATTTACAATTAAAATACAAAACATTATAATTAAAAAAAAAAAAGATCGGCACTAATGGACACAACACATAATTATACATATTAACTCAACTTTTTACGGTGGAAGAGTTTCGAGACTTGGCCTCTTTTTTACATGGAATGTTTTTATGGGATCTCACTTCTTTTTGTACGTTATTGTGTTATCAATACATACGAATTATGGATGCAGTCCCATTCTTGCTTTTTCATGTTTTGACTCATTCACTGCAAATATAACGTTGTAATCCTATATATTTATATGGGATTACAATATATTTATTTACACTCGCAACGACGTGTTGGCGCCGACGCAAAATTACTTAGGTATACTTAGATTAATTTAGGAACTTAGTTATTAAGGTTAATTAAAAACTCAAAATAATTACACAAAAACCAATCATAGGTATACTTACAATAGTTTAAGAAGTTAGTTATTAAACTAAAAAAAAAAGGTTTATTATTTTTTGCTTTTCAGTTTTTTTTCGGCTGTTAATTTTTTTTGTTAAAATGTTTTTATTTTTCAATTTCCTGTGGTTTACTTTAGTTAAAAAAAGTTTATGTTTATTCATATTCATATTATATATCATTTATTCAGTATTGGTTATACATTTTCAATATAGATAGCAGTAGAATATGGAGGTACAGATAGTCATATTAAATCAAATCATACAAAAAATCATAAAAATTCATATGTTAATTTAGATCAATAAAATTAATATTTACAATTAAAATACAAAACATTATAATTAAAAAAAAAAAGATCGGCACTAATGGACACAACACATAATTATACATATTAACATTATTTTTTAACTTAATTCAGATAGGAATTCAGAAACGGAATAGTAGGCCTTTTGTAATAGGAGTGATTTTAGTTTTAGGATAAAACCTAAGCGTTTAGTTAAAGTAAAAAGTTATGCGTGGTCATACATAAAAAAAAACGCGTTAACTTGAGAACCTCCTCCGTTTTTTCGTCGGTTAAAAACTAGCTTCTGCCCGCGACTCCGTCCGCGTGGACGTCGTTTATATCGTAGCTCCATACAAACTTTCACCCCCCATTTTAGGGGTTAGAAAGAGACAAAAAGTAGCCTATGACACTGTCCATCCCTTCAACTATCTCCACTTAAAAAACACGTCAAGTCGTCGCTCCGTTTTGTCGTGAAAGACGGACAAAAAAACAAACACATACACTTTCCCATTTATAATATTAGTATGGATGTACTCGTAACATGTAATAAATTATATAATCTATTTTGTTTTTTAGTTTACTAATTTTATATTTTGTCTTCTCTATTATTCATTTCACTACACACAAGCATAAAGCCGCGTTGACATTTGTGTGTCGTGTTGTTGTGACGCATCACAACGCTAATCGGTTTCATACATTGAATATGGTTGCGTTCATATTAAATGTAAGAAACCGATTAGCGTAGGTACTGTAGGAGAGGAATGGCGGCGTGTTCTGAAGCTTGCTACCAACATTTGAAATGATGACCACGCCCAGAGTGGAAACAACGAAGAAGAAGTAATTCCTATTTTCAAATTCATGCCCTTATACCTACGCGGTTTCATCGCCTTGACTGCTCTCTATCACTTTAGCTCACAATAAGTGCACTACGTAGATTGTCTCACCCCCGTTAACGTGGCCATAAACTAGCCACGTCCGTTTATATTGCTTTATCTCTGACGTGTACCTGTCATAAACAAGCCGTAACATTTAATTTACAGTTCAATCTCGGAACTACTCACGTTAAAGCTAAAGGGTTGCGGACTAGCTTGATGTTGCGACTTTTGTCTATGAGATATTATCAACTTTCTTAGGCTAAGGCCAGCAGGTCGATCACGTTACGCACGTGCCTCAGGTAAATCTAAATGACCATTTTTGAGACTGTCTTGACGCGCGTAGGAAACGTTACCGATTACCCGTCTGGATCACTCGCGCCAGTGTGTGAGAGGCTGAGTCCGCAGTAAGCTCGATTCTCCATACAAACGTAGTTACGCTCTCATTTTAAAACTACGTGTTGGATTGTAACAAACTTGGCATGCACAATGACAAGAGGTATATCTATGTCTGTAATTAGTTTATATAGCTTCTGATACCATCGTCAAAAAAATACAGCGACTACTTTTTGCTGTATTTCGTTTGTTTTATAAACTGGAACCATATAAACAAATTACAGACATATAGATATACCACATGTCATTGTATATGCAATTCGTCACAATCCAACATGTAGTTTTAAAATGAGAGCGTAACTACGTTTGTATGGGAAGGTGAAATTTGGCCGAGCTTACTGCGGACTCTTAAACCGGTGATTTCACTGTTTCTGTTGCCTAATGCGGTGCTGAACTTATTTCAAACTGTTTCGGCCAACGACTGTCATCTTGACATTAGTTTGTCTCCAGGCTGTTATTCTGAATGCACTCATGCGCGTCACCTCACCCGTCACGCGTAACGAAACTAGACCTCTGATTACGCTTCGTGGCGGTTGAAGTGAGGTTAAAACAAGTTACGGAATAGTGGGTCTGTGGTCACACACAGCAATCGTCGGTCAAAGAATCCGGCCGACTACCTTGGTCGTTACACTGTTGCGGTAGCCGCTCTTTGCATGTGGCGACCGACTTGTAACGGCCCCTACAGGCTAACGCCAACTTTCGCAAAATTGGCAATGCGCTGTACATTTCTGGCCAATGAAATTCAAGGCATGCCTGAACCTCCCCAAACGCGGTTGACAATATTGACAGCGACACTCTCCGTACGGCGGCCAGCGTTGTGCCACGACCATGACCCGCTAATAAACGTGACTACCTTAACTATCTAGGCGAAAGGGCACGTGCTATGCAGTCGAGCGGGACGCCATGATTATTATCATGGCGTCCCGCTAACATTCTATGTAGTACGTATGGTTTATACAATGTTTATTCTTTATTCAATTAAACCTGGAGCAATGTTTTACATTATTTTCTATGAAAACAGTTACAGCCCAGCCACACGTTAAGGTCAGCAGATACCCCACATTCCACAAAACTTTATGGTCTGTAAGATACTTCCAACAAGTACAACGTGCACTCATTACCACCTCTATTCTAAACAAACGAAAGCTCAATTTCGCAAAAACCACACGTATATGTTCGTTCCTAGAAAAGCACGGAGGCGGCAGTTATGAAAGAAAGTGTCATAAACCGACTCAGCGGGTGAAACGACGGAAACGCCATGCATTGCTGGGTTTCTTGAAGCATTCTTCAGTGTTCACCAAGCGTGTGCGTAGTGGACTCACGAGGAACTAAATTTCCTTACGTCTTGAAAATTCTCGGCGTGGAATTGCGTTTTTATCGCGATATACTGTTGGCAAAGCAGCTTTTCCTAGTCTTAGATGCTTTTTGGGATTATCTGTGAAAGACATTTATGAAGAACTCTAGCATTTGCCCCGCGACTTTGTACGTGATTGAATAAAAAAACCGAGTATCCAAACTTCACAGTTTTAATACTATGGATGGGAGGATATATAGTGACAATAACTCAAACAGATTTTCCCCCTTTTCCCCCCCATAGTTATATATACACTATATCCTGGATTTGAAATATATCAGCATGGTTTCGTATGTTCTTTTATTTTGAATATGAAACAAGGAAAAATCACACAACCGTAATCGTTTACCACACCTCGATAATAATATCAAGCGCAAAAGACGTTTAAATAAATTGCGGATTAATAACAAGTTCGTATCTAAATCAAAATCACGGAAGAATATTCCTATATCTTTAACATCCGATATACAAAATTTCCATCTTTAATAATCAACCACAAATCCTAACCTTACCTCTTCCTCCCTTGCCCTAAACTTCAGAACAAGGACATAAAGCTCGAACAAAACTTTCCACAAGCTCAAACTCTTGTCGTTAAAAATTAAAAGCATCCACAGAATTAGTTTCCCCAAGAATCTGTCAAACTTGGAATGATCGGTGAAATCGGCATTCGGAATATTCCAATAGGAAAGTTCGAGAGTATTCGTGTCATTGCTAGAAACGGTCTTTTTACGAATGATAAAAATTGATCCTCACTCGGTTAAGATAGGATATTGTTCATAGTTTGACTGGTACTGAATTCTATGACGGAGATGGCAATACGTATTATATGTGCACTGTTGAACTTTGTACACGAACGTAATAGTTTGCCACTTTTACATCTTATTTTATGGCCTGAATCACATTGGCGCGGCCTGCGGTGGCGGTCAATAGTAAACGTGACAATTAATGTCAAATTTACTATTGAACGCCACCACAGACCGCCCCAGCCTGGTAGAGGCTTAATTCCGTAGTAATGGATTCTATAAAAATCCTTACTAAAATTATAAATGCGAAAGTGTTTGCGTTTGTTTGTCCTTTGACGTCGCAACGGAGCGTCGTATTGATGTGATTTTTTGTATGGAGGTAGTTTAGAAGCTGGAGAGTGACATAGGCTACTTTTTCCAGCGGGAAAACATCTAATTCCCACGGGAAAATTCAATATGTTACATTTTACTATAACCACGCGGGCGAAGCCGCGGGCATCAGTTCTTGCTTATATAAATATTGAAATTTCGTATAAGTAATGAGCTTTTGAACTAATTGGTCCTTTCGGAATATTTCTAGTGTGTTCCCCAAGTAAACATCAATACAGTACAAACACATGGACCTTTGACACTACATACCTACATAACGCTAACGGATCATAAATTTATCATAGAATAAGCAAGCCGCGTAGTTATAATATGCTCGTTTTGTTCAATGATACTAAATTTTCCTACCTATCCAACTCCAGAAATTCAATATCCTGGATGCAACATAAATCTAGGTTAAGCCCTCGCTAATTGGCAACCCTATTCTCTCCGTGATCAGAACGACGTATCATTAGTAGCAATCAAGATAAGAAACCGCAGTAAGCTCGGCCGAATTTCACCTTCCCATACAAACGGAGTTTCGTTCTCATTTTAAAACTACGTGTTGGATTGTGACGAAACTTTGCATATACAATGAAATAAGGTATATATATGTCGGTAATTAGGGTTCCAGTTTATAAAACAAGCGAAACACACCAAACACAAGTTTCGTATAAAAAACTTAAATTAGATGTATTTTTTTACCTCAAGGTACATAAACTAATCACAGACCTGGGTATACTTCATGTCATTGTACATGCAAAGTTTCGTTACAAACCAACACGTAAATTTAAAATGAGAGCGTGACTAAGTTTGTATGGAGAATCGAGCTTACTGCGGACTCATAAGCTCTTTCTTTTAAAACTGCATTCAAGTTTTTAATTTTATGTCGTGTAGAAACTCTGGTCAACTTACGAAGCTAAGATATATTTGAAATCTTACTAGAACAATATTCTTTTGCTATTTCACTAGAGAATGTGCAGGTTTATAAGCGATGATGAGATGCACCAATTTGCGTATTTTTACATGTGATTAATGCGCCCACCCTCTCCCACCGCACGCTATTAAAAACATGATGAAATTCCGCAAAGTAAAGCCTGAATCAATTAATCTTTTAAATCGCTTGTAGGTATGCAGCGAAAACTATTAGTTAGCGCTGTATTTATCAACAACTGTAAACCATTTGTAGACAATTGTTTTACTTGTGGTGTTAAGCACAAGTAAAACAATTGTCTGTCGTGTCTTTTTACAAGCCTTATATTAACTTGTGAGTGAGAAACTTAGAAAACAGAAGAGGCAAGATGATACGGCACCTCATACGGCATGAGAAGTTGATAATCAATATAATTGAAGGAAAGATAGATGGGAAGCGGGGAAGAGGAAGACCTAGAATAAACTACATAGAGCAACCCAAAAAAGAGTTGATGTTAGGTCGTGTCGAGATGTCAAAGAGGTTGCCTGGGATAGTAGATGCAGGGCCTACTCCGAGCTACACTGACAAGAGCTTAGCTCTTAAATAAAAAGAAGAAGAAGATATTAACTTGACCTATTCGTATGTATGTAAGTATATGGGAATGTATGTAAGTTATCGGTCAATCTTTTTTCGTATTAGGTAAGTAGGTTGTCCGTCAAAATTTGCAATTAATTTTTTAGTCACTTGCCGTTATCCGATCGAGCTGAAATTTTGGGTATTAGTATAGTTTCGTTGACAATTCAATATGATGGTACTATCAAGCTGACCTGATGATGGAGACAGAAGGTGGCCATGGGAATTCAGTATTTAACCGACGTAACCCCATTGCGTTTAGGCTCGTTAGAATCGTCTCAATGGTCGGCTAAAAAAGCAATTAAATTTTTGACAGAATCTTATTATTGTTTTTTTTATTTGTATTTAATACCGTTTCAAAAGTTGTATGGGTACATTTGTTGGACTTGTGAGAGTCCAATGGACTCCACAAGTGTGGTGGTGTGGTGTGGTGTTGGTGTGGTGGTGTGGGACTGTGGTAAAAAGGTGGACATAAATATTCATAAAGCCTAAAGCAATCCGTGCC
The DNA here is from genome assembly GCA_947049275.1 of Epinotia bilunana. NCBI lineage: Eukaryota > Metazoa > Arthropoda > Insecta > Lepidoptera > Tortricidae > Epinotia > Epinotia bilunana. The sequence continues at coordinate 5,091,325 of OX346264.1, forward strand.
TATGTCTGTTCACGCAATTATATTCCTTACAACTAGAAGCTTGCGTACTAGAATCATGCAAACTTGCAAATTAGGACCGCGCTGTTTCAGGGGCTGAATTAAACACTTACATTTCGCATTACAATGTGACATCTATTGGAAGTCGCATATGTTTCTGCTGGCCATATGTAATCATTATTACGACATGCTTGTCACGATGCATGTATATATAAAAATAATGTACAGTATAATTTCACAAATCCGGCACTTCAATAGACCGGCACGTCCAATAATCCGGCACCCTCCGCCCACGCCTCCCTCGCCCCTCTGAGCCTAGGCGCACCGGTCGCTGCGTCGTCATGATTTTTTTCTCTATAATCCAGTAATCCGAACATTCCAATAATCCCGGCACCTTCTGGTTTATTAGGAGATTAAACTGTAGTTAGAAACCGTTTATTTACGTTCCTATGTATTGTCACTTGCTTAAAATAAACTGACCTCAAAACAACTAGCGTACCACTGAACATTGCTGTAGTGTTGATCTATTATATTTAGTTCATCTACACTAATATTATAAAGTCGAAAGATTTGATTGTTTGTTTGTTTGTATTTACCATTACAAGCCGACATTATCCCTGATGAACATATGCTACTTTTTACCGCGGGAAAATGCTTCATTCCTACGGGAAAACGGAAAATCCGTGCGAAGCCGGGCCGGGCAGATAGTATTAACATAAAGGTGGATCCCGGTTCTTGATACACTATAGTTCCCCGCGAATTGGAAGCAAGCACACTAAAACATGTTGAATTAAAATCTAAATACGGATTTTAAGTGTGGGATTGCCCACTATGTAGAAATCAGGACTTTTAATTTGGGGCGGGCTAAAACTCGACGAAAGTTTTGAGTGGCAGCTCTGTGCTCCATATTCAATATGAACTGAGAGACTCAAAATGAGGCTTTCGAGTGTTGATAGCTGGAAAATCGGTATTGTTCAGGGGCGTCGAATTTTACTAACGTCAACTTTTTTATACATAACACCTGGCCATAAAGGCTATTGACCTCTGTAGCCTAGTTGGTGACCCTACCTACGAAGCCGGAGGTCCCGGGTTCGAATACAAGGGTGAGATCCTTCCCCGACTGCTCCGGGCTCAACTTAAATAATTACACCAAAGTCAAGTTTCAGAACAGGATTATTTCCAGCGGTATATTAATTAGAATAGGGTTTCAGTTTGTATTCACTTAAAAATATAAATTGAATAATGTCGCCGGCGCAGCTGTTTTGCGTTTGTCGTAGGCCTCCTAATCGGTATGTCCTATTAAAACGTTACACAATTACCTTGGATATTAATAAATCTCACTGGTAAAATTCGTACAGAACAGGCCATCTCGCACGAGAGAGGAAGGCTTGTAAAAATACTCTATCCAAACATGAGTGATAATGAGAAGTATTAATAGCGGCTAAAGTTTTTTTTTTAGTTTATAATCTACCTTATACATTTAAAGGGTCTTGTTACTGAAAAGCTTAGCCCCAACAGAAAAGCGGATAGCTACTTTCAAGTGTAAAATTATGGGTAGGTACATACATAAATGAACTGACCATTGGATGGCTACCACAAGGTAGCATTCTGGGCCCATTACTATTTTTAGTCTATGTAAATGACATTACCAAATCTAGCCAGTATCCAATGGTGCTATATGCCGATGACAGCACCGTATTTATAGAGAAAAATAGCGACATAGACTATGAGAATGCAATTAATACTAATTTAAGACATATTATTGACTGGTTATACTATAATAATTTAAAAGTGAATTTAGAAAAAACTAAATTAATGCAGTTTAGCCAAAGAAACGAAGTTCCAACACTAAATATTACACATGAAGGCAAAACTGTCGATAAGGTGCAAGTGTATACGTTTTTAGGCATCTCGTTAGATAGCAACATGTCGTGGAAGTCTCATTCGGCAGAAGTATGCAAGAAACTATACCGATTTTCATATGCTCTGTACAAATTGGCTAAAATCACCAACCATAGTACTGTACTAACCGCTTATCACGGATTTGTTTCGTCAACCCTGCGATATGGAATTATTTTCTGGGGAAACTCTACATATCGAGGTACACTATTCAGGGCTCAAAAACGATGTGTAAGGGCTATCTGTGGACTGAATCCCCAGCAAAGCTGCATGCCTTATTTTCAGTCCCTAAAGTTACTGACATTTCCATGTCTATACATTTTCGAGTGTTGTATTTTTGTCAAGAGTAATTCGACATCTTTTCAGTTGAGAGAGCAAAAGCAAACTTGCAACCTTCGCCCAAGGAAACCAGCGTTGGTAGTTAGTAAAACTAAGACAGCTTTGATGCAAAAGAGCGTACTTATAATGGCACCAAAATTGTTTAATAAGTTGCCAGAAGCGTGGCAGATGGCAACAATACACAAGTTTAAAACCTTATTATTTAATTTCTTACTGTCTAAGTGTTATTATAGTGTAGCGGATTATTTGAATGATCTTTGACATAATATTCTGAATTTAATATATTGCACATGTAATCTAGTATTAGAGATAGACTTTTCATTGTAAGATTACTTAGATTAGATTGTAATTAAGAACCATTTGTTTCGTACGCCAGAAGGCACGTCATAGCTGTTCCTTTAAATATTATGTTACCACCTTATGTACCTGTGATGAACGAATAAATATATTGATTGATTGATTGATTGATTGATTGATGACGGTAGATATTTTATTAGGCGGGGATGATGATGGGGGGGGGGGGGGGTAGGGGGAGTCAAAAATAGACAAAAAAACGATGACGTAATATATGGACAAGCCCTATCGCATAGTACCTATTATGTCATATAAACATGGCGTTTTCAATTTTCACACTTCAATTAGATAACCTTCGTGTAAACTCCCCTTGAGGTCAACTTGGTTCCGCATATCGCAATATGAATATGATAGCGTTCACTTCCACGCGCGGTGATCTAACGTATCAGAACAAGGTGCGCGAAACAGACTGTCACATTGGTATATACGATAAAAAATTATAGGTATTAGGGATCGATTTGTGTAAGATCGTCCGATCTTACACAAATCGATCTAGCCCCTGAGCGGTTCCACGGAGCGCTCGTTTTTTTAACCGACTTCAAAAAAGAAGGTTCTCAATTCGGTTGTTTCCTTTTTGTTTTATTATTTTTAATGTTTGTTACCTCAGAACTCCGTCATTGATGAGCCGATTCGTAATATTTTTTTTTGTTCGTAAGTAGTAGTTTCAGGTGGCTCCCATTTTTTTTAAAAATTCAATTGGATGATGGGATCCCCATGAGGAATTGAGGGAACTCTTCAATTATATTAGGCACGCGTGTAGTGATTTTGGTATTCTCTATTATAACTCGTGTATTTACACCCGGTAATCATAAATTTGGTGGAGTGGAATTGATGATGAAGACCACAGATGACTTATGGAATCCCTCAATTATTTACTTAAAAGTACAAATGTACGTCACAGATTTTGATAAGATTCCGTTGAAATATCAACTAATGAAGTGCCAAAGGTGATCCTTGTGGAATCGACGGAAGTCCTCAAATACTATCGGGCCACATACAGCGATTGGGTTTTTTTCCTTAATAATCAAAGCATTTGCTCTCGGAAATCAGTTCATGTGGTAAATTTGAAAATAAATGTGGAAATGTTCTCGTGGCTTGGCGGAGTACTAAATTGAAGTCGGTTAAAACTTTGTTTTTAAAGTAAATTATATCATCTTTAAACGAACATATAAGTTTGTCATTATTTTTATTATTAGGTGACATGAGATAACTTTTTAATGACGACATTTTTCAATCGCATAAGTACGATTTCATGTGCAAAACTAAATAACGCAAATGCTATCCTAGCCTTTTTATGTTATATCTACGATTAAAAATGTTATTGGCGAATATCATGCATAAAGAGCTGTTTTTTACTTGGGTACCATCTACCCGCCTGGTAATTTGGTTAAACCGTAAACTAGTAGGTTTTCTAGAATAAAATTAACACACAATAAAAAGGCACAAGTTTGGCTTTCCTATAATTAAATCAATATTATTGTAAAATAACTAGAAGTTTGTAATTTTTTTCAATCAAAAAGTGTGTCAAGAAATATCGTCATTGCGCGCGCCCGACATGGTATTTAGTTTTATGTAAAAATGAAACGCAAGCCCTCCACGCGTAGCAGTGTCGGTATCTCCCCCGGCCCCCCTCAGTCGCCCAGCGAACACCGGACCGGCAATATCCGCCCCGTTGCGTCAAGGTAAGTAGCCAAAAAAGTTCTTCCAAGATAGTCAATTTTTGCGTCATTGGTATATTCAAATGGTTCTTGATGATTATGCGTGATTCATGAATGATTGTTCAATTGATTAGAAGACTACCATGGCTGTATTAGGTCTACGTATGTATTTTTTGCTAACCTCAAACACAAAGTTGTCCTGACCTGTTTTCATGTGAATCGTCATTGTAAACGCCGTCATTGGAGGCGAAAATGAAGGATCCAACAATGACGCGTGTAGTCACCAATGACGTCTCTCGTAGTCATCAATGACGATTGTATACACCAATGACGTATACCTACATATTATTTGACAAATTTTACTCCTATAACCTACATGTGTCATTCTCTATAATAATTAATATATAGTCGTTCGGTTTGAGTTGTGTCCGATCCATTGTCTCATTGTACGGGGTTTATTACCTCATTATGGTCCGTCATAATCATAAAAGATAAGCACACTTCGTAGACAAAACTGCATGCATTAACATTTTACTGGATTTTCAACTCTAGGGCCGTTGCCAAAAGTTTACATACATAGATTCACACATAAACACATATTGTCATTGTGGGTGACAGCCTATTTTTTGTTAATTCAAATATCTTCGTAAATATGGGTTTATATGTAATGCCTTCTTCATAACATTGGTATATTCAACGAACACTACTCTTTAAGTCTAAAAACGCAGCTCCGGCACTAAGTTGACGGCGCCGGCGGGGCACGATATTAGTATGGGGAGAACTTTTCTGCGTAGAACCGCCCCCGGGCTGCTTGTGACTAATGTGAGTGCTAGATGACGACTTATTAGATATAGACGTTACATCTACCGAAAAGCTTTTTAAAATTGAGATTTCATGGGTCAATCCAGCAATTGTGGAGTTCTAGTCACGTTCATCGGTTTTTTTATGAACTATCCTTTTATACCTTTAGCCCCGGTTTGTAACGATTGTGAGGGTGTGTTTATATTGAACTGTCAATTTTTTTATATTCGTTTATGGGCATGTATATTTGTATATGCCTTATGCAAATCACGATTTCTCGGTTGTAAGGGGCTACTCATGTTAAAAGTCAATGTTCTACTATTTTTTCCAAGATAATCTGTCATATTGTCTCTTTGTTAATAGACCAAAATAACAACAAGGAATAATAGTTAATTGACCCAAATACAACATTCAGCACCAATTATTCGCCTTTACCGGGACTTGAACGCAGGACCGCCAGCATCGCAGGCAGGGTCATTACGCACTAGGATAAACCGGCCGTCAAGATATGTCGAGTGTACCGTACCATATGTCGAGCCAGATTGCTCTCTACGAGTATATAACAATATCAATTTGCAAAAGCTAATCGCGCATGAAATTGCCGACGACATTTTGTATTGTCATTAATTCGCGCGATGTTCCACGGGGGTCTATTATGGATCAGAAAAGTGAATGTGGAAGAAAATTCTTCATTAAACAGGCATGTGACACGATCAAGAGGCATAGTTTAAAAAGACAAATAAACTGAAGTATGTTTTTGTTTATCCCAAAAAGGGTAGGCAGATAACACGAAATTTATTTGAACGAGCGAACGAAGCGAACGAAGTTCTCTGTCTCAGCTTCTCCGTACGTATGTCCGGCCGTCAGGCAAATCTCCTCTACAGATCGCATTTCCCAAACGATTCTCATAAAAATTCGTGAAGATGCGTTCGATGTTTTTCTTGTCGTTGCACTTTTAGAATATTAAAAAAAACAGACGGACTCGCAAATTCTACATCTACAGCTCAAAGAGCCACTAGTTTTTAGTGCTACTTCTATCCATGGTAGGGTTAAAGATGCAGAAAATGTGGTACTGTAGTAATACGTCAACCCGATTCCTATAGTCTGCTAGCTAGTCAACTCTTACAACACCTATGGTATTGGGCGTCCATTAATTACGTCAGGCGTTTTTATCTCATCTCTGGTGAGATATCGTGAGATTTGAATCATCCCCCTTCCGCTATGCCCCAATCTCACGTGAGATTTTTGACTTGCCTAATATTTTAGGGGTTTTAAAAATCAAATCCTGATAATTGCGACATAGCTTAAACCGCCTTGGTACAGTCCAAAAAGTTTGAATATGAATTACGTATACATTGCCAAGAACGGGGTTAGGTTAGGTTAGTAGCGCGAGCGTGACATTTTGTTTTCTCATCAATTCGTGCGTGTCCCGGGGGGTTATTACGTGCGCAAAGTGATATTTCAGTCAAGCAATTGAATTTTATGTTTCCTTAAATTTAGACATGTTGTTATGAATAGACAATCATTCTAAAGACTCCTCTACATAACTCTCATTGCCGCAAGACAGGACGCGTTACGGTGAAACGAGATGAAAGTAGGTTTTTCTCCCTTTAATGCATAGTTGCGTACCGTATGATAATCCATTGATTGTATAGGGCGTGGTCCTGTTTCTATGAGTACTTACAAATACCTGTCATCAGCATCATCGCCTGTCATTTGGTAGAATTTTATTACCTGCCAATATAACTAATTGAGCAACTTACTTTAATTCAAAGATAATTGAAACGAGCTTGTTTAGTCACATGGAGATGATGCTATTTATTTTTACAAAGCTATTTATGGACCCATAGCCACTTTAACCATTTACAGTGGTGGTGAAACTCAAGGAAATTTTAAGAGTGTTAGGTTAGGTTAGTATCGCGAGCGGCACATTGAACGCGACATTTTGTTTTCTCATCAGTTCGTGTGTGCCCCGCGGGTGGTATTACGTGAGCAAAGTGATATTTCAGGCGGGTAATTTATATGAATTTTATATTAAATTAAATACTGTAAAGTCTAGGTTTAAACGCGCAATGCGGTACCTACAGTCAGCATCAGAAGTTGCTACGCAAAATAACAGGTTAAAAATTAACTAGACATTTCTTATCCTATTGACATTAGAGTCGTGTGTAGGTCAGTTCGACCACTTGACCCGCGTAGCTTTTTTTGCTGCTGACTGTAATTTAGTCCACCTGTTTCAACGTTTGTGACGACTAGTTTAGCGTAGACAGTCTGCCTGCCTACGAAGCTGAGCTGTCCTGGGTTCGAATCCCAGCAAGTAATATTTGTGTGATAAGCATTTACATTTGTTTCCGAATCTTGGATGTTTTTTGTATTTATATCTATGAAACAGATTATCGTCAAGTATCTACCCATAACACAAGCCTTATTTAGCTCAGTTAGATCGATTTGTATAAGATAACTAAGTATTATTGTCCTATAAAGGTTTTAATATTATCACCTACTTATGATTTTTTTATATGAAACAAGCCCTTAAACGCATTTTGCTACTAACAGTCTCGTATTCGAATATCGTATTTTCTCTGATATAACAGAGAGAATACATCTTTGTTCGCTGGCTGAAAGATTCTTTAATTTATTAATTTAGTTGCGTTGTGGACTGAGTTTGACATGTAAAGCAAGCTTAATAAATAATTTATTTTATTGCATTTGGCAGAGTTTAATCTTAGGTACGTATATTAGAAACCGTTTACTTTTTAGAATTGTTACACGAATAACCTATCTAAATTAAATGGTTCTATATACCCTATTTTTTAAAGGGTAAAATAATCAAGGCATTCAGAAAAAAATACTCAAAGACCAAAGAAAATGGCGACGTTGTTTATTGTTTAAAGACAGCATTGCATGTAAAAAGACTTGACCATTTTGTATTATCATTTTATCCTAACCTTACTTATGTATCAAAACATGTTTAATACATATTTTTGTAACAATAGGTACTAATAATCTGGGGGCACGCAAGTGCCCCCGCCAAGTCAAGCCAAGCGAAGTGATGTAGAATTTGTAGAGCGCTAATTGCGATTTGATATCTTTTTCACGCTGAAAGCTGTATGAGCTATGGAGTCTTGGCATCACTTTACATGTAATGTTTTTGGTGGGATCATTTATTTCGAAAGTATTACCATAATGGATTTCACAGAAAAATCATACAAATAAGAATACTCATTCCTTCCCTTAGAAAAATACATTTAACTCTAAAGAAACACTCATACTTTCATCCGTCTCTAATAGACAAAAAACTATTATAATGCTAAAACCTTTGATATAATATTAGACTGTCATGCACTATTGAGCGCTCGACATTTTATTTTCCCATTATTGCGAGCGACTTCCCGAGGGGGCTTATTACGAAGCAAGTAACATTCTAAGTATGCACAAGGTTGTATTTTATTAATGAGCCAATAATGTCATTTAGCTTAAACTTAGTAAACGGGCAGCTAATATGATGTTTTCCGGTTGACTACAGGGTTCTTTAAGAAAAAGGGTAAATATCACCCCTGGAGTTGCAAGCGCCTAGAGGCAACGGTGAACGCTTACGATCATGCGGGCTGTACGCTTGTGTGCCACCGACGTGGTATAACTGAATAAAAAAGTAAGTGTATATTGCGTTTCATTGAGTTTCTATTAATAATGAAATTGTTTTAATAAGCATTTATTTCCGACTGTATTTATTTCAATAATTACATTTTGAAGACCACCCGCTGAAGCCATATAAACGATTGCACTCATAGACAAAGCGAGACCCTCACTTGAACCTAGACTTTTGTAAAGCGGGACGACATAGGTACAATTACAATCTCTGCTCACGCACCTGCGCCTTAGATCAATATGGCTGTAACCCTTTCAGTGTCCACGACTCGTGTGAGCGCGTCAACACACACAATAAAGAATTTACGCTCTATACTCCAATAATGTTCAATTGTTTTTCATAGTTTCCACTACCCGAACAACGTCTGGAAGATATCGCTTTTTAGCGATAAGACCGCCTGTTGTCTACCACTGTGTGAGCGTTTCTCAAGAAAAAATCCACTACATTTTTTCGGAGATTTTCTGCAACTTCTATGTTATTTCTACTCAAAATCACGATGTCTTTCCATCCCAATAGGAGAAAAAAAGTGTCCCAAAATTTTCATACATTTTTGAACTTTCCTATTGTGTTACCACCATACAAAGTGTATGGTAAATGGTAACACAATAGGAAAAATATCTTTGGGACAGTTTTTTGTCCTACCAGGGTCGAAAGAGCTCCTGATTCTGAGTGGAAATAATAAAAAAAAAAATCCTAGAAGTACAATTAATAATAGTGGCATTTTTTTTGAGAAACGCTCATGTATCATCGTCATCATCAGCCTATATACGTCACACTGCTGGGCCTGTGCCTCCTCTCATGGATTAGAGGGAACCACTGTTCATGTTTAACTTAATTGTTGTTTTTCTTGTAGTATATTTTCCAATGAACTATCAAGAATATTTTAAAAATATTCTTGATAGTTAAAATAAACTAACTTTATTTGCAAGGAAAGACTTACGGCTACTTGTACTTTTTACACCTTTTATAAGGTATAATCCAGTATTAAATGCTAAGGTGTAAACAATTAAGTATGTTAATACATTTTATATAATACACGGAGTAGGCTTCGCCTGTTCCCCGCACTAGTAATTAAATTATACTGTATCACGGTGGAACAGGCCCCGTCTCGTTCCATCGAACGGTGTCAGCCAGTGACGGACGCTCTATCTTGTCACTTATCGCGTGATAAGGCCGGCCATGATACGGGGTCAGGATTCGCCATCATCGTTGTTTTAATACTGTGTATAGCTAAATACTAACAGCCTCATTTGTCCTTATCTATCACTGACATTTGTGTTCGGAAGAAAGGGACAAAGCACATTTTATTTAGCAGAGGTATTTTAAGTTTTATGAATAAGTAGGGGAAAAATCAGAAGAAAATGAAATGGGAAGCGGGCAATCAAGGCTGCGCATTTAATTTAATGTTTTAGTCGTAAGTTAATATTTATTTATATCATTGTTATTGTGTCCACTAACATTAGTTTGTGTTTTTTATTGTTGCTAAACAAAAATATGTATGTAGGTACACGTCCGAAATAAATGTTTTGAATTTGGAAAAGGATGTCTTTTTCCTTAATTTAAAGACATTAACAATAAGTGAAGAATGCGGGTGAGTGACAAAACCATACGCGCTCGAACGGTGTACGGAGATTAACTTCGACGCACGTAAGCCGCTAGATAGATAATTGAATACTCGAGGCTGCATTTTCTCCCTGCACCCGGCCCAAAAGGCCGCGGACTGGACGCCAGCGACCAGTGGGGCGGCGAGCGGCAGTTCATACATTCAAGCGACTTCCATGTATGGGCAGCCGCTCGTCGCCCCGCGGCCCGCTGGCAACCAGTCCGCGGCCTAAACGCACAGGGAGGTTGTCAAGCTTTAGTTTTGTTACACGTTAGCTCAGCGCACGAGCGAGAACAACAAGATGACGGTAATTGAAAAACATATTTCCCGTAGAAAAACACGTTCTTGCCCAAAATTTAAATAAATGTCGCAAGGAAATGATTCAAACTGATATTTTATCAAGTCGAGTCTCAAAGGCATTTGGTTTTGATTATCTGCAGGTCAGTAATTTAATTGTCAATTAAACTGTGTAATTGCCAATTGAGATTTACGATTAGACAATATTTATATTATCGACTACCGTAGGCTCAAAGGGCGTAAGGGACAAATTGGCGCAATATAGCATATTATTGTGTAAAGGAACAAAAAATTCAAAACAGTTTTTTGGCTCTCCTGAAAAATGACCATTTGTCCCTTACGTCCTCTGAGCCTACGGTAGTCGATATGTTAATTTAGGCCAAAATCTGTTAATTGAAGTTTGGCCCGTCTTGAATGCCCTGCGGTTTGCTCCGATCCGAGCACATTCTACATGCGTGGTCTCTTCTCTCACGCAACAATCGGACATCGTGGAGAGTCAACAATTCATCAAATAATCATTATTAAACCACGCTCCTTGTGAGAGAAACGTTAAAGTCTTCCGCGGCCGAGAAAACAAGACACAACATCACTCTTCGGTTCTTATAAACAAACTATAGTTTATAGAAAATGTCAATACATATTCTATATGTATTTGTGAAGTTGTTTAGATGTGGTAAAACACTTTAATTGTAGTATGAAACCCGCATCTGTCTTGTCCTTTTGTATGAACGAACTACACTCGCCTACAATTCTTTTGGGTTCCCGACTTCAAGGCCAAACCTTATCAACATGGGAAGCCAATTTTTCGTATAAACTCCTAGTAAATCTGCCAGCAAATGTATTGGTCCTGCACACTTGTCAATGTCGACCCTCCCGATCCTTTCGACGATGTAAATGATACGGATCGAAAACAAAGCTTATTGGGAACCTCAGACCGAGTCGGAAACTAGATAATTCAATGTTAAGGTTAGCGGAACTATAGTTTAATGCAATTTCATAACAAAACAGCACTTTAAATAAAATAAAAACTCTACATATAGTTTTCTTTATACACTTATTGAAATGTGCATAATAATTGCCGATTCACCCTTTCTCGTCGTTGAAAATGTTGACAAAAGAAAGCTTTTACTTTCCAGAAAAGCAGTAAAGGCCCATTGCCCCCAACTCCATAACCCTACACAGTGTGTAGGTAAGTACTTCAATAACAAATAAAACGGGCATAACTGTGCGTTCCCAACTAAATCTTTACTTTGTTATTAAATCAAAGTCACATCAAAGTAAAGGGTTAGGTAGGTAACTATGCTAACTATAAAAGCGCCTTTTTACCCGACTGCCGAAGGAGAGGAAGGTTATGTTTTTGGGACGTACGCAACCATTTGACACTATCAATATAGTGTAAAATTAAACGATATGGTTTATTTTTCCATTATATTCTTTCTCTCTGTATTATATTGTTTAAAATATGATCGGGGTTAAAAATAACACGAAACAAAACATTTAATAAATAATTTGTTTCTTTAAGAATGTATAGCGTCAAATTGTTGCGTATGCGTTGCGTATTGTCAATAAAAAAAATTCCATGCCCAATGTGCATATCCATACTAATATTATATAAGTTTTTGTCAAAAATTTAATTTTTGGTACAAGCTTTTATTGTCGACTGTACTTTTCTGTATACCATCATCAACTGCTCATTGAGACGATTCTAACAAGCCCAAACTCGATGGGGTTATGTGGTTTTATTGCGGAGTTCCTATGGCCAAATTCTGTCTCTTTCATCAGATCAGCTCGATGGTACCATAATATTGAATTGTCATCCAAACTATAGTTATACCCAAAATTTCAGCTCAATCGGACACCGAAAAGTGGGTCAAATTTAACTCGCAAGATTTGACTAATACTTTTATACTTACATACGAACAAGTCAAGTTAATATAAAGCTTGTAAAAAGGGAAAGTGTTTGTGTGTTTTTGTTTGTCCGCCTTTCACGGCAAAACGGAGCGACAAATTGACGTGTTTTTTTAAGTGGAGATAGTTGAAGGGATGGAAAGTGACATAGGCTACTTTTTGTCTCTTTCTAACCCCCCACTTCCCTAAAATGGGGGGTGAAAGTTTGTATGGAGCTACGATATAAACAACTTCCACGCGGACAAAGTAGCGGGCAGAAGCTAGTATTCATCATAAATTTAAGAGTTAGACTTGTCGGTGTAGCTCCTTCCATCTGACTCTTGTCTAGGGCCGCCTCGTTGACCTCTTACGTTGTCACTGCTACTTTTTCTGTGATTTGTTTCATGTAACATATCCTTGGTTTTCCCCTTCTTACCTTATCTCCCTTACCTACTCTTCTCAGCACTTCTTCATTTGTGATTGTTTCCGTAAGATATCTATTGCGTATCTCATATTATGAGACGACTGTAGTCATCAGGTCTTTAGTACCGCATTAGTACCACGTGTTACCTCAGCGTACGTTACTCACGATTACGCCCTCGTAGGCTCACTTCCAGTATTGCGCCCCTCGTCCGACGTAAATCTCAAAGGGCCCGTAGCCCTTTATTTTGTTTATTTTGGCTTCATTTTGCCAGTTACGTTAGGGTTGGGACATCATTGTTATGGCTGGGTAACTTTATTTCTACGTAATTTATTGGTACCTTTAGCTAGGAGAAGTGTTTCTAGAGTTTTTTTTTACCTATTGCACACACAATACCATGTAGCTTCTACTAGCTATACAGGTCTCGCCATATCGAAAAGGAATAATATCATCATCATCATCATATCAACCGAAAGACGTCAACTGCTGGACATAGGCCTTCCCCAAAAAGTGTCAAAGTTACCGGTTCTGCGCCACCCACATCCAGCGGACTCCCGCGACCTTTACCAGGTCCTAATATGGATCAAGGAATAATTTGCAAAGGTGTTTTTATTGGGTGTAAAATAAGCATACGGCTTGCCTGATGGTGGACCAGAAGAATCACAAGCGCGCTGTTGACCGTTTATTGATATGAGGGGCAAGTGTAAACATATATTTTTCTGAATTTTGATCAAAGTGGAAAATTGAAAAGGTTATTCGCCACTAGCGGGATTTGAACCCGCGAACTCTGGAATCCGTCCATCGCTCTTGCCAACTGAGCTACCGTGGGTCCGCTAGTGGCGACGAAGCTTTCAATCCCTCCCACTCTTCTAATTACACCGATAGGAATAGTTTTTAAATTTTCCACTTTGATCGAAATTTAGAATATCGCTAGTGGTCGTTTCTGCTTAGTAAGCATTTACTGATAACTTTTTCATTTTTACAAGCTTTTTATTTTACTTCACATGTTCGTTTATTCGAAGTTAAGTGCTTAATATATTTAATTATTAGTGTATTACAAGTAGATAGCCAGAAGGAATATCCGCTGGCCTATTATACATGCGACAGTAACTTAACTGCCTGTTTTTTATTACTTTTCCACGTTTAAACCGCTGCATCGATTAAACTGTTCGTCTCGGGTAGACATAGCATTTTATTCCGAAAATCATCCCTTCAAGGTGTGAAATGGGGGTGAACACTGAGAGTGCGATTCAAAAATTTCGCGAACTCTCAAAATAGCGTGATTAAATTTCACCATGTCAATTTTGTATCATTGTCGAGACATAAATTACTGATTACTCCGGAATATAGGTCAACCATGTTTTGTTCAATCACAATTTGTGTGCACAATTAGTTAATGCCACAGCAAACGCCGCAATATTACGGGGTACCGTTAATAAATATGCAATATGATAAGGAGTGGCGGGTGAGGCCGCAAGTCAAGAGTAGGAGCGGTTTCCATTAGTCTTAATTGACAAAAGGAACATCCTTGGGACATCGCATTTGTTTATAAATAAACATGTGGGGAGAATCTTACGAAAATCGACCTAGACCCAAACTAAGCAAAGCTTGTACTAGGTATGCGTACAGGGCGATAGAAATAGTTATATAGATAAATAAATACTTAAATACATAGAAAACATTCATGACGCGAGAACAAATATTCGTGCTCATCACGCAAATAAATGCCCTTACCGGGATTCGAACCCGGGATCTCTGGCTTCGTAGGCAGGGTCACTACCAACTAGGCTAAAGAGGTCGTCAAGTTATAGTGGTATAAACAGTATGCTATATAAAAAAAAAACATAGTTACTAGTTAACTATGTACCCGAGAGTTAACCAGTGGTCACAAGAGTAGTACCTACAGTTTAACCAGCCTCTACTTGTTTAACCATAAACCATTATGATTTTGTCAGGTACATGGCAGGTACTAAGCGGGTTTATTCGTATTAAGAAAGAAGAAGAAAGAAAAACATTTATTCATGACAAGTATGATTAAAATTAAAAATAAAACTAAATCTAAAACATTGTGTGGAATCAATCAATTCGTGTCACGAAAAGGTCCCGCCTCAGCATAATGCCGACTCAAGAGCCGGCGCTGATCTTCCGGCGGGACCTGAAGTGTGTCACGGTGTCTGCAGTACGCACGGCTTAAGCTGAACGCGATCAGTTTGACAACGCTGTCTAGCGACGGCGACCCGAACTACCGGAGTGTCAAAGTCGCGTCCAAACTTCTGCCGTGAGTACTACAGACAGACAGAGTACAATAGGCGGACAATAAACTATAAAATAACTAAATAATAAAAACACACAAGTACAGATAACACAGATAAGTATATGGTATATAAATTTGGAAAGTTACAAGACAGCAGACACGAACCAAAGAGGAAGACAATCGTTGATGAACATAACATAATAAATACAAGATGGGACATAAAACGTAGGTAAGTACAAAGAATTAAAGATATATCATATCAGAAATCTACGAACGCTACACACACATAAGTATTTCATATACATTATTTTACACTTATTTCACAGATTTCTTACAAGAGAGATACAAAAGGAAGAAAAGTGTACGCTATAATAAACTACAATTATTACTACAATAACAAGGCGACGAATTAAATAAAGAAACTAGAAACTATGTACATGCACTATAATATTTTTCCATTATGGAGTCGGAGGGAGAATGAAGAACTGGCATTCCACAGTTCTGAACAGGACACAAAACACAGGTACATAACAATTATGTTTAGTAACTGTTACATAACAGCCGCGCCGTTAGCATATTACTATATGACCAGTATGGTACTGGGTTTTGTGAATCTCCTGGATGTGTAACGACCGACCTGCCAAAAAAGGGACCTGTCTAAAAATCAACACAGGGTAATATACACACATATTAAGCAAAAAGCTGAGACTGATTTTTGTACATGTTTTGTATAATGCTTAAAAAATATAAATAAATATATAGCTATATATATATATATAATAGTTTATTTAAATTTTATACAACTTGTATCATGAACAAGGCTCTCTTGTTCTTATTAAATGTCAAGACGTCTCAACTGAGTGATTCGGAGTCGTCGTTACGATTGGACGTGTTTACAATTATTGAAATAAATAAAATCGTGCACAAAAATATTGCCCTCAATCATATTATAAACTGTCTCGCGCGTGATTCTGCTGAGTAGTGACTATGACTTTTTGTTCTCTGTGAGGTACTGTAAAAATGAGTGATAGCAGCCCCTTTAGTCGGAGTGCCAAAATACAGCGCAGCCCTCCTTCGACACCCCACCCACCAAGAGATGAAACTGCTGATCAGCCAACAGCTAAGCAACAGGAGTATCATCAGGACTCAATTTCTACATCTGACATACACAATTGGATGACATCGATTGAAAAATATCTCAATGAGATATGTACTATTTCATCTGAAGGTAAATTGAATTCGGATCAGAAGCTGCGTATTCATAACCTTTGCCGTAAGGTAGCAAATGGTACTTCGCACATGGCAGTTCACTACCAAGGACTACGTAAAAATTCTACCATCGCCCATGAACAAAACCACTTCCTCAGGGAAAGGCAAGACCTTGCAGATCGCCTCAGAGACCTAGAGTATACCGTCAAGTCCTCAGATAGGCCCGTTTCAAATGCCCTCTCTTTCGCCGACATGGTCAAAAATAGTTCGAACAGTTTGATTCCACCAAAAATCTGAGCTCTGTAGCAATTTATCCTAATGATAAACTGAAGACGAGCGAGGACACGAAAAAATTGGTCCAAAAAAAAATTAAACCGGAAGAGATGAAGCTTCATGTTAGAGCTCTACGCAAAGTCAAGAACGGTGGCGTTATAATCAGCACAGACTCTAAAGATGACATTGAAAAAGTCAAGCAAACTTTTCAAAATACTACCTCAGAACTCACCATTGACGAGCCCCATAAACGCAAGCCCAAAATTGTTATTGTTGGCGTACCTTCAACCTTGCCTGAACAAGATGTTTACAAATGTATTTATGAGCAAAATGTAGCCAACAAACTTCAGGATCTAACAAGGGATAAGTTCTTGTCCTCTATCAAACTCAGCCATAAATTAGGCAGAAAAGAAGCCGAGACCTGTAATTTCATCCTAGAAGTGCCTGCTGTTATACGAAAAGCGTTAATATGCCAAAATCGCGTATACGTAAATTGGTCCTCATGCCCAGTGAGAGATTTCACGATCGTTACCAGGTGCTACAAATGCCAACAGTATGGTCACGCCGCTAAATCATGCAAGCAGGCAGACTACACGTGCGGTTATTGCGGTGATGTAGGTCACTCGATCAAAGAGTGCGGAAAGAAGACGGAGTCTCCGAAATGTGCGACATGCAGGCTTTTCAAAAAGCCAAATAATCACCAAACAGGTGACGCTGAATGCCCTGCTAAGAAAATCGCCGAGCAAAGATATATAAATTCGATTGACTATGAAGGCGTCTAAGAACGCCATTAATTGGCGGGTGTTTTAATCTATTTGGAAGTTATATTAAGTTTTTTAGAAGAACCTAACCTACCGGATTGAACCTACTTATTCAAATTATAGCCATACTAGTAATTAGATCGCCTAGCTTTATAATTTTTTTATTTCATAACCTCGTAGCTTACAAAACATTGTTCTGATTGTTGATATAAATATATTAAACTAAGTGATGATTTATGCAATATTGACTATGACCGAGTTTCCAATTGTGCTGACGCTCACAATGCAATGTCGTGCATAGTTGAACATATCAAATACATATGCGTTGTAATATCAAGGAAAAAATTGTTTTATAGTATAGTATTATTTTATTATTGTAATGGTAATTCGTAGTAGTGTATACGTTTTTTATCTATTCCTCTAATTGTATGATTTGTTAACTAAGTATTTAGGCAATTACATGAACCTCTCATTACTTCATGAAAGCCTGAGATACAGGAATTTCCTAGTTCAGGCTCAAGTATTATGTATGCACCATGTAGATGTAAGACTTTTAATGCAATATGTTATTATTATGTTTTATTAATAAAGATGATTATTATTATTATTATTATTAATTTGTCACCCTCGTCTCAACATGAGCCCCTAAAGTACGGAAAGAGGGTACACATAATTCCGAAGTCATTTGTGGCATACTTTTTCGAATTTCCATATTCGTAAAACTATGTTACGCCGAAAGGATATGTTTTTGGATATTTAGCATTATGTAATGATATTTTTGAACAAATGACTCTACGGAACTTTTGTGTTTCCGCCGGAAGATATTTTTTCTAAAAAATACTTCTTATCACGCCTTCTCTCTTATTCTCTGGCTGAATTCAATGTCGTTGTACTCGTATTGTTTACCTTTTCAGTATCAGAACGGGTAGAACATAAAACGCTTTGATCGTCTAATTAGGTAACCTCGTATTTTGTCGAGCGGTGCGCCACGTGAGCCGCCAGACAGCTATGGTCTATTTCACGTTTGGGTCGCAAATAACCATTTACACTAATGGGCTATACCGAGATTTAGGTTCACGTCTTTCCTGAGGACAAAGTTAAGGGCTCTTTAACTTCATTATATCAGCCGACAGACGTCCACCGCTGGACATAGGCCTCCCCCAAAGAGCGCCACCCACATCCAGCGGACTCCCGCGACCTTTACCAGGCCATCAGTCTACCTTATGGTCTACCCAGGTCGCCCGCCGGTGCATGGTCACCACTTGAGAACCTTTCCGCCCCTGCGGCCATCAGTTCTACGTGCAATGTGGCCCGCTCACTGCCACTTAAGGGGGTGCATTGGAAATTATCGCGTGCTTTGAAACGCCGTTCTGACTAGATTAAGAAACAATAAGGTCTGATTTTTCAGATATATGACTCTTGACTACATGATTGTTTATCTGATTTAATCGATACATGATTGCTTAAAATTTCCTCGGTAGAAAAAAAAACCATTGAGTCTTTTTTTTCCATTTTTCACTCAGCCTACTCAAACAATACATTATTTTACGACACAATCAAGACACAATCAAATTAAATATTAATAAAATTTCACTAAGTTAGGTATTTATCATAATTTGCCCAAAAAAGCCATTCCCGAAGTGTTGGATCTCTTTTTATCGTCCGCGGAAGGCATAAGCGTGTCTTTGTCAAGGGGGCGGGTTTTTCGCGAATCGACTCGAATCAAGGTATCCCCTTAAGTGTACCGATTCGGAGGGCTACATCAGTCACCTCGGTTCTGCTGCGGATAGCCTCATTTCTGATGAGCCCACGCAGAGAAACTCCTGGCATAGCCCTCTCCATTGCCCTCTGGTTGACTTCGAGCCTTCTAAGAAGGCCCATAGTGAGCGATCAAGTCAATGACTAAAGCCAATTTTTTTATTGAACCCTTTTGACGGTGTCTCCTCTTCTGTAATTGTATGCGGCAAAAGCATTTTATATGTAAGTACATCATCATCATTATATCAGGCTAAAGACGTCCACTGCTGGACATACCTAGGCCTCCTAGAGTGCCAACGTGACCGTTAATGCGCCACCCGCATCCAGCGGACTCCCGCGACCTTTACCACCTGTTAGTTAAGGCCTTACATGTACTTACACCACGTACCGGAGGCCGCGGCGTGGCTAGGCCCCCCACAAGGTGGACTGATGAGGTCGTGGTGTAAGTACATGTAAGGCCTTAACTATTAACCACAGAAAGGACGTTTGTTTTACTCTGTATGACCATTATTGTAATCTTAAACTTACAACAACAAATAAAGTCTTCCGCTTTATTTGGATCGCTCTCGGCTGAAGAGCGTATCCGATTCGCTTTGAGACTGATATTTTATGCAAATACCTTCGATTTGGGAATGTTAAGAGGTTTTCCTTGTATCGGTTTTGTACAGTTGACGTCAATGATATATTTACCGCCGTATTACAATGGATTAAGGTGTTAAAGTGTAAACACGTCTTTGATGCTCCAGTTACATAATACATAATCCTTCAAGGCCCATTATGTTGTGTTCGTTTATTTATGATTCTATATTGGTATTTCCGTCAGCATTGCTTACATTTTATTCAACATCAGATTAATTTTAAATCGACAATATTATACTGGTAATGTAATCGAACATTTCAATCAGATTTATTTAAAAAAACATTAGTTACAGGTCATTTAACGATTTGGATTAATATTATATAACCTATAGTGGTTACGTAATTGAGAAATAAGCATACGACCTACCTCATGGTAAGTATGCACAGACAGTCAGACATTTTCTCTTTAGTTAAACTTGCTAAGCGAACGCCCGGGACTTAGACCCCGCGAATTCCGGTTGCAACTTGTATCCCCAATTTCTCTTGAGGGGATTCGTTCTGGGATAAAAAGTATTCCATTTCCAGGTTTCAATCTATCTCAATGCCAACTATCACCTGAATCCGTTGAGCCGTTTTTGCGTGATTGAGTAACAAATATCATTATCACTACATAGTATAAAACAAAGTCGCTTCCCGCTGTCTGTCCCTATGTATGCTTAGATCTTTAAAACTACGCAACGGATTTTGATGCGGTTTTTTTAAATAGATAGAATGATTCAAGAGGAAGGTTTATATATGTATAATATAGTACCCGTGCGAAGCCGGGGCGGGTCGCTAGTTTATTCTAAAACTTAGACTGTATTTAACGCTTAAGTCCAGAAGTTTGCGCCACGCCATCACGTCACCGCGAAATTAATATGATTGTGTCGCTTGTTGGGTCGCTATGTAAATTATGAAGTATACAATTCGTTTTCATTAATATGTTTCGCCGCTTCTCGCGGGAGTTCTATGGGGAGGGTAGCACATAACGGAATGCGATCTCGCTTATATTTGACGACCTTCAAGAACACCGTGGCTATAACACCATGGTGTTGTAGTCATGACTAAGATCGTTAGAGGTCCGCATTTACTGCCTCTAGCTGCCGACACAATGCATTCACGTGCTTTTGACTCCTCTGGCCAAAGCAGCGTGGAACTAACATTCAGCCTTTGAGAGCACATGAAAGTTTAAGAGATATTGCAATGAGATGTCAGACTACAGATTCGAAAAGACGAACAAAACTAGCTCTATCCGCCCGAAAACCCCTCAGCAACACAGCGAGTATCAGCTTACCGTAATTGAACGGTGGCCCATCGAACCCTTCAAAATGGCCGCGACTCACCTGTTGGCTAAGTGAATTATTCGCCCGCACCGTTTCGTGAACTTAGCCCAAACACGTCTATTTATCACCACAGAGGTGTCTGGTCCAGTAGGCTATTCACTTTCCTAATTACACACCTATTTTATACCTACCTACTATGGAGTGCAGAACACACTTTTATAGGAAGGGTTGCATCAAACCGTATGGAATATGCGGTGTTCGTTACAATGTGAAAAGTCTGAACACTTTCTATAGAATGATAGCTACCGGCTCCATATTTAAAAGTATAGAATTCCTTGACAGCTAGAGTCAAATGCAGGTCTACTCAGCTCTGAGTACCTTACTCACCACCATGAACGAAACACCATATACCTGCAGAGCAAGTAGTGGTTGTTATTATGGCAGCGGTCTACTGTAAGGTGAAGATAGTTCCCTAGTTGGACTGCACTAAATACGATCGAAATCACATTCCGCTGTGCCCTACTTCTCTGACTAAATTCAACAGACAATAGAATAAAATTGTTCGGTTAAGTCTGATCTGTTGTTGTTTCCACTACCCGCGTCCCACGCACGTGCGAGACTAATTTATGTGCGCACCCCGACGACCCGCTGAATCATTTAATATCCCCGCACTCCTGACGAGAGGTTACTTCAAGTCCGAAACGGGTTGCGAATGATATTCATCATTGACCTCCTGCCGATGTTTTCCCGATCCTGAGGGACTACATTATGGGGGGGGGGGGGGGGTTCTTCGAGAAAGGAATGTACAGGTTTTTGAAGGGTCGGCAACACGCGTGCGAGTCCACTGTATTTGCGTCCGTAGGCTACGGTAACATCAGGCGGGCCGTAAGTACGCTTCTTGCCACTGAAGTGCTATAAAAAACCACTAGTTCAAATTGAGTAACCATTGTAACATTGAGTATGCATGTCATGGCTTGGACTTTTTGTTTTAGACATGAAGAGCTCAGCGAAATGTCTTCTCGCTGCTCATATTTGGAGCAGCCCAACTGGGTACGTACCTCCATCGTATAGAAGAGCGCAGCCATCATGACACCACTTGCTGTAGGCATGGGGGTACCTAAGGACTCTTATGAGTAAGTTCGCCAGAGGTCCCGGATGCGCTGTATTCAGAGTGAGAGACCCTGCGTTAGTCTCATAACTGTCAACACAATGAATCCTCAAATCAATAAAGAGTGAACGTCATCATATCAGCCGAAAGACGTCCACTGGTGGACATAGGTCTCCCCCACCACAATGACCGGTCCTGCGCCACCCGCATCCAGCGAACCTTTACCAGGTCATCAGTCCACCTTGTCGGTGCACCCACCGTCCGGTACGTGGTCGCCAAACGAGAACCTTTCCGCCCCGACGGCCATCGGTTCTACGTGAAATACAACACAACCCACAATGCAAATAATGCGATGGCTGCGGTCTTCAATACGATTAAGGCTCCCATTCTGACCTGATAAGGTTAAGGCTCCAATATTGAGATGATATGACTCATGTTTCGAAACCAAAACCGGTGCCTGAAAGGCATTCGCGTAACTTTTCGAACGAGCGTTAGAACAACTCAACTGTCATGTCCCCATACAATTACATTTGCCTAAAGTATGTACGAAACGTTACGGGAATCGACCAGTTGATGTGTGGCTTCTAGCCTTATTGTGCGAGTTAAGACATTCTCATACACATATTATATAATTCACGTGGAAGAGTCACGCAACCTGAATAGGGCTCCAGGGACCCCCCTGGGGCCGGCACTCATCAAATATCAAGGTTGGTCTGTATATGTACATTTTTACACATAAAGTACAATCATGGGTATTAATATACGTACATAAATAAGGACATAAGCATCTGTACACGCCTTTATGACATTGAAGTCCTGTGCAGATATTTATCATGCATTCACCCTCCTAGCGTTATTTCCGATTGTACCCTAAAGGTGCCCGGGCTCAGCTTTCACATCTAATCCCATGATTTAGCATAGGCACTAGTTTTACGAAAGCGACTGCCATCTGACCTTCCAACCCAGAGGGAAAACTAGGCCTTATTGGGATTTCCTCAGGAAGTTTTCCTTCGCTGAAAAGCTAACGGTAAATATTCCGTACACAAGTTCCGAAAAACTCATTGGTACGAGCTGGGCTTCGAACCCACGACCGCCGCCTGACAGCCTGAACCACTAGGCTACCGTCTTTTTTATGTAAGTTAATGGGCATTTTTAAAAATTCGTGTACCCAATTAGCGTGAGTTGTTAAATAAAAATTAAGTCAGTGTCAGTTTTGTGACGACAATTAAGTATACAGTTTGTATACAAATTAACTTTTTTTTTTCAATTTATAAATGCTATGCATATACACGTTACTTACATGTGGAACAAGTTCAATTTCACATAATTGGAATGCTTAATTGTTGTCACAAAACTGACTGAGTTAATTTTTATTTAACAACTCACGCAAATCGGGTACACGAATTTTTAAAAATGCCCTAATACCCATGACTGTACACTATCGTGGCCCTACTGTCATGCAAGGAGGCCTCGGATTATGAACAAATCCTACTCATAGCCCATATAAAATACTTTATTAACGAACATTTCTCATATTTATTATATCATGCCAGGAAGTATTAACATTGTCAATATATACACTGTGCATCCATCACGATAGGCTTTTTAGGGTTCCGTACCCAAAGGGTAAAAGCGGGACCCTATTACTAAGACTTCGCTGTCCGTCCGTCTGTCTGTCACCAGGCTTTATCTCAAGAACCGCGATAGCTAGACAGTTTAAATTTTCACAGATTATGTATTTCTGTTGCTGCTATAACAACAAATACTAAAAACAAAATAAAATAAATATTTAAGGGGGGCTCCCATACAACAAACGATTTTTTTTACTGTTTTTATAGATAATGGTACGGAACCCTTCGTGCGCGAGTCCGACTCGCACTTGGCCGATTTTTATGTTATTTATTTAATCGTATCAATAGTATGGCGATGTGTAGATTTATAAGTCGACATTCAGCTTTCTCAGCCTCTCTTTTTCTTTCTCATTTATTTATATATTTATTGTCTTCATGGGTCCCGGGTATTTGTGTATAATTGGAATGGTTTTTTTTTAATGATGTCTTTCGAAACACTTTTCAACCCCCGAGGAAAGTGAGGGGTTAAAAGGTGGTTCTTTATAAAAAAAAAAAAACCGCATCCCCAGCACAAGAAACATAGCTAAGAAACATCTTGACAGACGAGACGTTCGACACTTAAGACGCGTTTCGTGACAATACAATATGTTTGACAATTTGTGTTTTCGCCTCAAATAAATAATTCATATTATTAGTGTTAATACCAATACATAGTAGAATCTGTTCTGTTTTGTGCTCTAGTAGAGAATGCCTTGAGGCATTAAACCGCCTTTTTCACTTTTTTGGTTTTGTGCAATAAAGTTTAAATAAATAAATAGGTAGTAACATTTGAGTAGCGAATACGCCCGTTTTTTTACTACATTTTCAGTTTCTATAAGGTTTTTAAAAGAGATTTTCATAATTCATAACCTACAAATACAATTGGAACAACCTGCCCCAACTCTGAGCACACCGAACAACTCTCGTATGCACGGCAATCATTTATTCAGTGAATAGGCCACAAATCTCCCAAGTCACATTGAGCACACTTTCTCGGCTCGTGCAGGTAATATCACACTTAAGGCGAATGCAAACCTGTAAACCTCTTTTAAAGATCTCGCTCGCTCGATATGCTGTGCTATTCGCCCCCGCAAGCTTTCAAATCGGTATGAAAATGAAAATAACTTTGGTCATATTTTACACTAGTAAGAGCTATCGTAAAAAGAACTCAAAATGTGTATACCTTCTCAAAATTTTACGAGCTTTCGAATGATACCCCACACGTTCCTTACAATCCAAAAAAATAATTGCGAAACCCCTTATAACCCCTCAAACTGCCCCCTTTATTGGGGTTTACACCTTTTTGACTTTATTTATGTAATTAGGCCATACATTTCTATATCTACACCAAATTTCAGCTTCGTATGTGAAACGGTCTTCGAGAAAACTGGCTGTGACAGACGGACAGCCTCCGAGTGATCGCATGAGTGTTCCGTTGGACCAATTTTGGTACGGAACTAAAAAACAACAAAAAAAAACGAAAAAGGAAAATAAAGAGAAAAAAACAATAATGTTAATGTATTTTGGTTGCGTTCTCGACACAACTGTTAAAATATGAGTAAAGCAATGTACTCGTAATGCCACCAGTTGGCCCCGAAAGAAGACCTGGGCTGTTATTCGCTAAGCGTTAATACGGCTCACCCCGCCGTTCACCCGTCACGAAACTAGACCTCTACCTACGCTTGGTTACTACGCATCGCGGTGTCAAGATATATTTGTGGGTTAGCGTTGAGGTGAGCTTAAAACAAGTTAGAGAATAGGGGGGCAGCGCTGGCCAATTTGGTCGGCACCATGCTGAGTCGGGACCATTTCATGGCGATTTTATTACATAGTGGTTTTATTAATTTTGCGATTTTTGTGGTGTGAATTTATCATCTCATTAGATTTAGTTTTATCTTTATTTATTTTCTTTCTTAATATAATAAAAGTTGAAAACAGAGTATTTTTCATATCTATACCTACTATTATTATAAAGTCTCTGAGATTGTAGTTTTGTTAGTTTATAAGTTTGTATGTAATGGGTAACTTCTCGATTTAAAAAATTCTTTTACCTGCGCGTAGAATGGACTTTCTGGATCGTTATAGGCTAAATTTTATTCCGCGGGTATGCCTGCGTTCTATGCAATACGCGGGCGAAGCCGCACGGGCAGCTACTTATTAATAAATTCATAAAAAAATCAATCTAAATTCTATTATCAATAAAGTCTAGTTTTCCTTCTCGGTTGGAGGGTCAGAAGGCAGTTCGTATAAACTAGAGGTCCCGGGCTCCTTGACAGTTCAACCTGGACAAACGCTAGAAGGATGACGAAAAACTTCAATAGAAGAAATTAATTACTGGACGCATACACATACATATTTAAAAAAAAAATGGTTGTTAGGTTTTTGCTCTAAAATTGGACAATTCGCCCGAATCGTGACATGCGGCTTAACTATAGACCTTTTCACTGAATCTGGGTTTAATGAGGAACCTAAAATTACGGTCTTTTGTATGACGACCGGTTAGTTTAGTGTAGGGATGCCGCGGACGCGACTTTTTAGACATCCGCGGATGCGGATATTTCTAAGCTCACATCCGGGCGAATATTCAGCGTTTTTAAGGCGTTATTGTTTCGTCGTTGTCATACACAGCAAATACTATTAAAAGGTACGAGTATCAGAGTCTAACTACTTTTCATGAAGATGTTAGCCAATACCAGTACTGAATCGTTTTTGATTAAAGTACGTACGGTACGTTGTTTCTCTGATGAAATAATCTTGAGCCGACAATGACGTTAAAACCGAGCGGTTCAAACGCTCGGAGATTCGCCCATCCGCGGATGCGGATGCGGATCTTGAGGAATAGACTCAAAAACATAAATACGCAACGTCTTTACGGTCACGCAGAAGTGGAACACGTTGCGACTGTTTTAAAATCGTTGCATACTTAACGCATCACCAATAGCGAATACGGCGACTCGTCAGATTACAGAAACGAAATGAAGATTCTTATTGACTAAACACGAAAATACAGAACACGCGCGCGGCACGCGCCGTGTTGGCCCCTATCTGGACGCGAACTGTACTACATCCGCATCCGCAAAAACTCCGCATTAATTTTTGCGGATTCGGAGGCGGATGCGGACGTTGAAAATCATGCGGAACATCCGCGGTTGCAGATGCGGATGCGAATGTATGCAACCTCCCTGGTTTAGTGGGTGACGCTGCCTACGAAGCTGAAGGTCCTGGGTTCGAATCCCGGTAAGGGCAAATATAAAATATTTGTGTAATGAGCATGATTATTTGTTTCTGAGTCTTGGATGTTTTCTATGTATTTAAGTATTTATATCTATTAAATATATCGTCTAGTACGCGTAACACAAACCTTATTGAGCTTACTATTGGGCTAGCTCGTTTTGTGTAAGATTTTCCCCTAATATTTATTTATTTATTTGTAAGAAAAGCAACTACCACGATTTTATATCCGACGCCGACGTGGCTGTGCCATAAGAGGACGAGGTTTTATGGCATTTTCGATCGACATCTCTGTTTTTTGTGAAGATAGATTTCTTCTCACCTTTACCAATATCTCACTCCGATGACACCTCCGTTGACTTTTGAAAGAAAAAAAGAAAGAAAGAAAAAAATCCCGTGGGATTTCTAAGTTTCATCACCAGGCGGTGACCTGGTCCTGCGCCACCCATATCCAGCGGACTCCCACGACCTTTACCAGGTCATCAGTTTACTTTACTTTTACGCAGACGACGCGCGTTACCTAACCGCTAGGTAGTAGGGGAACGCGCGTCGTCTACGCGTTTAAATTACGCCGTGTGCTAGGGGCCTTAGGTTTTAAAATGTCTCGCAAACACAAATGTTGAAATGATAATAAAAAACACAATTTCAACAAATCTAGGTGTGCTTATGACTTACGCCTATTCAGGTATTTATAGAACCATTATTCAGGCATTTATTTAATAGTGTGTTTTAATATATACATAATGTACAATATACATCGTAAAAAGCAAATGAGAAAAACATCTAAGGTAATACCTACATAAAAACTTTGTACCAAACAAGAAAATCCGTATACTTAATTAAAAACTCCCGTTAAAAATCGCTCACAAGTCATGTCTCTTAAAAGAGAAAGTTACTAACTCCACCGTACCGCCATCGCCACACGGTAAGCTAACAATTTAGGAAAGAAAACTTTTTACAAAGAGATCCGGGGACTTTAATTACTTGGAAGTGCCACCTAAACTCGGCGAGACGCAGCTATACGCCAGACGCAAGATACACAGATCTGAATACGAAGAGGACGCGTCGCGGACGGCGACGACCTTTCTATTGGAAGTGTTGCATACTTTATGAACGCACCCCTACAGCCAGCTAGATAAAGAAGCAGCGGCGCTGATTTGGGGACTTAAGAAGTTTTTCCAGTTTTGCTACGGAAGGAAAATACTATTGATTATTGATAACCAACCATTGGCTAGAATACTATACCCAGAAAAAGCTACACCAGCAATTACAGCTGTAAGACTAGTACACTATGCAAATTTATTAGCAGGCTTTGACTACGAGATAAAATTGAGGAAAACTACGGAACATGCAAATGCAGACTACTTTTCAAGACTACCAAATTCTACATCTACTACGAAAGACTCTCTAACTGATGATGATGTGTTCTACTTGAATCAAATTTCTGAAATGCCAATAACATTACAAGAAATAAAAGAAGCAACAATAAAAGACCCAGATCTACAAAAACTATATCTAGACATCCAATCTGGCAAAGACAATCATAAGAGACTCCATGAATTTTCCTTACAGGAAAATTGCATTTTTTACGGTATAAGAATTGTGATACCAAAGAAACTTCAACCTAAAATCTTGGAAGAACTACATACTGTACATACCGGTATAGTTAAAATGAAAGCTTTGGCCAGAAGCTATGTATGGTGGCAAAATATTGATTCTGATATAGAAAACATGGTAAAGGAATGCAAAATATGTTGCTTAATGCAGAATAACCCTACAAAAGTACCTGTACATAACTGGGAACATCCAAAGGAGCCATGGAGCCGAATTCACATTGATTATGCTGGACCATTCATGAATCAATACTTCTTAATTGTGGTAGATGCCTACACTAAATGGCTAGAAGTTGTACCAACTACATCAATTACAGCAACAGCAACTATAAAAATACTGAAAAAGATTTACACTACTTTTGGATTACCAATTACTCAAGTATCAGATAATGGCAGACAATTCCGATCAGAAGAAATGCAGAGGTTTTTGAGAGAAAACGGGATACAAGCAAAATTTACAGCACCATTTCATCCATCAACTAACGGTCAGGCAGAGAGGTACGTACACACATTCAAAAATAAAATGAAAGCTATGGCAAGTGAAGAAGGACATCTAGAAGAAAAATTACAAAAATTCTTGACGATGTACCGAAAGACACCAAACAACTCCACGGGTTTGAGCCCTGCTGAAATGATGTTCAAAAGACTATACAGGACTAAACTAGATTTGGTTAAAAGAAGTAGCCAGAATCAGAACATACACGAAAATGATAGCCTGATAGCAGTAAACAAAGAATTCAATACAGGAGATAGAGTACAAATTAGAATGTATGATGGCAGCAAATGGTAATTCGGGATTATAAAACACAGGAAAGGAAAATTACACTACGAAGTGGAAATAGAAGGGAGAGTACACCAAAAACATGTAGACCAAATAATGAAAACGGCATGCATCAGCAATGACCTAAATGTTCCTAGCACACACCTGTTTAAAAGACAGCTGCTGGATGAAGCGAGCCCTGCACAGGGACATCCTGAGGTGGAGGCGGCTGCACAACCTGAAGTAGGGGAGACGGACATGCCGGCAAGAGAGCTGCAAGAGACACAACAGACAGAGCCTACTGTAGTGCCTGTGGAAGAGGCGCCACCTGCTCAGAATGAGCCGCGTCGTAGTGCGAGGGTCAGGAAGGCCCCAAACCGCCTGGACCTGTAATAATATTCGACAAGGGAGAGGGTGTTGCATACTTTATGAACGCACCCCTACACCAGCGCCACTGACGGACGTAGGAAGCAACGCGCGCGGGAACAAGAACCGTAAATGTCATTATGTTCATATTTGTATGAAATCTATTTATTACAATAAATACGCAATTACTGATACAACCACTGTTTGTACGCCTCATGACTAGAACATAGTGATCCTAGACTAATTTCGTAACACCAATGTACTTGTACCTATGTTTTACAAACAATAAATGAATTGAATTGAATTGAACCAGTTTATTAATAACTTCATACATAACAGGAAGTGCCACCTAAACTCGGCGAGACGCAGCTATACGCCAGGCGCAAGATACACAGAACTGGATACGACGAGGACGCGTCGCGGATAGCGACGCCCTTTCTATTGGAAGTGCCACCTAAACTCGGCGAGACGCAGCTATACGCCAGGCGCAAGATACACAGAACTGGATACGACGAGGACGCGTCGCGGACGGCGAAGCCCTTTCTATTGGAAGTGCCACCTAAACTCCGCGAGACGCAGCTATACGCCAGGCGCAAGATACACAGAACTACGAAGAGGACGCGTCGCGGACCCTTTCTATTTTTGCTCGACTGCGGCAGAGCCGAAAGGAAAGGGATATGTTTTTAGCAGTTTATGTTTGTATTTAAGTGCGTGTGTTCCACCGTAGCGTTTAAGATGCTGAATCGATTTTGATAAATGAGGTGTCAATTGATTCGAAATCATGCTCCGGGTGACATAGACATAAGAAAATATATTTTTATTTTAGTAAGTTTTCCGTAGTCGGGTTATAGTTTTTTGAACTGCTTATTCATACGAAACTTATTAAAATGTTGAAACGGTAATCATGCATAGAGTGCATCCTGAGAGTGATAGCGGGCAGACTTGACAGCAACACTTGGCAAGCGTGCATGGCTCCTTAGAAAAGTATAAAATATAACCTTACATACTTACCTACATAGTTATAAATTATAATATAATACTTGTACCTACTAAACTAATATGGTTTTTTTGTTTTCCGAAATATATGATTTTTGTTTTTATCTTTTACTAGCTTCCGCCCGCGGGGTCGTCCGCGTGGACCCGGGATAAAAACTATCCTATATTTTAATCCAGGCTACAAACTATCTTCGTGCAAAATTTCATTCAAATCGGTTCAGCCGTTTAAGCGTGATTGAGTAACAAACATCCAAACATCTAAACTTTCGCATTTATAATATTAGTAGGATAAGATAGACCCTCGCGGTCGCGTCGTCGACCGTTTCATGTTGCAAAATATTGCGAAAAGATGGGATAGCGACGTGAAAGGGATGAAAACAGGGTGCGTAGTGTCATGCGACGCATCAGTCTCGTCAGACATCCCTAGAATATATTGTCCCACAGATTATTAGGTTGATACTCTTACGGTGACTATCTAGAAGATATCTATAAGCTTTCATATGCTTGACAGCAAGAGCTTAGTGAGTATCAGGCGGTCTATTGTAGGTCACTTAGGATCCCAGTCACATTTTAACATATATTCTTTGAAATGTAAGAGATGGTATTAAGATGGCCCAAATCGAGGTCTAGGAATGGATGAAACAGTAACGCCCTGCCACGGCCTTTCAAAACATAAAAATGTCGGACCTGCATTTCATCTGAGTCCCGTCCTCAACGCGTCCTCTGCTTACATGTCTTCTGCGTGTCTTGCACTCACAAAGCGACGACTTCTCACACACTAGCTCGCGGGAATAAGTGTCATGACTAGAAAAAAGACCGGGTTGCACTCCGGGAGTGCCGGCAGAAGTGAAAACTTGAATATTAACGTTGTGCATTTTTGATATTTGATGATGATGAACTGACATCATCAACTATCGATAATCGTTTGTAAAGTGAACGTGAATCGAATCATTGAATCGATTCAAATAATAACGGTAACAACCGATATGTCTCGCAATTAGTAAGACGTCAAACCGTCCCCCCCTGCCCCGACCCCCCAATCTCACCTTACGCATTTTACGGTCACGAGTTTAACAATTTTTCCCCATCCCAAAAATTGCACAGCGCCGCTAAAGAAGTTTTCACTTCTAAAACTTCGGAAAACTTAATTAACGTTTGAAAAGTTAACGATAAAGTGCCTTTTTTTTCCGTAGTGCCTTTCTCTTAGCCAGACATTTATGCTGATGCATGCAGCTATGATTGGGCGAGTTCTTTCAAATTGACGTCAAGTTTGAAAGGTCTTTGTAGTCAATTTAAATTGGTAAACATTTTTATAATCTTAAAGTAGACTTGAGACTAGGAAGATTTAAAAACTGAGTTTTGATTACATAATATACATACGAAGTGTGTGAAACTGAATTAGAGAGTGATATGTATTTGATCAGCTCTCTATAAAAAATATCTCAAGAGAACCATTCGGAGGGTTGTAGAGGACTGTTAATATGGGTTTAAACTAGCAAGTTATGGACATGACCCAACTGTTATTTGTAGATTTAGGTACAGTTCACTAACTTTATGATGGTAGGGTACCATTGCCATGGTAACGGGGCCCGTAACAGGGATGAATATTAAAGGATAAAGGATTCAATTCGTCCATAATTACTCATTCCGTGGTAAAATGAAATTTTGTACAGAATACAATTTTAAGGGTATTTTCATAAATGGAATACATTAAATTGTAGGCGAAAGAGCTCCTCGTAACCAAAATTATCACAATAACAACTTGTTTACCCATTCATAAAACGGTAGGATAATCACATTACATTGTTTTAATATGCTTTAAATTAAAAGGACGACTTAAAAACATGTTCAAGACATTTTCAATCTTGCAACGAAGTTGATAGAGGTACTAGAGTGGAAATAACAACAGAGGTAACTGATGTGTTAAACTTACATTTATATGCGTAATTGTGTATACCGGAACTTATCTTTTTGATAGTCTGGATAGGGGACCAGTGATGACTTACCTGCAAAGAAAGTAAAAAATCGTACACGATTTTACACATAAGCGTCATTTTTTACACAGTCACCAAAAATAAAATACACACGTATTAGACACTCTAGACTTAGACACACTAAAAAGTTTCTGTCAAAAATTTCATTTTTGGTACAAGCCTTTATTGCCGACTGAACGATTCTAACGAGCCCAAACTCGATGGGGTTATGTGGTTTTATTACGGAGTTCCTATGGCCACCTTCCAGCTCCATCATCAGATCAGCTCCACATCATCATAATATTGCATTGTCACGCGATTTGCATATTCGTGCTTAATTTCAACTCAATCGGAAACCGGGAAGTGGATCAAATTTTGATTACAGACAGACAGACAGACAACGGGACAGGTGAAAGTAAATAAAAGCTTGTAAAAACGTAGAAAGCATTCGAAGCTCAGGAAAAAAAATATACACGTTTATAATATTAACAAATGCCTTTGGTGGAGTATATCCAAGAATTAGAAACAACTTCATACTCATCAAACAAACCGGGACCCTTAACCGAAACTTCTGCGTAGGTTTTCGATCGCCGAAAGGTTACTGATTAATGATAAATACGAAATTAACGCCCCAAGTCGAACCAAATGAAAACGATGGGAGAGTGGGCTGATATCCTGCGTAATGAAATGAAAGTATGATTTACCTTTTGTATACGTAGTTTTAATATTAAAACGGACAAGTATTCACGCTACAATTCAGTTTATATGACAGCGACAAAACACAAGATTGACATTGAATCCGAAAGAATGTAGAAAAACAGGATTCAAATTTGACATAACATTTTTCACTACACAAAGTTGGCCAAGAGTTCGCAACATCCTAGCACGGTCGCTAAAGCGGTACCTCAACTAGTCAACTGCCTTCGCTTAAGACCTTTCTACATTAACCAGTTCTATGAGGCGGACGGGCGGCACGCGGACTGATGTACGCTGTACTCTTTACACGGTGCGAGTGAGACAGGAGACGCTCAGTCGCGCGCGAAGCGACTTGTCAGCAAGTTGTACTAGACATGCCCGTTTTAAAATTTTCAACACAGGTTCCGCAGTAAATCTTGCGTTAAATCAGGGGGCTTTTTCTTTTCAATTCTCCGTGGAAGACAAATGAGGGTTCGACTCAGCGTGCTGATGCCGGGAATTATGAGGTGACGATAATGATTTAGAGAGGTACAATCTGTCTAAGTTGTAACAGAAGGTAAAATATCACTAAAGCCAGGTTTAGACGTAGCCAGTGCTGGCTTGTTATTTTATAATAGAGCGCCGGCTTAAGAGCCGCACTTGAGCCACTAGTGACCTTTAAGCCAGGTTTAGACGAAGCCAGTGCTGGCTGACTGGCTTGAAAAATAGTGCTTTACATATAATAACAAGCCAGAACTGGCTTCGTCTAAACCGGCTTTATAGATTGTGGATAGCATCGGCGCACACCGAGCCTTGAGTGGGACGCGTCCGAGCCACAAGCTGTGGAAGTGGCTCGTGCTCGCTACTTGTGGCCGGGTTCGCTGGCGGCGCCAGCCGATTAGATTTTTAGATTAGATTAAGGGCCGATTCACACTGATTAGTGATTAGTGCGAGTTCATATATTTGCTGCGATTGCGAGAAAGTTTAAATTCGATTAATCTAAGCATGTTATAGCATCTGACACCACCTTAGATTCAATGTACTGTGTTATATTGTGATCTGGCCGTCCGTCCGCCTTTCAGAAATATTATGGCTTTTCTAAAACCATTTTTCAATTTAATGATTCGTTTGCGAGATATTGGGCTTTCAAGCCCTAAGTTTTGTTGGAGTCATGTCGCCCCCGCCGGCTAAAAGACTACTACTGGGGATGTGAAAAAAATCGTGGCTGTAGTACATATAATTAATTTAAAAGGAAAACTCACGGCTAAGCAGGCATAACTAGTTACCGAGTACCTAATAGTCGACCAACTTAAAATGTACTTAGATCAACTATCGTACAAATTCGGCTGACGCAGCTGCACCATTTAGTTGGAGCGCGCGTATCGATGTAACTATTTAAGACAGACAGGCAACTACGGAACCCTACACTGCGCGTAACCGATTTTTTTGTTAATTCCTTGTAACAGTTTTGGGTTTTAGTTTTGAAAGTAAGAAAGAAAAACATTTATTTGTGACACACACAAAACGTAAAAGATTAAATAAAAATATAAACAAAACACGTCACGAAATGGTCCCAGCTTTCGGGCGCGATCTTCGTGTCATGAACTGGCGGGAAATGGCGCAAGATCGGGACGAGTGGCGGCAACACGTGTCGGAGGCTAAGACTCCGGCCGAAGGACTTGGGTCGATGCGCCATTGTAGTTTTTTACATTGTGTCTCTCATCCCGTTGTGCTTGTGTTACATATTTAACCATTTTATTATATTATTTATTTATTTATTATGTGTATACGTTTGTATCGGCAGTATGTTGTGTTGCGTTATGTCGGTCACGTAGGGTGCTGTCTGAAAATCAGCGCTGTAGGTGTCTGTCTGAGACCTCGGGAGAATGCTGAGACAGCGACCGATTCACTGCCGCGAAGACACACACATTTTGTGTCAATTGTATTGTATTTCTACTCCCTTTGTCTCTGTGTGTCTTATTATGTGTAGTGAATAAATTTCTTCTTTCTTTCTATCTTTCTTTAAACGTAAGTTTTGGTGGCCCGTTCTTGGGGCAAGCTGAAAATCAGCGCTGTAACCCCGCAGAAGAGGTGTCGTAGGACTCGGCCACAGCCTACAGCGGCGGCGGCGGCGGCAGTGGTGCACCATACGTGGGAGCGAGAGGACGTGCTCTGATCTTTCGTTTCCACCGCCCCTCGAAGTAGTGACCGCGTCGTTAGAGCATTTAGCTGAGCATGTCCTCAAGTACTTATACTGTCTCCACCTGTCTTGTATTTCAATAAAGGTAATTTACCATAATACTTTTGATACAGAGTAGATGTCAGATTGACATTACACTCTAAAATGTCACAGCGTAGGCTGCTTTCAGCAAGTTATGTTTCGACTACCTGCCGTAGGCGTCCAATTTGCCTCGCTACGAAATGCCTCGACTCTGTCCATGGGTGGACAATTCGAATAATTGTAATTGTAATAAATATGCCAATTAACCTTTTGGTTCGAACACCGGCTCTTACCATTGGCTGTATGCCTCGCACTTTCCTTCAACACTGCGGAGCTAGTACAATCTGCACGTTTATCACAAGACGGCGCGCTAGCTGTGTCGCACTCGCGGCGAGATAGACTATACGTCTCTTTCTAATCGTAACACTTAGAAAGAGACGAATATTTTACGCTGAGTTTTTTATGCCGGTTCTATTCGAGCCAGAGATTTTCTTTCCTAACCGGCGGTAGTTTACCGACAATGCATGCATGTAATATGCCTAAATTGAAGAATAAATAACTGACTTTGAATACTCCATCTCGCCGCGACACATCTCGCATCTTGTGATAACCATGTTGATGCAGCTACGCGACGCGAGATGAGAAAAGCGACCCTCCTCTTTCTAATTTGCACAGTGCGGGTAAGGCAGAAGCCGCTGAGTTGCGCTATTCAGGTAACTTGTTGTTTTTGTTTTGTTTGACGACCGGTTAGCCCAGTGGGTAGTGACGCTGCCTACGAAGCTGAAGGTCCAAGTTTCAAATTACGGTTAGGGCAAATATTTGTTTCTAAGTCTTGGATATTTTGTATGTCTTTATGTGTTTACATATATTAATTATAGATGTCACGATTCGTAGTAACTATGCGTACAGTGAAGAATCAAAGTTATACTTTCGAAATAAACGTGTTCATGCGAGTTGCGAGTAGGTAGATGAGACTAGAATCAAACACTGCTTATATTTTCATAAACAATCATCCAGTAACAATTTTATTGTATCCATTGCGCAATTTATCAAACGCTGTAGCTGACCGGTATTAAATCAAACGCCAAATGACCCTTCTAATGGAGCCTGCACAGGATTGGGAAGGTTTATTTTATATACAATTCGACCGGCCAAGTACCATTGAAGACACAGTTAACTTACCATTTGTAACCTTATTGCAACGGATTTAAGTCTATAATGGTCAGTGCTGGTCACACAGCGTATTACTGTTTATCTTGAGTAAACTTTGGTCAAGTTTGAGTATAATGTTTGGCAGATTTTATGTTAAGTATTAAGCTGGGTATTCACGACCGGAGCAGAATAGAGTAGCGTCGCGTCAAAATCGGTCCAGAAATCAAGCTAAATGGAATAGAGCCGCGCCAAAATCAGTCCATGAATGTAAAAAATCGAATGTTTAAAGACAGTTGGCAGATATCTAAGCGGATGGAAAGCAAACCCGCCATCTGAATGAAATGGTCGTGAATGTCAAAACAGTTGGCACAATATTACGTCCATGTACACAGTATTATGTTATGACAAAAGGCGTCAGATAATGTTAAAGAAAACGACCAGGACCAAGTACTTAAGCGTAAGACCAAAATATTACATTAGCATTTATTTCAGCAGGCATTCATTTTACGACCGAGCCGAAGGCAAAGCCCAGCAATACATACATGCAATCTGAGCCTTTCTTTATTATTTTTCGTGGTGAGTACAAAATCTTGTTACTCTCCTGAGCCAAAAAATGGGATCCATACGCGTAGCGGACAATAACTTCCACTTCATGGGCAGGTGTGACTTAAAAAATCCTAACTTGAGTCCCAGTTCTTTGCAAAAATGGGCAAACCCAAGGTCTTATTAACCTCGTGTGACGTGAGTCAGTCCTGGCCTCGGCTGGCAACAAGCCATAAAACAGCGGTAAGTAACGGCTGACCCACGTAAGTGGATTCCGGGGAAGCCTTATGATTAATGCCTAGTGCACTGCACACTGAGGTTATGTCACGGCTCACAACCTGTCGCGACCCGTCTCACCAGTCCGAGTGTATTGAGAACTAGTTTTGTCCCGCGACTTTGTATGCGTATACTCGTTAATCGCCTTATAGGTGCTGATAGAATTGAGCGTTCACATGTAACAGAACACCGAGCATTTGCCGTTTTTAAAGTCGAACTGAACAACGAACAGAGCCAAGCGTAGGGCCAAATATCGCTACGAACATTTTCGCGATCGTTCGAGCGAACGCTCGTAAATGCTGTGCGGGAGGTGTATGCGGAGAGGGCAGCGACGACACAATAACAAAATTGCTTGTCTCGGCAAATTTACAGTCGTTTCGCTAAAATGCTCGCTAAAACGCTCCTGTTTATTTTGTGAGCTTCGACCTGCAAATGTAACATTCGCTAGAATGCTCATTACAAGTGAATGCTCAAATCTGTTTAGGGATTACTACTCCAAGCCTCCTGTAGAGAATCTAATAGCAAATATGTCATTAGGCTACCCACAGACCAGCAAAAACTATCGAAATGACTCCTCACACCTTGAAAGAATGGTTTCCAAATTAAAAACCATGTCCTTCCCAGAGACCCAAACTATCTCATCATCGTCGTCCTTGCCCTTTTTCCCATTTAGGGGTCGGCCTTCCTTGTCATTTTCCTCCAGAGATCCGTTTTCTTTCAAGCCTCTTTTGACTGTCGAATAGACACAGAACTAGATCTATATTAGTAATGTTGTAATAAGGTGATCGAGATCAGCAAGTCGATCACGTAAGGCCTCTCACAGACTGGTCTTGTCATAAGCTGTCAAATTTACTATTGTCCGCATTATACGCGCGTCAGTTAGATCTAAATGTCACTTCTTCTAAGGGAAATTGACAGTTAAGTTGTCCTAACCTTGCGTTCGAAACGTTACGTGGTCACCCGTCAGTTTTACACTGGCGCGTCTGAGGCGCGTTGTTTAAGGTTGTGAATACCACTCCGGTTGGTTAGGGCATTGACTTTGTTTTGCTTGAGCCTTGAGGTTACAAGACTAACCCCCTTATTCATGAAACTTAGGAGTCCTCTCTACAAACGTAGTTTGGTTCTTGTGGCCTATTGCCACCACAAATATTTATACGCGAGGGTAGCAGCTGTGTTGAGGCGAACCGACAGCACTCTGCAGTCGCCGCCCAGCTGTCGGTGAGCGAGGTCACGTCTGTGCGTCTGAAATTCTAACCCGGCTAACAGATAAAGACAAATTAATTATAAAGGCATTTTAGCTAGAACAGGTTTGACGAACGTTTATAAATATGGCTGTTATGCGAAGAATTCGCGAGATAGCCATCTGGCGTCTGGCTGCGCGGCCTGCGGTGACGGTCAATACCTTGACATTAGTTGTCAAAATTACTATTGCCCGCCACCGCAGACCGCGCATGTCTGTGAGAGACTTGGTGATTTCCTGGCAGTAATTTCATCCAATTTCGAAATGTGTCTCGATCCATGACTGGACAATCCATCCATGATTACAATGTACGAGTAATTTTCATGATACCTACTGTAAACTGATGAAAGTAATTGACCCGGATGCTCCGGATAAAGCAATTACATTGTAAAATAATATCGAAGAAATTATTTTCCGTGTGCGATATCAGAGTACAATCAATTTTTGAGGGTAGTTTAACCCATTCAGGGCCAAGAATCGCTACGCGCTACGCTCGTAGCCGATCCCGTGGTTTTCCTCGTATGTAGCGGAAAGCGACTACGGCGGTCTGACGCATATGTGTCGTCATTGGCCCTGAATGTGTTAAACAATAGGATTAAATTATTACATTCTCAACTGATACCACAGAAATTATTAAGTATACATTTTCCATGTTTTTCAAACTCAAAATGATCTTTATTCAAGTAGGCCTAGTAACAAGCACTTTCATTTGATAAGAGTTTAAGGTTCAAATGGTTTAAAGTATTGACATATCAATTTTAGATTTGGCAGTTAGAACTGCCAAATCTGAAACACACACACACACACAGAATGTGTGCAGCTGCGATATGTCAAATATCGCAGCTGGACAACCGGCTCTATAATTCTGATATACGTACGTGTATGTCTGAGACATACACACACAGCACATGCACGGCAAAAACCTCGCTGTCATTTCGCTAGAATGCTCGCTAAATCGCTCCTTTTTGTTTTGTGACATTTCAATCATCATCATCATCATATCAGCCGAAAGACGTCCACTGCTGGACATAGGCCTCCCCCAAAGAGTGCCATAATGACCGGTCCTGCGCCACCCGCATCCAGCGGACTCCCGCGACCTGGGTAGGCCCCCCACAAGGTGGACATTACAATGCTGTCTTTCAAAATAAGAATGTGTGGGGATATGTCAAATATCGCAGCTGGAAAACCGGCTCTATCATTCTGATTTACGTACGTGTATGTCTGAGATATACACACACCCCCAGTCAACATTAGTATTTTCAGCCTGTAATCGCCCACTGCTGAGCGTAATGCTCTCTTCGGGTACACTTATCCCGGTCCCGAGCTAGTCTCATTCAGAAATGACCCGCGGTCATTTTTACGTCGTCAACCCACCGAGCTGGTGGACGACCGCCGCTTCTTTGTCCTGTACACGGCCACCAATCGGTTAACGCTTTGGTCCCTATACTTGTAACTATTTGCCAAAACGGCATTTACGTCATTTAAACATCGAAGGGTGGTTATGACGTAGACTTGTTTGTATATTAATAGCTAGGCTATAAGAGCGGCTTTGATGCGGCCCGCTGGCTCGGAACGGCTCAGCGCGGCACAAAAACGGACGTTTTTATTATACTCGTACCACTATGATGTTTGCCGACGATTGGCGTTCCCAGGGCAAATTGAATACATACGATACAATACAAAGTCAGTTAAGTATTTATCTTAAAACAGATTTCTCCAGAGAAGCTACACGGTTGCCACCATAAGGAATGGAAAAGCTCCTATGCAGCTGAATTAAGAACATGAACATGACTAGAGTCTTCAACGATTGCTAAGCAAAATTTTACAACAGCGTGTCCACAACAAGCAAAATGGTTCACGTTATATTATTATGAGTATGCATTTTTTGTATACCACGTCGGTAACAAACAAGCTTACCGCGGCAGATCTGATGATAAACCGTAGCCTATGACATGTAAATTGGCTTTATGAATAAATTGAATATGAATATGAATATGGACGATTGCTAATTCAAGGGATTCACATGCGCGATACCGACCTTTTTGGAACCTGTGAACTACTCGCTTAACCCGTTACTGAAGTCCCTCAAGAAAACGATTAGGTTTAGGGTGGTTAGGATAGATTTAAACCAGGATTGATTGTGTGTTTGGTTGATTTTCTCTCAATACATAGCGATTGTACGTGATCATTTAGGTTCCAAAGTTGAGGCTGCATTTCCTGCCAACGGTGAACGAATGATGCGACAAGGTTTCATTCCCATACAAAGTACGATGAATCCGTCAGAAAACGAATATATAATAATGCCCAGTAATTTTATTGACAACTACTATGAAAAAAATTACTTTTGAAATATATTTTCTGTGTAATTATTTTAATGCAATTGTGATCCAAAAAGTTCCAATGAACCTCCCCTATAACCCCTTAACAGGAATACATTGAATTACCAATAACCCTATATTTAAATAATTTATTATAATTAAATAATACCCTTCATTTAAATAATTACCAAGAGACCAAATCCAACAAATATCCGGCATCAAAAGAGTCATAACTCAATTAGCTCCTGAGAAGTCGGTAAAAATATGAATAAAGTTTTAATCTTTATTTTGATTAATTGATATTTGCTCAATTTTCAATATAAACCATATAAAAAAGACAACGAAATTTATTTATTTAGACTTTATTGCACAAATATAAAAATAAAGGTACAATTGGCGGACTTAATGCCTTAAGGCATTCTCTACCAGCCAACCATTAGGCTACACAGAAACTTTAGTGGTGCAGGAAATGCTTAATTTAAATCTATATAATTACGTCCGGGTGGAAACTTTGTAGGATTCTTGAATAAAGAATCTTAGAATAACGTTTGAAAATGAAATAAACAATAAACACGCTATTATTTTATGTTTTTAAAAACCGTATTTTTCCTGGAGTAATAAGAACATCTCTTCTGATTGGTCTATACTCTAACCTAACCCTTCATTGCGAATTCGCAGCAAAATGTTACCACAGAGCGCTTCCATAAAAAGCAATATGGCCGGTGCTAATGTACGGTCAGCATCGGTCGCACAAAACTAAAACGTCATATGTCCAAACGATTATCGTTTAACATACGACCGTTTGGCTTAGAGCGGGTATTTGCGGTCCTGTGTAACTAAAATGTCGCAAGTCCATATAATTATAATACAGCATATGGTCTATCGGTTTAGAACGCGGTCGCTTTTGGAAGCAGACATTTACATTTTAAATGTATTTTGAACGCAGCAGCAATTTTGAATTTTAGAATATCTAAGCTAGGATTATAACATAGGGATTTTTAGACAGTTTTATTTATTTAATTAGGTTTCCCAGCGGGTTCAGTACTATAAAACTATTATGTCTTGCTAGAGTATTAAACCATTTACAGGCAAACACAACTTGCTTTACAATAAGCACCTGGGCGACAGA
This sequence comes from Epinotia bilunana, assembly GCA_947049275.1. Classification (NCBI taxonomy): domain Eukaryota; kingdom Metazoa; phylum Arthropoda; class Insecta; order Lepidoptera; family Tortricidae; genus Epinotia; species Epinotia bilunana. The sequence continues at coordinate 5,133,597 of OX346264.1, forward strand.
GCTCTGTTCGGGTGAAAATAGAGAAAATTAATTTACGAGAGCTAACTACATCGATTTCTCACCCGGTGAATCCCCAATTCAAATGTCATCGAAATCGTTAGTCGTTTCCGAGAACGTGGTTGCAAATATATACAGAGTGTTTTTTTTAAATGGGACAGTATGGGGAAATCCGAATCTAAAGGAGATAGAGGAAAAGTGTCCAAGGAGACATTAGGTGTTTTTTTATGTAAACAAATTTGGCTCGTTAAAATTTTTGGTCAAGCGTGAGTTGTTCTTAAAAAATTATAAAGTTGGTCAATTTTTTTTTTGACGCGGGTCGGCTCTGTTTCATGTAAGGATTATTTCATTGTATGGAAAGAAAAAATCTGAACAGCAGAAGTTGGTCAAATTTAATGAAAACTAATCTTCATTCTTCCGCTGGGCGGGGTGTCTATTTCTGGTCTGAGGGGCACAAGTGAACCCTAACCTAACCGACCTAAGGCAGAGTTCGCTTATGATACCTAATGCACGACCCAGTAACTGGCCGAACTCGCAACTTTGGACCGCTCTAGTTCTTAAACGGGCAAGTTAATCAAAAATTATATTCAATAAAAGATGCTTATTTGTATGTGTTATTTAAACGCATTATTTTTAGCTTCAGACCACATAATTACCGTATATCCTATACTATCCTACAAATATTATAAATGCGAAAGTGTGGATGTTTGGATGTTTAGATGTTTGGATGTGTGTTACTCAATCACGCTTTTTTAAACGGTTCAACCAATATGGATGAACTTTTGCACGAAGATAGTCTATAGCCTGGAATAATATATAGAATAGTTTTTATCCGGGGCCCAGGCAGAAGAAGTCGCGGGCGGAGCTAGCACTTATATATCTGCGACCTGAGAGATTATTTGTTTCACAACCCAAGGTAAAATGTAGGTATGTTACATAGTTTCGTTATTGTATACTTCATTAAATGAGAAAATATATTACTTAGTTTGAAATGAAAGACTAGAAATATACCCATGCCATATTTATTTTAGTATAAATATAATCGCTATTCAAATTATTTTATACAAAGATATAAGGGACCTGAAATTTGCAAATCAAATATTTGATTTACTTAGATATCTCATTATTTGAAGAGTCAGACTAAATTTGCTTATACCTACAGGTATTCGCAGTATTGTTTTTCTTCAAAAGCAATTTAATTGAATTTCAGTAATATTGGAAAGTAATTGAAAACCAGTTTTTACACGGCTTCATCGAATCTGCTGAAAGAGGCAGATTAATTATATAATCTTCAATGCAAAATTATTTGAATTTAGTGTACGTACTCTTAGAAGCCTCTGGTAATCCAGTAACTTTGTCGCCTGAAAGAACGGGGTAGGTACTTGGCGTCAAATCCGGTAGTTCTTATTTTTGCAGACTGCTTCAAACACAAGTCAAATTTGAATCCAAATTTGTGACCTCAAGCGCCGAACGGAACTTTGTCAAGAATCGAAAATACCGCGTAACTTTATTATAAGATTATAACCCTGGGCGTAGCACGGTTGCCATTTTATCACTTATCGTTGTGGATAAGGCATAATAATTTGTCACTCTCGCACTCACATACTTGTCAGACCGTGATGGGCGTCTTTACCACAACGATAAGTGATAAAATGGCAACCATGATACGCCCACAGACCCCGTATCATGGGCGGCCTTATCACGCGATAAGTGACAAAATAAGAGCGTCGTCTCGTAGTATCGAACGGTGTCAGCCAGTGAAGGACGCTCTTGTCACTTATCGCGTGATAAGGCCGACCATGATACGGGGTCAGGACGTGTTTAAAGTAGACTAAATTTGCTACAATATGAGACTAGAATTGTGTCTGTAGTCCCAATAGTTTCCGAGATAAAGCATTTAAAAGTTTAACATTTTTCGAACTTCGCAACACTAGCACTGGACCATGGGGGTCGATCTAAATAATGATCGCCAGAAACCTACTCGCCAATAATTTCAACCTGATGCAAGAATGGTCGAAGTTATGGGAATCGGAAATGGCGGGAAAGCTAGGCTCCAGGATAGTTCCAGGTGCCACAATAGGAGGGTCAGATCTCCCAAGACGACACTGGTGCAATATTAACCGGCTACGTACTGGCCACGGCCGTTGCGCTCAATATAAACATCGTTGCGGTTGGGTGGAGTCACCAGCTTGCCTCTGCGGCTGCGGTGGCGACATACAGACCATCCAGCACATCATCGAGCACTGCCCCTTAACGCGCTACGCCGATGGCCCCCCAGAAGGCCTGATCGCCCTTAGCGACGAAGCCATCAAGTGGCTGATTAGCCTTAATATGAACTTATAGTGATTATATTTATATGTTACTTTGTGTAAATTTGTCATCCTGTTTGCCATACGATAAAATAAATAAATAATGATAGCGTAAGTTTCAAAAACAGGTTTTTAACGAGCGTAAACATATCAACTGGAACTGTCCACTTTAAAATATAACAATTGATCTATACCTAAACCTAAAGGTGCTGATACACTTGAGCTATCAAATAAATATATATTTGGAAACAATCTTTCACTAGTCCCAAACTAAGCAATGCTTGTAAATACTATTGGTACCTACTAGACAACGATAGCCATATTTATATAGATAAATAAATACTTAAATACATAGAAAACATCCATGAATCAGGAACATACATATATTCGTAAACCTACCTATACAAATTTTGACCGGAAGTGAAGGATTTTCATCCTTTCGGTCAGTTTTTGGTGCGAAAATCTTCTGATTCTTGATCCGCACAAGTTTCTCGACCTGCTGCCGCGCATTTTATCGTGTTGTCATGATGCGAAGGTGTATTGGGAGTGAGCGTACGGACTATTTTGCTGCAAACATTTGCTTAGTTTGGGACTAGGTCGATTTGTGTAAGATTGTCCCCCATTATTTATTTATTTTATTTTCACGATCATTCTGGCGAACGCTCTAGTAAATGCTGTGCGCGGGGTGGGCGGAGAGGACGGCGACGGAAAAATAATAAAATTGCTCGGCTGGGCAAAAAGACCAAAGCTACTGTCGGTCGCTAAAAATCTCGCTGGAGCGCTCCTGTTTATTTTAAAATTAACATTCGTTGAAATGCCCATTAATAGTGCATGCTCAAGTGCACCTTAACCTGCGTTCGAAAAGTTACGTGACCACCCTGCAAATACACACTGCAAATACAAATATAGCGAAGAAACCTCTTCCACGAGACAGGTGAAATTCAATATTATGCCAATGGTAAGGAGACTTTGACAGGGAAACACTCTTCTCTATTTATGTGTAACCCAGTTTAATTGGATCGCCCCGCTGTCCACTAGCGTCCAGACCGCAGCCTTATTGCAAATGCGAAATAAGCAAATAACAGACCTATTATGCGATGCATTACTCTGCGATAGAAATATAGATTTCTTTGACATGATGCAGCCTTAGCCACTAATGCTTGCATGAGAATTAATATAAGGTAAACGACCCAATGCTCCCCTTAAGAGTCCGCAGTAAGCTCGGCCGAATTTCACCTTCCCATACAAACGGAGTTTCGTTCTCATTTTAAAACTCCGTGTTGGATTGTGACGAAACTGTGATGACATGAGGTATATCTATGTCTGTAATTATTTTATATGGATCCAGTTTTATACAAACGAAATACAGCAAAAACAAGTTTTGTATGAAAAACTTTAATTCGCTGTATTTTTTTACTATGGTATCGGAAGCTACATAAACTAATTACAGACCTGGATATACCTCATGTCATTGCACATGCAAAGTTTCGTCACAATCCAACACGTAGTTTTAAAATGAGAACGAAACTCCGTTTGTATGGGAAGGTGAAATTCGACCGAGCTTACTGCGGACTCTTAAGGCGACGAGCATTGGGGCAAAGTTTCGTTACAATCCAACACGTAGTTTTAAAATGAGAGCGTAACTATGTTTATATGGAAAATCGAGCCAACTGCGGGCTCTTAATACCTAATAATTGCCACATATTGTTCACATCTATCATTTTCTTATTTCTTATTATCTTTCAATAGAAAGTGTCATGTACTAGGCCAGTGTCGGGCGCTGCGACGTTTACCTTATTGGCATGAATTATTCCCCATTGGTATTCCGTTTGTGTCCCGGAAGTACCAATTTTATTTCAATGATTGATATTATTTAATGTGGCCAACTTTTTATAATCAAAATCAATCCATCAATTATTTCAAAATCAATCAATCAATTATTTATTCTGCAAATAGGCCACAAGGGCACTTTTACATGTCAAACGGTAATTTATAATAAAATAATATTAAACACACAATAATACTAAAAACTTCCGAGAGACACAGGTAAGGGCTCTTCGAGGAGAGTACATGTTTTTATAGGGTCGGCAACGCGCATGAGAGTGCCCAGGGCTGTTATTCGCTACGCGCTAAAGCGACTCACCCCGCCGGTCACCCGTCAGAAAACTAGACCTCTACCTAAGCTTGCTTACTACGCATCGCGGTGTCAAGATATATTTGTGGGTGAACGTTGAGGTGAGCTTAAAACAAGTTACAGAATAGGGGGGCTGGGCTGTTCGGAACGCGAAAGCGCCTCATTTCACCCGTCACGCCTAATGAAACTTGACCTCTGATTACGCTTAGTAATCGAATTGCCAGATATATTTGTGGGTGAACGGTGACGTGAGGGTAAAACAATTTACAGAATGCAGGCGCTGGAGTTGTAGGGGTCCATGGTTACCCTGTTACGGTAAATGCCGTGCGTTTGTTTGCCACCGACGTTGTAAATAGAAAACAAAAACCCCTCGAAATCTACTTGATTTGTGAAGCGTACGTCTTTGATGGACCCGCAGATTTTGTTTATGTAAATAGGTGTTCTCTGATTTTCTCAATCGTTCGCCAATGCCTCCAGAATGGTATATTTATGTCCGTCGATTTCAATTCTAATCACATTATAATCTGTTCCGCACTCGCTTCAACACATACCGAGCTAACGTACCATGCAGAACGAACACATGAAACATATGCAGGCAGTGAATTGAAATTTGACTATATGATAGTTTATCTGATTTAACCTATACATGTTTACTTAAATATGTCTCTATAGAAAAAAAACCAAAGCTGGTTCTTTATTATCTTTATACAGTAGCCTACTCAAAGAATACATAATTTTACAACACAATCAAGCTTATATACAAGTATCTTACCTCATCTAAAATCTCATTTAATGAATGAATGAATAAGACTTCACTAAGTTTCGCATTTCTCGAAATTTATCCAAAACGCCATACCGGAAGAGTGTTGTATGCAACACTCGCATCCCCTTTTCTCGTGCGTGGAAGGAATAACCGTGTCTCTCATTAAGGGGTGTGGTGTTCGCAAATCGATTCGAATCAAAGCATCGCCTTAAAATACGAAACGGATGTTAATAGATGTGAATCAAATTGCGGCCCAATTTCTAAAGAAAATCGCCTTTTTTCCTGTGACGCTCTCTTCAGACGTCTTTTTAACATAGCTCGCAATATTAAATGGATTACATTTACGCTGTCGGAACTGAAAGAATTCGTTTAAGATTTAGGGTGTCTAAAGCTGATAACCGAAAATGAGTTTCAACTGACTTAGAAAAGACTTCGGCAGATTCGGTGGCCATTTTTAAACACGGCTTTTCGTATAGACAACGAATCTACCTCTTTTTTATATTACATCGTAGCTTGTAGCTTTATGAAATCCTGCAAGGTGATGCGTAAGTTTTCAAACGAACGTATCAACTCTCTCTTGTCAGCTTTAAAAAGTGATTATTGATATTGGGCTACAGTGCGTTCGATAATTTACTCACACAGCTCTTAAGCTGTGAGCTTTAGAAGTCACGAGCCTACGTTTTTTTTATTTGTTTTTTAAATCACGAAAAACTTAATCGACTTAAAATTAGGTATACGAGGGGTGATCCAAAAGTTTTGATAATCAGCATGATTTGGTTTCGTGATGATAATTTGTGATTGTCATTCCTACTGTACAGTCAGCATCAAAAGTAACTGCGCAATCGAAGGCGTCAAAAGCTCTTATTCCCTTTTAATAAAGACTTTTGACGTCTTCGTTTGTGCAGTTACTTTTGATGCTGACTGTACCACTATTCAATAATAACCTAAAAACTTAAAAATAAGATTTCATTCATTTTTTTTTCTTTAATAGCTAAATAAATATGATGGTATAGAATATATTCTGACGTCTGTAAAATGAGAGGATATTTTGTTACATGTTAGGGGCGGTGTTGGCAAAATTCTGATGCGGTAATAGAAAAAGTTTATAATAAAATTAGAAGTTTATTCATTTGGATGCCACGAAATTAATAAATCAAACTCATGTCATCATTATTTTAAAGCACGGCTCACGTAACAAAGTTCAAGGTAGGTTTTTCTGGCCATCAATACATATTTTTTAATTTATTTAAATAGGGTGCACGTAGGTGACAAAAGTATGAATATAAATACGAAGGGAAAGTGATACATCATAATTCTATAGCAATTAAGCGAGGCCGTCTCAGAAAAAAACCAAAGAGATAAAAAAACAATTCTATGAGTTTTTTATTGGCTGAGCTTGCCGATTACCAGGGTTGTTTTTCAGGCTTGTGAATTCTATAAATCTAGTTACCTACCTTGTAATCTAGACCAACGCCTTTACTATTACTTCTTATTCTTAGATATGAAAAACTCCTCAATAAAATCGGTCCAATTGCGTCGATGTAAAAACTAAGCTTCATTTCGTCTATCCAAAGTTCTTTTTTTATATGTAGCAAAATTAAAACATTTTTAATATATTATATAGGTAAGTAAATTAATAAAGAGTGTATTTAATAATTAAAAATGATATGATACGGAGAACTTCTGTTTTCAATATCAAAACTTTTGGATCACCCCTCGTATATAGCCATTGAAACAGCTCACACAATTACACTTCAATCAGTTGAGAAATGTGCCCCGTAGAGAACAGCCGGAAAGACGTCGGACATAAGTAAGATTTTTTCCCAAATTGAAACGCGGAGAACTTCGTCGCCTCCCTCGCTCGTTCTTAACCCTGCTGGTTGAATATAGTGAACCGGGGTTACTTTAGGAAAAATGGGGCTACTTTGATAATTTAAAATTTAGTATAAAAGCAGAACTATTTGAAACTAAGAAGATTTAATCGAGTAAACAGCAAGATATAATACTATTCACTGCCACTGTTTAAGTTGACCCACAAGTAAAAAAAAATATTTCGGAGAAAAACCTATTTGATCAATGTCGCCCTCCGGATCAAAGTAACCCATTCCAAGGTACCTACTAACCAAAACATTATTTTATTATTGCCATATTCGTAATCGTTTACAATTCTCCGAACCCAAACAATAGCTATCCGGTGCACGCGACACTAAACTCAAAATACACCAATTCTCAATTGATACCAATATTTAAAAATACTAATCTCGTAACGAACGAAACCCAAATGAACTTATTACCAATATGAACCGTTCTTCATTTGCACTTTTCTCAATATGGCCTAATCACAAATGGATTGAAGCTCATAAAAGCCGAGCACCCACGCGGTCATCTTAACAAATGCCGCGCATTGCCGCCAGAAAATGCTATTAATTAAGATAACCAATAGACTTACGTCATTCCAGACTTGTATGGTTCCAGATGTGGCACACAATTGGTTCATTAATTAGTTCTGAATTTTATACGAGATACAAATTGGATTTCTGAGAATTCATACTGAGGTCGCAGGAATGTTATTTCACGTGTGTTACGAGGGAGAACATGCTAGTTTTAGGCAATTCAGTTAGTAGGATATATAATTTATAGGCACAAGGTAAAGTTGGTTTATTTTATGCCACTTAACTGTAATAACTCATTTATTCACACCATCATTTATTAACACGGTTACAAGGAGTAACTATGTCGGTCTGATCCTATTCCTACTAATATTATAAATGCGAAAGTTTGGATGTTTGTTACTAAATCACGCAAAAACGGCTGAACGGATTAAGATGAATTACGCTTTTTATGCTCTAGTGCCTAAAGTAAAATCTTCGTCGAAGACCAAGGCAATTGGTCCAACAGCCACACGAGCAACTTTAACTTCATAGAATAATAGACTTTTTATTTTTATTTTATTATGTTTCGTTAGTATTCTAAGACTAAGGCAAGGATACACACAGCCAAAGTACTTACACAATAAAACTTCATAAAATAAACTTATAGTTTTTTTTCGTTTATTTTTTAAGTTTTAAATTTGCTTTTTGTATTAGTAAATCAATACATTTAAACCATAACAATAAGTTATCATAGATATAAAAAACAAAATATTTTTGTAACGACCCAAGTTAGTCACCTACTGAAAAAAAAAAGATTTTCATTTTATTTCCTTGCAATCGAAGTGAAAAGTAGAGTGTACAATTCTTTGTTTTATGCACGTGTTGTACAATCTACTATTTTATCCGAGCAAATGTCCAACAAAAGGAAGTCAACGCGGACGAATTCGCGGGTAATAGTTAGTAATAATTTAATATTTCTGATATCAAATTAAGTACATGTCAGTTTCTTACGCTTAAATAACCGAAAATTGTTTATGTCGCTTTGAACAGTCATTGTACTAAAATAACGCCTCAATCCAAAAAAAACGTTACATACGAAAAGTACACATTTATAGAAAGAAAGACTAAGTTTATTTCGCAAAAATACAGAATATAACACATATCATATATTATGTCGCCCTAGAATGAATATTACACCATTGTCGCCCTAGATCGTGATATAATTGCGCGGTGCTATAATCTATTCACCGCTTGCATCGGCATTGTGGGTCCCGGCCACTATTGGGACATGAATGCATACTTGAGAGTATTCGAGTTGGCCGAATAGCATCAAAGCAGCAACTCTACCGTCCAAGGTACAAGATTTAAATTCCAATGACAGTATAATAAGGAGTCGGCCACATAAGCTCAACCATAAGAGAAGAATATTTTATGCTCACCGCTCACCGAACAACCGGCAATCGGAAATGTATTCAAGTTGAACCAGAAAATGGTTGTATGAAACGGAAAATAAATAGAACAAAGCCGATTGATAATCTAATACGAGAGTGTATATCTGGACTTCGATTCGGTTTATCTCTTTTATATCCAAATCGCATTTCAAAAAGTTCCATACGTCTTCGAAAACCAGTGAAAAAGCAAAAAACAACCGTGCGGTACACGGTTGATACTGAGGATTTATTTAGCCTCGATAGGAAATAGTAGTTCTTATGTTTGAATTTAGTTATAAGCCTGTATTACGAGGGTGGCGTAGCATTAATGGTTATCCCACTGGGAAATAAGTAAAAAACGTAGTGTTAAATGTACACAGGAAAAGTAACCGTTTATGTCGCCCTAGATCGTAATATAATTGTGCGGTGCGATAATCTATTCACCGCTCGCATCGGCGCTGTGGCTGGGATTGCGGCATGAATGTAAAGACGAATATTGTACGCTGAACGACCAAGCGGGAATCGGAGCTGAGATTCTGATCAAATTCAAATTCAAACATACTTTGTGACAAAAACACAGATAATACAAGTTTCTGACAAAAAATTCTTTTTTACTACATGCTTCTATTGCCGACTGTACTTTTCTGCATACCATCACAAACTAATCATTGAGACGATTCTAACGAGCCCTAACTCAACGGGGTTACGTCGGTTAAGTACTGAATTCCCATGGCCTCCTTCTGTCTCCATCATCAGATCAGCTCGATGGTATCAAAATATTGAATTGTCATCCAAACTATACTTACATCCAAAATTTCAGCTCAATCGGTCTCCGGGAAGTGGGTCAAATTTAATTGCAAGATTTGATTACAGACAGACAGACAACGGGACAGGTGAAACTAAATAAAAGCATGTAAAAAAGGTACAATTGGCGGACTCAATGCCTTAAGGCATTCTCTACCAGTCAACCGTTGGGCTAAACAGAAACTTTACTAGTGCAGGATGTTAATTACTGCGACTCGAATGGAAACACAAACCAATTCATGACATTAATATACATACATATAATTTATTTATTTTAAAAGGTGTTAAGCCGCTTTTTTGGCTTAACCTGAAACGGAGAACTCCGTTGGCTGCGCTCGCTCGTTCGATTAATGTTTTTGACTGTTTAGTCAGGTCAATGAACTGACAACTTGTATGGAAAAATGACAATTTTGGAAATAATGTATAATAGCTTATTTTTTATGTGTAACTGATAAATTATCAATTAAATAGTTAACCAGCGACAAAATCCGACAAAATTTCAGACATCATAAAAATGATAAATTAACAACTAGCTTCTGAAAAGTCAGAATTTTTTTTATTGATATTTTTGTCATTATTTTGGTTCATATACATTTGCTGTATAATATTCAAGATAAATCGTACAAAAAAAGACAATGCATGCTTCATTTAAATCTAAATAATTACTTCCGGGTGGAAAGTTTGTCGGATCCTTGAATAAATCATCTTAGAATAACATTTTAAAATGAAATCAATAAAAAAAACGCTATTATAAATTAATGTTTTTCAAAACTGTATTTTGCCTGGAGTAGTTCAGTTCATTAACACACAGCCCCGTAGTATCAACATATGTGTGAGCAAAACAATATAAGAACCCTTTCGTGACGGAATCCGTATAAGAGCTCTTAAGAGCATTATCCTAGTCATTACGCAACTAGCCATAGCGGTCCCTAATTGTCTGCTTTATACAGGGGTTTACAGTTTACTTTATGAACAAGTTTAGTAATTACGTAACTTAAAATGTGTTCTACAGTGTCGATGAGTTTTATGTGCATAATTTACTTTACAAAGTTTTAACGGATTCCAAATTAGTATCCAAATCGCTTTAAGTGTGTCTTTAAAATTTGAAGAGTTCCATCGACTTCTCCAGGTTCCCATCATCAGATCCTGACCTGATGACCGTGGGACCACCTGGGAAGAATAAACTAACAAAAAAAACAATTTGTAGCGTCTTTGAGTAATCAAGGAACATAAAAGAGACCTCCTTTTTGAAGTAAGTCAAAAATAAAACATGTTCGAAAATTAAGTCAAACCTTGCCATGTGCCACCCCTATTGGCCCTTGATTACGAGTTTATTCTGAAAAACCTCTTAAGTACAGCTTAGTGACAAGTTGGTAATCCGGGAGCCGGATAAGAGGGTTAAAAAAAATCGTAAGGTTGATCCCAAGGGTTCGAAATTAACAAGTAACGACTAACTATGCTTTTTGATAATTAGACCCCTTATTTAGTAGGATAGGGGAGTCACTTGATCTACTAACTTTAGCCCTAATATTTCACTAGACCTAATGCACTTCGAAACAGTGTAGTGATTTTCTTTAAATATCATTAGGTTAGGTTTATTTTGCAATAATCCTGTAAAGTTTACTGTTTAAGAAAAAATGCATTAAAAAGGTCTAATGATAGTAATGATACATTAAGTCAAATAAAGCATCTAGGGGTAAAGTAGTGTCTAACAAGAGGCGGAATGCGATTACACTTTTGGTAAGACTGTATTAAAATTAAGGAATAATTAGAATAGTGATTCAAAATACACAATTGCATACACCGACTTTAAAATTCTTGAGTAGTTTTAATTTAACGAGCGAGTGAAGCGAACGATGCATTTTTCATCCAATACTCGTGAAATTTAGTGTTCGACAATTATACAGATTTTTTTAGTGGATTCAACTTTTTGGAAATCTTTCAAAAACCTTTTTTTAAGGACAAACTCATAAGGTCTACAGCTCACAGAGCCACTAGTTTTATTAGGAACTAGAATAATGAAATCAAATTTTAGACGTCAAAAACGCGTCCCAAATCAGGCCCGGGGAGGCGATTTTTGACCACTCGAAAATTTAATACGAGTCAATGAGATTGTAGCGCCAAAATTGTAGGCACTTATTTTCCACCGATTAGAATTGAATACGTGTTAAATTTTCTATCGCTATTTCAAAACGGCATTTCATAGTTTTTGACAGTTTTCTATTGAGGAACTCGACTCGCTCGAAAGACAAAAATCGCTCCCCTGGCATTACATCTCGCATCCCATTCTCTCACAGGTGACTGAAACATATGAAATAGCACTACATATGTATACCAAATTACCTTGCCCGTCCCTTCTTTCCATACGGTAATAGAAAGAGACAGGATAACGCATAGGATTCACATCCCAGACACGTTTCGGCTTGGGGTAGTTTTATGGCTACAGACTAGAGGCATTTCACTTCGCAATAAAGTTCTGGTGTAGCAAAAATTACGCAAACCGCACAAAAACACCGTTGAAATTACGACTTATGTTATAGAAAATAAGGTTCTGGTTTCAATGGTTGCTTTAAGTAGTTTCTCAATATCCGCATATAGGTATGTTGGACTCAGGTTTAATGTTGCAACAGATAAAGGCTCATATTTAGAAAGAAAACAAGAAAATAAGCAACAGTTCAAAAAACTACGGAAAAGTAAGCAATAATATTAATGATTTATTTATGATTCATTATTCAATAGTCAAGTTAGGACAGGTTAAGTCAAATCAGTTTGGACGTTAATAGATTGCAGTTGGCTCGTATTAAAAAAAAACTTTTTATTAAGTAATTAATTTACAAAATTATTTAACAAAATTGCTTTCTTATATCACTAACGGTCGAAAACTATGGCTTGTTAAAATATACGCCCGCATGAAATTTACAGGCTCTACAATAGATCTTATACTTATTGTTTCAAATTATAAATCAATCTGTTTAAAATCTCGTTACTGCCGAATACCTACTGGCAGTAAATAAAACAAATTTATCGGTTAGAATCTTAATGGCGTTAAGGGGAGAACCAATTTCGGCCGAAACGATTAACGCTTATTTACCGGTGTAATTTCTCCATTCGAGGTAGGGTTGGCACAACACGCCTACGACTATAATTAGTTTCTTTTTACAGCCGATATTTGACAGCCGTCATCCCCGTACAATAATCGTCAATGATGACATATGATGACATAAATTGGACTGGGATGGCAGTTGTTAAATATTGGATGTAAGGGCATTTTCACTATAAATAATATTAATTTGACACGTCGATAATGGCGAATTACTCCTGACAGGCTGGGAAATTGCCCACTTACAAAAAATTACAGCCATAACAACAAGATGGTGTAATCGAATTTAAACTTTCGTGAGATATGTCTAAAATACCACTAGTTAATAAATCCACGGTTAAACTCACGTATTTGTCACGAAAGGCGAGTGAGGCGAGCGGCAGATGAGTTCAGAGTGCGTATCGTCTATCGGAGGAGGTCTGGCAGTGCTTCAAGCGACATCGTCGCGAAAATAAGCATCCTGAAGAAGAACTCCCGGTGAGTTCGAAACATGTCGCATGTCGTGACATTGAATACGTTAGTTAAACCGTGGATTTATTTAGTATTCAGAGGGTGTTGTGTTTCTGGTGATAAGGTCACCAGAGCTAACAAGGACGCTCCGAGTTGATAGTTAGTGGCCTGCATTTATCTCTTGCTGTCGACACAGCGAATTCTCAAATCAAGAAAGGGCCGGCAACGTGCTCGTGACTGTTCTAAAGTAGCAAGTTTTCATAATCAACGGTGTGTATTTTTCAAGTTAAATAAAAATTCTAATACCCACAGCAATCTTGCGGTGAAAGGGTCGGCCACGAGTATGTCTCTTTTGGAGTTGCAGGTTTTATTAGGCAAATTGTATATCAAAGGCATACTCGTACTAAATAACAAAGTACAATTCATTGCAAATAAATTAATTTAGATAAAATTGCATCGCTTTTATACACTTATTTAAATACACCTCTCATGTGCCACCAAAACGGCTTATCTGAAACGGAGTCAAGTCTAGTACTAATCTGTACTACTTCAGGTTAAGCAATACAAGGCTGACGTGACTTACCTACGCCGCATTCAATATAGGTACGTTAATTTATAATTAACTTTACACTGCACTTGCTCTGAAAGTGCGCCATTATATGGGCTCGGCCACATGTCCACGGCACGGCGTCGTCGCCGTAAAATGGCGCGCCGCACGCCGTAAAAACCCAGGTTGCGCCGTAGAAATCCACGCGCCGTGGATATTTGCGGTGCCGCGTCGTGAGTTTCTACGGCTCCGCGTTGCATCGTCTTTTTCTAAGGTCGTCCTAGTACAAATTAAGCGGCGCCACAACGTGCGTTTCTACGGCGCACGCCACGGCGTGAATTTACACGACGCCATGGAGCGGATTTCTAGGGCGCCGCACCGTGAGAATCTACGGCACGCGATTTACGGGCCAATATTCCCACACACGTGCGGGAGTGAGAATCCATGTCAATAAAAAAATCACCTTTGATGTATATTTTTTTATTCCCTCACATGATGCATTTTAAAATGTGGTATGATACACGTGCGGCGGCACGGCGGCCATGCGATTCCCAACTCGTGTATCTTGTTGGGAATTACCTACTTTCCGCACGCACACACATCATAAATAACTATTGCGATTCAGTGACAACCCTGCAGCTAGAATGACTGATTAAATTAACATAAAATAATTTACAGGTGGAGTTATGAAGGAAGTCAGGCTCTTAATAAAAGTTTGAGATTTATGTACAACTGAGCTTTCCTATTGTTCTGTGCTCTGTGTATGAAGCTAGAGACATCGCCAGTATAGTTGTCAATGATTTTTACCTGCACCGTAGGTAATAAAATATTATTAACTGAGCGATTATTGGAATGCAATATAACAGCCTGCTCTTGATTAGAATCCTCATGCAAAAGTGAGTTGTGAGACTGCTTGCAGGTTTTACATTTAAATGCATATCTACACTTGTCAGTGTGGTCACGAAGGCACCATGTACACAATTTGTTAGAATTAACAAAATTTATTCTTTGCTTTACAGAAATAGTTTTAAATTTTGGGCACATGAATATAGCATGGTCCATATTGTCACAATATAAGCAACCTTTTTTAATGGTTACATTTGTCACTTTTGAATAATTAAACTTTGCCTTACCTTCATAGGAAGGGGCAGAGGGGCCCTTCAATGGGGGGCTGTCCTCTAGCGCCATAGCACGCTTTTCCAAATAAGATAAGAAACCTTCAATTGTAGGCATACCTTCAACATCCACTTTATCGAGGTGGTAAGCCCGATTCGTATAGGAATCCAATTTGCGGCTTAAAATTGCAATTATCAACATATCCCAACTATCGGTGGGCTGTTCTAAATTCTTAAGGGCATGCAACTGCTGCCTAACATCTGACACAAATGAACGAATTGCAGCAGCAGTGCCACGTTGTATCGGAGGCATGTCCAGCAACATGTTTATGTGGTTTGTGACAAGACGCGGTTTGTTGTCAAATCTTTGTTTTAACAGCTTTATTGCTTCTGGATATGACTCATTTACAATGGGCAAATTTATGATTACTGATAAAGCATCATCTTTTAAGTATTTTCGAAGATAAAATAACTTCTGAACATTTGACAAGGTTTTGTTTTGATCAATAATTGCAGTAAATAAATCCATAAAGGGTTTATATTGGGTAAAATCTTTCCCATCGAAAAAATTTATGTCTATGCTTGGTAACTTTGAATTTGAAATATTGACACTAGCAGAAGACTCTTCCGATTTAATTGCACTTAGTGCCACATTTAGCTCCGACATTACAAAGTAATATTTTTCTTCAACTTCCGAAACACACTCGGAATCCGATTCGTCCAGCGATAAAATGTCTAGCGTTAAGTCCTCATACTGTTTTAAAGTACTCACAAGTTTGTCCTTGCGCGCTTGGAGCATCTCCTTCCCCGCAGAGGCGAAAGAGACCGGATCAGTGACGAAGGCCTCGATACGCGTGATAACAGCTTTTAACTGTCCACGCTTTTTACGCATTTTCTTTAATTCTGCTTCCATTTTTAAGGTTGTTTACTACTTACGTTACGAAAAGAAACCGCACTGATACCGCACTTAACACTTTCACGGACTATTTGATTTACTATTAACTGTTTAAAAGTTCGTCGAAACGTTATTTGTTCAAATTAATGCCGAAAACCGCAAGAAACACGACACGATGAAATGTTTGTAAATAAATAAATCCAAATGACAGCTGACGTATAGATGACAGCTATGACGTTGACGTATAGTTGACGCTGACGCGTGAGCTTCGTGTAGACGAGTCCCAATGCTGCCAACACAATCATCCGCACGAAACTTAATAGCACATCTTGAACGAGTATAGACAAGTTTTTCGATGCACCGCCGTTAACACGGAAAAAATTATGACTTGACAAAATGCTCCAAATTGCTTCAAACTTATAGAGTTTGAAGCTGTTCCTTCACAGGCCCAGACGAAAACTGCTCCCACGCATAGTACATGGCACATATGCGAGAGCACGACGTTAAATTCCGCTATAGCCGGATTGGCGCCGCGCGAGACCGACTTGTATAGCAAGCGGTCCTATCGCGAATTTTCGACGAACACTGCACTGATACTAGTCAACTTTTTTTAAAATATCGAAGGACCACTTAGCATGTTGAATAAAAACATGCTTTAACTGTTAAAAAGACGTTTATTCAATATAAATAAACTAAATTTTAGAGCAGCACAGCTGCCATGATCAAAGATCGAAATAGGAGCCAGAAAAGTAACAGTGTTGCTAGTTACATAAAATGAATGCGTTTAGATACATGCAAATTAGCCTAGTTTAAAACAGATATTTGTCTGTGATATTAATCCTATTTATTTATACTAACATTTTTAAATCTATTTTATTTATTTTAACTATTACTTTTACATTTCTGTTCATGTATTGAACAATAGTAATAAAAAATAAATCAGCCTATATACCGTCCCACTGCTGGACACAGGCCTCCTCTCATGGATGAGAGGGAACGGGCAGTGCGGTTTGGGGACTTCACATACACCTTTGAATTTCGTCGTGGATCGCCAGTATACGGGCATTTTTTTTTAAACAGCTATCTGTGGTTGTCCGACATCTGTTGCAATTCGACCAAGAAAAATAGTCATAATGCGAATTTCGGGGTATCATTGATATGTAAGTACCTTACGAAATCGGCAATTTCACAAGACGTCAAATATCTCCGAATATCACAAAGGCCTAATTCGAAACTTTAAATATGCCACGTTATGTATCTCCGCTTCCTGTCTCTACCTTTCAAAATCAGCATGATAGAGACATGAAACAAAAGCGATATCGCAGGGATGTTCCTTCTCTCGACTGAGATGAAATTACAATGTGTGATGTCGGGACTGTCGGGTTAGAATAGAACCACTCCTTTTTTCTCGTTGGTGCGGAAGAGTTGTCGGGGGGGGTGAGTTGATAGGGTTCTATTGTGTTATGACAATGGGCTAGTAACCACTGCACTAGTGGCTCTGTGAGCTGGACCTAGAACTCGCGAGTCTGATATTTTATAAAAAAATACTTTTTTTACCAAAATCTACTTTTCATCAAAAAAAAATCTTTTAATAAAAAAATATTTAGTTTCGAGAAACTTAAGCGACATAAAAATCTATATAGTTATTGCACATGCTCACAAAATTTCACGAAAATCTGTTGAGAAAGCGATTGTGGAAAAAAAACAGTAAGTAAGATTTTTTGGCCATGCTGATACGACTGACCTTCGTTTGTTTCGCTTGCTCATTCTTAACTAAAACTGACACTCAAAAACTAATTTCATGTGCTCTGCCTGCCCCTTTTGGGAATACGGCATGAAGTTACGGAACTGCGGTAGGTACTGTAGTAACTCACCGATCAATACACTCCAAAACACTGAATCGGCAAATAACTTATTGCCAGTCTTCCATTCGCCATTCAAATGTATCCTCATATAAACTATAAACTTTCCCAGCTTGGCAAACAAATAAGCAATCAGCGGATCACGATAATGAACCGTGCTGCCTATATAACAAGGTCTAATTGGCAATGCCGATGGACACGATAACCACGCCGACATAGTAATTACTGCCTTTGCAAAATGGCGTACTTTAGTACATATATAACAGTTTTGTACCTGTCGGACCGTCCAGATAAATGTTTACGCAATTCTAGGATATAAGGCTTAATGAATTAGGAGCATAGTTGCGTGTAACACATAGTACATTAGGTCCCTCTGGCCCTTAGGTACAAGGCTGGTTCACTCTTACCACCCCGCCTCACGAGAACCGCAGAAGGTTGAACCCTGTTTACTTATAGTTCTCATGTGATTCGGGGTCAAGTTTTGGTGAAACTAAGAGTGGTGAGGTGTAGAGGTTGTTACTCGTAACATAGCTCTTTAGTTTTGTCTAGAGGTGAAGGGATAATTGCGGAACAACATGTTTTTCGCTCACAACTTAAAATTATAGCTTTTAGTTGAGGTCTGCCTAGCTAGCATGATGTCGTTTATGTCAGACATAAAGCATTCATCCTTTTCTAGCAAGTACGGAAAGTGTGAGAGGAACTTTACGTCCGACGTACACCTGCAGCCTGTGGACCAGGTACACGCAGCGTGCCCATGAACGCCATGCGTGTACAATATACAAAGACGCGTTCAGGGTACTGGTGCGGCTGCCGCGATACTGCGTGCGTCCGGCAGGTTCGCACGTGGACGGTTTCCATGCGACGCTCCGCAAACGCTGTGCCGCGACGCAGCGCAGGGTGCGCGCCAGACGCCACGGTCTCCTGCCCCCCCTATTTTGTAACTGGTTTTAAGCTCATCTCAACGCCACAAATATATCTTGACACCGCGATGCGTAGTAACCAAGCGTAGGTAGAGGTCTAGTTTCGTGACAGGTGACCGGCGGGGTGAGCCGCTTTAGCGCTTAGCGAATAACAGCCCAGGCCGTTGTGTCGGAGAGATGGTACATTGCCCTAATCAGGCACTGGACCACTCAACATTTAAGTTTAGGTACTATTAACATAGTTATTTAAGTTAATTTGTAACACTAACACTCTATGGACTCCAAATGTCTGTAATAAACTTTTATGCATGTTTTCAAAGGCGTGGCATTAAAGCTTGTACAACTAGCGCCTCTCAACAACAGAGATATTCATTCCCAATGATCGTTCGTTAAAAAAAACAGGATGGCCCGGTTGAGTGACCAATATTCATTCATTTCATACCTCACCCTTGCTAATTGTGATCCCACCCAAAAAACCTGAGGGTTTTTCGACTCCGAGACGAGAGTGATGCCAACTAAACAGACTTCGCACTGAAAATGGTCGATGTGGCGAATTCATGTTTATCTAACGTAGGTGACGCGATTCTCCGAAGTGAGTGTGACTGTAGTTAACCTATCACATTTACAACGAGTGCCTAAAAAGGATGTACACTGGACATCCTCTGGACTTATTATCAGCCCAATGGGTGAAGAACTGAGATATAATAATTTGTATCATGTAGACTCGTTGACTAATAAATAATGCGTATAGCATATTAAATAAAATAAATTCATTTCATTACCTATGCTGACAGCCATCCATCAAGCATTCACAAAGATCTCGCTAACGAGCCACTCGCCGAGGGACCGTCCGTCGCTATGAATTAGGAGAAGACATTATCCTCGTCACGCGCAGCTGGTTAATTGGGCTCCTGCCCAAGGGACCGCCGGTATATCGAAAAAAGGAAGCGGGATTCACAAATTACATCTTAAGTGTACTGTCAGTCCATCCAAAATTGGTCCAGACAAGTGTAAAAATAATTATCGATTTAATCCTCTCCTAAATATGAACCGAAACCTTAATCCGCTGACGTGAGAGTGATGTGCTCTATTTATGCGCAAGTTGTCATCATCATCATATCAGCCGAAGGACGCTCACTGCTGGACATAGGCCTCCCCCAAAGAGTGCCACAATGACCGGTCCTGCGCCACCCGCATCCCGCTGGATCCGCCCGCGACTTCGTCGGCATGGACCCGGGATAAAAACTATTCTATATTTTAAGCTATAGACTATTTTCGTGCAGAATTTCTTCCAAATCGGTTGTCATTTAATCGTGATTTAAGTAAACATCCAAAAGTCAAAATATCCAAACATCTAAACTACTCAATGGCAATGGAGAGGGCTATTATGGTTTATCTGTGTGATCGCATCAGAAATGAGGCTACAACCATGAGGGCGGAAGCTAGTAGTGTCCCGGAATAAGCATTATCGAACGAGCGAGCGAAGCGAACGAAGTTCTATGCTTCAGCTTGGGCCTAAAATCGTTGGTATGACCGGTGTCCGTCCCGCTGTCACGCTTTCCGGCTGCTCTACTCGCATTTTTCAACCTTCCCGTTTAATTTTTTGAGCAGGTTCGTAGATTGTATGGATTATTTCTTGACGAGCCACATTTATGAAATAAAAAATAATAATTAAAGACAGGCTCTCGGGTTCTACAGCACACTCGTTTATTTATTTACAAGAAACCGAGTAACTAAAAGAAATGGAATTTGGACGACATTAGTAAGCTCTCGGTTAAGTATAAAAAACCGCATACCGATTCCGCCCCGCCTGCTGTGGTGTGTGGCGGCCTTGCTAACGCTTGCAAAAATAAAAAATCGATGCCAATTCAATTTGTGTTCGCTTAACTATATTATACACTGTTTGTGACTTACCTATTTGTCATTCCTTCACCGTATATAATGTCAGAAAATATTTGGATGAAAACGTTAAATATTTATTACTAACCTAATACATATTTATTACGGAAAGATGAGTTTCAAAGTGAAACCGCCGACAAACTCCAGAAAATGTTTCGATCTCGGTTCACAACAAAAGTTCGGGGAAGTTCATGAAGATTTTGTAGATAAACGGGAAATTTTTGCTGGCCCGAAGTTTACTTTAACGCAGTTTAATACCTGTTTAATTGGACAAGTTGTGACACGTGTTTTTTGGGATATATCGAAGTTATTGCCATTAACAATAATATAAAAATGTGTCAGTAAAAAGTTGTAAATCTCTATTTCGGTTTCTCACCAAAAAATACTTCTTAAGGTGGTTAAGCTTTCCATACAAAACGAATTGGTTTGAAACGTGATACTTTGGGAAAACTATTTTTCTCAAATTATTCTACTTTATAAATTATATAAGTTTATTCTAAAATAGAAAACCAATTTATGAAATTTTGTAACGAAGTTTCTTATAATAACACGCCGTTAGCCTGCGTATGTCAAAAGTCGTTTTGTATGGAAAGGGAACCACCTCGAAATACTAGTGTTTATTTATTAAAATTACAATATAAAGTTTTCTGATTTTTCCCTGTAAGTAGGTAGTGCATATAACGAATTACTTGCCAAATTTCATAGTTCTAGGTCAACGGAAAGTAACCTATAAATTTTGATTCTCTTGAGAGTAACGAAATATACGTTTTTGCGGCACCTGAGTTTTAATTCCAACAGGCGTTTCCGAGACATACAGACAGACGCCATAAACAGCCGTATTTTTTTACGTTAAGTTAGAAGTTTGATTTATTCAGAGTTTTAAGGGGAGTTTGTAGACCTGAGTACTTATATGGTTCTAATTTCAACTCGATACCTCCCTCGATACCCGAGATAATGGGTCTTGACGTGGTATTGACAGACAGTCAGACGGAATACAAAGTGATCCTATAAGGTTTCCGTTTCAGATTCAGATTCAGATATCATTTATTGTCAAAAACACAGTACATAAGATTTCATGTCATACATTAATAGGTATCAACAGTTTGCCCATTTCGGACGTACAATATTTGAAATTAAAATTAATCGTTTGTAGACCTTTTTTTCCTTTTGAGATACTGAACCCTAAAACCCACTTGCTGCAAAATCGAGATCCTAGAGATACAACGAGCACGCCAACAATAATGATATGCGAAACTTTGACTTGTTAAATGTACGTGTACCTACTTGTTACCAATTTAACTACAACTTAAAAAAGTTGAAAAACCCCCGACATTTTCATTTCAAAGTCCAATATCTCAAAAACGGCTGAACAGATTTTTCATGAAACGTGGCTAAGAACACTCGGGATAAAATTATTTATGAGACAAAAAAAACCGCATTCAAATCGGTCCATCCGTTTGGGAGCTACGATACCACAGACAGACACTATAAAGACACACACCAACACATAAGCTTATAACACCCCTCTCTTTGCGTCGGGGGTTAAAAATTATCTGAATCTGACAGACAGGCCAAACGCAGTGAACCGAATACGAAAAGCCCTGGTGCACAAACATAGGACGCCATTATGTAAGTTTATCCGATAATTTCTCAAATTGGGTATAACCGATTGCTCGCAGTGGGCCCAATCGATTCCATATCCCAGTTCTGAACCGAGTTCCGGATATCTTTTTAAGTCGTCAGGCTTCCCGGGTCGTTATTTGGGGTTTTGCATTCAATCTGAAAGGGCGTAAACGACAGGAATTTCGGAATTAGTTGAACTGGTTGGGTTCTTTATTAATTTGTTTATTCAATTGTATAAGTCATGTACATTTCAATAAAGATGTTACACAGACGCCCTGTAAGGGCACACAATTATAAGTCATTAAAAAAGAATTAAAATTTCAAATTGACATTAACATTAATAGCATTAAAATTACATTTTATCATCTCAGAATTACTTATTACAATGATGTTAATACAACATTTCAATATCACAATTTGCGTAAAGCATGGATAATTTATATATGCCAGGGTAAGTTCATGAATCAATCGACATAACCATTTAGCCTAGTGGTTCAGGCATGCGGCTGTCAAGCGGCGATCGTGGGTTCGAATCGGGATTCGACCATGATACGGGGGGGCATGTGCACTACACACTGCGAACGACGAAACGCGCCACGCGCGTAGCCGACCCTGTGGTTAACCGATATGTAGTGGAAAGCGCCGTAGGTCCATCAACCATTTGTGAGACTCTCGACCGTCCTTTAAAGCCTACGCCAAAAACAAACACCAACACGAGTGGAGGAATAAGGCGGGCTTAAGGCACTCTAAACTCTTCATAGAAGGACTGGACTCGCTGGACCAAAAAGCTCTGGAAACCCAGCGGCCAGCAGGAAGCAACTCAGAATTATATCTGGCGTGTTCACACGACACTTCGGGTCAAGATCTATCGGACAGCTTACACTGTAGAATGTGTGGCGAGGAGGATGAGAACATGGAACACTTATTGTGTGAATGTCATGCCTTTGCCAGACAAAGAATGAATTACTTTAGTAACGGCAATCCGCGACCAAAGGAATTCAAGGTGCGTCCGCTGAGCTGCATCATACCGTTTGTGGAAATAAAGAAGAGGGCAAATGCACAAAAGATCCCACTGGGTCGAAGTGGATCCGAAAGGGCCCTCATCTAGATAGGATAAGATAAGACGCCCACTATGTGGGTTCCTGGCAGATAATGTGTTAACAATCAAATCGGTCATCTACATCAAGCCCCAGACGACTATGCTTTAAGCTACGCTCGTCGCTCACGATAACATTATAACATATCACAGTTAAACATTCGACAGTAATAAAACGATAGCCGTATTAATAGAATATCCTCAATTTGTGCGTGAGTCAGGCATTGTCATTATCTGGGATAACGACAGGACGCGACAGGGTTGGCGACCTGGCTACAGATAAATACAAACACATTAAATACCAGCTGCCCGCGCGGGTCGTCCACGTATTGTATTGTAAAGAAAGCAATCTCGCATGGTAAAATATATAGTCTACTAGCTTCCGCCCGCGACTTCGTCCGCGTGGACCCGAGATAAAAACTATCCTATATTTGAATCCAGGCTATAAACTATCTTCGTGCAAAATTTCATTCAAATCGGTTCAGCCGTTTAAGCGTGATTGAGTAACAAACATCCAAACATCTAAACTTTCGCATTTATAATATTAGTAGTAGTGTAGTAGGATGTCCATCAAAACAGTTCAATCTATACACAAGTGATAGAAATTATGAAATCGGTTCAGTGGTTCCGGAGATTATCTCACGGACTTTTAATAATAATATTAGCATCGAAGTATGTAGATTTTTGGGATTCTATTTGTTAATTGGAATCAAACCTACATAGAAACATAAAACATTTATTTTCTTAATATATTCTAAGAGTTTTACATAAAGACAGACTTGTTAAAACATAAGTGTGCAGAATTTTCAAGATTTGGTATGTGCCATTCACAAGGGTTTGCTGCAATAAATAAATAAATAAATAAATCTACCAAATTCACGCGAATTATCCAGATTATGTTAACTAAGCATCTATTAACCTCTATTACCTTTTACTTTTGGCTCGACTTGGCGGGGGCACTTCCGTGTCCCCAGAATTATAATCAGTTAAAGAATATATGAGCCTTGACTTGACATATTAGATTATTATTATTAGGTTTAAATTTGTATTTATATGATTTGACATTAAATGTATTATCTGATGCAATATATACTACTCAAAAGAAAATATGGCCCTTATTTTGTTTTGAGCAGTATATATTGTAAATCTGAATGACGACCTAGTGGTTGATATATTTGTGTTTTTTTGCTTTTGTTTTGTTTTTTTTTTCTATTTCCTTGTTAAGTTGTTATTGTGTTCTTACATTTTTGTTGACATTGTCTCAATATATCTTTATTTTTCTTTGTTTTTGGCGATCCTGATAAAAAATCTTATTTTTTTGACATGTATAGGCAAATCTGGCATGTAATTTTTCATCATGGAATATAATATAAATAATCTAATCTAATCTAATCATTATGTGTCGCTTTTAGGAAAAAAACGCGGCGGAGCACAGTGCTGAGAAGACTCGGTACGTTTTTAGGGTTCCGTACCCAAAGGGTAAAAACGGGACCCTATTACTAAGGCTCCGCTTCTGTCTGTCTGTCCGTCTGTTACCAGGCTGTATCTCATGAACCGTGATAGTTAGACAGTTGAAATTTTCACAGATGATGTATTTCTGTTGCCGCTAACAACAAATACTAAAAAAAACCAGCCAAGTGCGAGTCGGAGTGGGGCTCAAGTAAGAAACCCTTCGTGCGCGAGTCCGACTCGCACTTGGCCGGTTTTTTTTACCACGTCGACGGCAAAGCAAGCGCACGGCCCATCTGATGGTTAGTCGTTACCGTAGACTATGGACACCTGCAGCTCTAGAGGACTCGCGTGCGCGTTGCCGACTCCAAACTCCGTCTTACTTGATGATAATGAGCATATGTCACTTTAGAAAGTTAAATGTCAAAAAAAGAATTCCCTACCCATTTCGTTGAAGTGACGTAAGAAATTTGCAATGCTTCAAGGTCGAAAATTCTATTTCAGTAATAGTATTAAAATGTCACTACGTATTATTTGTCACTTCACATTACAGATAACCTCTTTGCGAGAAATTATCATTTGCTTTTCTAATTACGGACAGTGTCAATCGTTTTTTTTTTTAAATAGCTTTCAAACGCGTTATTAATTTGAAAAATAAAATGCTTGCCGATAGCCGTAAACTATTAAGAGCTCAATTAGGGGAGTTACACCAGCCCCCCCTATTCTGTAACTTGTTTTAAGCTCACCTCAACGCTCACCCACAAATATAACTTGACACCGCGATGGGTAGTAACTAATCGTCGGCAGAGGTCGTTTTGTGACGGGTGATCGGCCGGGTGAGCCGTATTAGCGCTTAGCGAATGGAGGAAAAGGGTAGGGGTTCATGAGATAACACGTCGTCACACGTAGTTCACTATGTGAACGTAGTGAATCTGTTGCCTAGTTACTAACATAAAACAATGCATCCGATATGTCCAAGTAGCGTCGTGCTCCAGCTAGCTCTTATGGTGACGGTTTGCTATACGATATTGAACCTTAGGTGGGTTGGAAATTAAATTCCTTGACTGTACATATTATTTCGGCATTTCGACAACCCTAGGTTAACAGAAATATTTATTACGTTGACGCGAAACTACTTCAGAGTGAGATATTTTAATACGGCGACGGCGTATATTTGTTCATATCATACGAGTATAAGAGCCGCACGTCGAGCCACCATAGTGCTGACCACTAGGCTACCGTAGCTCGTGAGCCATGTTTAAAAAAAATTGCCTTACCCGATGGAATTTGGACGTCGAATGTCATATGCCGTATTAAACAATTAACAACATTCATCTCACGCTCCTGTTAAAAAACACCCTTTTCTTCAATAATTTAGCTAGCGCTATACCATTGCGAAATTCGGACTGAATAGGCCTGACCATTAAGCTACTAGCGAAAGTAGCGTGATCCCTAACCTACACGACCACACAGTCGTATTGTTAGACTTGAATGCTATTGTTCTGAAAATAAGGATCGGCCCAGTTCAGAAAATCTCAACTATACCCACAGACTAAAGCTAAGTCACGGACAAAAGCTAGTACTTTATGGTATTATTGTATACTAGCTTCCGCCCGCGACTTCGTCTGCGTGGACTCGGGATAAAACGATCCTATATTTTAATCCAGGCCATAAACTATCTTCGTGCAAAATTTCATTCAAATCGGTTCAGCCGTTTAAGCGTGATTGAGTAACAAACATCAAAACATCTAAACTTTCACATTTATAATATTAGTAGGATAACAATACTGGCTCCAACTAAACGATGTCTAAGTACAAGAGAGGATAAAAACACATGTTTTTCCCAGCCCAAAAAAGATAGTAAACACTTTCCGGCGAGTTATGCCGAGACAAATAGTACTCATAGGTTAACTCCAGATGTTTGTGAATGTGTGGGTAAGAAGACGGTAAGATGTGTGTGCGCCCCATTTTAGCCGTACAACCCTCCATAATAGAGGAATCTTGAAAAATATACGGAACAGTTTAATTTCATCAAAAGCGATATTACTCCGATCAAGATTCGGCGTAGTAAAAAACTTTAATTTCTAAACCCTGAAGAAAAAGAAAACGAGTACTTATTTAAACGGTTTTTTTCTTTAGTCCCCAGCGCTCGTCTTTGAAAATAGTGGGCCATGCTCGTAACTCATAACGCGCTATGCACGTAGCCGATCTCGTGGTTTCCCGTAAGCGAAAAGTTTCGCGTAAGCGACTGTACGCGCGTGATATTTAGGCGGGTTCCCGGCAGTGAAAGTGTTAAAGTACATCTACCCCACGATCTACGCTACATAATTCCGTAGAGTCAGAAAGCATATTTTTCTGCAAACCATGTTCCGCTGAAGGTATAATAATAACCACCTCCCCCGACAAGGCGGACCAGCGGACTTCGACGTCATTCCACGGAGGAGGAGTCCGCTAGATGCGGGTGGCGTAGGACCGGTCACACAGAGCCCCCAGCCTCTCCAGCCGTGGACGTCTTTCGGCTCATGATATTTATGATGAATACTAAGTAACCTAAGTTAATTTACTTATATATTTTATATAGTTATTGTTATTACATTAAATTATCTGCGTCCAAACGTTCGTTTACCGGAAGATGGTGTTCGCAATTTGAAAATTTCGCGATTCTGATGTTTTCGACCAACGACTCTCCGAATTTTTTCTATGTTACCCCACGGTATAATAGGGGAAATCCAATAGCAAATAGATTAATCCACACCCACCGGTGCCGTGCGCGTTATCTCGCTCTGATCATGAAAACCGTAACGCTGCAGCCGACACGACACCGCGTTTAACCTAATTGAATCAATACTCCAGTCAACGGAGCAGACAAAATATCTACGACGTACTGTTTTTTTTACTTCACTAATGCGTTGCGTTATAACCGAACCCAGTAAACTGATCGGAATGCGTGGGAGAGTAGCCAGGAGAGAATCCAGGGGAAACCTACGGCACGACCACGCAGGAGGATTTAACACTGGAAACTCTGGAATACTCAAATGGAATTCATATGTGAATGTTCATAATAGGTTTATGGGTAAAATGTCCTTATACTTCGTTTAATCGTCATCATCATCATCATTACAGCCGAAAGCAGTCCACTGCTGCTGGGCATAGATCTCCCCCAAAGTGACCGGTTCTGCGCCACCGGACTCCCGCTACCTTTACCAGGTCAGCAGTCCACTTTGTGGGGGGCCTACCCACGCCGCGCCTTCCGGTACCTGGTCTCCAGAACCTTTCGGCCCCAACGGCCATCGGTTCTACGTGCTACTGTATAGATATTGGGAAACTCGCCTAATACAAATAAAAGTGGAAGTATAATTCCAAACCCATTCACTGTTATTTTCGGCAGACGTAACTTTTTTATATTAAATATTACCCGGTATTCCAGTTTCCCTGTCTGTTATTAGATGAAAGAAATGGAAGAAGACCGATAAGTACCTTTAAAAACTCCCCATTGTTACTATATTTTTCTGCCACAATGTATTGTATCCTTTTAAGATTAAAAGGATACAATACATTGTGTTTTGAAATATGATGCCGCATATGCCGATATTGCAAAACGTTAGAAAAACTATATTAATATAGTTTTACCGTTTAGTACGGTATTAAGTAACAGTCATAATTATTTATTTACTTTACCTCAACAAACGAAACTTCCGAAAATACTCGGAAAATATCAAACTTCAACTTATTTTTGGAATTTTAAAGTAAAAAAACACAAAGATCAAAAATGGCCGCTGTTTAAACTTAAGGCTCATTAGTGTTTTCGGCGGGGTTCTGTCTCTTGACCAAACAACTTTTAGCCAAATGTATCATTTGACAAATGTTTCATTTGACCTAATGCATTTTTCGCCAAAACAGTGGTATTTTCGGGTATTCTTTGAATATTATCAAATAGAAGTCATTAGGTTAGGTTAGGTTTGTTTTATAATAATCCTATAAAGCTTTCTATTTAAGAAAAAAATGCATTAAGTCAAATGAAACTTTTGTCAAATGAAACATTTGGCCAAAAGTTGTTTGGTCTAACATTAGTGAACCGTTTTCGGCGTTTCAAAAATTGTTATTGATTTGACTATAAAAATAAGTACCAGGGTAACCGTCCAAGTCCTCGACGTTGCACTAGTGTATGACGGCACTTTATGTCAAAGCAATATGGGTTAAATTCGAACTAAGAGGATCTTTCTTCATTCGAATTGAAGCCATGTCACTTTGACATAAAGTGTCCATTTCATAGACTACACGTTTACCTTATTCCGGCTCCTATAACAGGCAAAGGCGCGAAAAAAGAGTACGTCCTTCGATTTTTATATGGAAACTACTAGCTTCCGCCCGCGACTTCGTCTGCGTGGACTCGGGATAAAAACTATCCTATATTTTAATCCAGGCTATAAACTATCTCCGTGCAAAATTTCATTCAAATCGGTTCAGCCGTTTAAGCGTGATTGAGTAACAAACATCCAAACATCTAAACTTTCGCATTTATAATATTAGTAGGATGCTGTATTTTGAGTCTGTTTAGGATTCTCAACCAATCTCGTTTTCCCTGCTACAAATGTGGTATTTAAACACAACCTTCCAGTCAGCCCTAGTCGAGCCTTAAGCCACGGAAGCCTCCGTAGAGGAGAGGCTAAACGGCCCGTCAAGAGGCCGTTATCGGACCTACTATATACTCATAAATTGTACTACGCACACTGCAGGACACATTATTATTTGTAGGGTATAAATATGTGTCGTAAAGAGGGGTGTTAAAAGTTTGACATCGTAGTTCCTAAACGAATGGAGCGATTTTAATGCGGTCTTTTTTGTCCGAAAGCTGAGAGCGAGATAGTTCTTAGCTACGTTTCAACAATATCGGTTCAGCCGGTTAAGATATTGAACATTGAAATGAAAATGTCGGAGTTCTCCAACTTTTCTAAGTTGTTAACTATGCACTTATAAATAAGACATTTATCACGTTCTGAAAATGCGTGTGAGATTGGAGTGACGGACACGGAATTAAGTGACAAAATGAAAATGGCAGTATCCAGTGCCAAACAGCATAGCTAAAAGTCAGGAGTACAGAGGGTGTAATTGTTAATCTTTTGGAACGAGCGCTAGGACAAATCAACCGTCACTTTTGCGTAAAGTGACATTCAGAACATACCGTACGTACAATCAGCAGCAGAAGTTGCTAAGCAGTTCTAGTGCTCAAAATGATCTACACACAAACTCTAATGTCAAGGTTATAAGGATCAGTGTAGGTAATTTTGAGCGTGTTATTTTGCTTAGCTACTTCTGATACTGACTGTACCTACAACGAAACGTTACGTAATCGACTAGCTCGATAGCGAACGATAAATAACAATAATAGTAGTGACTGCTGAGAGCTGTATAACTCGCGAGCCAGCCAGTCAAGAAAAACTGAATTGACAAAACCATATAATTATTGAACCTGCTAACTAAATTTCACGAGAATCGGTTGAGTAATGCGACCGGTGGAGGAGACCAGCCAGACACACGATTGTTTTGAAGTGAAAACTTCTTTAGCGGCGCTGTGCACTTTTTGGGATGGGGAGAAATTGTTGTAGAAACTCGCCACAGATTTCGATAGGTCACGTGACCGTAAGATTCCTATGATGAGATATTCGGGACGAGGCTTGGGGGCGGGGTCTTCTTTTTTAAGTATTATAAAACATAAAAATTCTATATGTAGGAATGGAGCGTAAAGGAATAGGGTGAAACGGAACCTAAGTGTGCGAGAAGGATGACGAGAGGTGCGAAAGGGACGGGGAGAACGATTTGAACGAGGAACGAGTACATGCGTGAATTAAGAGAAATAATAGATTAAAATAAGGTGTCTTAGTACAAAATAAACTATAGTGATTAATCTCGTTTTTAATTAAGAGGCCCGTCAGAATCCCACATATATATGTAATTAACGAACCTGCTTACAAAATTTCACGGGTATCGATTGCGAAATGAACCCTGTAGAGAACAGCATGACAGCGGGGCGGACACCGGACAAACGATTCTCGGCCCAAGCTGAAGCATAGAGCTTCGTTCGCTTCGCTCGCTCGTTCGATAAAAATAAAACAACCTCCTTTAATTAATTAAAATGTATAATAAAACAACCTGTTCGTAAAGGCCTCAAGGGTAGCACTGAATACTCCCCGTCGCCCGGGTCGAGCCAGCCACAGCTGACATAACTATACATAGAGGGTCGCCCTTCGCGGCGTATCTTAGACGAAAACTTAGCGAGTTAAGACTTTGCTACTAACCATGTACTAGTTACTGAAACTAATGTTACCTATTTAATCATTTTGTGAACTACACCGACTCATTTTCATTGTATAGACCGGATAAATGTGTATATAGGGTAATTCTATTCAATCAATATTTTAAGAAACTTAGGTAACAAACTTTCATACATTGGCTTTCCATTTGCGCAAAAACCCCCTTTCCTATAAACCAGAATAATTTGAGAATAATCGTTTTTCCCAAAGTATCACGTGACGAACCTATTTCTCAAATTATTCTAGTTTATACAAGTTTATTCCAGGAAAGGGGGAATTTTGCGCAAATGGAAAGCCAATCTATAAAATTGTATTACTTAAAATTTCTTAAAATATCACGCCGTTAGCCTGCGAATGTCAAAAAACGTTTTGTATGGTCGTCGAACCACCTTAATACAGACCAGCTAGTCGATCATGTAACGCATTGTACGCACGTTAGGTATATCTAAATGGTCACTTTTTATACGGAAAAATGACAGTTGGAATGTGCTAACGCACGTTCAGAACGTTACGTGATTACCTCTCGGGTCCATTCAAATATGTCAGTAGTAATACATAAGCCTTATTTACTATGTTAGAATTCATTAATAATAAAAAGTAAACTGTGCAATCAGCTTCCGTTAGCGACAACCATGACACGACCACAAGCACTTACAAGCATTCTTCAATGACAGATAATATAAGACACTAAACAGACAGTGAGCCGTATGCAATTATATTAAAACATACATGCATACATACATACATTCACGCCTTTATTCCCAAAAGGGGTAGGCAGAGCACATGAAACGTATGTTCCAGCGCCACTTTTAGCATAAATGTGGGTATAAAAGATCGACAAAATGTGTTACAATACAAAGTATATGTAAATCCATACTAATATTATAAATGCCAAAGTGTGTCTGTCTGTCTGTTACCTCTTCACGCTTAATCCGCTGACCTGATTGAGATGAAATTTGGTATGAAGATAGTTTGAATCCCGGGGAAGGACATAGGATAGTTTTTATCCCGGAAATCATCCCCTGAGGGGGTGAAATGGGAGATAAAAGTTTGTATCAAGTTACGATATAAACGAGCTCCACGCGGACGGAGTCGCGGGCAGAAGCTATTATTTTATACTACGATGGTGACAAACAGCATACGGCCTGCCTGATGGTAAACACACACCCTAGTTTATAGACGCTCGCGACACCAGAAAAAATCACAAGCGCGCAAGCAATAGGAATATAATTAAAGCACAAAAAAATTAATTTCCAGCTCATCTAAGTGGTCGCTAACCGGCGCCATGACCCCATTTTTGATTAGATCATACTTACCAAACTGCATCAAATACAGGATTGGGAGCAAACAGTAGTACATACCTGTAAAAAAAAACAGAAAACTTTAATCAACGGTTCATTAACGCATTCTAAATAACTTGGTTGGCCAACTCTGGTATCCGGTATAAAGTTCATATAAAATTGCACAAAAATATATAGCAAAGTACGAAAATTACAGTCAGATGCACAGAAATGTACACACATCTACGCATGTTGTCATGTTCAACTGCTGCTGACTGTATACAGGTGGCTCATTCAGAGCGGTCAGTATGGAAAGGCTGAAACTATAAGATATACGAAGATCTGTTCTTAGGAACCATATCATCGATTTTAATAACAAGAAAAACTGTATTCATACATTTTTTTAAACTTGTACTCAGCTCGGGAATCCAACCCGGTCGTTTTGAAAAAAAAAACTAACACTATTTCTATTTAGATATCGATTGTGTAGGTCTTAAGCAGTAAATGTTTCTATGGAACATGATGTCTAAAATGAATCATGACATCATGATTAGGAGAACAGATCTTCGTATATATTATAGTCTCAGACTTTCCCATACTGACCGCTCCGAATGAGCCACCCTGTATAATTCGTACATAGAAACTATTGTAGAAACGCTCATTTGACGAAATTTATTCTAATCTTAACTTCATAATCACAATGTGACTTCAGTCAAAACATCCATTACATCAACACCTGTGTGACTATTGTGACTAGTCATGTACGTAGTTCCGAGCGCAGGAAGTACGAATACGGCTTCCAAATGTAACAGTGACCTAAATGTCGTTTTGTCACTTTACACTCCGACAATGGAATACAAAACTTACGCTAGCGGCACAAAGCACATTATTAAATGATAACTCATCCACATAGAACGACCCCATTTAACTAGAAGTCACCACGTTGGACTCGAGTGCAACCTATTCTCAGTTCTATCTCTTTAGACTACGGTTTAGTTTCGCAAAACCCAATGCTAGAATTAGATCGTTTCGGAACCGGGAATAGGCTACGTTTCGGCTCGCTTGCAGCTCGACTGTTGTCAATTGAATTTGGATCTTAACTAGGTTTGGGGAGGGTCGGTGTTTGCGTGCGGGGTTTTGAGTCCCCAAATGGGACAGTGCATTAAAATAATTTCACGAGGCAAAAGTTCTATAGAGAGCGCTCAGTTGTGTAATTAAAGGGATTAATATCCATTATGAGCGCTGAAGCGAATTTCAGTTACATTATAAACGAATGTCGTGCCTTATATTTATTAGGCTCTTAAATGTAGATTCAACCAACCAAGTAACGTTTAATTTTGTATTAAGCAGTAACGCTGCTAGCAAAATTTGTAAATAACAAATTAAACGAAAAATAGAACTGATTGAAAGATTTGGTGACCGAGACAGATTGGTGGGATAGCTCAGTTGGTTGCGACTGGCCATGCATACCTGTTCGAATCCAGCTCGGAGCATAAAATTTAGAAATTTTGCCTTTGATTTGAAATTTATCAATAAACGTTTGTCCTAACAATAGATCATATGGTACGAGTATTACCATTTAATTTCCTTAATATTACATATTCCTCAAATATCGTTTTAAACTTATTACTATTTACATCGACCTGGCCAGATGTATATTCGACTCTACATAAAGGTTTGACGTTATTATTACATTTATTGAGGGCACTCGTTCCAAGATAATCAATAAGAAATATCACTTTTGTATAGAGAACGTCTCAGGGTCAGAAACAAATAGCAAAATCACAGAAATATTTTCCCATACCAGGATTCGAACCCAGGAGCTATAAGCTATATACTTGTATATCAAAATGGTGGAGAAAACTACAACTGTAAATATTTTTTATTTTCCCCTACCCAAAGGTTGTCTGGACGAGATCGCTTTTTACCGATAAGCGCGCATGTTGTCTACCTCTACCTGCATGTATTGTTTTGTTTCTCTTTGTAACTGTTTCGTTTGTGTAAGGTGTGCAATTAATGTGGTTCGAACCACCTTAAGTGTCCGCAGTAAGCTAGATTCTCCATACAAACGTAGTTACGCTCTCATTTTAAAACTGCGTGTTGGATTGTAACGAAACTTTCCATATACAATGACATGAGGTATATCTATATCTGTAATTGGTTTATGTAGCTTCAGATACCATAGTAAAAAAATACAGCGAATTTAAGTTTTTCATACAAAACTTGTTTTTGCTGTATTTCGTTTGTTTTATAAACTGGAACCATATAAATTACAGACATAGATAGATATAGCGTAACTACGTTTGTATGGGAAGGTGAAATTCGGCCGAGCTTACCGCGGACTCTTAAGAGTACTTGTATAGTATAAAATGCTCCACGAATCAATTTCCAGACAATCCGTGCAAATCACGTTGAATTCGGCCAACAAACACATAAAACACATCATATTCAACATACGCAGTATTCATTGTGTCCCTACTAGTACGAATACCACAGTGTCTTACGTTTATACAATAGATATTTACAACCTTAAGTTAACAAATGACTTTTATCTCAAGTCCCTCGAACGAATGTCCCATGAATATGTCGCATGCGGGTCGGGCGAAACTTTAGATTAGCAGGGATCCGCGAAAAGATTACCATCACCCTTTGCAAAAGTTCTTCGCTTTCTTCCCTTAAGCGTTAAACCTCATTGGAACAAAAAAAAACGAAAGTTCAAGAGAAATCTGGTTTTCGCGAAGCCTAATTTGTTAGAATGAGCGATACAATTACCAATGCAATAAATCAAAAAATCAAAATCAAATATTACACGTCAAACGGTAATTTGCAACAAAATAATAATAATCTTACACAATAATAGTTTAAAATTTCCAGATTAAGGACCGATACCAAACTAAATGTCACTAAGTTAATGAAAACAAAACAAAATTGCAAAATATGACCATTACATTCAACACAAGGTCTGAATCAGCATTAACAAGAAGTTAATGATATTAATTCAGTATTCCAGAGATGTATAAGGTCTCTGAGCGTCCAAATACAATTAATAATTATTCTAATTTTCGTAGAGATGTATACGGTCTGTAAGCTTCAAAACAAAACAAAAAAAAGGAACATTATCTTGTTTTGTATGTGTGTTTTAATCCATGGAATCAATTACTCAAAGAGTACATCTGAATGTCTGTATATTTAGAGTAGACCAGCTGGACAGTACTGGCTTACCACATTAATGTAACATTGTCAGAGATGTACAGGGTCGATAACTATAAAACTTGTCAAGATCAGAATGATGTCTCTCGTCAATACGATAACAATAATAATAACACTAGTATTTAAGTAGTTAGGTACTATGCAAGCATGAACAGTCCGGACTTCACAAACAGCACCCGATCACGAGTATGAGGCATATCTCAGCCATCAATATAGATGTATAAGTACTTGAGATTATTTGAGTTGGCGGAATTTCTTCAAAGCAGTCTATTCGAAAAGCAACTCTACCGTCCATGGAAGAAGATTTAATTTCCAACGACAGTTTTATAAAAAGTCGGCCACATTATATAATCTCAACCATACGTCGAAGTTTACCACCACGGTTTGCAATCGTCTCGTTTACGCCTCGTAGCGATCAGCTGTGCTACGAGCTACGCTGGCTAATGCTACAAAGCGCTACGGAGTAGCAGGTTTTCCGCCATTGCCTTCAATAATGCAGCGGGTTAGTGTTAGGCGGTTTTCACACTGAATCTCTTCAGGCGGAGGTGTACTTAGAGGCGTACAAATTTCGCCGTTCGGAGATGCGGTGCAGTTTTGTTTTGTTTTCGTGGAAAAAACCTGTGTACTATTGTACCATTACCCAGTAATCCGGGGATGATTGGGTTAAGGTGCGACCACACCGCTGCTCAAAATACACTAACGCACCGTAAAACGCAGCAAAATATATGAAGAATACGTGACGCATACGACACGTCAACGCGTATACGCAGCGTTAAGCACCGGTGTGGTCGCTCCCTTATGTCTTATTTATATCCACTAAAAACTCCACTGCAGCCGGCATCCGCGCTCTCATGCGGAGGACTACGATCCCATACACGTCCTATTTGATTTCAACGTGTTTCGCGCGGTCGCTACGAAACGCTTCGTGCTAACGCGCAGAACGAGCGCGTGAAGCATTGTAATCAAATTTGAATGCGTAACGTTTGACATGAATCGATACTCTGTGGGTTTATCGGACTAAAGGACTGAAGATAGCCGTTAGGCGTCAGTGCTAGTTATACCATGATAGCAAATATGCCAGACTTAACATTTTCGCTGCCAGGAACCCGCCTAGCGGGTGCCAACGCCGTAGTCGCTTTCCGCTACATACGAGGGAAACCACATGATCGGCTAGGAGCGTAGCGCGAAGCGATTCTTGGCAGCGAAAGTGTTAAAACATTCACTTCCAGGAATCGCTACGCACTACACGCGTAGCTGATCCCGTGGTTTTTCTTATATGTAGCGAAGAGCGACCACGGCGTAGGCTTCCATTAGGCGGGTTCCTGGCAGTTAAAGTGTTAAGCATTCGTCCAGTTCGCCCTTACATACTTGCTGGTAAGGGAAGAATTATGTCCAACATATAAACGCTTTCGCGCTACCAAGGCCGCATTTGGCTTAACTTGTCATAACAAGGGCTAACGTATTGTTATGAGTAACACTTTTACTGTCAGGAACCCGCCTAGCGGGTGCCTACGCCGTAGTCGCTTTCCGCTACATACGAGGGAAACCACGGGATCGGCCACGAGCGTAGCGCGCAGCGATTCTTAAAAGAACATTCGGCGTACGGCATACGAAACGTATTTAATTAGTCAACATCCACCAGCGACACACAAAACATATGTACCACTACTATCACTACATCACAATGTAAACACAAAGCGTATATCAATACACCGCTAATAGGGCGTCCATTCTCCGTAGTCACATTGTCTCGCAGCACGGGATATCGTGTTTCTTGATGTACAGTCAAGTGCAAAAGTATGTACCGATTTAATCCTCTCATAAATGTACCGACACCTCAATCCGCTATATGAGAGCGATATGGGACATATTCATGAGTAAGTTGTATTCATCCATATTTTTACGCTTAACTGCAATGATAATATAAAAAAGGGGTAGATAGGTTATTATCACTCCAAAAGTGGCACACTAAAACTGAGCCAATTGCACCAACTAGCCTCAGTTTCGCGTCGTCAATGGAAACGTATGCTGTCAGATTTGGTTGCTATTTTTAAACATGGAATTTCGTATAGACAACGTATCTATTCACCACTTATCTATATTACATCATTGCTTGACTGTATGTAACTTGGTATAGAACGAGGCAAATAGGTGTTATTCAAAAACTTCACTCTCCATTTACTTTCACTTTAGTAGCAGTGATTTTTAAAAGCTTTTAACTTTTTTACTGCCATGAACCCGCCTATCGGGTGCCTACGTCGTAGGCGCTTTCGCGATCGGCTACGGGCATAGCGCTTAGCGATGTTTGGCAGTGAATGAGTTCAAGAACCCGCCTAGCGGGCGCTCTGTCCGTGTGTGCCTTCTAATCTAATTAGTTGAAAACCACGGCATCGGCTACGAGCGTAGCGCTACGAAATTGTTGGCAGTGAATGTGTAGCCCATTGGGGCAAGCAACGCTACGTGTGCTACGCCGTAGCACGTAGTACCATTTTTCGCCTTCCAGCCGAAATCGCTCGTAGATGCATGACTCGTATGTGAGTCATTAGCCTTGTATGAGGCTATCTTATTAGAGCTCCATTTAGTACTCATTTCGCTGGCGCTGCCATCCCTCTCGCACCGCGCACCTACCGCAGGACCTACTACAATCTAGTTTACCCGCTCGTGTCGGATATCTCCTAAGATAATAAATAATAGTCATAATAATAAATCAGCCTATACATATACGTACCAAGCAGTCGATACTTATTTACCAAATGAATCTTCAATGTTTTCCTCATCCGGGTATAATTTATTATTGCCGCCCTTATTGGCGGCATCTTAATTACTCAGGAGTTATTTTAGTTCCGAGACGTTTAATTACAGATTACTATAGATAATACCAGATTAAGGCTGGTTGAGAAATATACGGATAGGTATTTATTTATTCAGTAACAATATACAGTGCATCTGAAATAAAAATGACAAAATGACAAAAAAAAATCATAATATAAATAAATGCTACATAATAATTTTGAAAATACATTAACTAAACAATTACAACGTCAGCTTATTGTTCACTAGCTTCTGCCCGCGACTCCGTCCGCGTGGAACTCTTTTATATCGTAGCTCCATACAACCTTTCACCCCCCACTTCATCCCCTTGGGGGATGATTTCCGGGATAAAAACAATCCTATGTCCTTCCCCAGAACTCTAACCAAATTTCATCCAAATCGGTTCAGCGGTCTAAGCGTGAAGAGGTAACATACAGACAGACAGACACACTTTCGCATTTATAATATTAGTATGGATTAATGACAATGTCAGTCAAAGACAAAAGAAAGAAGTTGATAAGTCGTAGCTGTTTACGAAAAGAATATTTCAAATCACCTATGTGTGGTTTGACGTCATCGGCACGAACAGAACGGGCCCTGACCATAATCTTGCAATAAGGACCATATTCATTTTAATTCATTTAAACAAAGAAGAACGGGCCCTGACCATAATCTTGCAATAAGGACCATATTCATTTTAATTCATTTAAACAAAGAAGAACGGGCCCTGACCATAATCTTGCAATAAGGACCATATTCATTTTAATTCATTTAAACAAAGAAGAACGGGCCCTGACCATAATCTTGCAATAAGGACCATATTCATTTTAATTCATTTAAACAAAGAAGTTACCTATATATCCAAGTGAAACATTGCAGGAACTGTTGAACTGGTTTAATTCGCCAATTCGCCGCAACCCGCGGCCCATTCCGGCCCATTGGGCCGCGAAACTCCGCCCTTTGAGTTCTTCATTAACGATACCGCTACAAAACCGCTACAACCTGTAGGTATAGCCACGGCTTGTCTCGAATATTCTGTGGCGATAGATATAACTGCTGATGTGTATACGCGACAACGTGTCGTGCGAACATAAACATAGAAACCCATTCAGGGCCCATGACGACACATATGCGTCAGACCGCCGTAGTCGCTTTCCGCTACATACGAGGAAAACCACGGCATCGGCTACGAGCGTAGCGCGGAGCGATTCTTGGCAGTGAATGTGTTAATGAGTGATTCAAGAGGAAGGTTTATATTTATAATATAGTACCCGTGCGAAGCCGGGGCGGGTCGCTAGTACAATCCTACTAATATTATAAATGCGAAAGGTTAGATGTTAGGATGTTTGTTACTCAATCACGTTTAAACGGCTGAACCGATTTGAATGAAATTTTGCACGAAGATAGTTTATAGCCTGGATTAAAGTATTGGATAGTTTTTATCCCGAGTCCACGCAGACGAAGTCGCGGGCGGAAACTAGTTATAATATAAAACCAATTGAAGAAAATCACAGATAGAGACATCACGGGAATGAAATCGTAATAAATGCTGTGGACAATTATCGTATTGGTAATATTTGTCAACGTATATTGAAATAAATTAATTCATGGCTGCCAGCACCATATTTAACGTTGATCGGTCTGTAATAGTAAGTAGGTGCATCTTGCGCTTAAAGGCAGCTGAGAGGCTCGTGAACTAATTACTACTAGAATTAACGTTCCCCGTAGAACAATATTTAGTGCCAACAGTTTCGTAGCGCTACTCTCGTAGCCGATAACATACGAAAAACCGTAGAAAAGTAACACACGAAGCAAAGCGACCACTAAGCGAATTAAAACTTTCGCTACCAGGAACCCGCCTAGCGGGCGCCTACGCCGTAGTCGCTTTCCGCTACATATACGAGGAAAACCACAGGATCAGCTACGAGTGTGGCGCGTAGCGATTCTTGGACGCGAAAGTGTCAACACATTCACTGCCAAGAATCGCTACGCGCTACGCTCGTAGCCGATAACATACGAAAATCCGTAGACAAGCGTTTACGAGCACAGCGACCACCTAGCGGGCTCCTGGCACTGAGTGTTGACACATTCACTGCCAAGAATCGCTACGCGCTACGCTCGTAGCCGATAACATACGAAAATCCGTAGACAAGCGTTTACGAGCAAAGCGACCACCTAGCGGGCTCCTGGCACTGAGTGTCGACACATTCACTGCCAAGAATCGCTTCGTGGCAGCCGATCCCCTGGTTTTCCCCGTATGTAGCGGAAAGCGACTACGTACTGTTCCTGGCAGTGAAAGTAACAATTTAGACTGTCCGTTGCGTTGTGTTGTCATTAAAACAAGGCGAATTTCGCTCCCGTCCACCTCAGCACGGCTAGCACGCGACGGCGCGCGAGCTCTCTCGATTTTTCTCGCACTATCCGTCTCTCTCTTATTAGAACACTTAGAAGAAGAGGTATAGTGCGATAAAAATCGAGAGTATGTCGCGGCCGTCGTGTGCTAGACGTGCAGACTATGGGTGAGTTGCACCTCCTCGTCTGTATCGTACTTAAGAGCGGTGTTCGTTAAAATCGGAATATATGGAAAGTTTGTCAAGTTTCTACGGAGTATGGAATGACAGCTGCCGGCGCCATATTTAAAGTTGATCGGTCTGTAATCGTAAGTTACCTGCCCTTAGCCAGCCATAACTTAAGATGGTTCGACGACCACACAAAACGTCTTTTGATCTGTGTGAATGGAAACATAATTTATGAAAGTTTGTAACATATGTTACTCAAAATATCACGCCGTTAGCCTGCGAAGGTCAAAAGACATTTTGTATGGTCGTCGAATCACCTTTACCGCTAATATCTATAGGTTTTTTTTACCTGAAAAAATAAATTATGTGTACCGTAAATACATTTTAATGACAAAATTAGGTATAGAAAATGCACTGTACTACCAGCCCGACGTAGTCCATTCATATCATAACATATTTTCCATTCCATTCAAGGTACAAACGACAACACTGTTAACTGACCACCCTGTGTTTATATAGAACCTTATTACAATGCAATTAAGGTGCACCGATGGTCAGTTAGCTGTGTTGTCGATAGTACCAAGGACACCACAAATAACTGTCAATACGTGAATCTTATTGGAACGACATAATAAGGTATCGTGTGTAGCCTAGCCTGGGGGGTACGTTCGACGTCAAAAATATGTCTACAATTCTAAACCTTATTACTCAGTAACAAGGTGGAAAATACGTATATTTGAGTGAGTGAGTGCACACGGTTGGCAGGGCCCCGATTAGTAATATTATATAGAGAGTCAGTAGACCGAAAGGGGTATCTAACTACTCTAAGAACGGAAACCTGTTTGATGTCTTGACATGAGAAACGTAGACCTAAGATTTAAGTATTGTATCTTGGGTACATAAAATAAAAAAGCCATTTTAGTAGAAAATTATATACTATATTGTTTTATTGGTGTATTATACAAAGAAAATATCCTCAATTATTAATATTGTTACTAAGGGAATTTCTGATGTAAAACGTATTGTTTTTGTAAAACATCCTTCCAAAACCTCCTAACAATTTTTTTTTACAAGATTTTATTGTACTGTTTTGTCGGCATGATTGATTTATATACCCATGCCGAATCACAGCTTTCTAGTAGCAATGGTTACTGAGATAAGCCGAAGACGGACGGACAGACGAACATGGCGAAACTATAAGGGTTCCTTGTTGACTACGGAACCTTAAAAACGAGAAAAATGTAAGTCAACACAATCACTGCCCAGAATCGCTACGCGCTACACTCGTAGCCGATCCCGTGGCATACCAGCTAAGTAGCAGAAAGCGCCTACGGCGTAGGCGCCCGCTAGGCTGGATCCTGACAGTGAATGTCTTAACCCGTCGGACGCGCTAGGGACACACGTGCGCGCCTAACGGACAATAAGTAAAGGGCTTATGACACTTACCTGAATTTAGCATCCTAATTAGGGAGCGGAGTTGAGTCATAAGCCCTTTACACATTGTTCTACAGACGACGCGCGTCCGTCGGGTTAACTATGAGTTCACGAATTAAACCTATAAAATTTAAACAAAGAAAACTCACAACTAAACATTGTTCCTGTAATAATCCCTTAAATTAGCCGCTAATATCTGTAGGCATCCAGAGTAGGTAGATTAGGGTTGGCAAGCAGCCCGATTAGTAATCTTTACTAGAAAGCCAGTGGCCCGAGAAAGGGGCATCTATTTACGGGTCTATCAGCCTAAACGTACTGGATTAAAATCATAATATTTACGTTATTCGCGCAAGTCGCTGTTTCATTCTGACGCTGTCAATGAAATAAGGAGCTGCAGAACCTTAATGGTATGTCATTTTCAGCATGCTGATAGACTTAGACTTAGACGTAAGATAACACCGAGCATTCGCAGTTTTTGAAGTCGAACTGAACAACGAACAGAGGCAAGCATAGAGTCAAACATTGCTACGAACATATTCACAAGCCTACTCCGTAGTCGCTTTCCGCTACATACGCGGAAAACCACGGGATCGGCTACGAGCGTAGCGCGTAGCGATTCTTAGCAGCGAAAGTGTTACAGGAAAAATTGAAGAATGTAATGCTCCGAGCCGGATTCGAACCGGCGACCCCAGGCATTCTTGGCCCGACGCTACTAACCAACTGAGCTATCGGAACAATCTATCTCGGCCACTAAATTTAATCTTTTATCATCAGTTCCTTCTTCCAATGCCTTAGGGACGCACATTCACAATCATTCTAGAGAACAATTTAGTTAAAGATCTGCGGACGGCGTCGGCGGACAACAAAATGGCTCGGCTCGGCCAAGCTTGAAAGGAATTTACTGTCGTTCCTCTAGAATGCTCGCTAGAGCGCTCCTGTTTATTTTGTGAGATCTCACCTGTAATGTAAAATTCACTAGAATGCAATTGTCATTACAAGTGAATACTCAAGTTAAACAGCACCTTTCGGAACGAAGCGACAAAAAATTCCAAAACCAGCTCAGGTAGGTAATTTAATTAAAATAAGTACTACACTGGCGCCGAGCGTTGCTTACTTATAGTTTCACGCAGCAGAGGTTTAATTAAAAGTTTATTTTTACCTGAGGGCAGCTAGACTATGTAGTATAATAAGTTGACTGCAATGCAACGTTGGGTTTAATCTAGGTATATACGTTTTCCAAGTTCATTGGAATGACTATAATTGAATTTGCAAAATCGGCTAAGAGCTATTCAACACTCTAGGTTTCGACCGTACTATAAACGTAGAAAATACAGGCAAAAACTCGTTACTTGCTTGCTCAGGACGATGTACATTTTATTGAACAAACGAGCAAAACGACCGAAGTATTCCGATACAGCTTGGCCAAAATTCTTTCGTATGCCCGTATGTTGCGCTGTCCTGCTGTTCTTCTCTACATGTCGCGATTCTCAACCGATTCTCGTTTTTGATAATTTAGTAGATAGACGATACATAGTATTTTTTTGTCAATTCATATCATAAAAGTTAAAAAAACCTACTCCCCATTCGTGTTTATAGCGGATATTGTGATATGCACCGTTAGAAAACCAAATTTTCTTCTTCAATGCTTTTACATATTTGCCCAGTTACCAGAACAATACAAGCACTCGTCTTATTATGAATATTACAGTACACCCCAGCCCAGAATCAACACTCATCGAATACAATACATGTCGAGTATTTATTATTCCTTTATGAGGGAAACGAAATGGAGAAGCTTTTGCAATATTTACTTATTTTCATAAACATCACATATAGTTGTTTTAACTTCTCCATGAACAAGCCTTTTGTACTCTGCAAACAGATCCCAAAATGTTTCCATGAATATATAACATTGGCGGACAACCTTATCTAAACAAATCGACCTAGTCCCAAAAAAAACAAAGGTTTTATTATTACTAGACGACGATATACTCATACATACAAGGTGACATTGAAATCGTTCATTTCAAGCTACAGAATAATACTTATAGTAACTATAGTTTAAGAGTGCTCAGTAAGCTCGACCGAAGCTACATAAACTAATTACAGACATAGATATACCTCATGTCATTGTACATGCAAAGTTTCGTTACACTCCAACACGTTGTTTTAAAATGAGAGCGTAACTATGTTTGTATGGAGAATCGAGCTTACTGCGATCTCTTAATTAATAAACAATAAAACCTAGAATT
The DNA here is from genome assembly GCA_947049275.1 of Epinotia bilunana. Classification (NCBI taxonomy): domain Eukaryota; kingdom Metazoa; phylum Arthropoda; class Insecta; order Lepidoptera; family Tortricidae; genus Epinotia; species Epinotia bilunana. The sequence goes on from OX346264.1 coordinate 5,178,179, forward strand.
CATTTACCATTATTTGTTCTATCAATAGAGCTTAACTCGCGCTTCGGAGTGCAAGCAATTTTAATTGGGCTTAGAGCAAACAACTAAGGAAAACAAACCACAGCAAATAACTCCATCGCTCTTGTTGTTACGATACCAATTTATGAAATACTTAGTTTACTAAACTGAGTAGATTTTTTTCTAGCGGCTGTCAAACAAAGGAGGAGTCAAATACATGAAAACTCATATCTGTATGTCTCTGCTGTATACCCTGTTATATAATTAGAAAAATCTAATTAATTGGACATATTAACTATTATAATTCATATAATTTTTGACACGTAAAATTATATTTTTTAATAATAAATGAGTATGAGTGCGTATTGCGTATAAATGCGAAAGTATGGATGTTTGTTACTCAATCACGCTTAGACGGGTTAACCGATTTAGATGGCATTTTTAAGTTTAAGGAAATAATCGAGAGGAAACCTGCGTACATCGGCGAGGAAATGCAAAGGTCTATGAAGTCCGCAACTCAACCTGCACTCAGCTGATGATGAAAATGAACACTGCGCGATGATGGTCCCTCGGACCGATGTCAAATTTTTTTTCACCTGTGTATCGGAATGGACTTTCTGGATGGACTTAGTTTGCCGCATACTTACTGCGGGTTGCCTGCGATCTTTGCAATACGCAAGCAAATCCGCGCTGGAAACTAGTAGTTAAACAAAGAGCGTAATGCAGCCATATAAAATGGCTTTCATTCATAACAAAAGAGCCCTCTACGCGTGTGTCTATGTATTATGTTCTGGCGCACATCCAAATGCACGGAACTGGTGTACGGAGGCTCGCTCGAAACACGCGACTAGGTACTATCGACAACAGCTAACTGACCATCGGTGCACCTTAACTGCATTGTAATAAGGTTCTATATAAACACAAGATGGTCAGTTAACAGTGTTGTCGTTTGTACTCTAGATTAAAACGAGGGCGACATATGTTACATTGGACTAACTCTAACCGCTCAAAGGCCTAATAAAAGGCCAAGGCAAAGGCCTTCTATTCAACGGAATTTGTACCATTCTATAGCCCCCCTGCACCCCCTGCAAACCCCCTGTAACAATGTTGCAAATAATAATAATAATTTAACAATAAATCACCCTATATACGTCCCACTGCTGGGCACAGGCCTCCTCTCAAGGATGAGAAGGAAAGGGCGGTAGCCCCGCGCTGACCCAGTGCGGGTTGGGGACTTCACATACCCCATTGAATTCCTTGGCAGATGTATGGAGGTTTCCTTACGATGTTTTTCCTTCGCCGAAAAGCTATCAGTAAATCTCATATTGCCTACATAAGTTCCAAAAAACTCGTGTACGAGCCGTGATTCGAACCCACGACCGCCGCATGACAGCAACACGCCTGAACAACTAGGCTACCGTAGCTCGTTCCATATAAGTAATGCGATTTCAAGGAAAACGATTGTGAATAGTAAAAAATATATTATTGTAATGTATGTGTTAAGCACACAATAACAAGTTCAGGAATATACATGTCACACAATAGGTCAAAATATAAAGGCGAACATATCCGTATAATGGATCTCTTCCAGCTAACCTTTGATTAGTATTGTCATGTTTGAAAAACACTTAAGTATCGAAATAAGTGAAATTCGAACAATATTTCCCTTCAATATTCCATATAATCGAAAAACACAAACGAATTTGTCCGTTAAAAGTCTAATGTTATCTGCAATGAGGTAATAAAATATTATTAGAGAAAATAAATCGGAATGGAGTTAAAGCGTTGACGGAAACTCTTGGAGGAAAATCCTGGCGTTCACAATCCTCGGCAATTTATTTTATTTATTAATTTGTCTCAGGCAACGAGGCCCATATTTACAATACTTTACAGACTAACTGTTGTAATTATAGGGAATACGGTACTGGGATCCTCTTCAATAAATAGCCACTTTTTTACATACTTTTCTATATTTAATTAATATTACAGCAATTGATGTGACACCGCCATTAGCTTCAGCCAAAAAGAAAGTGCCACAGACTCACAAACAAATGTCACTTAAAACTAATCAATGTGATGTGATGATTGGACTTAGCCAACATAAAACTAACATACATATTATCAATATACAAAACATAACACGCTAAGACGGCGACGCGCGGCGCATGTTCTGGGTGTCAAATAAACGGCCTCGAAATGGCCGGAAAAGAGCAACCTTCGGCCAGAATTCCTCCTTCATGAAGGCCGAAGCTTGTCAGTTGGCACTCTCACCACAAACGAATGAACCAATGAGGCAATGACTGACGGACCAATGGAGAAGAAGGAACTGACAACAGCGGGGAAGGAATGGATACATATTTTAGTATTGGATTCTCTACTGTTAAAGGGCTTTGCTGGAAATGTATGGGCAACTGGTGCCTTTTTTTATGGCACACTAATGCCACCTTATTAGATGTGTAGAGAACTTCCATACAATCAATAGTTACTATGGCAGCTCAGCTCTAAAGTACATCCGTCTGGATATAATCCAAAATTATAGCAATTTGTAATCAGGAAGGTAAGTATACACGTGAAATATTGTTACCGTAAGTATATTGTTCCTAGGGTACATAATAAGATAAGTACAACCTTAGAGAAGTGTAGTAGTAAGCTAATAAGAAAAGATTAAAAGTAGAACTATTAGATTTATTCGATAAAAGTGTTAGGTAGTGCATGGCATGACGCGTTGCATAAGCGAGGTATTCTTACTTAACGAGTTGTTTGTGGAAACGCTTATTCCTTTAGATTATTAGGGTTAAGGTAGTTCGTATAAAAAACAACAATTTTAGTAACGAGCGTATTATCCGCCAACAACTGTCCTCAGTTTGGCGGAACTTTATTTGTTAAACTAGCGTATAAGATTTTGTGAGATAAATAATTTAATTAAATAATTAAAAAAATTGCGAATTTAATATTGAACACGAAATTATTATTATCCTTCGTTCTGTTGCAAACACACGATGTTTAATGTGCTTGTGTCTGATTAAATTATTCTGAGCGAACATTCAGCGAACCAATTAAATTCTTCTTACTTAACTTAACCCATTCACTGCCAAGAATCGCTACGCGCTACGCTCGTAGCCGATCCCGTGGTTTTCCTCGTATGTAGCGGAAAGCGACTACGGCGGTCTGACGCATACGTGTCGTCATTGGCCCTGCTGTGTTAAATTAGTATTTTAAAAACACGTTCACATATCAGTATCAGTATATTTAAGTTGTCCTTCGCATTTCAGTTACATCATGGATCGGGATATTTCGCAAGTGATAAAGTCCTGCACTAGAAATCTATTGCAAATTATATAAATAGGCATGCTACTGTAGCAATAAAATAAATATTTAGGGGACAATCTTACACAAATCGACCTAGTGCCAAAATAGGAAAGCTTGTACTATAGGTACTAGACGACGATATACATACTTATACAGATAAATAAATAATTACATATATATAGAAAACATCCATAACTCAGGAACAAATATTCGTGCTCATCACACAAATAAATTGGTCTGTGAAGGTGGTTTTCCACCGGCGAGGCTAGGCGGGGCGTGGATGGGCGAGAATTGAAATTCCTATGGGACTTACTACCTATTTGCACTGAGCGCGCGCGCGCGCGGTGGAAATAGGTAGTAAGTCCCATACTAATTTCAATTCTCGCCCATCCACGCCCCGCCTCGCCTCGCCGGTGGAAAACCACCTTGAGAGGCCTTACAACTCATCCGTACGCGGTTGACACTGTTGACAATGAGCGGCCGGCTGGAGCGGCCTGCGGTAGCGGTCAATAGTAAACTTAACAGTTATTGTCCAATTTACTATTGACCGCCACCGCAGGCCGCGCCAGTGTGTTTCAGGCTTAACTCGTAGCCCTCGGAGGTGCACGAAAGCCGAGTTCAACACTTTCACTGCCAGGAACCCGCCTAGCGGGCGTCTACGCCGTAGGCGCTTTTCTCTACTTAGCGGGAAAACTACAGAATCGGCTACGAGCCAAGCACGTAGCGATTCTTGGCAGTGAATGTGTTCATTTCTAAGTAATGAAGTTGAAATGGAATCAAACTAAAAATACATTTTTTTTTGTCAAATGCGGCTCAAACATCTAATTGCTGCTTCACTCAATAATAGAGAAATACTTCAAGAATATAAATCTAATAAAAATAACAACCTAACCTACATTAATACTCTAATAGCTTATAATAACATAATAACCTATTCACAAATTGATATCAACTGAAAGGTGGTTTCGTCATTCGGCCAACCAAATAAATGTCTCAATTAATTATTAATACCAGTGCCTGATTCAACAGGTTCATACATTTGCAGAATAGAAGAAATTATAGGTGATAAATTGAACATTTGAATAGGCATCTTGTTGTCAACATACGAAAGCTCAAAATGTAATAAGAGTGAGCAAGTTTTCGTTCATGACAAAGTCAACCATAGCTTGGATTTAGTAGTCTCCGACAAAGTTATGCAATTTTACGCCTTGCTACAAAGGGATAAGGTGCAGAACTGAAAATATCTTTGATGTCGAGGACCGTACGAGAATAAATACTACGAGATTTGTTTGCGATGATAGTCTGTATAGTCATAGGAATAAGGTATCGAATCACATTTAATACAAAAAGGTCCTTATCCAGTTTGGTTCTCAAGCTGTAATATTTGTCAAGGTTTATTGAAACAAATTAGTTAATGGTTGAGTATGGGTATTGACTCAATTTCATGTCAATCTCCCAAAAGGTTCAAGCGTAACTTTGGGACTGAAATGGGTAGTTATTACCCTGCCAGAGCGTAGGCGGGCCGCTAGGCGGGTGCCTACACGATTGGCGCTTTTCGCTACTTAGCTACGAGCGAGCGTAGCGATTCTAGGCAGTGAATGTGTTAATCACAAACGGCAGATCAAGGTCGCCAGAGCTCCCGAGGATGCGTTGTGTTGAGAGGGGGGGGAATGGTTCCTTCAGCTGTCGACACGGCGAATCCTCAAACATATCAAGGGTCGGCAACGCCCATGTTACTCCTTTGGAGTTGCATGCGTCTTTAGCCTGCGATGTCCGCTTACCATCAGGCGGGCCGTAGACTTGTTTGCCACTGTCGTATAATATAAAAAAAAGATTTACACTTTCACTGCCGGGAACCCGCCTAGCGGGCTCCTTGTAACGTTGCACGTACATGTCGTATTTATACTCTTAATTATTTATATAATTCACAAATTAACTGATACTTATACATTAAATTATTATTTTTATTACATTGTTTACACTATTTATACAACATTATTACATTTTAATTATACACCTCATGAATTATTAAATTTATTTATTTATTTATTTATTTATTTATTTATTTATTTAAGGACCACCAACGGATAACACATCTGAACAATACATTTGGCTTAAATACAAAAAAAAAACTAAGTAAGATGCTTAGCCACTTATAGGTGACCACAGCTCGCACATGTGTGAAATCAAGAGTAACATAACAAAAAAAAAACATAAAAAATTACATGAATGAAGATTCAGACTCTCAGATTAGTAAACATTGGCAAAAGTTTTAAGTAGTAGTAGTACATTAAAATTTTCGCCTATAAAAAAATGTAGAATCTTTGTAAATTGGAGAAGTTAAATATATTATATTGATTAAAGTAATCAATACAACATGTAGATGAAATCAAGTAGTAAGTTACAGGAAATTAGAGGTAGGAACCCGAAGCTAACCAAGAAACAAATGGCAATCACCCACCAGACTCCAGTGATATAAGATATGAGATAACAGATTTTTTGAATTTACTTTTAGTATCGTGGAAGATATCAATACCTCTGGAGTCCGGAATATGGTTAATTATTACCTATTCAATCAAATTATTTATTTATACACAAATTAATCAAATTTTAATTAATAATTATTTTAATCTATTTTAATTTAGTAAAATAAGATTAAAACATTATTACGAACGCGTAAGCGTTCACACTATTCTGCGCGACTGTACTCGGTCCCGCGCTGCATCTACGTCATGGAAGTTTCTAGTTGCAGTATGCGCGGGCGCGGCTCGCCAGTCCGCGTTCCGCCGCTTTAGACAACAGACCCGTGCCGAATTGCACACAAATAGATTCGTGTCGTCTTGCAGTTCGTGCGCGCTTTTAAATATTTTACATTTTTATTTTATTCGGTGGTCGCGGACACCTTTTGAGGCGACATTTCTTCGCCTGGCATCAATATAAATTGGTGAATACAGCACCCACGTAATTGGTAAGTGCAGTGCAAAGTGTTGAACGTTATTATTAGTAATAGGTATTATAAGTAGCTTAGCTTTACCAGTAAAGTAGCTTACTTGTGATCTTCCCTGCGTTAATGTTAAATGTAAATCCATTCTATATACCCATTGCATTTGGTGCTAAGCGCATATTAGTGGCTAAATGACTGCGTTTCTTTGTTCTCATACCTAGTAGTTTGTACCTACCTACTTCATTAGAAAATGTTAGTATTGCTCTTCTGTACTTTTGCATTAGGCTTACTGTAACTCCGCTCTGCTTTTTGAACACAAACACGCTTACGCTTACGGTGCACGGCTTATTTTAAATGGTCGTATCTGAAGACAGGGTGTTCACAAAGCAGAGCGAGCACGAACAAAATTTTAACCGGGTGCATATTCCACAGGGTGCATCGTTTTAATTTAAAAATTGGGAACGCACAACCACCACCTTGGCGGCCTGGGTTGGAACCGCTCGACGTTCGCCCGCCGCCGTTCCTGCTCCTCATCACAGCGGCCGAGCGTGACCCCTGCTTCGGACCGCCGCCGACCAGCCAGGAGAGTACCGGAACTACGGCGGCCAATCTAGAAGGGCATAGACCACCCACGACCCTTTCTTTTAATTTTACGGGACCTGTGTCCCCAATATACTTTTTTTGATGATGACTTGGTAGTGCTTATTTGCCACCCCCATTACCAAACGTCACATCCTACGCCATAGGCGCTACTTAGCTACACGCGTAGCACGTAGCGATTTGTGGCAGTGAATGTGTTAATCACTAACGGCAGATTAACACTTTTACTGCCGGGAACCCGCCTAGCGGGCACCTACGCCGTAGGCGCTTCCCGCTACATACGAAGAACACCACGGGATCGGCTACGAGCGTAGCGCGTAGCGATTCTTGCCAGTGAATGTATTGATTGTCACTGAAAATCTTAATAATTATGACAAGAATTATCGTGATAAATAATGTCGTCAATTATAGTATTGATAACCCTACATTCAAACATTCATGCTCGCTATTCGCGTCACTGTTCGAGGAAATGTTCGACGAATATCACAAATTCGCAGAATCGCAACTGTGTTGGACATGATAAATTATGGTTTTCTACTTCCAAATAAGCTTTTTAGTTTCGTCACCAAATTCTGTGCAAATTTTTGTACTATAATAAAACCCCTCATCAGGTATAATTAGCCGATAATTATCGAGGAGTACAACTATCTTGATATCGTCCAAATTTTGTCCCTTCGTTGTTTACCATGCGCGGGCGGAGAAGAAAATATACCTAGAACAGTCCGCATCCTATAGCCAGTAGCAGCTTGGTAAAGTGTAAACATATTTTTGACCTGGACTGTACACGTCTTTATAACTTTTAAGATTAACACCTTCACTGCCAGGAACCCGCTTCTCGGGCGCCTCGTATGTAGCGGAAAGCGACTACGGCGTAGACGCCCGCTAGGCGGGTTCCTGGTAGCGAAAGTGTTAAGGAATGATTTACGATATATTCGGCTACTGTGGCCGCTACTAACTATACGATGCTGACTGTACAAGTAATTGACACAAATTGCACCAATTCCGTGTGTTTTACGACCGCTACGAGTGCTACGCGACGTTCCCTTTGCTACGGCGTAGCCAGCGTAGCAAGTCGTTAAACCGTAGAACCGACAAAGCGACGATTATATTACGCGGCGGAAAATTATGTAATATTTCACAGTTCAATTCTCCCTAAGGGTGAACATTCACCAAAGTGATGCTTACCTACCTGTTTCCATATAAGTGACATCTATAGTCAGGCAACCGGATGGCTCGCGGTATTTGAGCTCCCGAAGCGCTGTGGAACCGCCCTGTGCAACCCGAACTGTGCCAAGTTGGGCTGCGGCGGAAATTGGAGGGTAGATGAAAAAAAATTGTAGCCAGGCATTCGATTGAAACAGCATTTAATTATATAAAAAGGTAAGTGTGTAGGCAACCGCTGTTTCAATGGGCCGGTTCGCGACAAAAAAAACATTTTTTTTTATTAACGCCCCAGACCAAGTTGGCTCAGTTCGGGTTGCACAGGGCGGTTCCACAACACTCGTTGCCTCTCGGACACTGCAACTAGGCGTCATTGCATTGCTCTGAATACCAGCAGTCAAGCGTATGATGTGTCAAACATGAAATCTCAGCTTAGCAAATCTGGAGGACCCGTAACGGTTTCACTGCCAGGAATCCGCGTAGCGGGCGCCCAGCCGCCTACGGCGTAGTCGCTTTCCGCGACATACGACAAAAACCACGGGATCGGCTACGAGCGTAGCGTGTAGCGATTCTTGGCAGTGGAAACTGGAAGTGTTATGGCCCATTTGAAGAAGCGATGTCATAGACGCATTCTCAAATGTTACTGTTCAAAGCGCATTGCATGCAAGTTATGGTATTATTTTACGTAAATATCACTAATCAGCGACGTTACGTTAAACTTGAATTGCGCCCCAGTACACAAGTAAACAATTCATAGAAACAAAGTCTTAAAATAGTTTCTTTAAAAAATAAAGTTTTATGCTGTACTAAAACTAGCTTTCGCCCGCGACTTTGTCTGCGTGGCCCCGGGATAAAAAACTATCCTAATTATAATCCAGGCTATGAATTATCTTCGCGAGAAATTTCATCCCAATCGGTTGAGCCGTTTAAGCGTTCCAAACATCTAAACATCCAAACTTTTGCATTTATAATATTGTAGGATTTAGCAACTGAATGATATTTTTGCGCGCACGTCAAATAGAGCTTTAACTCATACTTCACCTTACAAAAATCACATATCCTCACAAAGCAAGCAAATGCGAAGCAAATCCATTCAAAATAACAAATTATTCCCGTTTGTTTCATATTTACCATATCCACATATCCAGTGATCGCAAATATACCCTCGCCGTCCCAATTTCAACCGTAAAACTAGCCAGGAAGGTTTAAAATGAAATAGAAGGCTGGCAGTGGTTGATTTATCACTATTCGTAACATGTACGAGCGTTTTTTCACTGAATAAACAAATTTCGGGCACCATCAGCTAGAGGAGTGTCTTTTTTAGGGTTCCGAAGGCAAAAATGGCAAATACCAATGCAATTTGGTATATACGTGTATTTGTAAGCCGGCTTTATAGTTTTTAGTAATTTTGAGTTATCGCTGAAAGACTGCCTTTTCTAAACAAAAGGACTAAAAGGTCGAGTTGAAACTTTCGTGAGGCATGTTGAAATAATACTAATAATTACACGGTTTAACTCACGTTTTCAATGTCACTACGGGCGACATGTTTCGCGTGATTCCAGCGACACCGCCGCGAAAACACTCATCCATTGAAGAAGAACTCCCGAAGAGTTCGAAACATGTCGCCCATACGTGAGTTGAACCGTTTAATTATTAGTATTAGGACTAAGAGGTTCCTATGACGATACCATCTGTTACGGAACTCGCCAGGAACCCGCCTAGCCGGCGCTCTGTTCATAGGCGCTTTTCTCTACTTATCGCGAAAACACGTCATCGGCTAGCGTAGCGTTACAAAATTGTTGGCAGTGAAGTTAAGAATATATGAGTGTGGTATTACATTACTTGCATACAGGAATATATATGATTTCAGATGAGGTCTAACGTGAACAAGTAACTTCAATAAAATAGGCCCAGATTATCACTACATATCATAGTATGCATAGTGGCAGTGGGCGGGGCACATTGCACGTAGAACCGATGGCCGTTGGGGCGGAAAGGTTCTCGAGTGGCGACCACGTACCGGAAGGCGCAGCGTGGGTAGGCCCCCCACAAGGTGGACTGATGACATCGTAAAGGTCGCGGGAGTCCGCTGGATGCGGGTGGCGCAGGATCGGTCATTGTGGCACTCTTTGGGGGAGGCCTATGTCCAGCAGTGGACGTCTTTCGGCTGATATGATGATGATGATGATGATGATCATAGTATAAAACAAAGTCGCTTCCCGCTGTCTGTCCCTATGTATGCTTAGATCTTTAAAACTACGCAACGGATTTTGATGCGTTTTTTTTAATAGACAGTGATTCAAGAGGAAGGTTTATCTGATAATATAGTACCTGTGCGAAGCCGGGGCGGGTCGCTAGCTTTTTATACAACGACGGTGGCAAACAAGCGTACGGCCCGCCTGATGGTAAGCGGACACCGCAGCCTATAGACGCATGCAACTCCAAAGGAGTAACATGGGCGTTGCCGACCCTTGATATGTTTGAGGATCCGCCGTGTTGACAGCTGAAGAAACAAATTCCCTCGCTCCCAACACAATGCATCCTCGGGAGCTCTGGCGACCTTGCTCACCAGAAGCAACAGGAATGCATAGGAAGCTCAGTTTATTAATTTAATAGGTAAATGAATTCACCACGTCGACTGCGTACAACACATACATCGCACGAAAACATACTCATTACAGTACTCCAGCCGGGCACAAAAGCACAAAAAGTGTCGGCGACACAACATTTTTATCGCTTACAATGGAACTCCAGGTGGAACTGACGGCGACAAGCGTACGTGGAACAGGATTCCCAGCGAATATTGTCTAGAAAGTTGTGGAATTGTGCCATTGTAACGTAAGGTAAACTTTACAAGGTTTAACACAACCAAACCGTTACATACAAAACGTTCTTTGACATTCGCAGGCTAACGGTGTGATATTTTAAGAAACTTCTGCAGGAAACTTTCATAAATTGGTCTTCCATTTGCGCGACAATCCCCCTTTCCTAGAATAAACTTCTATAAACTATAACAAATTGACTAGTTTTCCCAAAGTATCACATCTCGAACTAATAAGGTAAGGTAAACGTCCGAGTTTTATGTTTTGTCAAGTAAAATTACGTTTTATGGTGTCGAATGTTTTTGTTTTTTTTTTTAATTTTTATTTAAAGTTCCAAATAATTTGATTTTATCGCAGTTTCTTGTTTTATGTGCTAAAGCCATTAATGGCTTATTTAAAGCTAGAGTTCGGACTAACTATTTGCTATGTAAGCACTTACATTACCTTCACACTATTCCCTTACTAAACGAGATTCAAGCACATATAATCAACTTATTTATTTACCTCTCTGAAGTTTAGTAAAAATATAGTGTTTAGTAAAAATATACATGTCTTTTGTTAACGAAATTGCTGATATTTTAATGTATTTTCATTAATTACTTACTACGTAATGGTAGATAATATTAAGTTATAGTAATATTATTTAGTTATTTTTATGCACGCAATAAATGCGCGCTGTTCAAGGCAAGCACACATCACATACAGTGATTACCTTTACTTGCGTAAATATTAATGGTGTTTTCAAAATTATGTGTATTATAGACCTGTATTGTCTATTTGAAAAGTTTATAATGAGCGTTAACTAAACTGTTGGCAGCTATATGTTTTTACTATCTAGGATTTTTTACGTACACTAGACTAGTAAGTATTGTAAAACCTATGAATATATTAAATAAAGAAATTAAAAAAAAAAAGTCCGAGTGCTCGACGCTGTACGTATATATATGGCATGCGTACTCTATGCTAAAGTGACATGGATTAAATTCGAATGAAGATAAATCCTCTTAGTTCGAATTTAACCCATATTGCTGTTACATAGCCACCTATGTCATACACTAGTACCGAGTCAAGCACTGGGACGCTTACCTTAGATCTAAATTGCACTTTTAGTATGGAAAGGTTACACTTGAGTTGTCCTAACGTACGTTCCACGTTACGTGATCACCACTCTGAGGGATAAACACGTGACTCTTACAACAAGCGTTAAGGCAATTCAACTGTCATTTTCCCATTCAAATAGTGGCTTTTAGATCTACCTGACCATACCTCCTACTTAGCTCATTGTCGCAAAATGTATCCCTTAATATAATATTTTAGTATTAAGACATCATTCTGTAAAATACGTTTTTAAAAATAACTAAATTATAGAATTATAGAATTGTCGAGCACTAGGACGTTAACACTAAAGGCCTCAACCCACCGGACGCGTGTCGTGCGCGGCGCGTGTGCTGCGCGGGCCCGAGCAAGTTGTAAAGCATTGAAACTACACTTCAAACACACATCGAACGCGGTCCGAACGCGGGCCCGCGGCGCCAAAATTACAACTCGGCAGCGCGGCCGCGCAGCTGCCGCGCTGCTGAGTGTGATAGAGATAGTGAGATACATGTTATATGTGTTAGTAGTGAGAGATATGACGCGCGGGCCCACGCGTGCCCGCGCTGCTGCCGCACTGCTAAGTGTGATAGAGACAGTGAGATACATATTAAATGTGTTGGTAGTGAGAGAGGCGTGACACGGCGGGCCCGCGCCGCACTCGCACTGCACACGCGCTGCACACGCGTTGCTAACGCGTCCGCTGACGCGGCGGGCACGCCGCCCGCTTGCGGTGTGAATATACCGCTTCAACCGCGCCGCGCACGACACGCGTTCGGTGGGTGGAGGCCTTAATCGAATTTAACGTATGAGGCATGGCATGTGTGAGTTAAATAATCCCCAAAACTCATACTATTTTCAATCTTTCAACAACATTTATTGCCCGGCCAAGTCTGCCATCGGTTACTTGTTATACTATAAATCAATAAATATTAGGGGAATCAAACTAGCCCAATAAAGCTCATAATAGTAAGCTCAATAAACATTTGTTTTATGGGTACTAGACGACGATATATTCAATAGATAAAAATACTTAAATATATAGCCCGAACCGATTTTGTTGAAAAGCATCTAAGAACCATCTCGATCACGTCAGCTTTCGGACAAAAAACCGCATTAAAATCGGTTCATGCGTTTAGGAGCTACGATGCCAAAGACAGACACACACACGTCAAACTTATAGCAGCCCTTTAGTGCGTCGGGGATCAAAAACAAATTACAGCTACCTCAACACGAAAAATCCGCGCAAACATTAAACCCACCACTTTCCTTCAACGAAAGGGCTTATTATACTGTAAAAATGTGGTAGTAACGTCCTTTTTAGTATAATTGTTAAAAAGGGTTCAACGACAGCTAAACCCGGGCTACTTGCGGATTACCCGCCTATTCTAACAATGCTGATAATTAATTCAAGGTGTTAAATTCACCCTTTTTTAGAGGTCATTCGAAGAGAAAATATAATCGACTACTTTCCTTTTTTTTTTCATGATGCCTTTCGAACCGGTTTATTGCGACGATAAAATATTTGTCTGTGAATGTAGTCCATTTAGAGCACTACTAAAGGCAATTGAAGAGTCAAAATCAAACATCGCTAGCGACCGCCGACTACGGAAAAGTAGTAAAACTGGAAAAAAAAAAGTTAATCTATGTCAACCGGAGCATACTTTGGAATCGATTGCCATCTTATTTATCAAAATCGGTTCAGTATCTTAAACGCTGCGGTCATCATCATCATCATCATCATATCAGCCGAAAGACGTCCACTGCTGGACATAGGCCTTCCTCAAAGAGTGCCACAATGACCGGTCATGCGCCACTCGCATCCAGCGGACTCCCGCGACCTTTACCAGGGCAACGCTGCGGTAGAACTCACGTAATTACAAAGAGGCTGGTTAAATCATACACGCCTGCCATATACTGACTCGAACCGAATGTACGTATTTTTTAAAGAAAATGAAAAAATATTTATTTGATACACTATCTTAGACTTATATAGTACTAGCTTGTGCCCGCGATTCCGTCCGCGTGGAACTCGTTTATATCTTAACTAGATACAAACTTTCACCCCCTCAGGGGATGATTTCCGGGATAAAACTGTCCTATGTCCTTCCCCGGGATTCAAACTATCTCCATACCAAATTTCATCTCAATCGGTTCAGCGGTTTAAGCGTGAAGAGGTAACAGACAGACAGACAGACACACTTTCGCATTTATAATATTACTAGCTTCCGCCCGCGACTTCGTCTGCGTGGACCCGGGATAAAAACTATCCTATATTTTAATCCAGGCTATAAACTATCTTCGTGCCAAATTTCATTCAAATCGGTTCAGCCGTTTAAGCGTGATCTGCGTGATTGATTAACAAACATCCAAACTTTCGCATTTATAATATTAGTAGGATAGTATATATAGTAAATAGTATAGTGGGAATGGGCTGGCCACGTCTGCCGCATGCATCTACAGAGGTGGGCGAAAATAGCCATGGACTGGGTGCCACACGATGGGCGGCGGCGACGTGGCAGGCTGAGACGGAGATGGCGGGACGACCTGGACGCATTTTGTAGCGATTGGCCACAGATTGCTCAAATCCGGGACGAGTGGAAGTCGAGAGGGGAGGCCTTTGCCCAGCAGTGGGACACTGTATAGGCTTTATAAAAAAAAAAATTATAATAATATATATATAGGTAGTATCTTATAGTATATAGTATAGTATGGATAAGTGTCGAACTAACCTAGGTATTGTTGCGCCGGTGGTATAAACTTCAAACTTGATTTTCCATGCTTTAGAAGCGTTTTCAGCAGGCTGAAAAGTGATTTCAGGCCGTTTCAGAGGTGGCTCTTCCACATACTAGAAGATTGAAATTCACCCTAGTTGCCGTTGTTTTCAGACGCCTGAAACATGTTTTCAGTCCGTTTCAGTGCAGCCTCTATCAGATGGCGCAATAACCTGAAAACCCGTTTGCAGGCGTTTTCAGGACCCCTTATGGGCCTTTGAAGTACACTTCAGTATATGGCGAAATTTCTCGAAGGAATGAAGGAGACAGCACTATTAGAGAGAGACATCTAGATTGAGAAGGTTCGAGAAGTGTGTGAAAGAAACAACTAGAAATATTCAGAACAGCATATTCGGGAATGTTCCAGTCATCGGGTCGAACGAGCATCGAACAATCTAGACGCTCTAAAACATTCATGAACCGAGGGGTCGCGCTTCCTAGAATTGGACCTTGGACCGATTATTCAAGATTTCTCCGGAATGTTCTAGTGCGAAGGGCTCCGGATATATAAGCCGCGCGCCAACGCAGTTATCCGGCGATACCTCCAAGAGGCAATCACCGACCTAGGTCGTTGGTTTAATCTTTGGCGTATCGAAGTCAACCCGGAAAAAAGCACTGCAATAGTCTTCCACCCGTCTGACTGCGTTAGTACGGAAAGACGGGTGGCTCCGATCCAGATGTTTGACCGACCCATCCCCTGGGTCAACGAGGCCAAATATCTTGGAGTGACCCTCGACAGGAAACTGACTTTCCGTAGCCACATCCGTAGGGTAACGCAACCGCGCGTTGTTCGTACTAGGAAGGCTTGGGCCGATGATCAACAAGTTTAGTAAAATGTCACTTAGAAATAAGCTGACACTACAAGACTTGTGTTCGTCCAATCATGACATATGCAAGTGTAGCATTTGCTCACGTGCCTATGTCATCGCTCAAGCCGCTTCAGGTCATTCAGAATCGTTTTCTCCGTAGGGCGACTGGTGCCCCGTGGTACCAATCGAACCTCACCTGCACCACGACATGGGGATTAGCACCATGTATGGTTTCTTTAAGCAGGCTGCCAGACGTTATTTTGACAACGCTCCCCACCATAGGAATCCGTTAGTTAGGAAGGCTGCTGATTACGTTCCCATTCCTCCCCCCTCTGTCGTTACTCGGCGCTCACTGATTAGGGGCCGCACGGTCCGGCGTCCTAGGAACACACTCACGGACCCGGACGACGAAATCACAGCGTCCATCGAAAGATGGAACGCTGCGCTTTCGGCGTCCATCACATCGCGTACACTTCGGCGTTCCCGCCGGCGGGGACGTCCACCGCGAGATCGCGACAACACAGACACATACAGTCCCTATTCGTCCCGGTACCGCCGCATACCGGGTAGAGTCAGTCCGACCCAAGTCGGGCCTAGCTGAGTTTCTTGCTGGACTCTTCTCAGTTAGGCTAGGTTTTAACGAATCAGCGATAAAACTCCCAGTAGTTCGACACCACTCACACCCCAGATTCGGTTCAACCAATCTCACTGGAGCGCAAACTCGTAGAGTATTCCAGTGTACAAACTTTCCCGCGTGGTCGTGCTGGAGGCTCCCCCTGGATTTTCCCCAGGCTACCCTCCAACCACGCAATTCGACCGCTATATTGGGTTCGTCCTATTATAGCAACATTCATGTTCAAAAAAAAAAAAAGCAGCGGAGGGGAGTTTGGAATTAAACTGCGAACAGTGCGAATCTCAAAGCGAAGCGAGTGAAAAGTGCGTCATAGTGAATTGATTTATTAAGTAAGCCTTGTTAATTAGTAATTTTGTAATAAAGTTTGCATTCCTTTTAATTAGTGATCAATTAGTGTATTTTCTATCACGTTACCCACCCCGTGGACGTAACAGTATTTATAATGTAAAATTACTCTTGCACTGCAATAGTTTTTGCACCTGGCGGGGACCACCGGGTGTATCATGTTATGCGCTCGGAGATGGTATCCGCCATGTGTATCCCTTTCCGCTTTGGGGATGTATTGAAAAAAATCAAGTTGTTTGAAACGCCATTCTGACCATACTAGCAAATGAGGCCTGATTTTGAGATATATGATTCTTGATTATATGTTAGTTGATCCAACCAGATCGATACACGATTGCTTAAAATTTCCTCGATAGAAAAAAAATCCAAAGTTGCGTCCTAATTTTTAGATTTTTAACCAGTGTACGTAAGCAACATGAGATCAAGCGGCGAAACTTCGTTGAAATGATAATCTATTACTCGTCTTGAATCTGATTTTATAAAATATACTCCCTTCATAATTATATTTAGAATAATCCCATCATTACTGATTTCGCGTTTTTGAAAGCAAACGCCCCTTTCTGAGGATGTTGTTTCCTTGTCTGTCAAACGTTATTGGCGTAAGTTTGTCTCTGACGCGCGGACCGCCCATTGAGTGATTGAAAAATACTGGCCGTATTAATACCTAAATTTAAGTGTCAATTTTTTTCTACAGAATATCACAGCTTATAACAGAGCAGTCAGATAAATAAGAAATATTTTCATTAACCTACAAGTTGTGATAAATTGTAGATTGTGCGAGTGACTTAGTATTTTTCTTTGGAAATTTCAATACACAAAAATAATTTAAACAAGTCCATCTGAAAAGTGGGACTTGCTTGAACTTCCGTGGTTCTATGGCAACTTTTGGGCTACCGCTGTAAACACATACTTACTTTTGCCCTCTAGTTTTTTTTTTTCATATGAGCAAAGGAACTGTACTACGGCGGCGCTACGACGCTCATTTCATGCTCATAATGTCACATCACATTCAGCAAATATTTCATTATTTTGGTACATACAATGAATTATCTGCCACAACTTACTCTACACTTGGTCTAGTAAAGTTTAAATATATAGAAATGTGTAATAAGCGATTTTCAAAGGAACAGATAAAGACTCCATGACGTCGGGACCGAAATGAAAGGGATGAATGTATGGCAAGACATAACTGATCTCTTCTCGATGAGCGTCAAATTTCAAAAGTCAAATTTCTCTACTGTCACGCTAGGTGACGTGACGTGAGCGGAACGCGTGTGTTTGTGTGTGTAACATGTATAAAAACGAAACTTTTAATGCGGGGTGCAGGCCGCGATCGGGTGTTAGGGCGTGGCCTAAAATGCCTAATGTTGATACTTGGCAGGGCCTTAAAGGGCCTCTGCGCTGTTGGCTTCGGCCCCACGCATGCCTTCCAAAAGTCCGGGACCCCATGGTCCTGAGATATGGAAAAAACATACAAATAATAATAATATATCTCTTCCTCTGCCTCTTAAAATCCCCAAGCTAGTTCTGTCACGTTTACTCGTTACGCGCGGAAACGTGCGCTCGAAACACATTCAAATTGAGAGACGCAGAGAACAGCGGTCTCGTCTCGTCTCGCTCATATTTGGAGCAGCCCAAATGGGGAAGTTCCACATTTGAGGTCTGACTTTTGTAGCGGCCTTTTTAGGGTTCCGTACCCAAAGGGTAAAACGGGACCCTATTACTAAGAATCCGCTGTCCGTCCGTCTGTCTGTCTGTCCATCTGTCACCAGGCTCTATCTCATGAACCGTGTTAGTTAGACATTTTTACAGATAATTTATTTCTGTTGCTGCTTTAAAAACAAATACTCAAAAACAGAATAAAATAAATATTTAACAAATTCACTGCCAAGAATCGCTACGCGCTACGCTCGTAGCCGATCCCGTGGTTTTCCTCGTATGTAGCGGAAAGCGACTACTGCGTAGGTGCCCCCCGCTAGGCGGGTTCATGGTAGTGAAAGTTTTTATAGATAATAAATGACACCCTTCGTGCGGGAGTCCGACTCGCACTTGGCCAGTTTTTTCATTAGGTCAATTACCTATTTCTTGTTGAACGAGCCAACGAAGATCTTTCAGCTTGGGCCAAAATTGATTCGTATGTTCGGATGTCCAGCTGTTCTCCTCTACAGGTCGCATTTCTCAACCAATTCTCGAAAATGTTTGTGATCAGGTTAAGTATTTATATCGATTTTACGTCGATACAGTTTTTCAACATTGAAAAAAAAAATTAAGATAACTACAACTTAGGAAAGTTGAAAAACCCCCGACATTTTCATTTCAAAGTCCAATATCTCGGCAAAGTCCAATATCTAAAAACGGCTGAACTGATTTTCATGAAACATGGCTAGGAACACTCGGGATCATATCAGCTTTCGAATAAAAAAAACGGCATTCAAATCGGTCCATCCGTTTGGGCCACAGACAGATACACAGATAGAAACGTTAAACTTATAACACCCATCTCTTTGCGTCGGGGGTTAAAATACAAATTAGCGAATTCTACAGCTCACTGAGCCACTAGTTGTTATTCTGTACCGTTAGTCAGGAGACAACATGATGGCAGAGTTTCTTGACGAAATTGATTCAACATGGATAAATGCTTTGAAGATGACCCATTAAAGAGGACTGAAAAATTTCAACGAACGCACAAGAAAGCGTACGAGCTGTCTCGAGGCGAGATAGACTAACAATCTCTTTCTAATTAGAACACTTGACGAATAGTCTATCTCGCCGCGAGACAGCTCGCGCGCCGTCTTGTGTTAATCGCGTTGGTAGATTTAATCCCACGTGGGGAGCAAGGGGAGATCGGAATCTCACCTACACCGGCCCTACTGTCAACCCTTCCTGCACGCGCCGATGGCGGCGGCGACCAACTGATTGCCGAGTTGCTCCCGGCTAGAAAACCAACGGGGCTTTGGCGACCGAGCAATGGCGGTATACCCGAGGGGATAACCTGTACGGAAGAGGCGCCAGAAACCTTGGGGACCAAATACACCCTAAAAGTGCTGGTGCAGAAGGCAACGGGAAACCACTGCAATTTTATCCCACGAGAGTCATGAAAAGGTATTTTACAAAAATCGACCGTGAAATGACCACGACCAGTCAAGAGTGCACGACTAAGAAGAACAGATTTAATCCCATATAATCACAGTTTTTAAAGTAGCACAGGAGACATAAGCATTAAATATCAAACTTATTAATCAGTATAAGAACTTCTAAAACGATTTACAGCTAACTGATGAACTAATCCAATTACTGCAAGCAATAGAAGTTTCGAGAACAAAAGCTGAAATGATTATCATCACAATACACCGTCATTGTCTGCAGTTCTATCTGTAAGTGAGATCTTCAGGCGATTCACAACTCAACTTAATCCTAGTCTAGCTAAAAATTTGAATCAAGTCAAGTTACTTAAAACATGGAGCCGAATTGATTTTAATCAAAAATTTTAAGCAAAATAATTACGACTTTAAATGTGTTTCTGAAAGTCTACATTCCATTGAAATCGATTGTACATTCTGTAGCACATTAGGCGGCAGGAGGATACCCTGGACCGACTCACATTTGACGACCGGTTTAGCCTAGGAGTACTTGGTTCGCATTTCGGACGACGAAACAAATACATAGAAAACAGCAAAAAACTTAGATAAAAATATTCATGCTCCATATAGAATTATTTGACCCATACCTGGATTAGAACCTAGGACCCCCAGCTTCGTAGGTAATGCCAGCCATTGGGCTACACCGGTAGTCAAAATGAGAAATAGGGGTCACCTCATTCCATATATCATTCGAATTTTAACGGACAAAATCGTCCACGTGATTTCGTTTATCTCGGATATCAAAGGGAAATATTGAGGTTTACTTAATACTGGGTGAAGACTCAAAATGTATTCTTACTCCAAAAGAAAGAAGGCAAAAAAATATGCCTAGTGACGAAAACCCCATCACAAATCTCAAAGAATTACGAAGCTGCAACCGTTTTAATATTGCTTGTTACGATCTGCGAGCGGCATAGTAAATGACAATCGTTTCATATTACGGTGCGATTTGAGGAAAAGGGATAGAATATACCCCCTCTTAAAACTTTGGACATCTGTAACGTTGTGTTTAAAAAAATTCTCCTTTTGACAATATTTTTGATGCTTATTCGGGAAAATTCAACATTATTGTTTATTTTATTTGGTGTCTACACCCCTATTCGTTCATTAAAGTTACTAATGTTAACTAATGTTCTTGCGTTTCAAAATGGTTATGCTTGAAACCGCATGAGGATTAAATCAAGATTTTTCTAATCTTATCTGGACTAGGGTATAGGTCATTTTAGCATCAATATGGCAAAACTAAAATTTAAATACAGCTGGCCGTTATGCTGGTTATCTTGAAGTGAGTTGGGTAAATAAGTAGTGAATACCAACGCTTCCGAACGGAGTCTTGGGTGGAACTCCAGATGGCAGCTTGAAAAGATTTAACGACCCTCGAAATGGGTGTAAAGTTTTAACTAATTGGTTTATTGAATGACCGGGATTCGGGACGGTTGATGGTTCGGTCTGATTGTATAGTTAGAAACATTAAGGGCGTGCATTGGTAAATCTCGTTCTTTGAAACGCCGTTCTGACCTAATTAGGAAACAATATGGACTGATTTTTAGATATATGATTCTTGACTGATTGTTTGTATGATTGAACCGCAACATGATAGTTTAAAATTTCCTCTATAGTAAAAAAACGGGAGTTCAGAAAACAGCTCAGCCTGCTTAAGGGGCTCCCATACGCCAATGACCTTCGATCTGAATCCCTTAGTTTTCTAATGTTTTTTGTAGCTTATTACATTAACAACAACGGCTTTAAGCAATATAGTATCCCATATTTACTTCAAAGTTCATTGTTTTCGAGATATTTGGCATCAAAGTTGAACAATTTTAGGCCAAAAAACTGGTTTTCTGGCCATAACTTTTGTATTAATTAATTTAAAATGAAAACCCTAGACACGTTTTTAGAGACGTCATAGACGAACCCAAATATGTAGATTTCGTATAAGTATGTTAGATCCTTCTCGTCAATAGAGATACGAAATATGTGTTATTAGACAATGTTTAAATAAATCTGTGGCAACCTTGTTGCACAACAGGCTAGGCTGGTTGGAAATATTAAACATAGAGATGTCTTGATTTCTTTCTGTCAAGTGTGACACAGAGTTTTTTGTCTACGAACGCTTGTGTAGTCCTGAACATATTATTGATATTCAGATTTGAGTATGTTTTAATACACCTATCCCAACTCTAACTGGCATTTATTTTCACCTGAGATCCGAGGAAGATCATTGAATACGCAACCGACCCAATAGGACGAGGAGGCGGAATAGCGGGGGCCTTGCCCATGCTGGCACCCGCGCGCGCCCTTTAAACTCCTATATTGATGACCCCGACGTTCGGATCATAGTTTCTGCCAAGTTGGAGAAATTCGCTGCAGAGAAGACCCGAAAATTGTGTGTCATAATTGTGCAGTGAAATGGCGGATCATTTATAACTATCATTATTTTTTCGTATTTCTCGCTTGTGTCATCGTTGACATGTCACAATTAGTGCCGCCGAACAACGGAACATTCGATAGTGTGCTACGAAAACAGCGGAAGTGTTTTCCATAGACTATCCTATCCTGCCGTGACCGTTACGTTTGACTTTTCGTTCGTACTTCTTCAAATCGATTTTCATTCTCCGGTGCCCGTCACTATTTTGTCAACGTCAAGACTTCAAAAATTACGTCAAATGGTGTTTCGTAAACAAACTTTTAGTTTTCGTTTTTAGTTTTAATGAAATAATTACTATTAATTGAGTTGTTTGTGAGATACGTAAGTGTTAGTTATAGTTCAGTATCTTATGGCCAGCCTGCCTGGGTAAGTTTTAACTGTACTTTTTACAAATTGTGTTATACTGCATGTGTTGTTTTTATTTTGACAATTTGTCTTTCGAAACATTTCTTTTCGATTTCAATGGTATGATTTGCACGTTTTAGTTAATTTTATGTCATTATTGTTCATACTTAACATTTGCATTTGTGTGCTACATTAATATGAACTTGTATTTGTTGCATCAGCGTTGCTATACCACTAACCCTTTACAACAATACTCATATTTACTTAGCTAGTCTAACCAGATCGTATTGTTTGCAAGTCTTTTGCATATTTGTTTAAGTGTGTGTTAATAACTATGGCTGACGAATTACGAGCTTTGGTTGAACGCTTGGAAGTTGAAAATGCTGCGCTTCAGCAACAGCTAAAGCCGGTGCCTGAAGTGTGTAGAGTTGCTGTCAAATTACCAACCTTTTGGCCTGATAAACCTGCGGTGTGGTTTGGGCAGGTTGAGGCTCAGTTCCAGATAGCAGGTATCACCGCTGACCGCACCAAATTCAACTACGTCGTTGCCCAGCTAGATCAAACATTAGCTGGCGAAGTGGAAGACCTTATCACACGACCTCCAGTCGACGGTCAGCAGTACACCAAGCTGAAAGAAGAGCTCATTAGACGACTGTCTATGTCTGAAGAGCAGCGGGTACGTCAACTGATTAGTGTAGAGGAACTCGGAGATAGACGTCCATCCCAATTTCTCCGTCACCTGCGCTCACTTGCTGGCAACGCACTTTCTGACGAGAATATACTGCGCCAACTGTGGCTACGCCGACTTCCACAACAAGTGCAAGCTATACTTGCATCACAGGCTGAACTTAGCCTAGACAAGCTGTCTGAACTAGGTGACAAGGTCATGGAAATCTCAGGGTCCAAGCAAGTATTCTCTTGTGCAACCCCTGCCATCGCTGGTTCGTCTTCTAACCAAGACACTCTTTCACAGCGCATGGAACGTTTAGAGCAACAAATTGCTGCCTTAGCGGTCAACATCCGGCCCTCTCGCACGCATCAGCGTTCTGCGTCTTCGCATCGCTCGCGCTCGCGCTCTCGTGTTTCCTCATCGAGGGATGGTTCCAAGGTATGTTGGTACCATAAGAAATACAATGAAAAGGCAAATAGGTGTATAACCCCGTGTAGCTGGAAACCTAGGGACCAGGGAAACGCGACGAGCAATCAGTAGAGGCGGCAGCTGATTGTACTAGTCCCGGCCGTCGAATTTTTGTCACAGATCAGAAGTCTAAACACCAGTACTTAGTTGACACTGGTTCAGATCTCTGTTGTTTCCCTCGCCGTCTCCTTAGAGGTCGCTACCAACGCAGCGATTACAATCTGAGCGCTGCCAATGGCAGCTCAATTGAGACATACGGCACCGTTTCCTTGCACTTGGACTTAGGTTTACGCCGGGATTTCCATTGGAACTTCGTGATCGCTGACGTTGCGACACCCATTATCGGTTCCGATTTCCTTTGTTATTACAACTTGTTACCTGATTGTCGCTATCAGCGCCTGGTGGATGGTAATACTAAATTACACGTACCTGTATCTTTCTCAGGAACTTCACAGCCAAGCGTCAAAGCCGTACAATTTGGTAGTTCTGCTTACGCGGACGTACTAGCTGAGTTTCCGGAGATTACTCGACCACCAGGTTTGCCTAGAGTAGTAAAGCACAATACTGTGCATTATATCACAACCACTGATGGTCCACCTGTCTCCTGTCGACCTCGCAGATTGGCCCCACAAAAACTTGTGGTGGCTCAAAAAGAATTTGAGGACATGGTTCGTTGTGGTACTGCAAGGCCTTCCAAAAGTGCTTGGGCCTCGCCATTACACATGACTTTAAAGAAGGATTCCACCTGGCGTCCATGTGGCGATTATCGTGCCCTGAATGCCAGGACTGTTCCTGACAAATACCCTCTCCGGCACATCAACGATTTCACCAACAACCTTCACGGCTCACGAGTGTTTAGTACTCTCGATCTAGTAAAAGCTTATCATCAGATTCCCATGTTTGAGGACGATATTCCGAAGACAGCCATCGTAACTCCGTTTGGCCTCTTCGAATTTCCTTTTATGACCTTCGGTTTACGAAATGCTGGTCAAACCTTCCAGCGCTTTATCGATGAGGTCACACGGGGTCTCGATTACTGCTTCCCTTACATCGATGACATACTCGTATTTTCGCCTGACGAAGCCTCCCATAAGGAGCATCTTCGAGGTTTGTTTGGTCGTTTGCAAGAGTACGGAGTAGTGATAAACCCATCTAAGTGTGTCCTGGGTGCAGAACAGGTAAAATTTCTTGGACAAAATATCAGTGGTGAGGGAGTGCAACCTCCATGCGAACGTGTAGCCGCATTGCTGGAGTACAAACCTCCTGAAACAGTTAAAGGTATGAGACGATTTCTAGGAGTTTTAAATTACTATCGCCGCTTCATACCTCAGGCTGCTAAATTTCAAGCCCCTTTGATTAATGCGGTGGTGGCTACCAACAGCAAGGGTGACAAACCGTTCCCATGGACTCCCGAGCTGCATGAGGCATTTGAGAAATGCAAGCAAAGCCTTACAGATGCTACGCTCCTTCATCATCCTGTGAACGACGCCCGTTTAGGCCTCTTCACGGATGCATCTAGCGTGCACGTTGGCGCCTGCTTGCAACAAGAGGTAAATAATCAGTGGTGCCCACTGGCGTTTTTCAGCAAGAAATTGACTCCACGCCAGTCGGAATGGCCTGCTTATTACCGAGAGCTTTTAGCGGTGTACGAAAGCGTACAACATTTTCGCTATATACTCGAGGTACAGCATGCCACTATTTTTACCGACCACAAGCCTTTGTTGTACGCTTTCGTACAACGCCGAGAAAAGCTACCGCCACCGCAACTTAATCAGCTGTCTTTTATTAGCCAGTTTACCACCGACATTCAATACATTCGAGGAGAGGATAATGTCGTTGCCGACGCACTGTCGAGAGTTGAAGCGATCTCATTAGAGGCGGATTACGCTGCTCTTGCTTCCTCTCAGGCTACGGACGACGAGCTTGTCAGCCTACGTCAGGCCAACAGTTCCTCTCTCAAGCTCGAAGATGTCTGCATTCCGGGGACACACATTACTCTCGTGTGTGATACTTCCACGGGTAAACCCCGCCCGTATGTGACTTTTGCATTCCGTCGTGGCATTTTCGAAAAACTGCACGGCCTAAGTCACCCAGGTGCACGTGCGACTGCAAAACTGGTCAGCGACCGGTATGTATGGCCTGGCATTAGAAAGGACTGCCAGAGATGGGCAAAGAACTGTGTGCCATGTCAACGTAGCAAGGTGACAAGGCACGCCTGTACGCCCCTAGGCGAATTCACTACGCCATCAGCCAGACTGCGCCATGTCCACCTGGACATTATTGGCCCGCTACCTCCATGCAACGGTTTCAACTACTGCCTCACGGCCATTGATCGCAGCACGCGTTGGCCGGAGGTATGGCCGATGGTTACCATGACAGCGGAGGAAGTAGCTGAGACTTTTACAAATGGCTGGATTGCCCGATTCGGTGTTCCGACTATCGTCACCACCGACCAGGGCCGCCAATTTGAGTCATCGCTTTTCCAGAAGCTGTTGCAAGTGCATGGTGCCACCAGGAACAGGACGACCAGCTATCATCCACAGGCTAATGGAATGGTGGAACGTCTCCACCGCCAATTGAAGGCTGCTCTGATGTGCCACGGCAGCTCGTGGATCAGAGCACTTCCAATGGTACTCCTTGGTATTCGTACCGCTTTAAAAGAGGACATTGGCTCTTGCGCGGCCGAGTTGCTGTACGGCGAACCACTGCGACTTCCAGGCGAACTGCTTGTCACTCCTGTCGCATCCGAGCGTCCCACTGACGTCTCCGATTTCGTCAACCAGCTTCGTGTCAAGATGGCTCACTTTCGACCAGTTCTGGCATCGCATCACCATCAAAAAGCAATTTTCACATTCAAGAACCTGTCAACAGCGACCCAAGCGTTTCTTCGCGATGATACTGTGCGTCGTTCCTTGCAAGCTCCTTACACGGGACCTTATCCAATCTTGCGCAAGACGGAGAAGACGATTACCTTGCTGATTAGGGGTCGAGAAGCGGAAGTTAGCATCGACCGCGTGAAGCCAGCTCATATGATGACTGACGACACTGTTTATTCGCGTCCTGCATTGGAACGTGACCAGCTGGTTACGGGTGCTCCCTCAGCTCTCCCGGTTCCTGGAACTGCAGTCTCTCCTGCGCTGCCTGCGCCAGCTCCCGCACCAGACTCCTCTCAAAAACCTTCGTACATTACCAGATTTGGTCGACAAGTAAAATTTAAAATATTTGACTAGTTTTATGCGAGGTTATGTTTCTCCGTAGGGGGGTGGTGTGGCAACCTTGTTGCACAACAGGCTAGGCTGGTTGGAAATATTAAACATAGAGATGTCTTGATTTCTTTCTGTCAAGTGTGACACAGAGTTTTTTGTCTACGAACGCTTGTGTAGTCCTGAACATATTATTGATATTCAGATTTGAGTATGTTTTAATACACCTATCCCAACTCTAACTGGCATTTATTTTCACCTGAGATCCGAGGAAGATCATTGAATACGCAACCGACCCAATAGGACGAGGAGGCGGAATAGCGGGGGCCTTGCCCATGCTGGCACCCGCGCGCGCCCTTTAAACTCCTATAAATCTTACAAAATGAAGTATTCATTTCTTTCAAAATCCGGTAGACAAAAATGGAGATAAAAGATTGAAGAACCAACAGCCGTTTGACTTATAATTCTATCTGTAGTGCAAAAGTAGAAGTACGATTCAAAACTTGTCAAACATCGATGAAAACCTTAAGGAAATATTAACAAAATAAAACAAAGTTAGGCATCTATCGAAAGTCAAAAACAAAACATTTCCGAAGTGTTTTCTCGTGCGAGGAAAATATAAGGGTGTCTCTTTCACGGGGGCGTGGTTTAATTCGTATCAAGCCATGTCCTTAAGGCCCTGTTCAGGAACAGGAACAAGCGAAGCGTGAGGGCGCACGAGACGCGTGCCACCACGAAACGAAAACGAACTTCCTTCGTGTATCTCCCTCTCTGTCACTGGAATCAGCAAGTGCGACAGAGAGGGACATACGCGAACTTCTTTCACGCTTGTTGTATGGGAGCCCCACTCCAACTCGCACTTGGCCGGTTCTTTAGTATTTGTTGTTATAGCGGCAACAGAAATACATCATCTGTGAAAATTTCATCTATCGAACTATCGCGGTTCATGAGATACCGCCTGGTGACAGACGGACAGACAGACAGCGGAGCCTTTGTAATAGGGTCCCGTTTTTACCCTTTGGGTACGGAAACTTAAAAATGAAAACAAAACATATATATGCTTGAAGCATGGATGCGAAATTTGTGTGTGGTAAAGGGGA
This sequence comes from Epinotia bilunana, assembly GCA_947049275.1. Taxonomy (NCBI): domain Eukaryota; kingdom Metazoa; phylum Arthropoda; class Insecta; order Lepidoptera; family Tortricidae; genus Epinotia; species Epinotia bilunana. Next base: position 5,206,020 of record OX346264.1, read on the forward strand.
AGTGCTGTTTTAAGTTGACACGAACGTGGAAGCTTTACTATAAGGAGCACATGACTATTGACTATAGACCAAGTACCTAGTGTTATGTTATTAAAGAGTGCCAAAGTGACCGGTCCTGCGCCACCCGCATCCAGCGGACTCCCGCGACCTTCACCAGGTCATCAGTCCACCTTGTGGGGGGTCTACCCACGCCGCGCCTTCCGGTACGTGGTCGCCACTCGAGAACATTTCTTTCCGCCCCAACGCCCATCGGTTCTACGTTCTTTGTGCCCCGCACTGCCACTTAAGAGTCCGCAGTAAGCCCGGCCGAATTTTACCTTCCCGTACTAACGTAGTTACGCTCTCATTTTAAAACTACAAGTTAGATTGTGACAAAACTTGCATAAACAAAGACATGAGGTATATCTATGTCTGTAATTAGTTTATATGGTTCCAGTTTATAAAACAAAGGAAATACAGCAAAAACAAGTTTTATATTCGCTGTATTTTTCTTACTATGGTATCTGAAGCTACATAAACTAATTACAGACCTGGGACTAATTGTATACCTCAATACAATCCAACACGTAGTTTTCAAATGAGAGCGTAATTACGTTTGTATGGAGAATCGAGCTTACTGCGGACTCTTAAGTTTAGCGATTCTACCTTACCACTCTAAATACTTTTCTGCTTGTGTTCGAGTTATTAGCATAGCGCTTATTACCATGTCAACATGGGGTGAGGAGAGTTAACATACATCTACATAATTTTACACTATAGTACATACTAATAGCTTCCGCCCGCAACTCCGTCCGCGTGAAACTATATCGTAGCTCCATACAAACTGTCTCCCACTCCACCCCATTGGGGGATGATTTCCGAGATACAAACTATCCTATGTCTTTGTCTCTCAAAGATGTGTTATCTGTTCTTGTATTAATCGTTATGTTGTTGTGTTCTGTTCCATGTACAGTAAATAAATTACATACATACTTACAAACGATCTCTATACCAAAATATCATCTAAATCGGTTCAGCGGCTTAAGCGTGAAGAGGTAACAGACAGACATTCGCATATATAATATTAGGATACACATAAATGAATAAAGCTAACAATTAAACAAAAGGGTCCATACTCCGTACAAAAAGCCAATTACATTTTAGATTAAATGCGCAAAAACTGCTTAACCGATAAGACTCCGGAGAAGGCCGGAAAGGTATAATCCTCAACATTACCTCTTGCTCATTTTCTGCATGCATGAGCAGGACCGTCGCTAAAACAACACGTAAAACGTTCTTAAAACGAACGAGCATGTACATTAGGAGCTTTATTATCCAAACAGTAAGATTAAATTTAGAATGACACGTAATGTTTGTTAAAATTCACCAAACGGGATACCTTTTGCACGCTCGCATCTCAGTAGCCGTTACTCTGAATTTATACTTCGCTGGTTTAAAATGCGGTTGGTTTTTGAGTAACAAAAGGTTAGATACGAGTTCGCTAAAATGACTTTAAGCATATTACGTCGTTTTTGGAATGACACGTGGCGTACCATAAACATTGAAAAACAATATAGACCGTTTTTTGTTTACCGTTATTGTGGAACGAAATTCGTTTCGGTCGTGTATATTGTTATGAAGGAATTCCTTTGGAACTCAAGCGATTTTATGGATATTTTTTTCTGATATATAGTATGAATCAAACAGTATAAATAGACGTTGAAGTACAGGTTGATTCACTAAAATTGACAGAAATGGATTGAATTGTGAATGTAAGTACAGTAGCAATGTACTTAAGATTGATCCGTATGTTTCTTTTATGAAAATAGATAAGACCTTAAAATTACTTAGGTAATTATTACTTAGGTACCTAACTAAATAGAACTTAACAATATCTTGTTTTGACAGTCGAGTTCTCAAATATCTATACAGACAATCTTTCAAAAATAACTATACACGGCCGTTATATTTATGACTATTTGTCTGTATAGACATGGGAGAAATGTACTGTACCTAAATGCATCAAATTACCTAGAAAACCTACCTACGCACATTTGTGAATCAGTTAGTCATTCAAAATGGATAATCTTGATACAGACATAGTACACTCAAATACGAAACTTCATCACAGAAAAAACCTATTTCAAAGTCCATTTAATAACAACATATTTCTACTCTAAAATTCGAATCCAACCTTGTAAAAAACTGTGTATCGTTATCCGATTTCCATGACGATCTCGTAATCCGATAGAATAATTTAATGCATGACGAATGAATCAGTCGAATCCAGCCGTACGGTGGAATTGTGCTGGAATATTCCGGTAAATGTCGGTACCAGCCGGCTTAAACCGGTTATACAGGACGGACAATATAAATTGGCAACTCTAATTTGCGACTAACCGCATTTCTATCCTATTTCAATATCTGTGCGTCTCGCTCACACCGTTTGCTGTGCGCTTACGAAAGAGTAAGCGTGTGAATCAGGGATTACGTACGACTTCGATACGTCAAAATCTTGGTTTTTTTATACCAATAGGTTACGTGGGAAAACTAGCATTCGACCTGCCTGATTCTAAACCGTAGCCTATGGACAGTAGAGACTCCGGAAACACATTGTCGACCTTTTATTGATTTGAGGATATGTTGTGTTGACCTCAGTCTCCACGTAGCGCACCCTCAGTAGCTTTGGTGAACTTAGTCACCACGAGAAGACACGGACCCACAGACTATATTATAGAGTAAATATAATTACATACAAATATTCACGCCTTCATTCCCGACAGGGGTAGGCAGAGCACATGACCAGATCCAGTACCAATTTTAACATAAATGTGGGTGTAGAAATTATTATTTACCTACACTTTCTAAACAAGTAAAAGCAAAGCGCAACCTTAAATGTCAGCTCTTAAATCAGACGGTTCCAAAGATCACCTCGTAATTTCACCTCAAACCAATTGTGGCCACGCTGTATACCGTTTATACAGGGTGTATTGAAGCCTCAGGACGTCTGTCCGAGCGTCCCATTGAAGAGCTTACCCTATCGACGTTTGAGGTTTAGTGCCTCACTTGACTGAAGTGTATTGAGTATTAAGGGGATGCCTTGATTCGAGTCGACCACGCCCCCTTGGCAGAGACACGCTTATGCCTTCCGCGCACGAAAAAAAGAGATGCAACACTCTTTGGGAACGGCTTTATTGGACAAATTTCGATAAATACCTAACTTAGTGAAGTTTTATTTCATCAAGTGAGATTTTAGATGAGATAAAATACTATAGTATTAACTTGATTGTGTCGTAAAATAATGTATTGTTTGAGTAGGCTGAGTAAAAAAAGGAAAATAAAGACAACGTTGGATTATTTTTCTATCGAGGAAATTTTACGCAATCATGTATCGATTAAATCAGATAAACAATCATATAGTCAAGAATCATATATCTGAAAATCAAACCTTATTGTTTCTTAATCTAGTCAGAAAGGAGTTTCAAAGCCCGCGATAATTTCCAATTCACCCCCTTAAGACATTCATGATTGACGTTCCACCAATCCATTGGTTCAAAGGGAACTATCCGATGTTGGCGGACTGGCTGAACCTGACAGTAACAAGGGCCGGTGTATCTGTTTCGTGCGTTCGGTACATTAATTAAAACGTTCGCTAACTATCAATAGTTAGTTCCATTGTAAACCCGCAACTCGGATTGAAGTCAGATCGAGTTAGCTAATAATTGCGATCGTACAGCGAGCGACTCTCGCCAACAAGCTTAGTACAATGCGCGTTAAATGAGACGAAACTTCAGTTGAAAGGTGCACTTGAATACGTTTAATGAACATGCTCGTTTCTTGATGCAGTTTGTTGTATAATGGGGGAAGTTTATATGTATTGAGCGAATGTTTGGAACTTGCATTGATGAAATGCATTGAGTTACGAACTTAACACGTTCACGGACACAGGACCATCTCGATTTTTTTGTGATACGACACAGAAATTCCCCATACAAAATTAGGCATTACATCTGGGGACGGATTGTCGTATTGCTCGGTTTAGAATGTTTGTGTTGCGGCAGTAACGGCCAGAGACGTAACCGCCTGTAGACGGGTATTCATGTCAAACGAATACTAAGACCTGTGTTACGGCACTAACGGCCACAGGCGAAACGAACAGAATATTTGTATGCGAATCGTCCGGCTACAGACGTAGTGCCGCAACACGCGGTCTGTCAATGTGTGCGTGATGGAGGTAACTTGTGTGCACCAGTATGATCGCTTGCTGTGGCACTGGCGGGTTTGTGTTACAGCCAAAAACGGCACAGTCATAAACTCCCAATAAATACTATGACAAATATTCGGCTGTGGACGGAGCGCCACTTTTAATGAAAATTAAATTCCCGTCTACAAACGTAATGCCATATTACGAGGGTTTTAGTTTACGTCTCTCGACGTACTGTCCGTGAACGTCTTAATGTTGGGTATTCAACTTGTGCACTGACCGACTGGGTCGCGTATTGTGTGTAAATCAAAGGCACTAGTATAAGTTTTACCGAAACAAAACGTTACGATCGCGTTTGCGTGTTACCCTCAATTTGTATGGGATTTGACAGCTAAACGCAAACGCGGTCGTAACGTTTTGTTTCGGTAAAACTTATACTAGAGCCTCAGATTGCATTGGTATTTGTTGCTCTCGTTCTGACACATAAGGCAGTGTTCACTGCGCCGCTGATCGCTCCGCGTCACCATGAACATGGATCGGGCCACCATACTATTTGATGCTTATAAAAACGTTCCTTGCACTTTTTATCGCATATTTTTTTACTTATTCGGATAATCTTCAAAAACTTTTATTTTCTAATTCAGAGGGGTAATCACGAAACGTTTCGTACGCGCGTTAGGACAAATTAAGCTGTCATTTTTACACATAAACAGTGGCATTTAGGTCTACCTGACGCGCGTACAATGCGTACAGTCCTGCTGGATGGCAGACGCATGCCCGAATGATGACTTTTATTGAAATACTAGCTGATGCCCGCGGCTTCGCCCTCGTGGTTATAGGAAAATGTAACATATTAAATTTTCCCGTGGGAATTAGATGATTTCCCGCTGAAAAAAGTAGCCCATGTCACTCTCCAGCTTCTAAACTATTTCCATACAAAAAATCACATCAATACGACGCTCCGTTGCGACGTGAAAGAAGGACAAACATACACACTTTCGCATTTATAATATTAGTAAAGATAGTACGGATTAGATTAGTAAGGATTTTGGCTCAAAATAAATATAAACTATTGTTCTGTAACGCAGTGGACATTTTATTTTGGAGGGGTCCCTATGGTAACGCAGTGGTAATTTGAGTACCAAGCCAAATGAGTTTTTTTGTAATAATAAAACCAGAATAATGGGGAAGTTTATAATAAACATTTTCGGTTGAGAACTAACGTAATACTACTAGGAAAATATTTCACATCTACAATTTTGTACGGGTTTATAAATTTTCATTTCTATTTTAGGCACTAAAAAGTAATTTGGCCCGATTAACACATTCACTGCCGCCATTAACCGCCTCGCGGGCACCTACGCCGTAAGCGCTTTCCGCTACTTAGCGGGAAACCCACGGGATGGATGACGAAGAGAATGTGTTAAGCGTCGAGCAAAATCGAAAGCGCACCAACCTATCCAATCTAAATCAATACATCAGTAACGCGACCCAGAATGTAATGACCTCTATTTATGACTAGCACCCGCGTATTGCAAAGAACACAGGCAAACCCGCGTCATAAAATATATCGTACCTGGGTGAGGACCTTTTTAACTACTACCAATTAATTAGGCTAACTACTGGCCAATAATTTGGTCCTCACCCACCTATGACGACCCAAAAGTCCATTCTATACGCAGGTGAAATAACCTTAGAAATCGGATGAGTTGCTTCGGGGATTATCCCCTAAATACAAACTGACAAAGTTACATTCTCGCAGACTTTTCCTCTTTATAATATGAGTATAGCTATAGGTGAAGAACCTTGAATTCGGCTCATAAAATTCGACAATGGGCCCGCGCCGCCCGTTTTTATATTTATCTTGGCATTAATGGACGGGTTTTAATTAGATCTGTTTGTTCTAACTTACAGAACAGTTTGGGCATTAAAAGTAGAAGAGTTATAATTTTGAACGACTATTTGGAGTTCTCCATCGCAAGCTCGCAACACGTAGGTAACTGGGAGGTAGACATGACTTTCACATGACTAGAATGACTTCATACCAGCTAAATAGCGACGCGCGCGAGATAAGCTGCCTGTCTTTTTAAGCGCTTGATTCGAGAAAGAGACGGATGAATCTATGTCGCACGCAAGACATTTCGCAAGCGAAGCGGTCTAGCCGAGCTGAACACAGTCGCCTGTGCCCATAGCGCACGAACCAATGGTTTATTTTGTGATATATTATTTACACCCTTATTGCGAAGTTACTATATAATCTACATTTGTACAATATTGACGATAAGTAGCGCTACTATCAAAGTTAATAATGACATAAAGAGTGTAACTGTAGATTATAGTGTAACTTTGCAATAAAGAGTATAAATGAACTATCCTACTAATATTATAAATGCGAAAGTTTAGATGTTTGGATGTTTGTTACTCAATCACGCTTAAACACCTGAACCGATTTGAATGAAATTTTGCACGAAGATAGTTTACAGCCTGGATTAAAATATAGGATAGTTTTTATCCCGAGTCCACGCAGACGAAGTCGCGGGCGGAAGCTAGTCACATATAAGTAGGTATCACCGATTAGCCAAGTTTTGCCCTATATCTGTGTCTGTATATAGTTTATGTAGCTTCAGATACTATAGTAAAAACAATACAGCGAATTTAAGTTTTTCATACAAAAATCGTTTTTGCTGTATTTTGTTTGTTTTATAAACTGGAACCATATAAACGAATTATAGACATAGATATATCTCATGTCATTGTATATGCAAAGTTTCGTTATAATCCAACACGTAGTTTTAAAATGAGAGCGTAACTACTGCGGACTATTAAACGTGGCCATCCCTTTCTATCGCATGCAACGCGCTGCGATAGAACGCGTGCGTGCTGCCCTAGCAGCGCTCACATACCGGCCCTGTAGGGGCGCGACGAAATCACGGAGTAAGCGCGCTCATGGTCCAGAAATTGTAGCCAAGGGGCGCTGGTGAAAAGGGGAACGCAAGCGTTATTGAATTGAGGCATCTTGAGAATTCGTTGTGCCGACAAACATCACATCCTCGGGAGCTCTATCTATCAAAAGGCAACATTTTATATTTCTAAGCCAGCAATTTCATTGTTGGTCTCTGTTTGAAAAGAACAGCACGCCAATAGTTTTAAACCTCTGTTAGTTTCGCATTTTTTAAAACTTTGATAATAGCTTAAGCTAAAATGGATAGATACTATAAGAAATAAATAACACTCGAATAATTTATCAGTAAGTATTTAAAGCTTAGAACAAATAACTCCCACTAACACATCAATCTAAATATTTTATTACAAGGCTAGACAAGTATATGGGAATAAATAACTAGAAGCAATTATATTGTTGCGACGCCTACGACTTACTATTCGTAGAAGTTCCTATTGGCAATACGTTTGGCGAACTATGGCAAATAAACCTATAAGTGCGAAGATGATTTACTCGCAGTAGTTGCTTCCAAATAAACTAATTCCCTATGCTACGCTATATTAATTCTCTTCAAAACCAACGAAATTTAATCCAAATATCAAACTCATTAAAACTTTTCACTAAAGGTTGTCTTGTCATCAACCCTTAAATCCGCAATTTACTAAACATTGGGACACTGCAAAATTATCGTAACCGTAAATGTTACAGTTGAACAAACTTGCCAAAACACCTGACAAAGTCGCTAAAATCAGCAGGCTTTGGAAATTAGTACTAGCGATATTAGTTCCTAATTTAACCACCCGCAAAATCATCTTTGCACAGATTCGCACGGCTGCCATTTACATTATCATCCCTAGCGTTCTCACGCGTTTTACGTTTTCGCTGAAACACCTTTACATATTGGGACTTTGCCAAGAACACCATCAAGCCACAATCAACCGAACCACCTAGGTGTTTACGGTGTTTATTTGTTTGGAGAGTTTTCAATTAGGAGTTCAAAGGGGAGGCAGGGCCGGATTTGAGTCAAGGTCATCGCTTGATGACCTGTTGCCTCAAATTGGATTGAATTGGTTTTGCTCTTTGTTATACTGTTCTTGTATGGGGTGAAGGTTTTTATTAAATATTCCTTGGGAGGTCGTAATTGCTCGTATAAGGCGAGTTGATAATCTGCTCCTTTTCTGTAGGTACATAATACAAAGGTTTTTGGTTGTGTGAATGCAATAAATAAATAAAATTAATTGTTAAAGCTGGAATAGGTAGGTACCTGATGCGTATCGAACTTAGCTAAATTCACTCGAAACGAAATGAATTTTGACTTGGTTCAGAACGGGTACCTACCATGTTTTGAAGATAACTTGGATGGTTCTACACATAGGAGACGTTGCCGGTTTAAGTGCAAGTTTAGACTTGAAATGCCGACTCATCATCCTCCTAGCGTTATTCCCCGTTGTGGCCCCAAAGGAGCCCGGGATCCGCTTTGACACCTAATCAAGCAAAGGCACTAGTTTTACGAAAGCGACTGCCATCTGACCTCACTTGCCAGTTACTGACTGAATTTCAATAAGCATTTGAAATTGTAAAAGAAAACGTCGAACAAACAAGATAAATGCAATTTCAGCCCCAGTAAACTGGTAGTTCATTCACCTTGAAGCCTTTGTCGAGTAAATTTCGCTATAGGAAACATGTCGCTTGCAAGCCCGGCTTGATTTGATAACTAATGGAAGATTAAAGCGGGACCAAGGCCCCAGCTGTGATATAGAGTCCACTCCATATCGAGGTCTATGTCACCACACATGCTAATTATGTGATCTAAATCCGGCCCTGTGCGAAATGGAAGACTATTTTTGAATATGGAATTCAATAGAATCGATTTGAACTATAGGGATGTTTATAAACGTCAAAGACGCTCTGTTAGAAACGTTAGAATGGAGTTTGTAGGGATGTAGAATCCGGTGATGTCAAGATTAGTCTAACAGCGCCCTCTCTAAAATTAAATAACTCGTTCAAACGTTGATGTTTTCCGAGTATTTTCGTGTAATTATTTATTGGTAACGTAGGAATATTTTATTAATATAATTGCTAGTTACCGCATTAAATGAACAGAGTATTTCTGATCGACATTTCACTCAAGGGGATGTCCCCTTGAGTGAAATGTCGCTCAGAAATAATTATAATTTAAAATGTACCATAACTTTCAACATGTTGTCTACAGGAAAGACGCATAGTTTTTGTTTCTGATAGTGACTCGTTAGGCCTGAATCACACTGGCGCGGCCTGGGGTATCCTTGTCGGCGGTAAACTTGTCAATAACCGCAGGCCGCGACAGTGTGATTCAGGCCTTAGGCGGATGTCACACTGCGCCGCATCTCCGGACGGAGGTGCGGAGCTGCATACAAATTTCGCCGGACGGAGGTGCGGTGCAGTGTGTCGTACCACACGGAATTTATATACCAACTGAGCCACTTGCATACAACGAGCTCCGCATCTCCGTCCGGAGATGCGGCGCAGTGTGACATCCACCTAAGGTCTCTACCCATTACACCGTATCATACCATGATCGTACTATATGAACGTGTCAGGCAAAAAAATATTCTTTGTATTAAGGTGGTTTTCCACCGGCGAGGCGAGGCGGGGCGTGGAGGGGCGAGAATTGAAATTAGTATGGAACTTACTACCTATTTCCACCACGCGCGCGCGCGCTCAGTGCAAATAGGTAGTAAGTCCCATACGAATTTCAATTCTCGTCTCGCCCCTCTGGTGGAAAACCAGCTTAAAAGTGTAAAAAGTGGCGGCGCCGGAACGGTCTAGTGGGCGTCATCTCATAATGCCTCATACGAAGAATATTTTCTTGCATGGGACGGTACGGTTACGTTCATGGTATGATACGGTATAGTGGGCACAGACCTTTAATCTAACACCATATCTATGAAGTCACAATAACTAGTGATATTGTCATATAATTGACACTATGGTCGCCATTTTCCAAGCAGTCCTCACATAAAATACTATCCTAGTTAGCCTGTGTTAATTATTCCACATTGTTCCAAAGACAACACTATATTACGGACAACATGACTTTAGTATAACTTGAATTGCTAATAGTGAAGCACCCCAGCACGGTTTACCGTCTGTCTCCTTCTAGCAATTATGCGCGCGCGAAAGGGACAAGAAGATATAGACAAAAGGTACTAAGGTACTAGGGGGGCATAACTTGAAACTGTTATTAAGCAAAACTACTTGGGCCTATGTAAAATGCAAATTCTGGGGTAATCTTGCCTAGTAATCACTTACCGCTGTTTTACAATTCAATTATAATATTCTCCTATTACAAATAAATAGAAGCCAGTAGAATGTACACTTATATTCTACATACATTTGCCGGTGACTTCGTACGCGTGATCTACCGTATCAAATTTCATCCCCAATTTCATCCCTTTAGGAGATGATTTTTGGAATAAAAATGCCCTATGCAAATCTAATAGTTGAAGCAATGACGCGTAGTTTCAGTATCCGAGAGGCAATCAGATGGCTCGCGGTATTTGAGCTCCCGAAGCGTTGTGGAAACGCCCTGTGCAACCAAAACTGAGCCAACTTGGACTGCTGGGGCGATTCCAATGTTGGGGTTTAGCTTTACTGTTAGAACAGGCGGCTCCGTCGATTTCATGACAATAAAGGCCTAACGCCTTGGCCACGACTTTGGTCTTAAGCGACCTGCGGCAGCGTTTTATCTGTTCATTGCGCGGCCGCGAATGAATTAGATAAACCGCTGCCGCAGGTCGCTTAAGACCAAAGTCGTGGCCAAGGCGTAATGCGGCGGTTCAGCAATTTACCCTAAAGCCTCATTACGGCGATAATCACTTGACTCATTGTTAGGAATGTGATTAGAGAGTATGGTCACAGACTAAATAATAGTATTGTACAGATGGGTCTCTATCTAACAGAACCGATGTTTGAGTGCTAGAAAAGTCAAATAGAATAGAATAGAAATTAATTTATTGCCAGCCAAAATAAAACCACATCACAATTTTGTTCTTAATTAGATAACACAATATATAAAAAGAAACTTAATAAATACCAGCTTAAACTAAAAATAACGTGTACGTAAGGAAGACTGGTGGTGCTGCTATAGTGGCCGCAAGTGGACGCCACTCAGCATATGCTCTGACATTAAACAATGCCACAGCGCTGGTCTTCCGTGGAGCCCAGGGCTGTAAGGTAGTTTCGAACAGCAGAAAGTGGCAAACGTGGTACTACAACCTTTATTTAGGGATAAAATGATGAAGTAACGTTTACATACCCAGTATATACATTAATTTTGTTTAAGAATATAATGTTTAATTACTTATAAGAAGAGTTAGGAGTAGGTCTGTACGTGGCAAGTTGCATGCATATTAAGTACTACGCGTATTAAGGAAACCGACTATATAACAGAATATTGGATAATAATTATATGGGATAAATGATGACGATTCTTGAGACTAACGTGACGCTATACAGCTTATATACGACTAACAAAAATATATGAAATAGTTAACGACACGGGCTAGGAGAGTTGTAGGGTAAATAGATATTTTTTGAAGTGGAGGTTAAAAGTACTTACAGTTATAGAATTACGAATAGGAGGGATGTTGTTCCAGCATTTCGTGGCTGAATTACGTCATCCCGCACTAAGAAAGAGCACGTGCCGTGCTCTTTTTTAAAAAAAAGGAGGTTCTCAATTCGTGTATCTTCCCCGATTCTAAGACCGATTTGGAAAATTCTTGTTTTTGTTTGAAACTCCTCCCAGATAGTATTTGATATGTAAACTCTGATGTAGTTAATTCAAAAAAAAATCGTAAGACGGACACGTGACCTGATCGAAAAACTGATGGGGAAAAATGTAAACCCGCGACAGGTCACGTGACCGACAGATTCGACAGATTGAAAATTCGTAAGACGGACACGTGACCTGATCGAAAAACTGTTACAATGTCATTGTGTTTTCATTTCTGCCGGCACTCGCGGAGTGCACTCCATTGTTTTTTTTCTCTTATTGTATTTGATATGTAAACTCTGATGTAGTTAATTCTATTATGAATAATGTTCTCATACTATAGATTGACTTGTAAAATTGCCCTCGTCTCGTGGCCTATTTGCTGTTTTTTTTTTTTGCTTGAAGTGACAACACTTGCCGCGCGACTATGTGCGTATGATATAGTGCCACTGCTAGGCGGTGTCCCCGCGATCGGATGCATTTGCACCTCGGGGATGCAATACATTTTAATAAATTACTCTTTCTTTCTAAGTATTCTAAATAGAAAGAAACGGCTAGTCTCGCTAGTGCGGTCTTATACTGGGTAGCTTATTACGTACGTATTCATTAATTAATGTCCCTTAAACAGACAGTTACGGATAGATACAAATCCGACAGTAAATGTCAATCGCATACGTTTAGTAACAAAACCGACAGGTTAGACATGACTCAAACATCACTTTAAGTTAACCTTAATCTACCACTTTTTAAAACTCCCCAGCTGCTTTTTTTTGGAAACAAACCAAAATTTACTATATTTCAACATTTCTTTTATATTTCCAGAAACCTTGTAAGCAATAAATGAAATTGCAAAACAATTGAATAAGACGTTTGTTTTCGTTTTCAATACCTATTTAAATTTTCTTTTTCACAAGAAATATATTCGAAACGTTCGTCATTTTAACTTCGCCATTGTTGCGTTGAAGTAAATGCAAGTGTGCGATTTTTTCACTAAATATTTAATTGTTTTCTGAAATCAGGCAAAGACATTTTTAATCAGCCGTGCATATTCATAAGTCCGCTTGTTTTTTATATTATTTGGTGGATCCCGAAGAAAACTCATTTACTCAAAAACTAAAAGTTTTTAAGTACTAATCGTGCTTTTTTTAATTAAAAAAACTTACAGTTACTGGAAAGTTTTCAATGCCCATCTTACCTGAAAAGAAAGAAATATAAATTAGTGCATTATGAAATAAACTCCTATTCGTCAGTTCAAAAGAAAAAAGAAACCGACATTTCTTTTGTTTGGTTTCCGCCCAATTTACATAATTACAGAAAAAAATTAGAAGTATCTTTTGAGAGAGCTTTTTCTTTAAAAGATTTTCTGCTACATTGTAGCTGAATTAGATATAACTAGCTAGGTTCAAAGAGACACAGTGTAAACCTTTAGAAGTCACTTGTGGCACATAAATTTGAATTGGACAAGTATTGATAAAGAACCAGAATTACAAAAATCCTGCATTTATTAGGGTTCCGTAGCCAAATGGCAAAAAACGGAACCCTTATGGATTCGCCATGTCTGTGTCTGTGTGTCCGTCCGTATGTCACAGCCACTTTTTTATGAAACTATCAGAACTATACTGTTGAAACTTGGTAAGTAGATGTATTCTGTGAACCGCATTAAGATTTTCACACAAAAACACGTTTTTTTTTCATCAAACCCATACGTGTGGGATGTATGGATAGGTCTTCAAAAATGATATGGAAGTTTCTAATATCATTTTTTTCTAATCAGAATAGTTTGCGCGAGAGACACTTCCAAAGTGGTAAAATGTGTGTCGTCGTCGTCGTCCCTGTAACTTCTAAAATAAGAGAACAATAAGATAAAACAAAAAATATATGATGTACATACATTACCATGCAAACTTCCACCGAAAATTGGTTTGAACGAGATCTAGTAAGTATTTTTTTAATACGTCATAAATCGTAAACCGCAATTTACCTTTCATTCAACGGATAATGGCACGGAACCCTTTGTGCGCTAGTCCGACTCGCACTTGGCCGGTTGTTAGTAAGTTTTAGTAAAATGTCAATGTATCTTAATTATTACATAATAACAAACATATTGATGACTGCTTAGTCTTGTACAAAGCTCACATTTACAGGCATTGTGAAAAAACCTTTTTCACAGCTTAGATGAAATTCAATCTTAAGCTGATCGCTAGGCTTAGCAGCACGGGTATCGAAAGAAAGAAAGAAAGAAAGAAAGAAGACATTTATTCACTACACAAAAGACACACAGAGACAAAGGGAGTACAGATACAATACAATTGACACATAATGTGTGTCTTCGCGGCAGTGAATCGGTCGCTGTCTCAGCATTATGCCAAGGTGTCAGACAGACACCTACAGCGCTGATTTTCAGACAGCACCGTACGTGACCCACGGAACGCAACACAACATCGGATGTTCAATCGGTGGTACAACTGTAAATAACATCAGTTATGCAGACGATATGGTGCTGCTGTGCCCAGCGATCAGTGCTCCTTTCCGGCTGCTGTAGATTTGTGAGGAGTATGCGATGACCCATGGCCTGAAGTACAACACCGCGGGAAACAAGGCTCTTACCTCCATCCCCCAGATCCAGCTGTGCGGGGCTCCTCTTAGCAGAGTGTCGCGGTTTAAGTACCTCGGGCACTGGGTCACCGACAACCTCCAGGATGATGCGGATGTCGAGAGGGAACGCAGGGCGTTGGCAGTTAGATGTAACATGCTGTCACGTAGGTTTGCACGCTGTGATGGGACGCACTCAATGCCCTGCGTGTCCAGTACAACAACGGCTTCAGAGGGTTGATGGGACTGTCACGGTACTGCAGCGCATCTGGGATGTTCGCAGAGGCACGGGTCGATGGTTTCAGTGCCATCATGAGAAACAGAACCGCGTCCCTCATGCGTCGTGTGCGTGATAGTTCCAACAGCCTTCTTCAGCTGATTTGGGACAGTCCTGCTTGCGCAGTGTGGAGACACTGGAACGCCCTACACATGGGCTCAAGAGGTTCGGTGTATAATTTAATGTAACCAACGTAGTTTTATACGTTTTTATTGTTACACTAACAACTAACACGATATGGACATGAGTCTGAAATAAATAATTTGAATTGAATTTAATTGAAGTCAATGACATAAAGACAGGGAAAAACTTCTGTCACTTTATGGGTCATATTTATGGGCAGGTCACTAGTGTCACTACCAAGAGTATAAGCTTAGAGTATAGACTTATATATAGGTTGCTGCCATAATCATCGGAATCTTCCTATGCAGCTAAATTAAGAAATGTTCTTAAAATGGCTGACGGCTTACCATAAACAACCTACGTAATTTGGGCGGGTTACGGTTTATTAACCGCAACCTCATAGTAACTCAGATGCGGAAAAAAAGAAAGTGGAAACTATGACAAGGACAACGAATTATATCCCTTTCTGACACACTTATTGAGATTTGTATACCACCATCTTGCTCGGTCGTGGTATTATTATTACCATATCTGTAAAAATCTATACAATAAGTACCTACTATGGAGAATGACAGTTAAAACGTCACAGCACATGACATGACACTGATAGCTATCTCATTTGTTACCATGAGCAAGTGACATTATGACATTGACTCTTGTTCTGTCATAATACTTACTCCGTAGTGTTGATGTTGAGTAAATTGACGTCACAAAATAGCGGAAGTGATTAAGCGCGTTTAGGCAGTATTTTTTAATTTAATACTGTCAATGGGTAGTTTATGCGTGTATTATTGTGAGTAAACGTATTGTTTTATATAATACAGGTAACATCATGTAAAATTATGTCAATATCAATACCGTCCATTTTATTGGCATTGCATTTTGTAACGCTAAATACCATTTTCAATGTTATAAGTCTTAACTGGCAACACTTTACACAAAAATCGGCCAAGTGCGAGTCGGACTCGCACACCGAGGGTTCCGTGCCGTACCGTGTAGGTATATAAGTAATTATTAAAAATATTTCTATTATACGATGTAACTAAAAATTTACGGTTTTCGCAATTTTTCCTATATCTGTGCTATAAGACGTTGCTTCGTACCAAATTTCAAGATTCTAAGTTCACGGGAAGTAGTTTTGATTCCCTTGAGAGTTTCGAAAATTTGCGGAAATTTGCGGCATAAACGTCTGTATCTTTTGATTGCGTTGGCTTAGAAGTTTGATTTTTTACAGCTCCAAGGGACAGTAGACCTGAGTATTCGGTATATAGCTTGATACCTCCACGCGTTCCTGAGAAAAAGGGTCTTGACAGACGGACGGACGGACGGACAACAAAGTGATCCTATAAGCGTTCCGTTTTTTCCTTTTGAGGTACGGAACCCTAAAAACGATAAGCCTTATTGAGCAGTGTTGCCGGCTCAGATTAGTAAAACCCTAAAGGCTGCTCTACACAATGGGCCATCATAGCCCATCAGACAGGACGCAACTATGCGTTACACGGAGAAAGACATACTATCATCGCATTCCAACGCATAACTGCGTCCCTTTCCTGCGCCATGATGGCCAATTGTGTATAGGACCCTTAACGTGTAGGCCTTGTAGCTTTAAATAATGGATCTTTGATGTACTAGAATTAAGTAAAGGCTATTCATCAAAACTTCCAGACGATTCTGCCAAATACAAGGTCGCCACGCAAGGGCAGTGGCCACTTAAAATCCCATTAGCCTAATACAAGACCAAAATACATAAAATGAGAGGCAAAGGTAGGTGTACTCTACTCTCATTAAATATTGATTCAGCCAAATGCCAAAGGTCTGCTGTTTTTGTGTAACGGAATTCCTAAATTGAATTACTTTCGGCGTCAGTTTCCTTTAATGTTGGTTTTTGGGCAATTTGGCGGTATAATTAAAATGTAAGCTACAATAAAAGTGAAGGTCTTAGGTTACATACAGTACGATTACTGTTAGTTAAGACCTGACAGATGGATTGCCTTCATTTAATTTTCAACTTTTATCTTATACAAATAAAATAGTTATTACTAAATCGGTAGATGTGGGTAACAGTATTCTGAAAAATGCTTTATTGGTATGAAATTAAAGTTGAAAATTAAATGAAGGCAATCCATCTGTCAGGTCTTAACTAACAGTAATCGTACTGTACATGTCTACTAGGGCTATATTAACGACGTTATAATGACACCTCGTGACATACCGATGTCAAATAAATAAAAATTCGTTTAAAATAAATATTTGGGGACAATCTCATACATACTCATTATCATAATATTTATTGAATATCACCTTGTATCTTAACCTATACTTGGCATAGAATTGTGTACAAAATGACACCCTGAAGGGCACATCAAACAGTTTATTCAAGAGGAGATCGAGTTTTTTGTACAAGATGATATAAGCATTTTTATTGTCTAATAGGTACTTTAGGTACCTATTAATTGCAATTATTGGTAGTGAAAAAATTCATTGAAAGTATAATAGGCTTTTTTAATGAGGTGATCTTTAAAATTTTTAAAGAATTCATTGTCGGACTTGGTGTTTTTTATTTCGTTACTAATTTGATTGAATATTTTTATTGCCACAGAGTTAGGACTTTTCGAGTGTAGTTTTAGTTTTGAGGGGATAACCTGCACCAGCTTATTTTGAAACCTGCTAGCGTAACGTCGGGGTATGTCTGACTGTTTGGTACAAAATTGAGGGTATTTTTTACAAACTTACATATTTCCAAAATGTATATATATCGACCTAGTCCCTAACCAAGCAAATCTTGAATTATGGGTACTAAGCGGCGATATACATACTTACATAGATAAATACATACTTAAACACAGAGAACATCCATGACTCAGGAACAAATATTCGCGCTTGTCACGCAAATAAATGCCCTTACCGGGATTCGAACCCAGGACCTCTAGCTTCGTAGGCAGCGTCACTACCAACTAGGCTAAACTGGTCCCCATCTACGTCAATACCTTTTTGACTTATAACTAGTCGCGAGAGCCGATGATGCGCTGTATTGACAGTAACTATAGAGTGAGGAACCTGCATTTGAAAGAAAGAAAGAAAAAATATATATTCATGCATGACATGAAAGCAAATACATGTAGAAGGATGAAATATATATGCATAAATTATATTTAAAAAAGAAAACAAACAGATGGAAGTAAGAATAATAACGTGTTTTTTGGCGTCAACCTACTTTTCCACCATCCTATTAAAAAAATTACCCATTAAATCGCAAGAACTATGCGTGATCCAAGGCTTTCTTATACTGGTTCGATAATAAAATGCTCCGAAAGCGTTCTTTAGTCCACCCGCCACCTTGAAACATGCCATTTGGACATATGAGATAGACCTCTATATTGCCGACATATGCCGAAGTTCCATGCCTATATTAAACTTTATTCCCCTATGAGAAATTGTTTTCCCATCTTCTATTCACCTTGTTTCTTTGATGAGGGGCATTGCTCAAAGGAATACATTTTTAATTTTTTATAAACCGAAGCACGGGGCGAACGAAAAACCCCGCGTAATTTTTTACTCGGCATCATTCGCCGACTACAAATTTCAAGTAACAGCAAACAACGAAATTTTATATTAATTTCCCGGCTACCGCAGCTCTGTAAATGCTTTTAAAATCACCTGGCTCTCCCATAAAAATGTAAATTACGTTCCCTGTTGGTTTACAGTTTGGGAACCCCACAAAGGGTGCGTTCTACAGGGCTGCTGGGGCTATTACTGGAGTAAACCATTTCTTTAATGATTGCGATTAGGCAAATTCACCGTCTGCTGTTAACTTAACAGATAAATGTTTCTGTGAACATTTAACACGCGTTTTTCGAGATTTGCGTAACTTTAAAAAAAAAAAAAAACATGTTCATTTATTTATGTTTATGTTTTTTCAACATTTTGGTCACATCACAACACAATGGTTATTTTTTGTCCATTCTTTCGATTGGCATCATAAAAATACGGGTTTTTTTTCACATTTAAGTCTGTTCGATTCCCAGACAAAGCAAGTAATTTATACAAAATCTTTGAAGGCAGTATTACTAACTTTTAAAAATAACATAGTCTTCTTTGGGAAATATCCTATCTACGATATTCGAGGTACTTTCCCTTCATGTCGCATAGTCTTGGGACGCCCAGTATATATGTATATTATATATATATAAATAGACACATACAACGAAAAAATATTATATATATATATATATATATATATATATATATATATAAATAGACACATACATATATAAGCATTGACACGTCGTTCTAGGGCTTCTAGATACTTTTATTTATCGTTCAATTCAAGGAGTAGCTTTCACGTTCGGCCTCTGGGAGACTACTTATCAGATCGAATATTTACGGGTGACCTATTTCTACTTTATTACGAACATTATTCTTACCATTCTGTTAATTATTATTATTTTTTATAGTCGTCGACTTTGATGTTTGAGTTAAGACTTCGTACACCAAACTAAAATCACATACTTACATACTTACATTTTACAACTGTTTAGACAACTAAAATAAATTCGACCAATCACGTGGCGCCTTTACTGAACTATAATGATTTTGACCAATAGGATGTCGTCTTGAGTACAGAAGAAAGGTAAAAGACATCAACGATAAAAAGAAAAAAGCCGTTGGCTGCACTTCGTTTCAGCAGGGCTTAGATTTTCAATAGAGACCAAGTTTGTTTAATTAGTTCAGTTGACTAGTAGAAAAAGTATTACATAAAATAGTTATATAATTAGCTTTCTAAGTCTCGTACCTTAATTAGGCCACTTAGCAAGCTTCATGGCCTAAACGTGGTACTAGACTGAAAAAGCATACAATGTATAACGATTGTATAAAATACTATTATGACATTTTTTTGTAACATTACTCTTTTTTGGTAATTATTCTATATTAAACACGTGTGTGAGCTGTGGCCACCTGTAAGTGGCTAAGCATCTTACAATGATTTTGGTACTAGGTTATTAGTTTTTTAGCATATTGATGTATTATCTGTTGGATCCTTAAATAGATAAATACTTTACGCATCGAATGTAATTTACTTACTTAAATATTTTTCGGGTAACAATTTAAGCACTAGTGATAGGGATTACTATTGAAACAACGACATCTTGGGAAGTGTCTTTATTCTCCTCTCTCTCGCTCTTACATGTCTAATCCATATATGTTTCTCTGTCTCGCTAACTAGGCTATTAACTATTGAGTGTTCCAATTACGGTTCGACCTATGGTAGACTTTGCCCTTACACTAGTACCTCACTATCATACAACTAATTAACTATGCTTCGAACTAACTCGCCGATTAGGGTAGACTTGGTTGCAACTGAAGTTTACTCACCGATATCTTAGAAAACAACTTAGTTAACAAGTTTCTGTCAAAAAATTCATTTTTGGAACAAGATTTTATTGCCGACTGTACTTTTCAGTATATCATCATCAACTACTCATTGAGACGATTCTAACGAGCCCAAACTCAACGGGGTTACGTCGATTAAGTACTGAATTCCCATGGCCACCTGTCTCCATCATCAGATCAGCTCGATGGTACCATAATATTGAATTGTCATCCAAACTATACTTATACCCAAAATTTCAACTCAATCGGTCACCGGGAAGTGAGTCAAATTTAACTTGCAAGATTTGATTACAGACAACAACGGGACCGGTGAAACTAAATAAGTTTCTGTCAAAAATTTCATTTTTGGTACAAGCTTTTATTGCCGACTGTACTTTTCTGTATACCATCATCAACTACTCATTGAGACGATTCTAAAGAGCCCAAACTCAACGTGGTTACGTTAGATAAATACTGAATTCCCATGGCCACCATCTGTCTCCATCATCAGATCAGCTCGATGGTACCATAATATTGAATTGTCATCCAAACTATACTTATACCCAAAATTTCAGATCAATCGGATAACGGCAAGCGACTGAAAAATTGGTTGCAAATTATGACGGACAACTTACTTACATACATACTTTTATACTTACATACGAACAAGTCAAGTTAATATAAAGCTTGTAAAAATAAAAGCTTGTAAAGAAGGGGCACTCATACGTTCGACTATAGTTTTGTCCGAGTTTATTGTAGTAATAGGTACAGATACTGAGTATAGTATATTGTAGTAGTCCATGCTATACTAGCATTAATATTGACCCGTACCCATGGGGGTGATAAAAATGCAAATCCAAGCGGGAAATATTCCCCATCATCATCATCATCATCATATCAGCCGAAAGACGTCCACTGCTGGACATAGGCCTCCCCCAAAGAGTGCCACAATGACCGGTCCTGCGCCACCCGCATCCAGCGGACTCCCGCGACCTTTACCAGGTCATCAGTCCACCTTGTGGGGGGCCTACCCACGCTGCGCCTTCCGGTACGTGGTCGCCACTCGAGAACCTTTCCGCCCCAACGGCCATCGGTTCTACGTGCAATGTGCCCCGCCCACTGCCACTTAAGTTTAGCGATTCGGAGGGCTATATCGGTTACCTTGGTTCTGCTGCGGATAGCCTCATTACTGATGCGATCGCGCAGAGAAACTCCCAACATAGCCCTCTCCATTGCCCTTTGGGTGACTTTGAGCCTTCTTATGAGGCCCATAGTAAGCGACCACGTTTCCGTGCCATACGTCATCACTGGCAACACACACTGGTCAAAGACTCTCGTCTTGAGACACTGCTGCTATATTCCCCATACAAATCGCGAACATTCCTGGGACCACAGCATCACTAACAGCCATGGTAAAGAATAAAATCGTATTAACCGTAGTTGCCAAGCGACATACGACTTTAGCGCCTAGAATCTCAGTGAATTGGTTTTCGAGTAACTGTGAACCCGGCAACAATAAACACTGGAGACCTTTATTGCTCGAGATTAAGATAACATCAGCTGTAAACCTTTCTCAAAGCCGACTCACAAATAGAGAGCCTACACAAATACGACTATGTTAATATAATACAGTAGAACACCGAGATGAATGACCAAGCAAAATTATATGTTCATAAAAATTATGTAATTGAATTACCTGCTTCAAGACGTATCTCCTTATTCAAATTATTTCAACTACAAATTGACCACAACAACAACTCTTTCTACAATCTAAATGCATATGCTATGTATATGCTATTAGAAAAAATAGACAACTGACCAATGCTGAAACAGCTCGCCTAGTTTATCATAGTTATTTTCATAGTATTATGTCGTACGGTATTCTGGTTTGGGGTAAAGCAGCTGACATACAGACAATCTATGTGTTACAATAAAAAAACCGGCCAAGTGCGAGTCGAACTCGCGTTGCAAGGATTCCGTACATCACAAGATTTTAAAATTTTTTTTTTACTAACGGAGCGTTTTTGACATTTCATAAAAATAAGCTGATTTGATTTTTGTCAAATACCGTATTAAGTCGACTCACGCTTGACTGCACATTTCTAATAGGTTTTCCTGTCATCTGTAGGTAAAGAACTATTTTGTGTATTTTTTTTCAAAATTTTAGACTCAGTAGTTTCGGAGATGAAGGTGGGGAATGGTCATTTTTTGGGTATTTTCTTAAATAATTACTAAACTAATTATTTTAAAATTACAAAAAAAAATATTTTAGATGCACACAATGAGCTCTTTCATTTGATATGTAACACGATAGTATATGCAAAACTTTATTTTTCTCTTTTCCCCCCCAAAAGTGGCCCCCGTGTTTAAAATTCATTTGTTTGCGTTACATGTTCCTCTTTGGGTCACAAACTTACATATGTGTACCAAATGTCAACGTAATTGGTTCAGTAGTTTCGGAGAAAATAGGTTGTGAAGGACGGACAGACAGACGCACGAGTGATCCTATAAGGGTTCCGTTTTTTCCTTTTGAGGTACGGAACCCTAAAAAAGAGCCATTCTTTCTATATATAACCTGAGATCAAGAGAATCCGTGAGAGCTCTTTAAAGAAATTAGCATTTTAACAGTAGCGTCCCAATACATTTATGAAAATATTGTTTGTGTTATTAAGAGCATAGATTCATTCTGTAAAAATTCTGATACTCATAATTTTAATACACGAAATAAAAATAAAATAGCAACCAAAAGGTTTCGTATTTGTAAAGTATACAAGTCTTTTTCGGGTCAATGTATCCATTTGTATAATATATTACCTAATGAAATGTTGGCTCTACCCTTTACAGCTTTTAAAAATTACTTGAAAAAAACATTAATGTCAAAGGCTTATTACAGGGTTGAGGACTATCTAAATGACAGAAACGCGTGGCCCAAACCAGAGCCCAAAATAGCTTAATTATTCATATAGCTTATTCGGACATGTGTTCTTGTAGAACAACGCAGTATGATGTTTTTTTTTCTTTGTATTCATATTCAGTTTGACTTATTTTGAGTAGGTTAAGAACTATCATTGTAATAAGCTTTTATTTCGCAAAAAAGACTGAATGTTGAGTTTGTTTCGGCATTTCTTCTTAACAGTGGTCTTCTTTTTCAGAAACGCTGGTAGAATTGTGACTTGTAAAAGTGCCATTACGGCCTACTTGCAGAATACAATTCATTTATTTCATTTATCCCTTTACTAGATTATGTCGGTTATACAATGAAACTGATGCCGACTTCATCGTTAGACATTTTAAATGCTCGTGGCCTATTTGCAGAAGAAATATTTGACCGATTGTATTTTTTTTGATTTTGCAGTATATTTAGAATATCTACATTTAAAGAAAATATCCAGCGGAGCCTGCAACATTGGAAGTTCTTTCAAAAACGGATCAGACAATACGGGTAATTAGACGACATACCATTAAACAACTGTCAATACAGCCGCGGTAAAGCAACATTTTTACCATTCATTGTCATATTGGTAATTCAATAAAGAGAATTATTTCCTTAGTCAAAGTCAACACGAAACACAAATAATATAAAGGTTCTTGCTTTAAAACATGCATATCTAAACGAGTTTATTAGTAAGGCCCCCGTGTTGGGCGCCAAATAGCTTCATACGAGCATTCGAAAATCTAGCTTACTAGAAAATAAGGCAACGTGTTTCGGGCAGCTAGGGGACTTCAGTGATTCAATTTTGTTAGTTGGTTTGTATTTGCGTCCTCTGAATACGAACAGTTTCCACAATTCCACATTAGAACGATTTAGTTGTTCAGTGCCATAGAGAATATACGCTAAGCATAGTAGAATTCATTTAGGACGTACCTCAGATCGTTTATAAGTATATAAAGACGGCTGATACTCCAGGAAAAATACGGTTTTGAAAAACATTAATTTATAATAGCGTTTTTTTTATTTTCATTTCAAAATATGATTTATAATACAAAACTACTTTCGGGTGGAAATTTTGTTGAATAAAGCATTATTCAACAAAATTTCCACCCGAAAGTAGTTTTGTATTTAGATTTAAATGAAGCATGCATTGTCTTTTTTTGTATGATTTATCTTGAATATTATAGAGCAAATGTAAATGAACCAAAATAAAGACAAAAATATTAATGAATATTATTTCTGACTTTTCAGAAGCTAGCTTATTTATCATATTTTTGATGTCGGAAATTTTGTCGGATTTTGTCGCTGGGTAACTATTTAATTGATAATATATCCGTTAGACATAAAAAATAAGTAATAATATTCTCTTTTCATCACACTTGCTTGTACACACGTCTTCATAACGCGGAGGCGAGCTACAATGTATTACGCCCATGGGCATAATGGTTTTTTCTTAAATTGTATCTGTCACATATGCGTCAGTTTTTTAAAGCAAGGAGGTTTTAACTCAAATAAGACGTTTGAAAACGTATTTAAGGATTTAAAAAATAAATATAGTAATTTAGTGTCTGTGTAAAATGTTTAAATCGGTGATTTTTAATTGTGGCTTATGCCGAAGGTTCTTTGCCTTGCGCGCTTCACGACAAATTCAACAAAATGGACGTTAGACATTTTGTATTATTTTGTTGCGATTAGTATTAATTTTCCTTCAAATGTATTTGTTGCCTCGTGACAAAAACATTGTATGCGACACGGATGGTAAGATTTTGTACAAACTCGAGCCATCAAAGCCCGACAAAAACATTGTATGCGACACGGATGGTAAGATTTTGTACAAACTCGAACCATCAAAGCCCTCCGCCCCCGTCGCACTTCTAATAGACCCTCGTTCGTAAAAAGGGACTTACCGTACTATTATGACACGTGGAGGGAAAAGTAAAGCGAAATATAGAGAAATATTTGCTTACTTGCGGTTACTCGCAGAGAAAAATAATTCATAATTCATAATTCATAATTCATTTATTCATAATTCATTTATTCATTGTACTCTGTGGCACTCTTTATTGTATAACATCCTTCCTTACCATGGTAAGGATTTTTCCTCGCAAAATGTGTTGATGATCGTCGTATGAAACGCGTTAGCTTTGATAATTACATCCTGGGCTCTCTTATCACGCTCACCTGCGGCTCGCGTGAATAAGTCCGCCTCTAATGTAATTATCAACATATCTCACTTGTATCACAATGTACTATTTCAAAGTTGGCCGCAAACCGACGAAAGCGGTCGCTATCTAGCGAATTCTCTATTTTGGAACCTTTTCTATATTTTTGAGTAATCTATGGATGAAAGTGCTATATTTTATTGTTGGTTTCAAAACTTGACTATACTCCGGGCCTATACGAATGCCATCTATTATGCGTGTACATATAATATGTATATTTACTAATCTAAAGTGACCAACTCGGCTAAGTGGTCGCTAACCGGCGAACCGACCCTATGCTATATCTTATAAAGTATGGCCCACAACTTTCCTGATTACCAATGCCTGCCAGTATACGAAAATATGAAGGATATCTTCCAGCTTTAAAGTTGATGTGATAAAGACAACAGATGCTTGTTTGAAATAAAAAGTAACGGACAATTCCTTATTCAAAATCTTTCCCTCAATCCTCAAACAATAGCCAATCGCAATCACGAACGCATCATTAGGTTCCTTTTGTCCAAAACATTCACGTTCCTTATTTAAATCCGTTCCAAACCAATATAATTCACTTGAGCGCCCAGTCCAAACAAACGTAACGAGAAATAAATAAGGACAAGGGACGTTTTTCGGTGCTCTAACACAACGGGGTTTGTGCAATTGAGAATATTAAATTGAAAAGTACAGAAGTAATTAAGCTTTGATCCGTTAGCGTCTTTGTAATTTCCTTGTTTGTTTACGAATTAATTAGGAAAGTAATGAAACTTTGCACTGTCAGTGTCAGATATAGGGTATTCATACAAAGGCATATGCAAAAGTATTGGTAAACTTATATTGAAGTCGACAGTACGTTTAGTAGTACTTCTTTTTCTTCTATTCGCGAGACTGGACTTAAATTGCTAATGAAGTTGTGACAGAACGTATCAGCGCACGTAAGATTATGCAAAGTAACCATTACTAGTAGAAAACTGTAATTCGGCATGGATATATAAATCAATCACGCCGACAAAACAGTACAATAAAATCTTGAAAATTTTTTTTAAGGTTACCTCACCTACACCTAAAGCGGGTATGTAATTTTTTTCTCGTTAAACCCATGGTGTGGGTTCGTTGGATAGCTCGTTCAAAAATATTATGGGTATCCTAAAACCATTTTTCAAATTAGTGATTAGTTTGCGAGATATTGGGCTTTAAAGCGCTAATTTTTGTTAGAGTCATGTGTCGTCGTCCCCCTGCCGGCTATACGGTTACTACTGGGGATGTGAAAAAAATCGTGGTAGTAGTACATATAATAAATTTAAAGGGAAAACTATCACGGACAAGTAGGCATACGTAGTTACCGAGTAATAGTCGACCAACTTAATGTGTACTTGGAAAGGCCAATTTTCGTACAAATTCAGCTGACGCAACCGTCGATGTAACTAAGACAGACAGGCAACTACGGAACCCTACACTGCGCGTGGCCCGACACGCACTTGGCCGATTTTTTAAATCGTCTTTTTGTGGCTTAAAAGTTTGCCACTCAGCCAATAGAACGTATCAGCGCACGTACGATTATGCAAAATAAACCCTTGCCTTTATAAATCATCTTTTTGCGGCTTAAGAGTTTGTCACTGAGCCAATCTTTCTTTTCTTATTTAAGAGCTCTTGTCGGTCACTCAGCGAATACTTACGCAAAAATGAACAATGTTTAACCAGGTCATCTACGTATTCTACATAATGAGATAATTTGAGTAACAGTAACAGATAATTTGAGTCCCTTGGAAGGATATAGGATAGATTTTATCTCGGAAATCATCCTTTAAGATGGTAGAACTTTGTTTGGGTCGGCGATAATTAAGGTTCCGCCTACAATAATTCAATAGCAATATTTTTCCTAAGACGGTAAGAAGTTCTACGCGGACGAAGTCGCGGGTAATAGCTAGTACTACATAAAAAGGAAAAGTCTATGAGATTGCAACTTTATTAGTTTGCATGGAGGGGTAATCACTGAAGCCACTTCTCCGACTTTTTTTACCTGTGTATAGAATGGACTTTCTGGATGGCAATAGGCTATTATAACCTGCAGTTCTGCTTGCGTTCTTTGAAATATGCGGGCGCTGCGCACAGGCAGCCAGTCTAATAATATAAGTGCGAAAGTGTCTGTCTCTGTCCATCTGGCCTGTTACTTCTTCACGCCTCAACCACTGAACCGATTTAGATGAAATTTGGTATAGGGATGGTTTGAGGTCCAGGGAAACACATAGGATAGTTTTCATTTTTTTTAATTTGCGAAATGGGGGTGAACATTTTGTATGGACCTACGATATATACGAGTATCGGGCGGACGGAGTCGCGGGCAGAAGCTAGTATAAATAATATCTTAAACATCATCTTAAGAATGAATGTGCTCAAATAACGTATTGTAGACCCTTGTTACAGTAACAGATATTATCACAACACCGCTTGTTTTTGCAGGTGCGCACATCCCAGCCATTGTTATGATAAATTTAACATGTGCGCGAAATATCTCTATTGTAGAATATCTAGATGTATTCACGGACGAATAAACGCGCATTTAACATGTCGCGAGTAGTCGGTCGACCGACGAGCTATGAGATTGTATGGATGCGTTCAGTGCTTCGCTGACGGAGCGACCGACCGTACATACTGCACACACGCGTCGCAGTTCGCCGTCAGCGTTGCACTGAATGCATTTTCGCAACCGACGATCAGCGCTGACGGTCAGGACGTACGGTCAGGACGTACTGTCGGTCGAGCACTGTTTCCAGCCTTATACTACGTTGGCAAACATGCGGTTAGCCCGGACGCTTGCGATTCCAGAAGAATATTGATTTGCGGATTCGTTCTGTTGATAGCTTAGAGACAAACGCATCCCTCACTCTCAACTAAACACATCCTCAGAAGCTCTGATGGTGACCTTACTGGTGAGTAACACAACACCACATAGGTACGTACAGAGCAAGTAATGGCGATAATATGGCTATCTATGTTCCCATGTAAAAATTAAAATAGCGACGGGTCTTTTCTTACAACTCATTGAACTGGGATCAGTTTTGTATTTGTCGCGAGTGTTTGTTCAGACTTGAAAAGCGGGGCAGAAATATTGGTGTAAAAAATGGTCTCAGCTAGTTTGCTTCTGACTCGGTTAATTGGCCAGATAATAAGGGCAACATAATCGAATAAAAATAGATCAATAATTTTTTTCAAGCTGCACGGCTATCACCCGACGGCGCGCGAGCTCTCTCGATTTTTCTCGCACTATCCGTCTATCTCTTATTAGAACACTTAGAACAAGAGATATAGTGCGAGAAAAATCGAGATTATGTCGCGGCCGTCCAATGACAGACGTGCTGGTTAAGAGTCCGCAGTAAGCTTGAATCTCCATACAAACGTAGTTACGCTCTAATTTTAAAACTACGTGTTGGATTGTAACGAAACTTTACATATACAAAGACATGAGGTAGCTTCAGATACCATAGTAAAAAAAATACAGCGAATTTAAGTTTTTCATACAAAACTTGTTTTTGCTGTATTTCATTCGTTATATAAACTGGAACCATATAAACTAATTACAGACATAGATATACCTCATGTCATTGGCTATGCAAAGTTTCGTCACAATCCAACACGTAGTTTTAAAATGAGAGCGTAACTACGTGTGTATGGGAAGGTGAAATTCGGTCGAGCTTACTGCGGACTCTTACGTTGACCGTGTACGAAGTCCTTTAGTTACGTGCCGTCATCACGTCGTTTGAACCACAGTTTATTTGCGACTGGACTGCTGGACACTGAAATAAAGGTCCATAAACACGTCTTCTACTTTAATAAAGCTAAGTGCGACCGAATTTTCTGGACGACGGGACAAACCAAACCCGAATAGCTTTTACTCGTAGCCAGTAACCGTCCAGACGGTGGTTTGAATAAAATAACGAATTCCGCCCGAGGAATCTTGTATTCTGGACATACTGACAGCTGTATTTCGAAAATGTTGAATTCGTAGTCGAGATTATGTTGGGTATCCGAAGGCCTCAAATTGAAGTGGGAATGGATGTTTTAAGGGGGTGCATTGGAAATTATCGCGTGCTTTGAAAGGCCGTTCTGACTAGATTAACAAACATTAAGGTCTGATTTTCAGATATATGATTCTTGACTATATGATTGTTTATCTGATTTAATCGATACATGATTGCCTAAAATTTTGTCGATAATAAAAAATCCAAAGTTGGGTGTTTCCTTTCCTTTCCCTTCCCTTTTTTACTCAGCCTACTCAAATAATACCGAGGTACATTATTTTACGACACAACCAAGTTACAACTATAGTATTTTATCTCATCTAAAATCTTACTTAATGAAATATGAATAAAACTTCACAAAGTTAAGTTAGGTATTTATCGAAATTTGTCCAAAAAAGCCATTTCCGAAGTGTTGCGTCTCTTTTTCTCGTGCACGGAAGGCATAAGCGTGTCTCTGTCAAGGGGGCGTGGTTTTGGCGAATTGACTCGAATCAAGGCATCCCGCCCTTAATGATAAATACATAGACTACTTCCTTAACTGCAGAGCTTCGTAAAATGAAATATTTCATATTCTTAATTATTTTGTGTATGTAATATATCTATTCTTTATACACAATGGTCATTCATCAAACACTTATAACAACACTGACTATGCATCTTATTTTTTTGTTTTTTTTTGGATTGAACGATTTTTTTTTCTAATGTATATACAGATGATAACAAACATTAACTAAATTAAATTAAAACTAAGTTAAATCTTATCATCTCTTTAATTTTTTTTTTGCAATATCTTCCATGAAACCTATCTTAGCTAAAATACCGTTTGGTATCACTGTCACATTTGTGTTAGTGAGAAAGAGACAAAACACTTTAAATTAGCAGGAGTTCGTTAAGTTTTGTGAATAAGGTAGTTAGTCTGCCCATTTTGACATAAATCAATGACTAATACATTGGAAATTGGAGTTCAGAAAAGTTACTCGTTTGAAACATTATTAAAAATCTAATCCAATGTCAATTTCCGGGCAAAAAAAGCTCAATAAACACCGCATAAATGCCATACATACAAAAAAGTATAACTCAATAACTAGCACTATGGTTGCTTCGAATGCACAACCCCCGCCCGACGTATAATTTGGGTGAGGACCAAATTCTTGGCCAGTAGTTACTTAGTTAGCCCGGTTAAACGATAGTAGTTAAAAAATTTAAATATTAACCATAGAATTACAATTGGCTAATTTTTGTGTCACAACGGATCTTTTTAACTACTACCGATTAACCGGGCTAACTACTGGCCAAGAATTCGGTCCTTACCCATTTGCCCTGTTTCCTTTTCAATCAGCCCAGTGACATCAGCCTACACTCATTGATCGAGTGACACGGTTCCATCGGAAACACTACTAAATCCGCAGGTGCTAATCCATCATGGTTAAATCCCTCCTTGGCTCGGATATACCTCGAATTCAGTCTACTCACGGTCAGGCCCGTCGGCAATTGCCAGAGGCGTTTTTCCCCGCCATTTTATTCATTGATTGATTTCCAGAAAGTTTGATGCTTTAAGGAGAATGATATTTACGGCTGGCAACTCTAGTGTAAGTAAGTATAAAGCCCCCAACACACTGGCGCGGCCTGGCCGCGGCGGATAATAGTAACCTTGTCATTAGCTGTCAAATTTACTATTGACTAGGCCGCTCCAGTCTGTGAGAGGTCTAAATAATATTTAAAAAAAAACAGTGTGAAGTAGTTCCAGCAAATCCTTGAAAAACATTGTCTTTCACATGAATAGTATTTCTAACCTCTAAACTCAAAATGCATTAATTTCTCGAAAACATTTAGTTACAAACAGTGCTTTGCCAAAAACACAGCTCCATTTTAGCTAGTTGTTGTGACACATCCGAAATGTCGGGAAACCTAAGAGGTAAATAAATAAGTTAATACGCGATTAAGTCCCGTTTAGTAAATAACATATTTTAGTGTGAGACTCCTGTAAGTTTAAACCAATATAAAACATCTAATTACACGGATGACATGTAACACAAGTTTAGATTTGTGTACATCAACGATTTGAGTTTGAAGGTACATTTTTCTGTGATGTTGTATTGGCCCGTATAGTATAATTCTAGAGCACACGTTGCAAATACGTTATTTCCAGGAATATGAGAGTTTCAGTGGCACTGCAGGCAGTTGGGTCATGGTTATTTTTTCTTTAAGATCCTATTAGGTATTTGATCTCTGGATCAAGTTATTGTATCTCGCACTATTAAAATTGGCTTCATTAGTCGCACTCACATCATCAAGCTGAAATATCAATTCATCAATTGAAAGCAGCTTTATTAATTGCCATTCCTGAGGACTTTAAGTGCTTTAACAATTATTTGTTCTGATATCACTACGGATATTCTCATCGTCCAATTAGTTCTAATCGGGCTTTAGTGACAGAGCCGGCTGTCTAAGCTGCCTTGGTACGTTTATGGCACAGCAGACCGGCTACTTGCACTTAGAACCGATGGCCGTTAGGGCGGAAAGGTTCTCGAGTGGCGACCACGTACTGGAAGGCACAGCGTGGGTAGACCCTCAAGGTGGACTGAGGACCTGGTAAAGGTCGCGGGAGTCCGCTAGATGCTGGTGGCGCAGGACCGGTCATTGCGGCACTCTGTGGGCTCCCCCATGTCCTCCCCTATGTCCAGCAGTAGACGTCTTTCGGCTGGCTACAAGCAGTAAAACAAATCCGTACAAACGTCTTATGCGGCGCACTAGCACAGACACGCGTCGATATAGCAAACTTAAGTGCAAGTCGGGGTAGGCGGTACATCAGTCCGCGTGCCAACCGTGCGCCGAATAGAACTGGTTTTAAAAGCAGCTCAGGGACCTTAGACGAGGTTACAATCGACAAGCGCTAACGCCAATAGAAAATAATAAAATGTAGGGGAATGACAGATGCCGACGAAACACTTTTCGTTAACATCTGTCATTCCCATACATTTTATTAGTTTTCTATTGGCGTTAGCGCTTGTCGATTGTAACCTTGTCTAGGCCAGGGGGCCTAGACAAGGTTAAGCTTAAGACCTTTCTAAACCAGGGGGTTTAGAAAGGTCTTAAACGACGCTAGTTTACCGTGTTGCAGTCCGCATCGGAAGTCGCTCAAACATACATTGCATGCAAGGAGTATTTATGTATGTATGCCTGACACCAATTTTGTACTGGCCACCAATTATTTATGCCTGATGCTGGATGCCTTTACTAAAATATTTTGATAACACTATGTATACTACTAGTAATTATTAGTTTGGGTTCCAGATATTTTGAGTATTTTTACGAGATGGATAGTTTTTGGACGGCGGCCAGTAATATGCAATTTATCCTGTCTGTGTATGATGACATTTTGTTTTGTAGGGAGTTACAACTTATATCCTAAAATGGATTAACAGTGTACTCCGAGAACACCTGAATGTGTTATTGTGTCGTCGCGCCCGCACCAAGAACCGCTATAGCCGTTATGACGTCTGCTGTCAAAGCAACCTTCAGTCATTCATATAAGGTTTCTATTTGATCTCTTGCAACAATGATGTTTGCGTGCCAATGTCTCTTTTGGACGTCTTACTTGGCGGCAAGCACAATGTAGTGACGTAAAACTAACGATTATATAAAACCCTGCGTCGATTTCCTCGAAGAACTTGTTTTCAATAAAGCCACATGCCCGCAATATGTTCGTCTGTTAGCCGTAAAAACGCCGTAAACACGCACGACATATTTC
Source organism: Epinotia bilunana (assembly GCA_947049275.1). Lineage (NCBI taxonomy): Eukaryota > Metazoa > Arthropoda > Insecta > Lepidoptera > Tortricidae > Epinotia > Epinotia bilunana. The sequence continues at coordinate 5,239,159 of OX346264.1, forward strand.
GCGAGTACTGGTGCACTGCTCGTGGCATAGAAGGAAGTGTGTTATGGCCGTGTAGCCATTTAACAATGGGTTGTGATACTGAATAGGACAGTTGACGTGCTGCAAGACACGTGGTCATGCATTGACTAGGTGAAACATTGTGGCACCGTTATTTGATTCATCTCCTCTAAGGTTAAAACCTCTGTGCTTCAGATTTTGGTCTATTTCAGTTCAGGTCACTTTACTTTAGTTCAACACATTTAAATATATTTACAACTTTTTTAAGTGTTAAGCCTGTTAATATAAATAATTGTCCTTATCAATTGACATAATTCAACTGGAAAAAGAACCTATTAAAAAATTACTAAGTTACTGCTTGAAAAATGTTACTACTCTACTCAGGATTTTATGAATGACACAGATCTATAGTTTATATTCTAATTGACATTTTTAAAGTACTTATATGCTCGTGCTTAATGATTACGTTATTAATTTGTTACTTCTTTGACATTGATATTTATATGTCAATCGGCAAAACATAGAGGTTCATGTATACTTATTATTATATAAGACCAATTGTGTATTACCAAATAAAAAATCGGAATCTGAATCAATTTATCCAGTTCGGCCAAAAGGTGAATGGCAGAGAATCCTTTATGCCATTGAGTCCGCCTCGTCTACAATAAGTTATTTTTTCATGAAAATGATGTGCCTATTTAAATAATACTTATGAATACTTTTTCGTTTGTCAATATTTTATGGATCTTCGTCACTCAAAACTCAAAATGTAGCCAAATTATGCCACTCTGACGCCTGGCCCAACAGTCCACGCCAGATCGCATCCGACCCCGTAGCATGGACGGCCTTATCACACGATAAGTGACAAGATAGAGCGTCCGTCACTGGCCGACGTTCAATATAACGAGACGGACGCTCTATCTTGTCACTTATCGCGTGATAAGGCCGACCATGATACGGGGTCAGGTGAACGTGAATAAATGTATAAAACCGACAGCGTTCTGTTGGGTCACGACACGACACGTCAGACAAATATGAATTCGGGCTTATCCCGGGGAGGAAGAAGGGGACGCTTTTTTGTGAATTCAATGTTATTTGCATACACAAAATATTCTTATAGAAGCAAGCTAAAACAATGCTATAAGCGCACAGGGTGATGTCAAGCTGAACAATGGATCAAAACAAAATTCCATCATCACAGCTGTCAAGGTTGATAGGTATCGATTAACACGGAATGCCGAACAAAAGCAAGATTACTAAGCGTAAGGTAAGGGCATCGTTAAAATTTATTTAGGTTCAAGTTCAATATCCAACGCCCCGGACACCCGTACTGGACGTGTAGTGTGAGAGCTGGCTGGCGTTTGGGACCACGTCATTATGGCACAAATCTCCGTCTAATCCCTTCTTTCATGAATATTAAGGACCGTCGGCAAGTTGTGGCTGTTATGTATGATAACGTTATGAACTCACTGAACCCCCTAACCCAACCCTTAGAACGCCAATGATGCCTAAAGGTGTCGTTTTTTGAGTGCCCGCAGCGCCAATAACCCCTATAAAGGAGTAGGTGTTATGACTTCCGCTGTCAAAGCAACTTTCAATCTTTCACATAAGGTTTGCATTTGCTATCTTGTAACAACGATGTATACTTAGTCCTTTTTTGGCCTTTTGGTCTAAACCGCGATAAGGTTCTTCCTGACTAGGGCTAGCACAAAAGGTACTAAGTCACGTCGCCGCCGAGTCGGTGACTCGTTTCTCAGTCGCACTGTACTCATTGGAAAGAGGAAGGTAGATTTTTTTGTCTCGCGTCGCGGCGTCGGTTGTGCTAGTCCCACTTGTTGCTCTAAACTCATTTACCAAACATATAATAGGATGTTCAACTTTTCGGAGCATTCACACCACAGTAAGTGATGATGACGGGATACTTGCCGTTAACACTAATAGCTAAATGAAAACTAAGTACTTCATAAACCTTAAGTAATTAAGCAATTAAGGTAATAAGGTCGTTCGCGTTAGTTAACGTAGCATAGTACGCCCCAGACATGATCAGAAATAAAGAAAGCTAACAGTGTCCCATCGAAATAGCAGTTGACGTTCTGTCCTTTGGTGGGAAAACAAAGACTAGTATTGTATAATACAAACTACGCCATATAATTAAAAAATATATAATCACAGCGCACACAATGTGTTAAAGCTGTGAGTCACCTGTGACGCTATCTAGAGAAAATTAAATTTTCATAACACAATTTAATTTTTTATATTAGAAATCCAATCGGTACAGTCAGCAGCAAAAGTAGCTACGCGGGTCGTGTGCGCAAAATGCCCTACACACGACTCTAATGTCAAGAGGATAAGAAAGGCCTAGATCATTTTGAGCGTGTTATTTTGCGTTGGATCAATTTGTTTGTAATGACTAATTATAAATAATTTTGATTTATAATTAGTCATTGACGAAAAATCTCTTCATCAAATAGACACTAAATAAAATAATCAATAATGTCATATTATCTCGAAAAAGGCTTAAACATGTAGTCTTATGGAGAAAAAAGCAACGCAAGACGTTAAATAATCACAAAGTTATGAGTGTCCAAAGTATTAAAAGGGGTATGTTCCGTCTCTTTTCCGCAAAACGAAACTTCGTATGAAACGATTGTCATATACTATGACGCTCGCAGTTTGTGACGTCACTAACTGCGAGCGTTTACTCTCTCTAACAAGCAATATTAAAACAGTTATAGCTTCATAATTCTTTGAGATATCTGAATGGGACTTTCGTCACTAGGCAAATTTTTTGCCTTTTTTAATAATAAATAATATTCAAGTCTACACCCGTATTGAAGACTCAGTACGGATAAATAACTTGATTAGAATGTTGAGTTCTACAATGTCCCCTTGACCTGCATAAACTTTCCTCCAGCTCTCGGACTACACAGCCTACGATAATACCTGTCCGATATTACGTTTCCAAAATATTACGAATCCATTATAACCGTACCCTAGCTTTAATACTTGGCTTTAGTAGCTAACTGAAAAGGTCAAACGTTAGCATTCAACCATTTGTAAAACGTTTTTCGCAGCAGACTATGAACTTTCATAAGCATAATTTGACCCCTGGGTCATATAGAGCGAGTAAAACCAAGTCGTATTTTCTATGGTCGATGCTCAAAAGCTTCCGTGCTTATACAAAATATTTGAATAGGGGTGTAGACACTAAATAAAATAATGAATATAGATGTATTTTCTTGAAAAAATGATAATAATGTACTCAAATGGAGAAAAAAGCAACTTGCGTCTCGTTAAATAATCACAAAGTTGTAAGTGTCCAAATTTTTAGGAGGGGGTATGGTCTGTGTGAAACGATTGCCATTTACTATAACGCTCTGCTTTCGTTTTCCCTCTCTAACAAGCAACATTAAAACGGTTGTAGCTTCGTAATTATTTGAGATATTTGAATGGGATTTTAGTCATTAGGCATGTTTTTGCTTTCTATCTTTTGAAGTAATAATATTTTTTCCCTATTGCATTAAATCTTATAAGAGGGGACGTCGTTTATGAGGATAAAGGATCTAGCCAAAAATTTGCCTTTATAGCCATATATATTAACTGTGGCAATGTCCACACCAGAGACGCGAAGCTAATTTCTTTATTTATTTACTTCACAAGAACGGTTAATACCAATTACACTTGTGCAAGAGATTCTTAAATATAAGGATTAAGTACTTAAAAGGCATGTACTTAATATTATGTACATGTACAAAAAGTCTTAAACCTATATACAATGAGTTACATACTCAGTAATCATTCATCATCTCATTAATTATGCATTCTCCCAATAAGAGAGGCACCTGACCCCGTATCATGGTCGGCCTTATCACGCGATAAGTGACAAGATAGAGCGTCAGTCTCGTTCTATCGAACGGAGTCAGTCAGTGACGGGCACTCTATATTGTCACTTATCACATGATAAGGCCAACCATGATACGGGGCCTGCGGGCGTAGCATGGTTGCCATTTTATCACTTATCGTTGTGGATAAGGCATCCGTCACTCTCGCACTCGCATACTTGTCAGAGCGTGATGGGCGTCTTTACCACAACGATAAGTGATACAATGGCAACCATGCTACGCCCACTGGACGCGAGCATGGGCAGGCCGTCTACAAAGAGATTTACTTTTGGATTGCACAGGTCTAAATCTCATAGTGGCATAGCACCTTTATGGCTGGACGATTTGTCATGTGTCTTAGGAAACGTAATAAAGGAGGTTTGAATAAAAAAATTGGGTGCATCCAGCCAGAAAAAATTTGGCCACCATCCAATCTTCAAACTAAGAGTAGGTATATACAGTCGAGTGCAAAAATATGTATCGATTTAATCCTCTCATAAACTTTAATCCGTTGATATAAAACCGATGGGACCTATTTATGAGTTAGTTGTATTGTATCCACCCATATTTTTACACTTGACTGCCTACCTACTTGAGATTATTTGAGTCGGCCGAATTGCATCAAAGTTATCCATTCAAAAAGCAACTCTATATTTAAACTACTACTTGTCCGGTTTTTTTAAATTAATTTAGGAAACAAACTGTTGTTTACAGGATTATATTAGCTTATAAGATACACGGTTAAACCTAGTTCCATTAAATATTACGAAATGCTACTTTTACCATGCTTTAGTTATACAAATAAAGGTTATTAATTAACTTAAGTGTTGCTAATTCATGCACCACAATCAGGAGTTATTAAACTATTCGGTGGAGATCAGGCTACGCAGAGCGCTGCGATATTGACCGAATGATAGAGAAAAAATATCTAAACTAATAAAGTTGGCGTTATAATCTTGACATGCTCGTCTAAAGAATGTGTTTTTGGCAAACTTGGTATGGCGAAGTCTGATGTGGAATGTTAATTGTGTGAATGTTGGAATGTTTTTGTTTTAATTTTATTCAGCTTTCTCATGGAAAACTAATGAAGCGCAGCGGTATATCATACCGCTTATATTCGTAGCCGCTTAACTGGGAAACTTCCTCCACCATCCAGAAGACCGCAACCATAATACCTTTTTTCATTTCTCATGCTCTAAAAAAGTTCATCTTTATGCTGTGCGTAGGCGACATAAAGTCGCTTTTTATGCTCTAGTGCGTACAGTAAAATTTTCGTCGAAGACCAAGGCAATCGGTCCAACAGCCACACGCGCAACTTTAACTTCATAGAATAAACTCTTTATTTTTATTCTTTTATGTTTCGTTAGTATTCTAAGACCAAGGCAAGGATACCAACAGCCAAAGAACACAATAAAACTTCATGAAATAAACTTATACGGCCGTATTCATAAACGTTCTACAAGCCTATTTTAACTAAAATGGCGTTAAAATGCGTTTGTCTTTATCGGTCACTTTGACATTTGTGTTCGTCAGATAGGGACAAAGCACATGTTATTTAGCAGATGCATTTTAAGTTTTATGAATAAGGGGGATAGTTTTTAATTTTAATTTCATTTCCTCGCAATCGAAGTGAAAAGTAGAGTGTACAATTCGTCCATAAAACCTATTTTACACTCGATTTTATATCCATATTATTACATATATAATCATCTCGCGTAAAATGGTGCGTTTTATGCACTTGTTGTACAATCTACTATTCTTTCCCTGTAGGTATGATGATTTGAATACATCACGTTGTAGTTAGACATAAGCACTATTTATTTATGTTATCTTTATTGCACAAAATAACTTATTGCCAGTGATCGGAATCAGGTGAGCCAAAATACCTATTCTTCGCAAGAAGACATAATATAGAGTGGTAGCAACCGGGTAGAAAAATACACTTTTTCTTGAATACTGGGTATTCGATATATATCCGGGTACTGGTCGTAATAGTAAACATACATGTTTTACTTACAGTGTGAGATGTTTTATGTTACTTTGTAGTAAACAGGGCTCGACTTAAGGCGTAGGTATAAGGAAGGAAGGAAAAGTTGTGAAATAGTTATCACTTTTAGATTAACATTAAACAACCCGTTCTGTAAGTAAAACATGTACATAGGTACCTATGTTGAACATTACGACTAGTATCCGGAAAAATATCTACCCTGTCGCAACCACTTTATATTATGCCCTCTTGCGAAGAATAGGTATTTTGGCTCACCTAATTCCGATCACTGCTTATTGCACAAAAGGCGAACTTAATGCTATAAAGCTTTACCAGTCAATCTTAAGGCAAAGCAGATAAATTGTGAGCGCCAACTTTATTTATACATACATCACGCCTTTATTCCTAAAAGGCAGGGCACATGAAACGTATTCAGACGGAGATTTATTTAATACATTACAATATGATATGATATACTTATTTGAACTACAGCAAAACCCAAGTAATAAGGCGCGCGAGTTAAGCAATAATAGCCTCTATGGTCAACTAAATACCTACTTAAGCGCCTTGACGCGCGAAATATTAATTGTGTTTACCTGTAACGGCATATGTTTTTTTGTGTAACAGACGGCAAAATTCTCGAACTAATTTGCTAGTGACACGGTTCGCTAGCCAGAAGCATTAAATGAATTGAATCGAGAAACGGCATCGTTCGAACTTTTAATTCGATTATCACCGGACACGCCTGTTAAAAATAGAAACACTAGAACCATTTTAATGCTCTTGAACAATATTTGAAACAAATTATATAGTAGGTAAATAAGTTATAACAGCCAAATAAAGAACCCGTCTACAGGTGCGAAGGAGTTAAAACTATATTTTCTTTTATATAGCGTCTTTTTGTAATCCCATTGAATTTTCATGGAACAACCACTGCGTATTTATTTTACAAAGCAATTTCTGGCTGCAATCGACTGCTAAAATTGAATTTACCAAATAGTCGGTTTCAGGTGAACGGAGAAAATGAAATTCTCAGGTCAATCTCAGTGTAAATCTCTCAAAATATGAAATCAAAGGGATTTAATGTTTGACGTGGCACTAAAATTCGATATGTACGGTCGGCGGCAAAGAAACGTTGACACTTTTGCACCTTATTCTATTGTAATAAGGCGAAAAATGTAAACTTATCTTTCAAGTCAAGAAAATTCAATCTCTATCCAATCTAGATCTACGGAGCATATTCTTTTGTACACGATTCTTTATCTATTTTTCTTCGAAACTTTTATCATGAGTTTATAAGCTTCAGTAAATTCTCTAGTATTATTTTATATATCACTAGCTTCCGCCCGCGACTTTGTCTGCGTGGACCCGGGATAAAAACTATCCTATATTTAATTTCAAGCTTTACTCTATTGAACTTGAACTTGTTATGTATTATCCTTGCAATCATTACTCATAAAGAGTACATCTGAATGTCTGTCTAATTAGACCAGCTAGACAGTACTGGCTTACCACGAGGTATATTTGTATACTAAAATTAATCGTAGCCGTTTTTGCGTGATTTAGTGACAAACATCGAAACTTTCGCATTTATAATATTAGTAGGATAACACCTAAAAGTCAAAGTCAAAGTTATTTATTTTACAATTTAGGAGACGCGGCAGACCTCGCCGGCGATGGCGGGGCGAGATAGACTCCTTCTTAAAGGATTGGCCAGGAGCTGCTCGGGACCGGGATGCCTGGAAACGGAGGGGGGAGGCCTTTGCCCAGCAGTGGGACACCATAGGCTCCTAATAATAATAATTAGGCATATTACATGCACCGAAGTACAATGTGTTATTTTTATAGTTACCTACACCTAATTACGGACAATGTACTCTATACTATATAGCACTTATGTTTTTTGTGGTATGTTATTGTTTGAGAGTTTTCCTTAAGTGTGAGATCCAAGAGTAAAGGTTTCATTAAATTGTTTATGATTATTTAATTTATCATTTTGATAAGCAATTCTTTAGTACGATGTGTTATTTTTATAGTTATGAACGCGTATTTTCGGATTATCCAGTCTATACAATAGCACTACTGTGTTTTGTGGTGTGTTGTTGTGGAGTTTCCCATTATATTGAGTCTGAGAAAATAATTATTAAAGAAAAAGTGAGAAAAGTTTTCTCTAATAAGACTTTATGACATTGAGATAAGATTGAATTTTCTGGCCAGTGGCAAAGGTCCTGTCACTACACCAGTGTTTTGTCCATATTTCCTGTGAATTATATATGGAAATTCATCTCCTTTTATAATTAAACAATATTTAAAATTACATTAGTACATATTTTACTAAGATACTAGGATTACTAAAACATTATTTCTCGCAGTCTCTCCCTTATACAATCGGAAAACTGTGTCACCGCGTCTCCGTTCGTAGGATTTCCCCGCTTTGTAGTTATATGGCAGCGTAGCCGTTAAACTTTATACAAATGCAGCCGCTGTTTCCAGAATAGGAATTCAATAGACAAGCAATAACAACATTGTCTTCAGATTAACTTACAGCAACCTAAGCAAAGCTTTTAATTTTAGCAACCCGAAGCTCCGTGGCTTTTTTACAAGCTTTTATTTAGTTTCACCTGTCCCGTTATCTGTCTGTCTGTCTGTCTGTCTGTCTGTAATCAAATCTTGCAAGTTAAATTTTGATCCACTTCCCGGTGACCGATGCTGAAATTTTGGGTATATTCCTCAGGATACATAGAATCTGGAAACAAATAGTAGGTAGGTATGTTATTTACAGACTAGTAAACATTAGGTATGCGAATAAGGTTCTCAATTCGTCGGAATATTGTTATGTATGTTTCACAATTACTCGAAAACGCCTGGACCAACTTGGAAAATTCTTTTATTGTTAGAAAGGGTGTCCTTCCCAGGAGCGCCCATGGTCACCAGGTCAGGATCTGATGACGAAGTCCTGGAGAAATCGAGGGAATCAAATTTTATAGGCACACTTGATTTGAAGTCGGTTTAAACTTTGTTTTGGATTATAAAATCTTGTGATACTCTAGAACCGAACTGATTTACAGCCATTATTTGATCGTTGGACATTCAACTATACATATAGACTTGGTCAAGTATCATAAATACGCGACAATATAGGTATTTATATACAACTAGCTGCCGCTCGGCTTGGCCTACGAATTGCAAAGAACCCCCAAAGAATAGCCTAGAACGTCTTGTCTATACACAGGTAAAAGAATTTTGGACATAGCATAATAGACTTATGATCTAAGATTTTGATTTTGACGACCGCTTTAGCCTAGTTGGTAGTGACCCTGCCTACGAAGCAAGAGGTCCTGGGTTCGAATCCCAGTAAGGGCATTTATTTGTGTAATGAGTACGAATATTTGTTCCTGAGTCATGGATGTTTTCTAAGTATTTAAGTATTTATTTATCTACCTATATAAGTGTGTTTATCGTCGTCTAGTACCCATAGTACAAGCTTTGCTTAGTTTGGGACTAGGTCGATTTGTGTTTAAAAAAAAAAAAAAAAGATTTATTTATGCCATTCGAGCTAGTTGTTGGACAGGAAAAAATGTTTGTATGGAAGAATCTCCAATTAAAGAACATAATAAAGACACACAAATAAAGACGGACCTCGCTGGCGGCAGCCGAAACGATTCATACTAATTGATGTAAAAGTATGACGTCACCCTTGCACACTTGCAATTTGTACTAATTTATGTATGAAAAATCAAGTAAATTACTGTTTCGGTCGCGAAATACTGCGTTTAGGTCCATAGTTGACATACAATTTTGTTTCTATAAATCGTAAGGATTCTATTGGTACCTTTAAATTTACTCTGGGACAATAAAAAAAAATGCATATTTTCTAAACTTTCAAGGTCGATCCATGCACTTCCATGGTTCATCTTTTTATGTATTTCATTATATTGCGTAATTTATACTTTATTACAATAATTTTATGGTTTACTATCCATTTCAAAACATTACGTAATCTTTTTTTTTACTATTTAATATGACGCAACTACCCTATTCTTTCCGGAGATTACCCATTACATAGATTAGATTAGATTAGATTTATTTATTTCATTTTGAAAATTTACATGTCATTTCATAAAATTAAAATAGCATGAATTCACAAAAAGATAGTCAGTGTATAAGAATTAAAAAAAAACAATAATGAATAATAACATAACAATAACACAATAATAACATAACTATAAGCATGTATGTATCTTTATGTGTATATGTTTATTATTGATGTAATTGTGTGTGTTGTAATTAGTTTACCTCTAATTTTGCCACCTACAGTCAGCATCATATAGTTAGTAGCAGCCAAAGTAGCCAAATATATCGTAACACGTCCTTACTCCTATTGTAATAAAGACGTGTCTCGATTAATTTGGCTACTTTGGTTGCTACTAACTATATGATGCCGACTGTACCTATTTGTAATTATTTGCTCAATTTCTCCGCTACCCAAAAGTTGTCTGGAAGAGATCGCTCTCTAGTGATAAGACCGCCTGTTGTTACCTCTATTTTTAAGTTTGTATGTCCTGTATTTGATTTATTTTTTGAGGTGTGCAATAAACAGTATTTGTATTGTATTGCACATACAACGCTACAATCTGACTTTTCCTCTTTATTATATTTGAAGATAATGATAGATATATCCGGATCATGGACCCATCGTTATCAAGGCGATGAAATCCATACGCATATGTCTGGTTACCAATATAACAGGGCTATAAATACATTCCTATAATAGAATACCTACCTATGATTCTTCCCGCGTATATCTTTATACCGTCGCTAACTGCCCGAGAGTCGCCATCCGGGTATTGCAAAGAACGCAAACCTATGCGATAAAATATAACTTGCTAGCTTCTGCCCGCGACTCCGTCCGCGTGGAACTCGTTCATAACGTAGCTGCATACAAACTTTCATCCCCCATTTCACGCTCTTAGGAGTGATTTCCGGGATAAAAACTATCCTATGTCCTTCCCCGGGACTCAAACCATCTCAGTACCAAATTTTATCCAAATCGGTTTACCGGTTTAAGTATGAAGAGGTAACAGACAGACACACTTTCGCATTTATAATTTTAGTATGGATGGCCATTCCAACGGACTATTCAAAGCACAGGTAAAAGAGTTTTGTATATACTAACATTGTAAAAAGGAAAAGTCTATGAGACTAACTTTGTAAGTTTGTACGTTTTGGGTAATCTCCGGAATCACAACACACGAACACATAGGCCGTTGGAATGGACATATCCTATGTTTAATCCCGGTGCTCCGCTTGGATTACCTGTAACGTGGGCGGACCTGCGCAGCTATAATATGATAAACACGAAAGTTTGAGACAATGTTTTGATGTTTGTAACTCATGAACGTAAAAATTACTCTGCGGATTTTGGTGAAACTATATTCAGTAGTACAGCGTATACATTCAAATAACATAATTTATATAATCTATAGGCGTACGAAGTCGCGGGCAGACATCCGCTCTGTTTGTTACCCCCTCACGCTTAAATCGCTCAACCGACTTGGATAAAATTTGGAACAGGCATAGTTTAAGTCCCGGAAAAGGTTGCAAGAAACTTTTATCCAAGAAATCATCCCTTGACGGATAACATGGGGTCGACAGTTTGTACGAAAGCGCATTAAGGCTGTGCATTGCAAATTATCGCGTGCTTTGAAACGCCGTTCTGACTAGATTAAGAAGCAATAAGGTCTGATTTGATTGTTTATCCGATTTTATCGATACATGATTGCTTAAATCCTCGATATAGAATGTACTGTATTTCCCTTTTTTTACCCAGCCTACTCAAACGATACTTTATTTTACGACACAATCAAGTTAATACTATAGTATTTTATCTCATCTAAAATCACACTTTATGAAATTTAAATAAAACGTCTCTAAGTTAGGTAATTATCGAAATTTGTCCAAAAAAGCCATTCTCGAAGAGTGTTACATCTCTTTTCCACGAGCGCGGAAGGCATCAGCGTGGCATGGATCAAAATGGTCTGAAATAAACGTTGTTTTTTTTTTTGCGGGATCTGCCGCGCGCGGGCAAAACCCAGATCCCCATAATAAATTATCATCATCATCATCATATCAGCCGAAAGACGTCCACTGCTGGACATAGGCCTCCCCCAAAGAGTGCCAGTCCTGCGCCACCCGCATCCAGCGGACTCCCGCAACCTTTACCAGGTCATCAGTCCACCTTTATTAGGTCATCAGTCCACCTTGTGGGGGGCCTACCGACGCCGCGCCTTCCGGTACGTGGTCGCCACTCGAGAACCTTTCCGCCCCAACGGCCATCGGTTCTACGTGCTATGTGCCCCGCCCACTACCACTTAAGTTTAGCGATTCGGAGGGCTACGTCGGTTACCTTGGTTCTGCTGCGGATAGCTTCATTTCTGATGCGATCACGCAGAGAAACTCCCAACATAATAAATTATAGAAATAGAATATTCGCACTCTTTCTTATATTTTAGTCTGAATCGATAAATTCCGTTTTAGAGCCAAGAAAGTGTCACTAGTTGTAATTTTTCAACGGGTTTTTTCTACGTTAAAAATAACTTAAGCATCATACATTTTAATTCTATACAGTAAGATAAGACCGTCATTGTGTAAATATGTTTAGTAATATAAACAGTGACTAATTTTAAACATGGTGATCATAACAATTCCAGATTGGAATTGAAAATGTTGTAAATAAACATTTAGTACGGTTGAAACGATGTGAAATAAATGAATGGGTCTCTATAATTTACAGCCAAATGATCGGTGTCCAGTTTTTTTTTTTTTGCCATACATACATCATGCGAATACATTTGACTTAATGGCATTATTACATGCGAAGGAAAACGACAGCACTGACGGTATCCGTTGGTCCCAAACTAGGCACAGCCTGTATCTTGGGCACCAGTGGTACAGATTTAACAGTTAATTTTTACATTTAAACAATAAAGAGTTAACAAAGTATCTCTGTCTCTTTTCTTTTGCGCAAAGAGAGAGAAAGATATGTGAAGGCGGATTATCGGGCCCTACAATATAAATAAATAGTAATAATAAGGATGCATTTACCCGCAAATTGTTTACTAACACTATATAGTAAGTTCAACATGTTACTAACACAATGATGCAAGTTGGTCGTGAATAAAGATTTATTATTATTCCTATCACAGCCAGATTACAATACGTTTCGCGCAATTCCGGATCGGGCTGTGAAATGGAGAAGCAGAATTGTGGACCTTCCTTCTTAAAACTCAGGATCGATATTTGGAAGATCATTGGATTTTAAAGCTGTGCATTGGAAACTATCGCGTGCTTTGAAACACCGTTCTGACTAGATTAAGAAACAATAAGGTCTGATTTTCAGATATATGACTGTTTATCTGATTTTATCGATTAATGATTGCTTAAAATTTCCTCGATAGAAAAAAATTAAAAAGTTGTGTCCGTATTTTCCTTTTTTTACTCAGCCTACGATACATTATTTTACGACACAATCAAGTTAATACTATAGTATTTTATCTCATCTAAAATCCCACTTTATGAAATTTAAATAAAACTTCTCTAAGTTAGGTATTTGTCGAAATTTGTCCAAAAAAGCCATTCCCGAAGAGTGTTACATCTCTTTTCCTCGTGCGCGGAAGGCATCAGCGTGTCTCTGTCTAGGGGGCGTGTTCCCCGTTTTTGCCCGCAGGTTCGTCTGCGTCTGTCAAAAAATCCCACTTCATTCGAGGATTGATTTCCTTTATCCTGAAAATGACCTAGGTCCTTCAGGATTGAAACTATGTATATACTAATTCCATGTGTGTATTGTGTGTGTGTGTTGTAATCAATAATCATAAAGCATGAAAATGGAGTTAACAGACGAAAGCAATTACTTTTACTACCATAAATAATGTCGTTAAAATTTAAACCTTCTCTCCTATACCTTGGGGTCATTTTGAAAGGATTGTTTTATTACGTATGTTCATCTCTACTGCATATCTATGAATACAGTATAAACAGGAAGTCTGTACAAGAATAAGGTAATTGAATGGTTTAAATGTGAAATGTAATTGTTCTATAGTACTTTAATATCCGTGATATTTTCTAAGCCTAAGATAGAATAATAAATTGCTTTACAAATTTACAATACAATTGAGTTACCTTGACAAATAGTTTAAATAACAAAGAGGTCCGATTGTCGAATAATAGGCATATTTTGCTTGCTTGTGACACAAAAATGTACCCATTCATCTATATGTACGCCTTTAAAAATAGTAGAATACATTCACTCACTGAATGTAGACAGTAAAGAATGTTTTGACAGTTGAAACTGTGTGATGTGATGTCAGATATTATTACCGTACATCACCACCATTTTTAAAAAACATTATATTTTAGTCTATGCTGTTGACAACTTGATAGGATTATACGGAATGTGTCTTGAATGACTGTGTGTTGGTGGTATGGAGATTGTTTATTTTGTTAAGGTAATAGTGACAATAGACAAGTTATGTTTACGTTCTATTTGCATTAACAACTGGCATTGAAAGTATTTTATTGTATAAAACATCATAACCATGCATGCTGCATGCATGTTGAATGAACTATATTAAAAGAAATGTCTTTCAGAAGGTTTTATATGGATATACTACATTGTACTGACTGTACTGACCACTTTTCTCTCTTTCTCTAAGCATGGGTAAAAAAGAGGCACAGACATAGCGGACACCAATTATTAGGCTGTATGTTATATGGATCCATAGATCAATAAAAAGTATCTAATTAGTTCATCAGGGTGTGCTCTGGGGAACAAACATGACTCCTGCTTACCGAACATTGAGAAACACATTACATAGTCAAACAAAGGCTTCAGTTTGCATAGAATCCCTTTAATAGAAACTTTAAATTAATTGTGGGCAAAATTGTAGGGACAAAAGTGTGGGAATGAACCAACTCAATAAAAAAATATGTTGTAAAGCCAATCACAGCAATATCACTGCATAGTATAAAACGAAGTCGCTTCTTTCAAACTACGCAACGGATTTTGATGCGGTTTTTTTTAAATAGATAGAGTAATTCAAGAGGAAGGTTTATATCATAATATAGTACCCGTGAAAAACCGGAGCGGGTCGCTAGTATTTTTTATATTACAGAAATGACTGTATTGCCTCATGCTGCCCATTGTGCAACAAAATGTACATTTCATTATAATGGAAATTAAACCTTCGACAACTTAGATAGTCGCTTTTCTTTTTTTAAATAAAATATTAAAACAAGCTAATTTCAGCTTGAAATTTCTAACTTGTTTAATTTAAAGTTCTGAAACGAAAATAATGTATGGTGGGCAGCATCAGGACACAGATTTGTCAACTAAGCCTAACCTGCCTCATTCATAAATATATTTAGATTGAGGAAATAAACTATAAATATTTTAATAGACTGTAAAAAGGTCAAATAAGTCAACAAAAAACCGCTAGTCAGGCCAAATAGGATATGAGGTTTTTATTAACATTAATTACTTCCACAAAAACACTTGAGATCTAAAAAAACATCTCTCACTGTATTTTAAAAGTAAATAAAAATATTTATTTTCATAAAGGAAATAATGAGAGGAATAAGATATGCTATTAAACTTCCTCAAGTATTATTCAAGAATTCTACAGTAATAAGTGTAGGTAGTTACCTGGACAAAAATAGCATAGAAGCAGGAAAATACAATAAGTACAAAACCATATAAAATCTAATTAGTTTTGCTACATGTTATGTTATGAGCGGGAAAAATTTATTACCCTGATTAATGTCACTAAAATATTTCCAAATGGTCACACCGTCTGCTACAACAGAAACCCCAAACGATTGGCAAGCGCCTCCGCTTTGTAAACAAACAATGTGTATTTTTAATTTCCGTGTAATTTTCACTCTAACAATAGGAACCAATCAAACAGTCAAAACACTTACCATATAAAATCCTTGCAGTGGGAACAAAACGTCGGCTGCTTGAAGAACCTCGGCATGAACTTGTGATCCTTCACGAAATAAACATTCTTTTTTTTCAGGGCACCCTTTCGGCCTCGCTGCCTGAATGCCTGCCCCAACTTGAGATCACCACCACCATCATCACAGTTGTTCTCCTCGTCCGCCATGGCGACGCGCGGTGGCGAGCTGGGCGCCGGTTGGATTCGGAAATTACTAACTCACTGAATTCGCTAGACTACGATCACACAACCGGGCCACCGCTCTCAGCCGAACGTCATTGCGTTTTGTGTCAACTAAATCCATGAAGGAAGGTCCGATTGTCACAGCTGTCAGTGTCAAATTATTTCAATGTTGCCAGCATATAGTTTTTTGTACCCTGAAAATAAACTATTCGTCTTCGGTGCAATATAATTGACTTTTTAGGTCATAGCATCATAAGTAAGTTTTTATTTCTTGTGGCGTTGTGATGCAAGAAATAATTTACTTAAATTATATTTCTGGGAACCACGATAGCTGTGACAAGCTTACAAAAGATATATTTTTAACATAGTGTTTTGCTGAAAATCTGTAATTTCCATCAGTCCTCATTTCAATAATAAAATCTTGAATTCAATAATCGGGTAAGTATAGGGCTTTCCCTATACTAGAAAGGTTTGTATAATGAAAAAAGGTGACTAAGAAAATAAATGTGGGTAGGATAAGACCCTTAACAAACACAGATGAAAGGTCAAGAGATAAATTAGGTTTAATTCTATAATATTTCTGCTTACACTTAGTTTTGTTAATTTCTGGTACTTCTGAGGCAGGCAGCAAAGAATGCCTTCGGTCATTAATTACACTATTTAACGTTTGCATTGTTCGGAATACAATTACGTGGTCTTGCCATGAATATTTATTTCAATGAGACGCGTCGTCTGTAATTATAGTTTTGGTTTGACTGGAGAAATTGGCACATATTTAAAAACAACTTTAATTAAAACATATATTTTGTTTAATCTTGTGCTATTTTATTTACCCTGCAATATTCGTTCATGTTTTTATAGGGCAACATTGTACGTTCAGAATATAATATTCATTGTATATCTATTGCAACATAATTAAAGATTATTCCAGATTTACAAATTTATTTCCAATTAATTATATATTTATAATATATATTCAAATAATGTAGTAAAAAAACATTTCACACACCAACACCAAAGTACATTATTAAGTGTTGTTCATTGTATAGTAAATCCATAGCATATGTTTTGAACGCATTTTCAGAATCCCCACTCCATGCATGAATGCTCAAAGCCGTTAATTTTCAACGTTTCGGCCGGTTGTTTGAGAATTGGGAGTGGAGTTGTTTTTGATATTGAAATACGATTTACTCTCTCTTGAAATGTGATATTTCCTTAAGGATTTGTAATTCGTGTTGTTTAATGTCCAGTGTAGTGTATCCTTAAGCAAAATGAGTTCATCCAATTCCGATGTGGAGCACAGACTGGCTCTATCGATGGTCGCCCAGTTTGATGATCTAAATCGACTGAACAACGTTCTCAACGACGAATATTCGGAACAATGTGAGTAAAATTCACTAAATAACTTCTTTAATAATGCTTGCCATCAATTCTGTTAGTGGTTTTTCGAACGTAGTATTGTTTTTATCCCTGTCTGGAATGTGGTGAGAAACTACCTTCCACTACCAAAATCATGCTCAAGCTGACCAAGAAATGACCATGATTGAGACAGTTAAAAGGCCTGGATGTCGGACTTGAAGATGATATCAATCTTTATGAACATGTAAAAATTCTTATGTCAATGCATTCCTTTGGTTATCAAAATCATACCATTTTAGTATAACTAAACCTTTAACCCTTTCCCAGGCAGAGGCGTTATATCAACCACATACAGCCTATCAAAAGTGTATCTTAATGGCAATTAATAAGAGTCATTTTTCAACTGCCAACTGCCAAGAGTTTTAAGTCAAAATCTAAAATTATTCCATATTAATATTTTCCAATTTCATATAATATTCTAGCATGCTATTTAGATGTTTTACAAATGTCTTACATATGGCCTTTTATCAGTCAATTTGCTGTATCATAAATTCATAAGTTGGTTTTTATGCATTGAAAATTGTCACAGTGCAGCTGTGACTTTGTGACTCGAGTTGAGATCTGAAAATGGTAATCAAATTATATAAGTATATAAATGTGTATATTGTCGCCTAGTACAACCTTTGCTTAGTTTGGGAGTATGTAAACATCTGTGAGATTGTCCCCAAATAATTATTTTATTATTTATATAATAGAGTAATACATCCTCAATATGATTCATGCATAGGCCTCTAATGATACATTTATCTCAGATCAACAAAAACTATAATTGTATTCCTGACTCCATTACTACAATGCCATCTGTTGTTTGCAGCAAATGGTTGGAGCCCCATTCATGAGTGAAATATACATATTATTTATATTTTATTTTATTATTATAATAGCCTTTTTTTGAGGTGGCATATGGCACACTAGTAAATTGACTATATTAACTCATTTTTTTTATTTTTTTGCATATCTGTTGGCCAATCAGCAAAGGATTTCTCCAGCCTTCTCCATTTCTTTCTGCCTTGGCCTTTGTTTCCTCGAGTCATGTGGCTGATCACTTCCATTTCAGTCTACTTATTTTAGTTGTGATAATGTTCTACCAAAGTAACTTAAAATAGATACTAACGTTTATTAAACAAGTTTCTGTCAAATATATCATTTTTGACTGCAGAAAATTGGTCAAACGTGACTTGCAAGATTTTATTACAGATGGACATCGGGACAATTTTTTTATTTGCAAGCTTTCATTTATTTTGAGAGAGAGAGAGACCATTATTGATGCACAAACTTTTTCATAGAGTTTAAACACTCTTACTTACATCATAAAATCTATCTTCAATTATACTTACGCATTTCCACAGGTTTCCTAGCATTTGTGAAGCAGATGGAATGGGTGCGCACCCAATGGGCCACAGCAGAGGCAGAGGCCGCGAGGCTACAGACGGAGCTGATGGAGGCCCACCAGACCCTCTCCAAGTGGGAGGCGAAGTTTGCTCATGTCCGGAAGCTTCTGGATGGGGAGAAGAGAGAGAGGAACATAGTTATGAAGAAGTATAGTGAATTGGTGAGAATAGATTTTAGAACCTATTTACAAATCGTATGCAATTAATTATAGGAGGCCCCTGTCTCCTTTTATAGCAGTGGTTCTTGACTAGTGGACCGTGGACCACTGGTGGTTCCTGGAAGCATCTGAAGTGGACTGCAAAGCCATCAATCAAAAATATCAAATAAATGCCAACCACTGTTTTATAGGCTATTGCAGCCTAAATAGCAGCCTATTTATCGGGTTTGACGGCACAGCCCGTTTTGTTGTAATGAGTACATGAAACGTAAGATAAGCAGTGCACCTGGACAGAAGATTTTTCCTAAATTTAATGACTTATTCCAGAGTAAGCTTCTAGACATGGCTCGAGACCTCCTCTTCAACGATAACCGAGCCAAACTGAATGATGAAACACTGCAGAAACTAGCGTTCCTCAACGGGACGGCACATCAGGAGCACAATGCGAGGCTTACTGGGGTCCCAGAGCTTAATTCCACTGGTAAGTGTCAGGTGGACCAACCAAGATTGTACCATGCAGTTTTCTTTTTATTTTAAATACCTAATTAAGCCCCTATTCTGGGTCTGTTACATCATAACTTACCAAGTAATTGCTTTACAAGTAAAACCGAACCTATTGAAAATCCGTTAAAATCTCGACTGCTCATTATAGAGACACTAGAGACGGGCAGATTCAAGACAAAACTATCGGGGTTTTTGCCATTTTGGCTACGAAATCCTAAAAATGAACGTCTACACGCACGGGAATGAGCAAGTCAGTCAGTACATAGTCGTGCTCATGTGTGGTGTTTGCGACCACTTAGATGTGTTGGTGAAATGGTAGGATATAATTACTCGTTAATTTGACGGCCGATTAGCCTAGTGGGTAGTGACGCTGCCTACCAGCTCCTGCTCCTGGGTTCGAATTCTGGTAAGGGCAAATATAATAATAATATTCTTTATTGAACCACATCATTAGAAAAACATGTTACAAGAGTACATTCAATAAATAAAGGTAACAACAGGCGGTCTTATCGTTTTAAAGCGGTCTCTTCCAGACAACCTTTGGCTAGCAGGACATTTTCAAGAAGAGTATTTGTGCAATGAGCATGAATATTTGTTTCGGAGTCTTGGATGTTTTCTATTTGTTAAAGTATTTATATCTATGATGATATGTCTTCTTCTAGTATCCATAAAACAAGCCTTCTTGAGCTTACTATGGGGCTAGTTCGATCTGAGTATGATTCTACCGTAATTATTTAACTTATAAATTACCTACTTAAAAAATTGCATACGATCCACGGGAACGTTAAATTATTATTATCTTTCAAGAAACCTTGTCTTGTGGTCGCTAACCGAAGCCAGTTGCGTAACTGGCATAATGACCCTACTTCATCATATCAATGCTTCAGGAATTTGATAATAAACTCCGACCTCTTTATTACATTTAATTAACTGAACGCGGAATTAATGCACTAATTGCGGTAACATGATTATGGTCGCGTTATCGCTACCTTTGCAATAACAATAAATTCACAAAATAAAACCACTGGAAGAAATTGTCGCGGCAAACGAGACGTTAATAATGTTAAAATGTGATAACTATTCCCTAACCCTTCCGGTTTGTTAGAAGAATTATCACAATTCTTTTGTATTGCTTTTTTGCACCAAAAGAAAAGCTTCATGTCGTATTACTAGTCATAACTATCTAATTGAGATTTTACGGTAAAGGGCTTACAACCCTGCTGGATACCCATCCTGCAAATCCACCAATACAAAGAGAGGTTTGAGTGAGACTAGCAATGCTATTGGTGGTTTTTTTCCTCGCATACTGCTCCGCAACCTCGATACTCACATTAAGCTGATTTTCCACCGGAGGGACGAGACGAGACGAGGCGAGGCGAGAATAGAAATTCGAATGGCAAATTTTCAATTCTCTCCTCGCGCGCGCTCGGTGGAAATAGTAAGAGCCATACAAATTTCAATCCTCGCCTCGCCTCGGCTCGTCTCGCCCCTCCGGTGGAAAATCAGCTTTACTCACACTGATGAAAAGATTGTACAAGCTCGCCCAATCTATCCCGAAGTTAATGTAAAGAGCGCGACCCACCGATAATCAGATCAGTTTTGCATTCTTCACGATTTCTTGTCCCTCCACACACGGTCTGATACTCCCATTTTGCTCTAGGAACACTCCTCTCCGAGATGTCTTACTCCCGCTCGGAGGAAGACCTGGACCTGTCCATAGCGAGTACGCGGCGCTCGTGGGTGCAGCGCGGCGGCTGGGCGGCGCCCGCCAGCAAGAAGCGCCGCTCCTCCACTAGCTCCGCTACCAAGGTCAGTGACACTTGCTCTACGTGGGCGTACACAACGTGGTGCCAAGACGCGTCGCGTTAGTCACTCAGCGACTCCTGTCTCACTCCCTTTGTGTCTTCGAGAATTGTTTGTTTACATGATAGGACATGTAAGGACGAATAGATTTAATACTGACTTTTAAAAATGATCCCTATTTCCAAGACCTACACGGCCAACAATGTTCCCCAGACGGTGGAGCTGCAGGGCGGCAAGGTGCTGGCCACCGCGACTACGACGCTGACGCTGGAGCGGCACCCAACCAATCACGATATCAAGCCGCCCAAGAACTTCGTAAGTTTGCCCCCAATTATATTTACCCCATTATAAGAAAAAAAAAAATTTTTATGCTTTGACTGTGTTCTAAATAAACTAAATATCTTATAATTATATAAATCATCCATTTTCCCTATACCACACGCACGTAGGTATTCTTAGTTGCATTTTCATCAGTTTTTTTTTTATAGATTCCATTGTATTAATAACCGACTAGCTTTTGCCCGCTACTTCGTCCGCGTGTACTATATAAACGAGTTCCACGCGGACGGAGTCGCGGACAGAAGATTAAAGTGCACGGGCGAACTTAAACCTATGAGTGATCTCTTCCAGCTAACCTTTGAGCAACTTTGTAACGATCGTAATTGTGTCGATTTGTGTAGCAACCGATATCGGAGAGCAGCGACGAGGCGCCGCCGGCCTCGGCCAGCAAGCCGGCGGCGCGGCTGTCGGCCAAGCGGCTCAAGGAGGAGCAGGAGCGCGCGCAGCCGTCCGCGCCGCCCAGGACCACCGGTAAACTCACGCTGTCGAACGAGTGGCCGCCGTTTTGAACTTTTATAAGTAATTTACCGACACTTTTGCACAGACACGGATACTGCATCCGACACTCCTCTAGCAATTTTTTAAATTAAATTACCTACACTTTTCCACAGACACGGACACGGCATCTAACACCCCTCTAGCTATTTTGTAAATTAACTTACCTATACTGTTCCACAGACACGGACACGGCATCTAACACTCCTCTAGCTATTTTGTAAATGAACTGACGTATACTGTTCCACAGACACGGAGTCCCCCCCGCCGCGCGCGGTGCAGCGCACGCCGTCCGCCGTGTCGGCCGCCTACGCCGGCTCGCCGCGCGCGCGCGCCCGCCAGCACAACTTCGTGGCCAAGAACTTCTACAAGCGGGAGACTTGCGGGCCCTGCGGCAAGACGTGAGTACTCACCACTCACTACTGACTACTGAGCGGCCGGGTGGCGGTGGAATACTGTCCGACACGCCCTCGTTGCGTAAGTGCGACCGCGCATGGTCGCTAATGTGGCATATTCTGGCAGCCTCTTAATGAGACTACTAGTGGAATTATTAAACCATGACACGTCTACACCAGACGCAGCCCCTAGTGTCTAGATGCAACTATTAGTTGCTAGAATACATTATCCGTTACTATTACTACCTATATACGAGCTCGCGAACTTACAAAGCTACACACTCACAAAACTATACACTTACAAAATTTACCTCTATGTTTTTTTTTATACGACGGTGGCAAACAATCGTACGGCCCGCCTGATGGTAAGCGGACACCGCCTACTATAGACGCATGCAACTCCAAAGGAGTAACATGGACGTTGCCGACCCTTGATAAGTTTGAAGGTTCGCCGTGTTGACAGCTGATGGAACAAAATTCCCTCGCTCTTAACACACCGTATCCTCGGGTGCTAAATATGTTAAAATACTTCTATTTATTAACATAACATAAATATTTCGTAAATTTCGTCAAGGGAAAATTAAAAAAATTTCGCCACGAACGGGATTTGAACCCGCGACCTCTGGAATCCGTCCATAGCTCTTACCAAATTAGCTGCCGTGGGTCCGCTAATGGCGACGAATCTTTCAATTCTTTCCACCCTTCTAATTACACCTTACGTTCGTGGCGAATAAATTTTCAATTTTTCCACTTTGATCGGAATTTGGAATTTCGTTAGCGGACGTTTCTGTTTAGTTGCTAGACGATGGAAAAATGGACGGATGTAGGGGAAGCTTTGTCTCATTTTACCTGTCACACAATCTATCTTTCATCATATCAGCCGAAGGACGTCCACTGCTGGACATAGGCCTTCCCCAAAGAGTGCCACAATGACCGGTCCTGCGCCACGCGCATCCAACGCAAGATAAGAGATCCGAACTACAGCCTACGAATTGATGATACTTTAGTAAGTTCTGACCATGAAGTAGCGGATCATTTTGAGCGGTTCTTTTCTAACGTACCCGTTGAGACCACGAAGTCTTTAAATTCATCACCAGATGCCGCTGAATCGTTGTTGAAAGCAAATGTTACTAAATGTACAGAAATCTTTAGATTCACTCACGTGACCCCACCAATTCTTAAAAAAAAGCGTTTAAATTGTTGAACTTGAAGAAGACTGAAGATCTTTGGGGCCTTTCAGTCAAAGTATTACATTCCATTGTAGAATCAATTGCACCTTTCTTAGCTGATATTTTCAATAAAAGTATTGATACTGGAGTATTTCCTGACCTCATGAAACACAGTAAAATTATCCCGTTGTTTAAATCAGGAACGAAAACTGACCCTACCAACTTCAGGCCAATATCAATACTACCGGCACTAAGTAAAGTTTTTGAGAAGCTTATTCTTCATCAGCTTATGTCCCACTTTAGTTGCAATAAACTGCTCAATACCAATCAGTTCGGATTCACTAGGGGTCGCTCTGCCACTGATGCCGGTGTTGTACTAATTAAACATATTTGTGATGCCTGGGAAGAGGCTCAAGATGCTATTGGAGTGTTCTGTGATTTATCAAAGGCATTTGATTGCGTTGATCACGAGAATTTAACCAGAAAGTTGAGACATTATGGGATTAAAAACGGTGCTCTTGATCTCGTGTCATCGTATCTCTCGGAGAGAACACAACGAGTAGTCATCAATGGGACCCAATCAGCAGGGACAACTGTTGCTCTTGGTGTTCCTCAAGGCTCGATTCTGGGTCCGTTTCTATTTCTGATTTACATAAATGACCTACCAAATGTGTTGCAAGATAAACATGATATAGTGTTATAAACATGATGCAGTATTCCTATGCAGTAAGACGCATAAGACAGTTAACAAACGTTGAGACGGCCAGGCTGGTGTACTAGAGTTACTTCCACATCGTTATGTCCTACGGAATCCTGTTGTGGGGGAAAGCGGCTGATATCCAGACCATATTCGTGCTACATAAACGAGCTGTACGCTCCATATACGAACTAAAAGCTCGAGATTCTCTCAGGGACAAATTTAAGGAGGCAAACATTCTTACTGTAGCATGCCAATACATTCTTGAGAATATCATGTATGTGCGGAAAAACCTTTATGAGTTCAAACTCAACAGTGATATCCACGACTACAACACCAGAAGTAAAAACAAGATCGCAGTGAAGGCTAGTCGTCTCCGCAAGGTTAGCACGTCGTTCGTGGGGAACTGCATACGTTTTTACAATAAAATACCCACCGAAATTGTTAATTTACCGTTCAGTAAATTTAAGTCTCATGTTAAAAGTAATTTGCTGAGCAAGGCGTATTATACTGTCAACGATTTCTTAAACGACAAAAATGCCTTTAAGCCAGTAGTAGTCTAATTCTATTAGGAATATACCTAAATACACGTAATCATTATAAGTACCTACCTGAAATAACTGTTCCGTTTTATGTAAGAAGAGAGCACATAATGCTGTTTCTCGCCGAACAAGTTGCTTAATCTTTGTTATTATCAATGTCCGGTGGCTTGAATATGTCATGCTCGCTTAAAGGGCTTTGCTTACGGTGGCGTCGTTGATCGGGTCGCCACCTTCCCTAAAATATGGTTGAGGGAGGCGATGGCTGAGATATGCGTCATACTCGTGATCGGGTGCTGTTTGTGGAGTCCGGACTGTTCATGCTTGCAAGGGCATAGTACATAGTTAACTAATTACATACTAGTGTTATTATTATCTCTTTATTCTTATTTCATCTTAAGTTAGGTTTTTACAATAAATTTATAAAAAGTAAAATATAAAAACTATATACAAAACATAAAATCATTATAAAAACCTAACCTAGGGTACCGCCGGCAGCGAGGCGGGGCCTAAGCTGCCGGTGGTCAGGGCGTCAGAGACAGTAACCTCCTGACTATCCGCGCAGTATCCAGGAGTACCGCCTTCTGTATTTGACCCTTGATCCAGCCATCTAGCGAAAGTCTCTTGAGGTGATGGTCGAGACTCTTCGCTATTAAACCGTTCGCCGAAACGACTATCGGGACGATGATCGTCGAATCAACATCCCACATGGCGGTTACCTCGTGAGCCAGGTCTAGGTACTTGCTGGCTTTGTCCTTCTCGGCCTTCACGAGGTTCTCATCATGGGGGATGGTGATGTCGACGAGCACTGCCTGGCGTTTCGATCGATCTGTCAGCACAATATCAGGCCTATTGCCAAGAATAGTCCTGTCCGTGATGACAGATCGATCCCAATAGAGCGTGGCACGACCATTTTCGAGAACTGGCGCAGGGGTGTACTTATAGTAAGGCACTTCGGAAACCACAAGACCGTATAGCAGAGCAAGTTGCTGGTGAATAATCCTGGCTACAAGGTTATGTCTGTGCAAGTACTCGCCGTTAGCAAGATGACCACAACCGGAGGTAATATGCCTGAGTGACTCCCCGGGACGGCGGCATGCCCGACAAATGTCGACCGTACCGTCCTTCAGGATATACCTCCGGTAATTGTTCGTCATGATAACTTCGTCCGCAATTGCACAGACAAAACCTTCGGTTTCCCCGAAGAGATCCCCGAAACGTAGCCAGTTCACCGACGCGAGCAGATCTACATCGGGCCCTGTGAGGGCCTTGTAGAACCGCCCGTGTAGCTCCTTGCTCCTCCACACCGCTCTGCGGTCCTCGACGCTCATTACTTTAAGTCTGCGCCAGTTCTCGTTTGCCAAGGCGAGCGGGGTGAAGTTTCCGTCTACTGCTACTACGTCACGATGCATCCCACACTCGTTGTTTAGGAAATAATCCATGAGACTGCACACCTCGCGGTTGTGGAGGTCTTTGGCATTTAAAAAGCCGCGACCTCCACACTTCCGCGAGATGTACAGTCTCATAACAGACGAGCGTGGGTGTAGCATGCGATGCGCAGTAAGCAGTACTCGGACTCTTCGATCCAGGGCATCCAGCTCAGTCTGAGTCCACCTTAGTACGCCAAAGGAGTAAGTAAGCAAGGGCATCACCCAGGCGTTGAAGGCGCGCACCTTGTTGCCGCCCGACAAAAGACTATTAAGTACTTTGGTCAGGCGACAAAAGAAGCGCTCCTTCACCGCCCGCTTTACGCCCTCACCCTCAATACCCAATGACTGTGACATACCAAGATACTTATAGGTTTCTGCTTCGGAGATAGATTTGAGGGACATTGTCTCAGAAAGTTGCAAATTTGTTGAATTTACAACTTTCCCCCGCATTTCCATTTCCATTCGGTGCAAATAGCTTAAGGTCATCCATATAGAGCAGATGAGAAATGACCTCACCCTCCCTCCGAAGCCGGCAACCTAGTCCTGAATCCCTCAGCAGGGTGCTAAGCGGATTCATTGCTAGGCAGAACCACAAAGGACTCAGACTGTCGCCCTGGAAGATCCCACGTTCAATCCTTATAGAGTCCTGCGGGCCAGAAGGGCAATCTCCTCCCCCCGGTTGACGAAGGACTGTGGTCCACTGTCCCATGCAAGCGCCTAAGAAGGATCTTAGAACTGCATCAACTTTATACAACTCTAAGATCCTCCTCAGCCATGAATGAGGCACCGAATCATAGGCCTTCTTGTAGTCAATCCAGGCGGCCGAAAGGGCCCCTCTATTCCGCCGGACTCGTTGGCAAATGGTCATGTCTATGAGGAGGAGCTCTTTAGTACCACGAGACCCAACTCTACATCCATTTTGAGCAGAGGCCAAAACGTTGTTTGCAACGATGTGTGCGTTAATTTTTGCTCTCAGAATGGATGTGTTGAGTACGCTACCAGGGGGGTGACTAACTGACGAGATGAATAAGAAGATTATAATCACTTTAGAATACTTGCATTAATTCAGTAACAGATTTACATTTTTACTATTTACTCGTGAGTTTAATTGGGCAGCCATACCGCGCGATCCATCCGTCGAATATAGTTCTGGCACCAATCTCGGCCGTCATTTTTGCGATGGGGAAAGCCTCGGGCCAGTTGGTGCATCTATCTATAACAGTCAGTAGGTAACGATTCCCACGTGGAGATGTCGGCATTGGTCCGACTATATCCACGTGTATATGTTCCATACGACCTGCTTCTTCGAATGTTCCTAAATGTGAAATCGTGTGACGATTAACTTTCGACCTTTGGCATTGCACACAAGATTTCGCCCAAAGCCCTACGTCTGTATTCATATTTGGCCAAAAAAACCTCTTGCATACCATCTGGCGTGAAGTGCGAATGCCTGGGTGACTTAAGTTGTGTACTGTTTCGAATGCTGTACGCCTCAATTTTTCGGGTATGTACGGTCTCGCTTCTTTTGTCGAAATTTCGCAGTAGATGGGTTTATTACAATTCGGTATGGAAATTGATTTTATCTTAATATTACCAGACTTTTCAGCTCGTTGTTCCAAATTAGTTATTTGTTTTAAATACTCGTCTTCGGCTTGCTCGATGGCAAGTTCTGTGTAGTCGAGTGTTGTGGGACAAACTATAGTCTCTATTCTTGACAGTGTATCGGCTACAACATTTGCTTTACCGGTTATATGTCTAATATCCGTAGTGAATTGACTGATAAACGCTAACTGACTTGTACGCTGTGGCGTTTCGCTACTTTTACTGCCGATCTTATCGAATGCGTGACACAAGGGCTTATGATCTGTGTACACTACTAAAGGTCGACCTTCAAACAACTTACGGAAAAACCTTACTGATTGGTATATAGCTGCCAATTCTCTGTCATAAGCGGAATAACCCTTTTGTGCTGAAGTAAGTTTTTTGGAATAAAACCCTAATGGTTCCCAAACATCCTTTACCAATTGGTTCAACACTCCTCCGACGGAGGTGTCTGATGCATCACACATTAAGGATAGCTGGGCATCGAGACAAGGATGAGCCAGCGTAACGGCTTTCTTTAGGCCCATTTTACACTGGTAAAAAGCAAGTTCCGTCTCGTCTGTCCACACAATTGGCGTTTTATCTTTTTTTTTAGCACCGACTAAATAGTTATCTAAGCTTGCCTGGATCGCAGCCGCCCCAGGTATGTGTGAGCGATAAAAATTCAACATACCGAGGAATCTGCGTAATTGCTCTTTAGTGTCGGGTTTGGGGTAGTTGACGATGGCCTGAACTTTATCATCTAGCGGTCGAATGCCTGTGTTAGTAACCTCATGTCCTAGAAAATCCAACCGAGACTGACCAAAACTACACTTCGCTAGATTAATTGTTATGCCAAATTTGTCGAAACGCTCGCAAACTTGCCTTAGATGTGACTTATGCTGCGTCTCATCGACGCTTGCAATAAGTACATCGTCTAAGTAGTTGAACAAGAAATCCAGACCCTCCAGAACAGAGCTATTCATGAACCGCTGGAAGGTCTGGGCCGCATTACGGAGTCCAAAACTCATTCTAGGGAACTCAAACAGACCAAACGGCGTTATAATGGCTGATTTTTCTATATCCTCTTGTGCGATCGGTATACAATGGTAAGCTCTATTTATGTCCAATTTCGAAAAGATGTTCTTTCCAGCCAATGTATACGTAAAGTCGTGCAGGCGTGGTATCGGATACCTATCAGGCTTCGTTTGAGCATTCAAGGCCCGATAATCGCCGCAAGGACGAATTTCGCCATTTTTCTTTGCCACTATATGTAGTGGACTGGCCCATGGGCTTTTTGACGGCCTGCAAATACCAAGTTCCTGCATGAGGCGAAATTCCTCCTTGACCTTTATATACCGATCGGGAGGTAAAGGCCTTGCCCGCGCGAATACGGGCGGGCCCGTTGTCTCTATATAATGCACCGTTTTGTGCGTTTGCGGTTCCCTGAACGTCGCGGGCTTGGTAATGCTCGGGAATTGGCATAACAACTCATGATACGGATGGCTATCGTCTACGGTATGGAGCGTAGGTTGATCGCTACTCACAATTAGTGCTGCTACGTTTAGGTCCGTGACCTGATCAATTAACCTTTGAGCACTTAAATCGACCAGTAATTTATGATAGCCTAAAAAATCTGCCCCTAATATCGGTTGTTTGACATCAGCTATTACAAATTCCCATCTGTATGCTCTACGTAATTTAAAGTCTAACACCATTGTTTTTTCACCGTAAGTCCTAATTTCCGTATTGTTCGCTGCAAAAAGTTTAAAGTCCGAACACTCACCCGAACGCTGCTTCCTCTCTGCTGGTAGAACCGAAATATTTGCTCCGGTGTCCACTAAAAAGTTAAGTCCACTGTTTAAATCCGTTACCCGTAAGCGGTGGCCGGGCGTGATCGCACAGATTTCCGCTGGTTTCTGTGCTACGCCACCTAGTTTCCCGACTTGGGGACCCACGCACAAGGCTGCGTACACTTGTTTGCTTTCACTCCGTAACGAAAATGATAATAACACAACCAGTCGGGATTACTGGGACCGCAGCGCGTCGATGAAGCACTGCGACCTCTGGACGCCGATCTGCCCCTTCCGTAACTCCGGTCCCGACCTCGTCCACGGGGCCTTGATCGCTCCA
The DNA here is from genome assembly GCA_947049275.1 of Epinotia bilunana. Classification (NCBI taxonomy): domain Eukaryota; kingdom Metazoa; phylum Arthropoda; class Insecta; order Lepidoptera; family Tortricidae; genus Epinotia; species Epinotia bilunana. The sequence goes on from OX346264.1 coordinate 5,269,252, forward strand.
TGTCTAACATCCGGACACTGAGCTTAGCGATCTCCGCCAGAATCAAACTCGTGCCGCTATCCGCTCCGGAAGTAGCTGGTATAACCGCATGCATCGGGGCTCGCTGGATTGCCGCTATCTCGGTGCTGTGTTGTGACCTGGTGGCCTCCGCCACGTCATCGGCTATGCTGGACAGCGTATCCAAATTAGTTTCCCTCGATGCCACCAGCACTGCCCGGATCGTCATTGGTAATCGGTTCTGCCACATTATGCGCAAAGTGTCATCTGGGAAACTATCCTTTGCCGTAATCCGCATCCTTTGTAACAGTTGGGATGGCCTTGTGTCCCCCAAATCCATCTCACCTAGTACCTTCTCGACTTGGCGATTCTTCGAGTCCTCAAGCATTGTGAGAAGTTTGCTCTTGAGTGCCTCATACCTGCGAACCGCCGGCGGATTGATGAGGAGATCAGTGATCCTCACTATCACCTCCTTGGGCAGCTTCGACACCACCATGTCGAACTTTGCTTCGTCTCCGATCCGTTGTTGCGTCAGCACTGCCTCGGTGCGGATGAACCAAACCCGTGGTTGGTCCACCCAAAACTCCGGGATACGGCTCGACACCGCGACCGACATCACTTCCGGCGATTCCGGGCTAACTATGTCGTCCAACCTAAGGCTTGCCCCTGTCGGTGCACTTCCACTAGCAAGTTCTTTAGTTTCGTCCGGCATCACTATCTAACTAGGTCACGCAAGTCCGATAAGTAAATTCCGAGAATTTGTCACTGAACTTAAACGATTTTATTTTGAACGTCGGGGTCACCAATGTTGAGTACGCTACCAGGGGGGTGACTAACTAACGAGATGAATAAGAAGATTATAATCACTTTAGAATACTTGCATTAATTCAGTAACAGATTTACATGGGACACGGTTGAACCCCCGGTAACGACTGGCGGGCCGCGCTCTGGAACGCGGCCGGCAGTCGCTGTGCTGCGTCAGCTCATATCCGAGTACTCATGCACTGGAATATGGGTCGACTAAGCTAAACTGTCGTTACAGATGTAAGGAGCTTGTACAGCGTAGGCAAGCACGTGATGGGTCTGTAATTTTTCGCTTCCGTGGTACTACCGGACTTATAGAGCACGGAGGTGATACCAGTCGTCAAGAAAGATGGCAGGGAACCGAGCTCAAGGGCCTGCTGGAACTGCGTTGCCAAATGCAGGTGTGAGCATCGAAACCATTTCAGCCAAAAGTTGTGTAATCCATCCGGTCCAGGACATTTCCAGTTCGGGGCCAAACGGATGGCACAACTAACGTCTTCGGGGCTGATGGTAACAGTCCCCATGGGTTCGATAAACTCACACTCACGTTTGACAACACTCATCCTTCGGTGTGTTCGACTGGTACCGACCAGATACTACGCCAGAAGTCAACCATGGCAGTAGCATCCGGCAGCTGCCCGTCGGACACACGAAGGTCGGTTTCCTCCCATTTTCGGTACACCTTCCTTTGATCGCTCTGGAAAAGGCAATTCTGCTTGTATCGGTCCACACGCTCTCTGTAGCGGCGAATACGGCCTGCCCATGCATAGACTATTATTATTATTATCGTATTGACGAGAGACATCATTCTGATCTTGACACGTTTTATTGTTATTGACCCTGTACATCTCTGTCAATATTACATAATTGTTCCTTTCTTGTCTTGACGCTTAGAGACCGTATACATCTCTTAGAATATTAGAATAATTATTAATTGTATTTGGAAGCTCAGAGACCTTATACATCTCTGGAATACTGAATTAATATGATTAACTTCTTGTTAATGCTGATACAGATCTTATATCGAATGTAATGGTCATATTTTGCAATTTTGTTTTGTTTACATTAACTTAGTGACATTTAGTTTGTTAACCTTTTATATATAATTTTAAATTATTATTGTGTAAGATTATTATTATTATTTTATTGTAAATTACGGTTTGACATGTAAAAGTGCCCTTGTGGCCTATTTGCAGAATAAATAATTGAATTGAATTGAATTGAATCCAGCGGACTCACGCGACCTTCACCAACCTGGTGAAGACCTCATCAGTCCACCTTGTGTGTCCAATCTATCTGTGTATGTCAACAATTCGATATTTTTCGTGGGATTTATCGAAAAATAAAGCGCAAGAGACCCGGCTTAGCAGTCAACGCCTAGAACAACACGTTTTCAACTACTCCTTCGTGTATTCTTATAACAATGTTCTGTTTGTTCCAGCATCAAGTTCGCGAAGGTGGGCATCAAGTGCGAGACATGTCGCGCGCAAGCTCACCCCGAGTGCCGCGCGCTGTTGCCGCTGCCCTGCGTGCCGCCCGGCGCGGCCGGCAGGAGGAACAACGCCATGGTGCGACAACGAACGAAACGACAACACTGTTAACTGACCATCCTGTCTTTATATAGAACCTTATTACAATGCGCGTAAGGTCAGTTAGCAGTGTTGTCGATAGTACACTATATTACAAGCTTTTGCACAACATACATTGCAGGTTAATACCTGCAATGTATGTTTATCCGGGTGGAATTTGGCAACACAATTCACCATCCTGTCAATTGACCATCCTGTCTTTATATAGAACCTTATTACAATGCGCGTAAGGTCAGTTAGCAGTGTTGTCGATAGTACACTATATTACAAGCTTTTGCACAACATACATTGCAGGTTAATACCTGCAATGTATGTTTATCCGGGTGGAATTTACCTGATCTGATGATGGAGACAGAAGGTGGCCAAGGGAATTCAGGATTTAACTGACGTAACCTCGTTGAGTTTGGGCTCGTTAGGATTGTCTCAATGAGTAGTTGATGACGGTATGTCGGCATTAAAAGCTTGTATCAAAAAAAATTTTTTTTTTTGATGAAACTTATTTGACTATACATATACACTAAGCAGACCCACTGCAGCCGAGCGCTAAGGCCCGCGACCTTGAATATAAGGGATTGCAATCCGGTCCGGCGGATCCGGTAATCCGGCCGAATCCGGTATATTTTGACACCCACCGGATCCGGTAATACGTCACCGGAACCGGTAGACTCAAAAAGATTGCTAAAACGCAGCACTTTAATTAGTCTTGCTTCACAAATCCTACCATTCCCAAGCCCAATTTCATGATAGCTTCCTTGAATCTCGAATTAGAAGTTTATTTTGTTTAATGTTATGTTTACGGTCATTATATTATTTAGTCACATATAAATCCAGACATTCCAGATGATCTCAGGAAACAATCTATAATAGTTAATTATAAAAAGAGTAATATTATGTGATGTTATCCTTAATAGCCGTGTCTACACCGGCCGAGCGGCTCGCCCGAACACCGTTCGCCCAAACGTGCTCGCCCGGTGTGGACGTGATTCGGGCAAATGATGGCTCGCCCGAGCCGTTCGGGCGAGCCCCCGAATGCTTGCCCGAACGGTTTGCCCGAGCCGCGAGCGGCTCAGCCTATGTGGACGGTGGTTTTGTTCGGCCGAACGACAGAAGGCGAGGGCGATTTTTGCCCTACGTATTATTATTCTAATTTGTACTTTATTGCTAACAATATAAGGTCGTAAAACATTTTTCGTAAACGCAAATTCCATTTTGTTTTATCACACTTTTATATTTTGCTGTTAGCCGATTCGACTTCATTCAAAACTGAACGCTATTCGTAACAGTATAAAGCCGTTAAACACTTTTTGCAATTGCATATTCTGCAAATAAAGTAATTTCGTCCACGCGGTCTTTACCGTTTTGCTATTGAGCAAATTCGAATAGTTCGAATTTGGACGTTACTCCTAAAGAGATAAAGCTAAAATATTTGACAATGGCAAAAACAAATTGGTATTTTATTTCTTTGTCTCCTTCATCAATTTTGCTGAGTTAGGTTGAACTATAGCGTACTACTAATAAGGTTGTTATTAGATATATTGGCACGCAGGGGGAGAGAGGGGGAAGGGATTTTTTTTGCAAAATTAAAAAATATCAAGTTTTCACTTCTGTCGGCACTCCCGGAGTGCAACCCGGTCTTTTTTTTATCAAGGTAACTTATTAAAGTTCATTCGAAGTCGCTGCGTTGGAAAAGGTCAAAACTAGCTTGACCCCTGGATACCTACATTACATATTGATATTGGGAAATTAGGGATCAAGTTATACCTACTGGCGGTTGGTAACTTGGTAGTGAGGCGAGTTGAGGCGGATTTGCGAATTGCGTAACTGAGTTCGACACGCATGGGTTTGTTTGTCAGCTGGAAGGATTGGTAGATTGTGTAGTAGTACCTACCTAGTAGGAATTTCAATAGGTCGGTATTTTTGATTTATCACCTTTTGATCGTTGTTGTGTCTTCCCTCTGAGAAACCGAGAGGGAGACACAAGTCAATTATAAATATCGAACTCACTCACAAAATTTCACGAGAATCTATTGAGAGTTTTCGTTTCGCGGTAGCCCGCGGCAGGTGCAATAAATTTATGTTCCGACGATTATGGCATCTCTTACTAAGGCAGCTTGGTGCAAATTTGTTTGACGCAAAAATAGTAGCGGTGTCGTTTAAAAGCTTTGACAACACCGGACCGCCGCCTGCTGCCTTTGAGGCGCGCCGCGGGATTCGGCGAACCACGATTGTTGTTTTGTTTGACTTTGACTTGACACATGACATGTGCTGCGCGCACCGAGGACGGTTGTGTTTCGCTTGTATTTAGGCTTGGCGAGTTGTCGCAATGGATAATGACTTGTGTCTTAAATTAATTAGATTATACGGAGATAATAGGGCACTATGGGATGCCCGGAGTCCAAGTTAGGCAAACAGAGGGCAAAGAGAGGACGCCTGGCGCGAAATTAGTAGCGAAATGCAACGCCCAGTCTCAGAATTAAAAAAAAAATTGAGTCATTATTAGCCTCATATAGACGTGAAAAGGCGAAGATTAAGAAGTGTCGAATCACTGGTTCAGGTAAGTAGGTATTTATTTATTGAATGTAATAATTATTTAATCAAACAACATTAACATATCAGACTAAGACATATCAGTCTAACTTAACTAGTTATGTAACATAATGTGTTATGATTAGCATTATATCTATAGGTATAGGATAATGTTTCGTGTACGCCTTTCCATATAATAGTACCTATCTATACCTACATTGCGTTTTTTTTAGTGAATGTGTACAAATATTTGTGAAATTACCTAGAATTGGACGCGCTTGTGAGACTTAAATCTGATTTTCCACGGGAGGGGCGAGACGAGACGAGAATTGAAATCGTTTGGCAAACTTTCAATTCTCTCCTGGAAATAAGTACCTACTAAGTGCCAGACAAATTTCAATTCTCACCTCGCCCTTCCGGTGGAAAATCAGCTTTAGGCCTCTAATAGATCTGAGTTAGTTCAAAACACTTTCATGTTAAGTAGGTAACTAAGTACCTAAGTACCTATTATTGTTTTAAATATCTAGAGCGAAGTTGACTATAGGTAGGTATATGAAAAAGGCCAGGAATAAAATACACAATTACTTTTAATAATACTTATGGTAGCCAAAAACCTTAGTGTTATAAGAAGTCTCTCTCTTGCCGTAACTGATTCCCGGTAATTGGTGTCTTTTTTAATTATATTTGGTTGGACAAGCCTCAAAACCTCTTCAAATTGAATGCGATTCAGTCGAATGAATGCGTCTTCGCTCTGATCATAACATAATTGCTCGAATAATTTATTCCCGGCCTCTTTTCGATTTTCAAAAATTTTGCGCATCCACATTTTGCGGCTTTTTTTTTAAATACATTTCTTCCGATTTCGAAGAAGCAAAAGCAAAATCAACGTTGTCGCAGCGACAGCTGTGCGCACGTGCGGCTTCATAGTGATCGTGAGCTCAACTATCGGTAGGTAAATTCGCCCGAGCCGGTCTGGCTCGGGCGAGCCGCGCGCGTTTGCCCGAACGCCCGTCCACACCGACCGAGCGCTTGCGGCCGACCCTTTTGACGGCTCGCCCGAGCTTTCTGACGGCTCGCCCGAACCGTTCGGGCAAGCGTTTTTGATGGCTCGGGCGAGCCGTTCGGGCGAACCGTTCGGCCGGTGTAGACACGGCTAATTTCGTGATAATCGTAATAGTTTACTTGAATCTCGATATTTTCGATCTCGAATAAGAAGTTCATTTTGTTTATTAATTATGTTTACGTATGTTGATTATTGATTATATAACTTTAATAACATTTTGGCAGTTCAAGTCATCTTTGCTCGCGGTTGTATCTGTGCCAGCGCTTATACTCGTAACTTGTACCTATGCAGTTTTGATTTGTGCGGCAGTGACACGGCAGGTTTCGTAAGCGCAAGCAGTAATAAGCACATGCACAGCCGCGTCCAAAGAGGAGTTGAACTATAGTTGAATCTATAGTTGAGTGAATAGAGGATCTGAAATCTCAAAGGATGATTTCATCTCAAATCTCAAATAGACAAACGAGTTGTTTCACTAAACTTTCAAAAGTCTTTTTTTACATTTTGAACGATTGTTTTAATGGAACTTTTAAAGCAAACCAATATTATTTACACCAGCCCAGCATTATTTGCCATCAAACTTGACAAAGTGTTTAATTTTTAATATATGCAGTAGCGTAATACCAATCCGGCCGGATCCGTCCGGATTGAAAATCATACCGGATTGCAATCCCTAGTCGTGGGTCCATCTCGGCTTGTACAGGAGACGTCAATGATATGTATACATTGTATGCCTTATTATTTCTTTATTTATTTATTTATACGCGCATGGAGAGTGTAATATTACTATACCCAACAATAGAATTACAGAGCCAATTACATGTTCTCACTTATAGAACAGCCCAGTTAAATTACGCACACAAGTACTTACAGCATAAGGATATGCTATACAAGACATCTACCTCACATGTTTTAGTTTAAAAATAGATCAAAGATAGTAAGCACCTACTTACATAAGTCATGCATGATTTTAATAACCTTCAACCTATTGGCCATGATGCCAAAGTGTAACATACCTCTAACGTCGACCTTACCACAAGGTTTCTCCAAAAAACATATTTACTAAAATTTAGTAATATTTAATACTAGCTTCCGCCCGCGACTTCGTCCGCGTGGACCCGGGATAAAAACTATCCTATATTTTAATCCAGGCTTATAAACTATCTTCGTGCAAAATTTCATTCAAATCGGTTCAGCCGTTTAAGCGTGATTGAGTAACAAACATCCAAACATCTAAACTTTCGCATTTATGATATTAGTAGGATTATTCTACATTTAATAGTAACTCTCTGGTGAAGGAATACTCCGTGTAGCAACCGATCTTATCCCAATAAGGTCTAGTTTTCCCTCTTGAGTTGGAAGGTCAGTAGGCAGTCGCTTTCGTAAAACTGGTGCCTACGCCAAAGCTTGGGCGACCCCTGCTCCTTTAGGGTATCTACAATTGGGAAAACGCCAAGAGAATGATGAAATACTTGTGTTGGTTGTAAACTAATCGATCCGAACACACCCTGTTCAAAAATAGAATCCTGAGCGTAGCAAGGGATTCAAAGACACATCACACGACTTTTATCATCGTTGCACGTTGTTACGGAAAGTTGTTGATGCAAGAAAAAATATAAAATTAAAAGGAATCAACCTAACATTCTTGTTATTCCTCAGGAGGGCTGCATATCCGACTTCGCCCCAAACACGCCGCCCATGGTGCCCGCGCTGCTGGTGCACTGCATCAACGAGGTGGAGAAACGAGGGCTGTCCGAGCGAGGGTTGTACAGGATCAGCGCTGTTGATAAAGACGTCAAGCGGTTGAAGGTGAGTGGATCAACTATTTTTCTGACACTCGTTGCCATGGTTACATCTCTTGAGTCACTTTTGGTTTTAAATTACCAAATGTGAGGTTTTCTCGACCCCTTTTGTATGTTATATCTTCTAGGCACGGTAGAAGTCCGTATTGTTACCATTTTTCTGGTGCAATAATATTAAACAAAACTAGCTAAGGATAAATTAAGTATTTGACGACCGGTATAGCCTATACTGCTCTAGCAGTGTTTTTCAATGTTTTTCACGCCGCGGCCCCCTTAGTACAGAAAAAAATATTTCGCGACCCCCCACGCTACGCTGTTTAAAATACTTACAGCACTTTACCTTTAAAAATATAAGTAGCCGCGACCTCCTTAGAAGGCTTCGCGGCCCCCCTGGGGGTCGCGACCCACAGTTTGAAAAACTCTGGCCTAGAGGGTAGTGACTGCTGCGAAGTGGTCGGTTCTGTGCTGAAACCCTGCCAAAGGCAAATATTGGGGTTATTCCCACCTATTATCAGTATTATCACCACCTATTACTAGTATTATCACCAAAGTTGTTATCACCGGTAACAGCTGCCAATTTTTCTAGGCAATTCTCGGTTTACTATTAGAAGGCATAAAGTCATTTGTACTATTATTGTTACGCATAATTGCTTTTCACCGAAATAGTGATGTGAATAATTCTCATTTCGCATAATTATATACGCATAACATGAAAAAACAAAAATACTGAAAGCATAATCTTCATGAAGACTAATGACAAAAAGCATAAGCACAAATAGGCATAATAATCAATTGGCATCATATCAAAATGCATAACAGTAATGGCCTAAACAAAAAACTATGTAAACTTAACCTAGCCGCCAGAGCGTGTCGAGGTCACCCCGCTTCGCTGGGTGCCTATTTCTGCTCTAAGGGACAGAAGCAGACCCTAACCTACCCTACTAATGATACCATGGTTACGATTATTTGGGTGTTTATACTGCGGGGGGCTTTGCCCCCCGAACCCCCCCGTCTCCCGGGTCCTTCCAGAACTAATAGCAACGTGGTTTAGCAACTATCATTCATCTAAGAAAATAAGTCAATATTATAATAAATGTTTACACAATAATAATAAATGCATTGTAACAACGAAACTGAGTTTTATTCATTTAGAAAACTGAAATTATGGATAATGATAGATATACCAAATAATTATTAGCCCAAACAATAGTATGCGTAATGTATATTCGGCCAATACAGATTAGTTCAACTGAAATTATGCTATTAGCGTAGTATGCCAAAAAAGTAGTAGGCCAAAGTATTACTATGCGAAAGTACTATTATGCCAAAACAAATTATGCCACACTAATTATGCGAAACAATAATAGCCTAAATAACATTATGCGATCCAAAGGGATCCCCAATTCTCAACTGATACCACTAAAGTATTGCTAGTAATAGCTGGGAAAAATAAAACATTTGTGTGATTAGCATTAATATTTAAATATTAAATAAATAAATATTAGGGGACATTTTTAAAGAAATCGAACTAGCCCCATGGTAAGCTCAATAAGGCTTGTGGTATGGGTACTAGACGACGATATATTTAATAGATATAAATATTAGATGGTATCCTAATATAATATATGTCATCAGGAGCGCTTCCTGCGCGGCTGCGGCTCCCCGCAGCTGTCCAACGAAGACATCCACGTGCTCTGCGGCTGCATCAAGGACTTCCTGCGCTCCCTGCGCGAGCCGCTCGTGTCCAGCGCGCTGTGGCCGGACTTCATGGCGGCCGCGCGGCTCGCCGAGCCCAGCGACGCGGCCGCGGCCGTCGTGCAGGCCGTCAGCCAGCTGCCGCCGCCCAACAGAGACACGCTGGCATTCTTGGTGCTGCATCTGCACAAGTGAGTGATCGTACAGCCATCCCGCAGTCTAATCCACCATCTCTCAGGCCGTCAGCCAGCTGCCGCCGCCCAACAGAGACACGCTGGCATTCTTGGTGCTGCATCTGCACAAGTGAGTGATCGTACAGCCATCCCGCAGTCTAATCCACCATCTCTCAGGCCGTCAGCCAGCTGCCGCCGCCCAACAGAGACACGCTGGCATTCTTGGTGCTGCATCTGCACAAGTGAGTGATCGTACAGCCATCCCGCAGTCTAATCCACCATCTCTCAGGCCGTCAGCCAGCTGCCGCCGCCCAACAGAGACACGCTGGCATTCTTGGTGCTGCATCTGCACAAGTGAGTGATCGTACAGCCATCCCGCAGTCTAATCCACCATCTCTCAGGCCGTCAGCCAGCTGCCGCCGCCCAACAGAGACACGCTGGCATTCTTGGTGCTGCATCTGCACAAGTGAGTGATCGTACAGCCATCCCGCAGTCTAATCCACCATCTCTCAGGCCGTCAGCCAGCTGCCGCCGCCCAACAGAGACACGCTGGCATTCTTGGTGCTGCATCTGCACAAGTGAGTGATCGTACAGCCATCCCGCAGTCTAATCCACCATCTCTCAGGCCGTCAGCCAGCTGCCGCCGCCCAACAGAGACACGCTGGCATTCTTGGTGCTGCATCTGCACAAGTGAGTGATCGTACAGCCATCCCGCAGTCTAATCCACCATCTCTCAGGCCGTCAGCCAGCTGCCGCCGCCCAACAGAGACACGCTGGCATTCTTGGTGCTGCATCTGCACAAGTGAGTGATCGTACAGCCATCCCGCAGTCTAATCCACCATCTCTCAGGCCGTCAGCCAGCTGCCGCCGCCCAACAGAGACACGCTGGCATTCTTGGTGCTGCATCTGCACAAGTGAGTGATCGTACAGCCATCCCGCAGTCTAATCCACCATCTCTCAGGCCGTCAGCCAGCTGCCGCCGCCCAACAGAGACACGCTGGCATTCTTGGTGCTGCATCTGCACAAGTGAGTGATCGTACAGCCATCCCGCAGTCTAATCCACCATCTCTCAGGCCGTCAGTCAGCTGCCGCCGCCCAACAGAGACACGCTGGCATTCTTGGTGCTGCATCTGCACAAGTGAGTGATCGTACAGCCATCCCGCAGTCTAATCCACCATCTCTCAGGCCGTCAGCCAGCTGCCGCCGCCCAACAGAGACACGCTGGCATTCTTGGTGCTGCATCTGCACAAGTGAGTGATCGTACAGCCATCCCGCAGTCTAATCCACCATCTCTCAGGCCGTCAGCCAGCTGCCGCCGCCCAACAGAGACACGCTGGCATTCTTGGTGCTGCATCTGCACAAGTGAGTGATCGTACAGCCATCCCGCAGTCTAATCCACCATCTCTCAGGCCGTCAGCCAGCTGCCGCCGCCCAACAGAGACACGCTGGCATTCTTGGTGCTGCATCTGCACAAGTGAGTGATCGTACAGCCATCCCGCAGTCTAATCCACCATCTCTCAGGCCGTCAGCCAGCTGCCGCCGCCCAACAGAGACACGCTGGCATTCTTGGTGCTGCATCTGCACAAGTGAGTGATCGTACAGCCATCCCGCAGTCTAATCCACCATCTCTCAGGCCGTCAGTCAGCTGCCGCCGCCCAACAGAGACACGCTGGCATTCTTGGTGCTGCATCTGCACAAGTGAGTGATCGTACAGCCATCCCGCAGTCTAATCCACCATCTCTCAGGCCGTCAGCCAGCTGCCGCCGCCCAACAGAGACACGCTGGCATTCTTGGTGCTGCATCTGCACAAGTGAGTGATCGTACAGCCATCCCGCAGTCTAATCCACCATCTCTCAGGCCGTCAGCCAGCTGCCGCCGCCCAACAGAGACACGCTGGCATTCTTGGTGCTGCATCTGCACAAGTGAGTGATCGTACAGCCATCCCGCAGTCTAATCCACCATCTCTCAGGCCGTCAGCCAGCTGCCGCCGCCCAACAGAGACACGCTGGCATTCTTGGTGCTGCATCTGCACAAGTGAGTGATCGTACAGCCATCCCGCAGTCTAATCCACCATCTCTCAGGCCGTCAGCCAGCTGCCGCCGCCCAACAGAGACACGCTGGCATTCTTGGTGCTGCATCTGCACAAGTGAGTGATCGTACAGCCATCCCGCAGTCTAATCCACCATCTCTCAGGCCGTCAGCCAGCTGCCGCCGCCCAACAGAGACACGCTGGCATTCTTGGTGCTGCATCTGCACAAGTGAGTGATCGTACAGCCATCCCGCAGTCTAATCCACCATCTCTCAGGCCGTCAGCCAGCTGCCGCCGCCCAACAGAGACACGCTGGCATTCTTGGTGCTGCATCTGCACAAGTGAGTGATCGTACAGCCATCCCGCAGTCTAATCCACCATCTCTCAGGCCGTCAGCCAGCTGCCGCCGCCCAACAGAGACACGCTGGCATTCTTGGTGCTGCATCTGCACAAGTGAGTGATCGTACAGCCATCCCGCAGTCTAATCCACCATCTCTCAGGCCGTCAGCCAGCTGCCGCCGCCCAACAGAGACACGCTGGCATTCTTGGTGCTGCATCTGCACAAGTGAGTGATCGTACAGCCATCCCGCAGTCTAATCCACCATCTCTCAGGCCGTCAGTCAGCTGCCGCCGCCCAACAGAGACACGCTGGCATTCTTGGTGCTGCATCTGCACAAGTGAGTGATCGTACAGCCATCCCGCAGTCTAATCCACCATCTCTCAGGCCGTCAGCCAGCTGCCGCCGCCCAACAGAGACACGCTGGCATTCTTGGTGCAGCATCTGCACAAGTGAGTGATCGTACAGCCATCCCGCAGTCTAATCCACCATCTCTCAGGCCGTCAGCCAGCTGCCGCCGCCCAACAGAGACACGCTGGCATTCTTGGTGCTGCATCTGCACAAGTGAGTGATCGTACAGCCATCCCGCAGTCTAATCTACCATCTCTCAGGCCGTCAGCCAGCTGCCGCCGCCCAACAGAGACACGCTGGCATTCTTGGTGCTGCATCTGCACAAGTGAGTGATCGTACAGCCATCCCGCAGTCTAATCCACCATCTCTCAGGCCGTCAGCCAGCTGCCGCCGCCCAACAGAGACACGCTGGCATTCTTGGTGCTGCATCTGCACAAGTGAGTGATCGTACAGCCATCCCGCAGTCTAATCCACCATCTCTCAGGCCGTCAGCCAGCTGCCGCCGCCCAACAGAGACACGCTGGCATTCTTGGTGCTGCATCTGCACAAGTGAGTGATCGTACAGCCATCCCGCAGTCTAATCCACCATCTCTCAGGCCGTCAGCCAGCTGCCGCCGCCCAACAGAGACACGCTGGCATTCTTGGTGCTGCATCTGCACAAGTGAGTGATCGTACAGCCATCCCGCAGTCTAATCCACCATCTCTCAGGCCGTCAGCCAGCTGCCGCCGCCCAACAGAGACACGCTGGCATTCTTGGTGCTGCATCTGCATAAGTGAGTGATCGTACAGCCATCCCGCAGTCTAATCCACCATCTCTCAGGCCGTCAGCCAGCTGCCGCCGCCCAACAGAGACACGCTGGCATTCTTGGTGCTGCATCTGCACAAGTGAGTGATCGTACAGCCATCCCGCAGTCTAATCCACCATCTCTCAGGCCGTCAGCCAGCTGCCGCCGCCCAACAGAGACACGCTGGCATTCTTGGTGCTGCATCTGCACAAGTGAGTGATCGTACAGCCATCCCGCAGTCTAATCCACCATCTCTCAGGCCGTCAGCCAGCTGCCGCCGCCCAACAGACACACGCTGGCATTCTTGGTGCTGCATCTGCACAAGTGAGTGATCGTACAGCCATCCCGCAGTCTAATCCACCATCTCTCAGGCCGTCAGCCAGCTGCCGCCGCCCAACAGAGACACGCTGGCATTCTTGGTGCTGCATCTGCACAAGTGAGTGATCGTACAGCCATCCCGCAGTCTAATCCACCATCTCTCAGGCCGTCAGCCAGCTGCCGCCGCCCAACAGAGACACGCTGGCATTCTTGGTGCTGCATCTGCACAAGTGAGTGATCGTACAGCCATCCCGCAGTCTAATCCACCATCTCTCAGGCCGTCAGCCAGCTGCCGCCGCCCAACAGAGACACGCTGGCATTCTTGGTGCTGCATCTGCACAAGTGAGTGATCGTACAGCCATCCCGCAGTCTAATCCACCATCTCTCAGGCCGTCAGCCAGCTGCCGCCGCCCAACAGAGACACGCTGGCATTCTTGGTGCTGCATCTGCACAAGTGAGTGATCGTACAGCCATCCCGCAGTCTAATCCACCATCTCTCAGGCCGTCAGCCAGCTGCCGCCGCCCAACAGAGACACGCTGGCATTCTTGGTGCTGCATCTGCACAAGTGAGTGATCGTACAGCCATCCCGCAGTCTAATCCACCATCTCTCAGGCCGTCAGTCAGCTGCCGCCGCCCAACAGAGACACGCTGGCATTCTTGGTGCTGCATCTGCACAAGTGAGTGATCGTACAGCCATCCCGCAGTCTAATCCACCATCTCTCAGGCCGTCAGCCAGCTGCCGCCGCCCAACAGAGACACGCTGGCATTCTTGGTGCTGCATCTGCACAAGTGAGTGATCGTACAGCCATCCCGCAGTCTAATCCACCATCTCTCAGGCCGTCAGCCAGCTGCCGCCGCCCAACAGACACACGCTGGCATTCTTGGTGCTGCATCTGCACAAGTGAGTGATCGTACAGCCATCCCGCAGTCTAATCCACCATCTCTCAGGCCGTCAGCCAGCTGCCGCCGCCCAACACAGACACGCTGGCATTCTTGGTGCTGCATCTGCACAAGTGAGTGATCGTACAGCCATCCCGCAGTCTAATCCACCATCTCTCAGGCCGTCAGCCAGCTGCCGCCGCCCAACAGAGACACGCTGGCATTCTTGGTGCTGCATCTGCACAAGTGAGTGATCGTACAGCCATCCCGCAGTCTAATCCACCATCTCTCAGGCCGTCAGCCAGCTGCCGCCGCCCAACAGAGACACGCTGGCATTCTTGGTGCTGCATCTGCTCAAGTGAGTGATCGTACAGCCATCCCGCAGTCTAATCCACCATCTCTCAGGCCGTCAGCCAGCTACCGCCGCCCAACAGAGACACGCTGGCATTCTTGGTGCTGCATCTGCACAAGTGAGTGATCGTACAGCCATCCCGCAGTCTAATCCACCATCTCTCAGGCCGTCAGCCAGCTGCCGCCGCCCAACAGAGACACGCTGGCATTCTTGGTGCTGCATCTGCACAAGTGAGTGATCGTACAGCCATCCCGCAGTCTAATCCACCATCTTTCAGGCCGTCAGCCAGCTGCCGCCGCCTAACAGAGACACGCTGGCATTCTTGGTGCTGCATCTGCACAAGTGAGTCATTGTATAGCCATCACAGTCTAATCAACCATCAAGACATCCCTCCAATCTCTTCGTCCATGGATTGTTTATCACCATCGTCGCGTCACGTCATCGTTATCTCGTGTTTTCGGAGCGCGAAAATGGCCCCATGCTCACCCGCTGGCACGGACTGCATTCAGTGATTGTTTAGCTAAATCTCTCTTTTTACAAGCTTTTATTTACTTTCACCTGTCCCTTTGTCTGTCTGTCTGTATCATTAATCAAATCTTGCAAGTTAAATTTGATCGACTTCCCGGTTTCCGATTGAGTTGAGATTTTGCACGAATATGCAGAAGCGTGACAATGCGACGACGAAGACGACGTTTGTTGGCCTAAGTAGTTTAAAATGAACTCGGCGACTGCATTAGGTGAACGACGCAGTGTAATTGCCGCTTATGAGTCCGCAGTAAGCTCGGCCGAATTTCACCTTCCCATACAAACGTAGTTACGCTCGCATTTTAAAACTACGTGTTAGCTTGTGGCGAAACTTTGCATATACATTGACATGAGGTATATCTATGTTTGTAATTAGTTTATATGGTTCCAGTGTATAAAACGAACAAAATACAGCAAAAACAAGTTTTGTATGAAAACTATTTTTTTACTATGATATCTGAAGTTACATAAACTAATTATAGACATTGATATACCTCATGTCATTGTATATGCAAAGTTTCGTTACAATCCAACATGTAGTTTTAATATGAGAGCGTAACTACGTTTGTATGGAGAATCGAGCTTACTGCGGACTCTTAACGACCGCCACCATTTCAGTTAAGAAAATTGTTTTTATTTGTTTCAGGGTGTCCGAGAGCCCGGAGTGCGAGATGGGCATAGACAATCTGGCCAAGATCTTCGGGCCCACCGTGGTCGGCTATGGCATGATGACGCAAGCTGCCGAGATGTATAGTGCCACTGCGCAGATGGTCAATGTAAGTCTAATAAAATAAAAAAAATGCTTCCTTCCCCCCATAATAATAAAGCCGTTTATTCCTTAAATATACATATAGTCTTATCTTATCTTATCTTATCTAGATGAGGGCTCTTTCGGATGCACTTCGACCCAATGGGATCTTTTGTGCATTTGCCCTCTCCTTTATGCCTACTCCCAAGCTCGCTCCATCATTTCCACAAAGCGGATGATGCAGCTCAGCGGGAGCACCTTGAATTCCTTTGGTTGCGGATGGCCGTTACAAAAGTAATTCATTCTTTGTCTGGCAAGGGCATGACATTCACACAATTAGTGTCCCATGGTCTCGTCCTCCTCGCCACACATTCTACAGTCTAAACTATCCGACAGTCCCATCTTGGCCAAGAGATCCTTGACCCCGAAGTGACCACCCCAGATATGATTCTGAGTTGCTTCTTACTGGATTTCCAGAGCTTGTTAGTCCAGCCCGAGTCCACCTATACATTATAGCAGAGGCGTCCACTCGTTAACAAGGTACAGGCTTTTAAGAAACGAGCCCCAGGTCACACTGGTTAATTCGAGCCAGAGAAACGAACGACTTTCGTTTTCGTTTCGCGGTAGCCTCTGTAGCACAAAAATCGACAGCGGCGTGTTATTGATGCAAACGGGTATAGACACTAAAATAAAATTATCAATAATAATATATTTTCTCGAAAAATAATCAAAAATGTAGTCAAATGTGGAAAAAAGCAACGCAGTTGGTTAAATAATGACAAAGTTATAAGTGTCCAAAGTTTTTTTATATTCTTTCCCTTCTCCGCAAAACGCGCCTTCATATGAAACGATTGGTATTTACTATGAAGCCGCGTTCATATTTGTCTGTCGTGTTGTGTTGGGATGCATCAGAACGGTAACCTTTTCATACATTTAATATGGTTGCGTTCACATTTATCTGATGCCGTGTGTTATGACGGCTTATGTTGTGCACACGTTGTGACACGACACAGCGCATCAGACTAGTGTGCACGCGCCAGTGTTGTGTTGTGACGCGTCATAGCCACACGTGAAGTATGGACGACGAACATCCTCCTCCGAGAGCCAACACCGAACAGATATAAAATGCGTCATAACGCGTCAGATAAATGTGAACAGCAGCCATCACGACAGAGAGCATCACAACACAACACGAACGCGGCTTAACGCTCACAGATGGTGACGTCACTAATTGCGAACGTTTCTCTCTCTCTATCAAACAATATTTAAACGGCTCTAGCTTCGTAATTCTTTGAGATATCTGAATGGGATTTTCGTCACTAGGCATATTTATTTCTCTTTATTGTGGAGTAATAATAATTGAGTGTACACCTGTACTGATCGTTTCCCAGGTGATGCAGCTGCTGCTACGCCTGCCCTCGGACTACTGGGCGCAGTGGGCGCTTCCGCACGACGCGGCATCTCCGCTCGCCGCGCCGCGGCCTAGAGGGTTCTTCTTCTCTCCCGTCGACACTGGGTGAGCTTAAGGCGATGCCTTGATTTGAGTTGAACACGCCCCCTGGACAGAGACACGCTGATGCCTTCCGCGCACGAGGAAAAGAGATGTGACTCTTCGGGAATGGCTTTTTTTGGACAAATTTTGATAAATACCTAACTTAGAGACGATATATTTAAATTTCATAAAGTGAGATTTTAGATGAGATAAAATACTATAGTATTAACTTGATTGTGTCGTAAAATAATGTATCGTTTGCGTAGGCTAAGTAAAAAAAGGAAAATACTGACCCAACTTTGGAGTTTTTTTCTATCGAGGAAATTTTAAGCAATCATGTATGGATAAAATCGGATAAACAATCATTTAGTCAAGAATCATATATCTGAAAATCAGACCTTATTGTTTCTTAATCTAGTCAGAACGGCGTTTCCAAGCACGCGATAATTTCCAATGCACAGCCTTAAACTCCAACCCTGACTCAGAGAGTAATCGGTAATGAGCGTTTTATCAAAAAAAATGCCACTATTATTAATTGTACTTCTATGAATTTTTTGTTAACTATTTCCACTCAGAATCAGGAGCACTTTCGACCCTGGTAGGAAGAAAAACTGTCCCAAACATATTTTTCCTTTTGTGTTACCATTTACCTTACACTTTGTCTGGTGGTAACACAATAGGAAAGTGCAAAAATGTATGGACATTTTGGGACACTTATTTCTCCTATTGGGATGGAAAGACATCGTGATTATGAGTAGAAATAACATAAAAGTTGCAGAAAATCTCCGAAAAAATGTAGTGGCATTTTTTTTGAGAAATGCTCTAATAAATAATGCTCTGTTGCTACTGGTGGGAACCTTTAATTGGCTTTCTGTTACTTAAGTTATATAACTAGCTTATATTATTATTTTGAATTGTTAGCTGTTGGTTCTCCGAACAATAAATAAATAAATAAATAAATAAATAAATAAATAAGGAAATTCAGGCGGCCGCTAGTACAAGTGGGAGAACATGCATGCTTGAATGCCATCTTCGCAGCATTTATCTAATGTAAAACGTAGTCGTGTTAGTTCTATCTATCATCAAATCAAGAACGGCTGGACCGATTATTATAATGTTCGATTTGTTTTCGCTCTGAATAGCAGAATAACAACGTGGGAAATTTACGATAAAAATATTTACACTTTCTCATACATTTTGTATGACGGAACTATGTTCGAAGGGTAGATTAGAAATAATTTCGTGCCAAAAAATAATATTATGTAACTACAAGGCTTTGTTACCGAATACTTTTTTCTGCATAGTTGAACACAAATAATTCATTTTGTAAGAAAAAGGGCTGTCTATCGTCTTATTACGAAATATTGAGCACCTCATTAATCAGCCATTACATGCGGCATGCAAAATATTAACAGTTTATTTAACATTCCATTGTAAAGGGTTAATGAGGTACATCTTAAGTCTTCAACTATTACTTGAGGGATTCCAATCAGCCCAGGGGGGCTAGCACAACTGACGCCGCGGCGCGACGCGAGTCGAGATAGATCTACCCTCCGGAAGAAAGAGGAGGCCTCCTCTTTCGAATTTGCACGGTGCAAGCGAGACAGGGGAGGCTCAGTCGCGCGCGAAACGACTCATTGGCAAGTTGTGCTAGACGTGCAGACGCGATTGGTTTGTCTTGTGTAATTGAGGAGATGTTATAGCCACCTGTTGTCTCAATCATGAGACCAGCATTTATGGTACCATATACATAATTTTCAACTTGATCAGACTAAGGAAAGTTGGTAAAATTTTACTTGCAACTTTTGATCCGCACTTACACTAACGAACTAACTAGGCAAGTTATTATAAAAACTTGAAAAAAAACCATTCGGGCATAGAGCATAAGATGTTTCTCTTATGTCGTGGTGTAATAAAGAGTATGTATGTATTATTATTGGGACATTGACAGTTACATTTATATATATTTTGCCGACATTTCGAGGTATTGTACTAATCCTAGACTTTTTCCTTTCAGAATTCAAAGGAAGAAGCGGAACTACTTCCAGTGACAAAAGCAATAATTTTAGTGCTTAAACAAACTGTGTAAAGCTGCGTACGAATTAGAGCAGCCTCGGGTTGAGGCACGCACGGCTCACCTATTTCGCTCAAAATCGTACGCGCTCACGCGCAGAGCGCGAGCAGCCCGCGGGCGGCGCGCGGCGACGGCGAGCCGGCCGGAGCCGGGCGCGTGCCCGCGCTCGAAGGCGCCTCAGTGTGCGTGCCGAGCGTAAATTGGACGTGTATCCGAGCGTGCCGCGGACAGAGCGACGCGTTCTGACTTGTTTGTGGGCGAGGCGCGAATGCAACTATGCATCTGAGCAAGTGGATAAGCCGTGCATGTTTAATAGAGTTTGTTCGTAAATTTATTAATATAATTCGGTGAAATATGATAAACGGAGTCGCGGCTGTCATCGTGTCCGACGCCATTTTGAACGCCGCCTCACCCGCGCATGTCTATGTGTAACAATTTGTCTCGCGAGCAGCGCGCCGCGCGGGGCGAGCATGCCTCAGGCTGAGCCGCTCAAAACCGTACGCAGCTTTAGGTTCATTTTACTTTGTTCGTGTAAGTGAACATTTATGTTAACCAATTCTTGTATATTTTCCCTTTTCTAAGTAAATTTGTAGCATAGTTTTAGTGTGAAATCAACCTGGAGATTTTTACTAGGTAATTTTGTTATTCGATTATTATTCTGTTATAGATATAATCTACAAGTAACCTTTTATAATAGAACTTATACAACTGTAATAGGGTCTGTATTCTATAAGTATTATTAATATCGTCCATTCATGCCTTCACATACAGACAGAAAAGGCACCAATGATGTCATATAATATGAGGTAGAAATGTTACAAGGGCTCCAAAAGTGGCAAACTAAAACTCCGTCAATTGTTAAACCTCGCCTCAATTTCGCGCCGTCCGTGGCAACGTGTAAACGTATCTTAGCTGTGAGATTTGCAGCGCGAAAGTAAAACCATGCCGTCGTGTGTGATGCGATTTTGCACTAATTATTTTAATAAAGCCAGGGAATAACGTATCATTCTTAAGTAATCTACTTTTATATATAATATGAATACATTTTACGTATTCAATAATTACGTGTTTAAAAGATATTTCCAGAGCATGTTGAGTGCAACAAAAATATACCCGAAGCGTGAGTGCGATAGAGAAGCAATACCTTTGCCGATCAAAGAATAATATATAAACTGAGGGGTCTTGATAAATTCGTAGGCATAAGATTCGTGATTTTTGATAAAGTTTATGGTTTGGAAATTATAATAAAAATATATACCTACCTATATTTCTATTATCCTTATTTAGTTTCATCCTATGCTAAGTTTGTATAATAATCCCCTTCTTGATAAAACTTAAAATGCCTCTGTTACAATAAATGTGAGTGATTGCCCGTTTCTTAAGTACACAACATTAAATGAGAGAGAGAGAGAGAGCGAGAAATTGACAGATAAAACAAAATAATTGTATAGCCCAATAAGTTTATTTTTGACCCTTTATTTTTGGCTCTTCATACAAACGTAGTTTGGTTGTCATTTTAAAACGGCAATCTGATACTTTGTTTTGTATAGATAATGGGAGTAATGGCATCCGCCGCTAGGTCGGATATTAGACTACGTTACCACAAACTATAAAAGAAATATAACAAAAATTAAAAAAGTTTAGATTAGATACTTCGTATGAAAAACGTTCTACACGCTCTGTTTTGAGGGTTCCGTAACTACCTCAAAAAGGTAAAACGGAACCCTTATAGGATCACGCATGGAGGTATCGAGTTGAAATTAAAACCATATACTTAGGTTTACAGTCCCTTGACGGCCGTTTATGCCAGCAAAAAACGTATATTTCGACACATTCAAGAACGAAAATACGTATGTTTGTGTGAAGAGCCGAGCATCTTAAATTGAGACAATAAATGTACAATAGTATGAAACGAGAATATGATTAAGAGGCAAAGTGTCTAGTCTGATTTATTAATACTCTTTGTCCAATGTCAAGTGAGACGGTATGCTATGGTAATTTCTGTGGGAGAAACAGAGACAAGTATATATTTCTCTGCATCGTACGTTACAACACATTTACTTGTCTCTTTTTCGCTCCCGGAAATAAGCATACCGTCCTGCTCTCATTTAATACCCATTATTAATGTGTATCTGCAATATTCGCAGCTCTTTCATGTGTGCGTAAGCCTGGCCAGTTTTAAACACGGTATTTCGTATAGACAACATATCTACCTCTTTTTTATATTACATCATTGAAAGGCACGATATTATATTTAACAAAACTATGTAGTACATTTTTCATACGCTTAATTTCATGAAAGTCGCTATCTGTATTTAGATTTCATCTTTTGAATACCTTATGTCGACTCAACTTCACATTATGTTGTACAGTCAAGGGCACCAATATGTATTCACTCAAAGTTTCATAAATATGTATACTACAACCTTATTGTTGCAGAAATAAGGTCTGCCTACATATTTTTGAGACTTTGTGGTGTATACATATTGATGCCCTTGACTGTACCAACTGCACTACAACCGTGCAGCTAGTTTGCAGTCAGTGTGCAGTTTCGAAGCATTTACGTCAACTGCAAAATAATTGCATTTAAACTGTACATTTTCACCCAGAAAGCACCTGAGATGCAGCCCGTCTGTAACGTCCCTTACAAAGTAGTCGAAAATATGTCAGATATTTGGCTGAACGTCGATATGTATTCAGTTATTAAGTAATTTTATTATAAATAATGTAATTTCGTAGTTTATCCCCTATTTTATAGCAATGTACAACTGTATATCTTTTATGGTCGATCCGGTACGTCAAGTTCCCGCCTAAATACGCTTATGTATATATCAGCTATTATGTAGCTACCACCTCATAAGTCACCATCATCATCATCATATCAGCCGAAAGACGTCCACTGCTGGACATAGGCCTCCCCCAAAGAGTGCCAAAGCGACCGGACCTGCGCCACCCGCATCCAGCGGACTCCAGCAACCTTTACCAGGTCATCAGTCCACCTTGTGGGAGGGCCTACCGACGCCGCGCCTTCCGTTACGTGGTCGCCATTCGAGAACCTTTCCGCCCCAACGGCCACTTAAGTTCGACCTCATAAGTACTACAGTTTATTTACTACGGTCTGTTTCACGAAGCTCCAATTCTCAATTTTACAAGATTTAACCGGCAACGCTGGCCAAAATGCCAGTAGGTATTCAAGTGCCACAGTGCCGCTAGCGTCCCACTGCTGGGCAAAGGCCTCCCCTCTCGATTTCCGGTTCTGAGAAATTTCTCGCCAATCTCTCGCACTCTGTGGCGAGTTTAGCCCACCTCTGGAGAAGCATGCGGCAGACATGGTCAGCCCATTCCCCATTTCAGCTTGGCGGTCTTTCAGTTAATATATTTTTAAAAACCGGCCAAGGGCGAGTCGGACTCGCGCACAAAGGGTTCCGTACCGTTATCTGTAAAAACTGCAAAAAAAAAAAAACACGTTTCTTGTATGGGAGCCCCCTTAAATACTTATTTTATTCTGTTTTTTAGTATTTGTTTTTATAGCGGCAGTTTCAACTGTCTAACTATCACTGTTCATGAGCATACCTCGAGCAATTCATGCGGATGACGTCAAACCGCTCGTAGGATGATTTCAAATAGTATTTTCATAAACAATTACTACTTATCATTTATCATCTTTGATTAAACGACATCGTCACTTGGAATGAGCCGAGTAAATGAATAGGATAAATAATAACATACAATTGTCTTTTTTTAAATAATATATATACTATTATTATAAATAATCGTACTTACGATAGCAAATTTCGTAACATTTATTTTATTCACGACATCGTCCCGTCATTCTGTATAAATCTCATGGATTTACTCACGATTATTGTTTTACTTCGTGCAATATGTCACACGGAAGTTTAATACAAACATCATCCTGTATACAAAGTTACGTCATTTTTACGTCATCCGCATGAATTGTTCGAGCCCTGTTCATGAGATACAGCCTGGTGACAGACGGACAAACAAACAGAGGTATAGGGTCCCGTTTTACTCTTTGGTTACCGACGCCTAAAAATCTTACTTGCAGCTTCGTTAAACGGGCCACAGATATAAAGGAATTTACTGTTATGCCGATTGAGTCATAAATGCCTGGCCTAGCCAGCTTCAGCTAAAGTCGGCTCTCGCGCACTTCCGAAGTGAATTGCTCCAGTACTGGAACACTGCACTCATCACTTTCGCGATGCGTATACTATGTTTGATTTTTGATGTTATGTAGATTAATGTAATGTGTTTGCACTCAAGAGTACATAAAGAAAGGTGTCTTTAATTTGTAATGTTTAGAATTAGTGGCAATGCTTACTGTGCCCTTACTGGGACGCGATTCGTCAAAATGCGACATTCCCGAGCATGGCACAATGATATACTTACTTACATCTTTCAAGTAAAGTCACATTTTTAAGCCTGAATCCGGCCCAGGGGTGCTAACTCGAAAATGGTAGTTAAAAAATGTCTCCAACTCGAGAGATATAATATATGCGATATAGACGGATATCCGAATTTAGAATTTCGATTTTCACGGTTATACACTCGCTGGCAAAGAATACGGGTCACCCTAAATTAAATAACTTCAATAGGTTTTTTAAAATATTTAATACTTGTTTTATTTATATAATATGCTATTCTTTACAATACCCAACTGTATTAACAATTTCCTGGATCTTATCATAAAAATATCGATATCAAAAATCACGATTTTTGCGATATCTCGCTCCGTTAACGTTGTTTTTTTTCATGGGTTTTTACGAGTCCGATTTAAACCTGGTAACGTTATATTTTTTACTGTTATTTTAGCAGTTTAGATGTAAAATTAAATAAAGATCATGACAGGATTAACTGTACAACCTCTTACGCACTATTTTAGGAAATATGACTGTATTTTACCGACCCGTATTCTTTGCCCGCGAGTGTAGTTCTGAACTGAGGCTCTAGTATAAGTTTTACCGAAACAAAACGTTACGATCCCGTTTGCGTTTTACCCTCAATTTGTATGGGATCAGAGGCTCTAGTATAAGTTTTACCGAAACAAAACGTTACGATCGCGTTTGCGTTTTACCCCCAATTTGTATGGGATTTGACAGGTAAACGCAAACGTGGTCGTAACGTTTTGTTTCGGTAAAAGTTATACTAGAGCCTCTGACAGCTAAACGCAAACGCGGTCGTAACGTTTTGTTTCGGTAAAACTTATACTAGAGCCTCTGTTATATTTTCGACTGATAGAAGTCGGTCACGTTACATTTAAATATAGGTAAACCGTTGAACTCCAGATTACCGAATGTGTCCTTTCCTTTGTACTCGCGAGGAATGAACAAGTTCGTCACTTTTCGACTTTATAAATCTTAAATGAATTATATTAAGGTCCAAATTGACCAACCTTTTCATTCCGCGACTGTACAGTCAGAATCGTATATTTGGCTACTTTGGCTGCAGTTAGCAGCAGCCAAAGTAGCCAAATATATTGTAACGCACACTTATTTTTACAGTAATAAAGACGTGTACCGAAGCATTTGGCTACTTTAACTGCTACTAATTGTATGATGCTGCTTGATTGTACTTCAAGTGGCCAATTATTCGAAGGTAAACCTTGAAAAATTACGAATAAGTAAAGTAACCTGTGAATACATTCTAACATTTGTTTTTAGTTTATAGATTAGTACGAATTTATACTGATAAATTCCAATTGTGTTAACCCTAGACTTTGCAAAGCAAGAAAAAAATCGTGCGTTCAAGTCTCGTTCGTACTGTATAAAGCGCATAAAATCGTTTTAGAAAAATGTAATTAAAAAAAATTAGATACTCTGCCAGTTGAAGGGTTGAGGCAATGTGTATTTAAGTAAGTACTAACATCACAACGGAGGGACATTACATTAGTATTTATGTGCACTTGTAATATGTTTAGTGAATGGTTCATATATATTGAGAAAAACAAAAGTATTTCCTTTGGTCAATACATAAGGGCTCCAAGCTTTTTTTTTTTTGCATGTAATCACATAAGAGGGGAAGCCGTTTATGGATTAAGAGCGCGTTCAGACTGGCGGGAACCGCGCAGTTCCAGAATCGAGCGATTCCCGCGCGGTTCCATATTTACATGAAAATGTTCCAAAGCGTTCAGACATAACCGCGTGATTTGAATAACCGCGCGGTTGCCATCAACCAACAGCGAGATAATATAATCGCGCAGGGCCCGCGCGATTTCATTATTATGGAGCTCGACGAGAGCGTTCAGTTGCGTCGCGGATATCGCTCGGTTTGGACGTCACATTCCAGGAGGCCACGCGCTCGCTCATAATAAAATTGATCGAGGAGATCGCTTTGACACCCAGTTATTTATTGATGAAGTGGAGAAAATGGCCTGCAATATGGGATTTGCAGTGTCAAGATTACTCCAATAAAATAGTCAAGAACCGAGCTTGGCAGGAGTACCAACTCTCCACCAGGAGATATTTGGGAATTTCGATGATACGTTGCAACTAAAGAGTATGTTGGGTAAAGTAGGTATTTATTTAAGCAAAAGACACATTATTTTCGACATCAATCCTGAAACTAAACTCCAATCGCTAAATAACCGCGGTGTCTGAATAGTACACATTTTTGCGATTTTGGAACTGCGCGGTTCCCGCCAGTCTGAAGCGCGCTTAAGAGCCCAACCACAAATAAAGCGTACTACACACTACGCAGGTACGGTAGTATCTGAGGCGCATATCTTTCAATATGGCTTCCTATATAATTCAACTAGCTTCTGCCCGCGACTCCGTCCGCGTGAAACTTGTTTATATCGCAGCTCCATACAAACTTCCACTCCCCATTTTAGGGAAGTGGGGGGGTTAGAAAGAGACGAAAAGTAGCCTATGTCACTCTCCATCCCTTCAACTATCTCCACTTAAAAAATCACGTCAATTCGTCGCTCCGTTTTGCCGTGAAAGACAGACAAACAACACACACACTTTCCCATTTATAATATTAGTATGGATGAACTAACACACAGCGCAGATAACGATAAAATATAAATTATCTGCGCTGTGTGTGCGAGGTCGTCGAATTATATAGAAAGCCATATTGAAAGATATGCGCCTCAGATACAGATATCTTACCGTATCTGCGTAGTGTGTAGCACGCTTTAGGGTCACAGCTCACTAGACCCGCCCGGCACACGCACCGCACCGCCTCGCCGTACTACGTTACGTTGGCGACCAGAGTCGCTAACGTAACGCGGCGTACGTAACGTAATGGCGAGGCGGTGCGGTGCGTGTGCCGGGTGGGTCGAGCTGTGACCCTTAGGCTTGATAATATTTAACTTCTGTTTCTCATTCAAGAGAGTAAGATGATTGCTAGAACGGTTTGCTACTATAATCGTATCCGCGAGTACTTGTTTTGTATTTTTTTTTTACATTTACAAATATTTTTCAATAATACCTTTGACATGTTTATTAATTCTCTCGAATATTCTCGTGCTTTTTACGAAAAAAATTGAATTTGGCATGTGGTGATCGAGGACAGTTTCAAGTTGACATTCTTTTTCATTTATCCAAAAATGTTTGTTCATAGATTATTAATATATATACTTTATGATACCCTTGACTTACAATTAATAAATCGTGTGAAAAGACCTTGCATTTTATTTATTTTAAACGTTTATCTTACACAAATCGACCTAGTCCCATACTAAGCCAAGCTAAGTACTATGGGTATTAGACGACGTTAAACATACTTATATAGATAAATAAATACTTAAATACATAGAAAACGTCCATCGCAGGCCATCTGACTACTTGTCATCACACAAATAAATGCCCTTACCGGGATTCGAACCCAGGAACTTACTTCGTAGGCAGGGACACCAATAGGCTAAAGCGGTCGTTTATCACTTTTATGTGCGCGTCCGGCCTAGCTGGCATCATATGTGATATCTCTGACGTAAAGAATTCGTCCATCACTGTCAAATATGTAAGTGTGCGAGCGAAGGCTACAAAGCTTCAATTTAATCACTATGAATGTCAATAAACTTCTATGGGCGTATACCAAATAAATAAATGCTACAATTACACGTCCCGAGTGCTCGACGCTGTACTAGCTTATGGCCTAGGCACTATGTCAAAAGAATAAGGGTTAAATTCGAACTAACAGGATTTTTCTGCATTCGAATTTAATCCATGTCACTTTGACATAAGAGTGCCCATGCAATATACTAGTACTATCGACAACACAGCTGACTGACCACCCGTGCACTTTATGTGCATTGCAATAAGGTCCTATATAAATACAGGATGGTCAGTGAACTGTTTTGGCATTTGTACAGCGTCGAGCACTCGGACGTTTACCTTACCACCGGTTCCGTAGAACCGGCCAAGTATAATATTTACAAAACGATACACGGGTGTCGGATTAAATTTCACCACCCCCTGGGTGTCGTAAAAATCGACTAGGGGAGCAGGGTTGAAGTGTGTTGTGGGCGAAGGGCTAGCAACCTATCTGCGATATCACATTTTGTCGGTCTTCTATACTCACATGTATGCTAAAACTGGCACTGCACATAAATTTCATGTGCTCTGCCTACCCTTTTTGGGAAACAGGCGTGAATCTATATATTGTGTATACAATATATAATTTCAATATCACAGTATTATAATCGTATCGTATCGTAGGTTGTCTGGTAGATATCGCTTTTTAGCGATAAGACCGCCTGTTGTTTACCATTGTTTATGTATAACTAGCTTCCGCCCGCGACTTCGTCCGCGTGGACCCGGGATAAAAACTATCCTATATTTTAATCCAGGCTATAAACTATCTTCGTGCAAAATTTCATTCAAATCCGCCAGACGTTTAAGCGTGATTGTGTAGCAAACATCCAAACATCTAAACTTTCGCATTTATAATATTAGTAGGATTTACCTCTATTTTTCTATTATCTACTATGTCTGGTGAGCAATCCTCACTAATATTATAAATGCGAAAGTGTGTGTGTGTTTGTTTGTCCTTCTTTCACGTCGTAACGGAGACTCGTATTAATGTGATTTTTTGTATGGAGATAGTTTAGAGGCTGGAAGAGTGACATAGGCTACTTTTTCCAGCGGGAAAACATCTAATTCCCACAGGAAAATTTCAATATGTTACATTTTCCTATAACCACGCGGGCGAAGCCGCGGGCATCAGCTAGTAAATAATATTTATATTGTATTATATAAACAAAGTACAGTTTCTACTATAGCCTATTTATTTTTGCGATAGTTTACCGGTGTAGGTCGCACTCACTGCATCTATGACAGATGATTATTGCAGCGCTTAGGAACCTATGGATTGCCGCATCTACGTTGGTGGCTCTATAGTCCATAGCACACATTTCTTGCGACATCGATTGCAGACGAATACGAAATTATTATTACTCCAAAAGAAAGAAGGCAAAAAAATATGCCTAGTGACGAAAATCCCATTCAGATATCTCAAAGAATTACGAAGCTACAACCGTTTTAATATTGCTTGTTAGAGAGAAAACGCAAACAGCGTGTGACGTCACGGGATGCTGCCCGGGGGCCGCGTCGACGGCGGCGCCGAACACGGTGGACGCGGCACGTTGCTGTCTATAGTGACGTCACAATCTACAAGCGTCATCGTTTCATATGAAGAAAAAACCGGCCAAGAGCGTGTCGGGCCACGCTCAGTGTAGGGTTCCGTGAACCGAATGTACGAGCAAGAGAGTTCAAATTCCCAAATCAAATCGACCTTGTATAATAAACAGACACAATACAAGCAATACTTAGCGAGCAATTTTATTATTAGACAACGAACGACCAAAGACGACTTAGACAATTCGAGCACGACAAATTTTCGACCTAATGTATGGGCGCACCTGCTCCGACCCCATTAAATCGGGAAAAATCTTAACAGCGCCATGTAAAATGTGAGCATTCCGCGTACAGCGACATCTATCGGCAAATTAAGTAAACTATTGCGCGCGAGCTTAAAGTATGGAAGATGATTTTTATGGGATAATTCTTTATTGCGTGAACCGATTTTCACCGTTTTTTTACTTTATTTGAAAGCACGTCATTTCATTGTGATTTTTAATTTTTTATTAACATTATCAAAAATGATTTTAGCAAACCCCTTTTCATTTTTAAATACCTATCAAACAATATATCACGTATAGGGGAGGTACCCTAATAAAAAAAAACACTTTTTATTTTACCACTTTGTCGGCGTGATTGATATTAGTACCAAATTTCAGCTTTCTAGTGCTAACGGTGACTGAGATTATCCGCGGACGGACGGACAGACAAAGCGAAACTATAAGGGTTCCTAGTCGACTACGGAACCCTAAAAACGGACAGAACATTTCATAAAACTTCGGACACATAACTTCGTGATTATATAACCTTTTGCATTGTTTTTTTCTCCATTTGACTATACTTTTAATCCTTTTTCGAGAAAATATAACATTATTGATTATTTTATTTAGTGTCTGCACCCCTATTGTGAATCTGTAGGTGATGTGGAACACCATTATTTCACAAAGCTAAGTGCAAGTTCGACTGGGCCAGTGACTACTGTGCGACTACTGCGCGTTCCCTCTCATCCGTGAGAGGAGGCCTGTGCCCAGCAGTGGGATGTATACACGGTGTTCCCGGGAATTTCCGTTTACGTCGGCATATTGCAGAGTACATTCACAGAAACAAAAGCATAATTATTAATTGAAAAAAAAAATACAAAATAATTGAATGTAATTAACAGTGGTTAAAGCTGCATATCTGATTAAATTAAAATATTGAATATCTTGACAACAGTAGGAGTTAAGATTACTGTCTTGGAGAAATAAACTTTATTAGATCTATCCTATGCCCCCTTGCAATTAACGGAAATTTACGAAAAGACGTAGTATAGGCTGATCAATTAAGTACAAGTTACAATTTAACAAGGCGCAATAACTGGCCATTTGACCTGGGTTGCCTGTGTACTCGTAAAATTGTAACTTATAGTTTCGCGAGGGCCCCAATGCATTAGCTATGTAAACTCGAAAGTTTCGAAACCCTGTGTACCGACTATGATTCGAAGAAATAAAACGACATTGGTTGTAATATCACACCACTGGAAAAAAATCCAGTATTATATATTTATTCGGTTATAACAAATTGAGCTGGTTTTAACAAAATACAAAGGACTAGTGATGTGCCATTGCCGGGAATATACCCGATGTACTAAAGAAGTTTTCTGAAAACCAGTCCAATCACAATCTAGTTGGCCCTCGGGTTGGAAGATCAGAGGAGCTTAGGTGCCAAAGCGCCCAGGCTCTTTTAGGATACAACCGGGACAAAATGCTACGAGGACGATAAGTAAGGTGTTTTTTTATGTACCATTAGGGAACATTCCGGGTGAGGCCACTTCACTATATAGGACACACAATACAAATAAGGGCTAATACTTTCACAGCCGCCTTTGTTTTATACAGTCGACGTGAAAGATGTATACATTTTGCACCTTATGACAAGGTGCAAAAGTTTAAACACATTTTTGACGTAGACCGTAGACTTCAAATTGGCACACGTTCCTTTTCATTACGTAAAAAGGGACACAGTGACTGTAAAAATCGAATTATCATATAAATTAAAAGTGACTTTGATTAAAGATTCAATTTCACTAACGTAAAAATTATACAAACTTTCTGATGGCAAGATAAAATAGCGAATATTATATAAATTATATTCAGGGTAAATCGCTAATGGCTGGACACATTATAAACATGTTACTAAGTTTTATCCTACTAATATTATAAATGCGAAAGTTTAGATGTTTGGATGTTTGTTACTCAATCACGCTTAAACGGCTGAACCGATTTGAAATTTTGCACGAAGATAGTTTATAACCTGGATTAAAATATAGGATAGTTTTTATCCCGGGTCCACGCGGACGAAGTCGCGGGCGGAAGCTAGTATGTATATAAAACTCCCGTGAGAACGCGATAAATGCGAAGTTTTGGATGTTTGTTACTCAATCACGCTTAAACGGCTCAACCGATTTGTATGAATTTTTGCACGAAGATAGTCTATAGCCTGGATTAAAATATAGGACTGTTTTTATCCCGGGTCCACGCAGCCGAAGTCGCGGTCGGAACCTAGTATTACGATATAATGAAAACGCGCCGGCCCCGCGTGTGCTTATGATTAAGAACCACGAATCGGTTCGAAACATGTCGAGCTATTATCGACCTTAAAAATGTGAGTGACCCGTTTTCCGTGTCCGGTTTAATGTGAGGGAAGTTACTAGTATGTGTTACCGTTACCTTGTATATGTATACTGCTTCTAATATAATACATAAAATATCCTTATTACATATCAGATACTCATATCCTCTAGCCTCCTAAGACCCCTCGTACATTTTTTGTACACATTTCATAATTGACTTTGAACTTTTACTGAATGTCAAAACGTTCCTAATACATAAGAACTAAAGCGTACCTTGGGTCTCAAGAGGCTAGACCACCACACAAGAAAAAAATGACATTGAAATTTGAATCAACCATAGCCGGAAATAGAGTTGAGTTTGTTTGGTTTTGAAATCGAATGAAACGAAACAAATGCAACTGTTTCAATTAAGAACGGTATACATTATGCCTTTTGATAAGGCTTTGGACGGGTAGAGGATATGATGTGTTAGAATCGTCGCCATTGATACCTATACAAACATTAATTAAACGAGCGAGCGTTTTTCGATTTAGTTAAATATATATATCATATAAATATATATCATTAAACAAATGTATCCCCTAATTTACAAACGTCCATTAAACCGTCAAAATTTTATAATCATGCTCGATAAAAGTTCTGCATCACATGTTTTAATTTTAGCCAGTAATTTGCGATTTACCCCAAGTCACTTCCAAATAAATTGGAAATAAAGTATTATAAATCAAAAAGGAATAAATTATTATGAACCAGATTTTTTTTAATCATTATATAAAAAGGAACCTCTAAATCATGACTTACATTATTTCTCAATCTTCTTTGGTAATTTCAAACACTACAACTATAACTTAAAAAGACTAGTACAAAACCCTAATTTATTATGACTACATATTATAATAATGGCAATTCTATTACGATACTTGAACGCGATCTAAAGACGAACGTTATGGCTATTTTTTTTATTTTATAAATACACACATTTTAACTATTAGGGTTAGACCGCCCAATGCTAAAAAGAATTTCAAAACCACGCAAAAAAGAGCGTACGAAAGATCTATGGAACAATTGAATTGTCTAAAGCGAACTACTTAGACTAACTATTCAAGTTGGTTAACATATTAATATCGGTTGGTTAACATATTTGCTCTATTGAAAACTTAAATTATACTATATTGAAACCTAAACCTTGAAAGGGTTCACTACTAAATAATGTAATAAAGATAAGTAGCACGTTTTTAAACCATGATTCCAATTAAACTTACAAATAAAGGTTCCAAATATCACTCGAAGAAAAAATATTATGGCAGCTTGTACAGGGCGGTCAAAACTTTTAAAATGAAATACTTCTACAAGGTATAGAATTAGCCAAAGAAAAACAAATTAAAATATTTCGATCAATTACGTTTAAATGCATGGATTTAAATGCTCCAAATGACCCTGGCGCGAGAAACGATTTTACTAATTTACACTAAGAATAATAGGTAACAATTAATATTAGACTAGTGTTGGGTATTTTCAAAAACAGTTCAAATTCGTGGTCTGTTAAACCACAGAAACTATGAAATTATTTGTTTTGATCACAGACTCAAATGGATAGTTTTACTGGAAATGTTTACTAAGCAGATACGTCCGCCAACGAAAGGGTAAATTTCAATCAAAGTGGGAAATCGAAAAATGATTCGCCACGAGCGGGATTTGAACCCGCGACCTCTGGAATCCGTCCATCGCTTTTGCCAACTGGGCTACAGGGTCCCACTAGTGGCAAATCCTTATTTAATTTTCCATTTTGATCAAAATTTAGTTTTACTGTTACACTCGAATGATTGGCCAACATATGAGTGAAATAATACACACACCGAAACAGACATCACAAATTTAAACTAATCTGATTACTAGAGGATGTATTATGCAACTATTTACAAAACTTGGGAACTTACCTCTACCATATACCTATATCAGAACACGGCTTTGCTTATATACGTATAAATAGATCATAAGTTATCAATATCAAAACAAATATACAAATTCAAGCAATGCAATTAAAAAAGACCACGTCTAAATTCAAATATACAGAAAAATCTTGTATCTACCTACATTATATACAATATCGAAATATATTAATGTCATTGACTGACCTACAGGCCTTTGGTATATGTTTATTTATTATGGTAACAAAAATACGAACTAATAACTTTTTTAACCTTTTAACCACCGTTATCTGATAAATACAGTTATTATTTATGTACCATTATGAAAAAAAAAACATTCTTAACGTTTAACCGATCTTTATACAAAGCGGGGTTAT
Organism: Epinotia bilunana; assembly: GCA_947049275.1. Classification (NCBI taxonomy): domain Eukaryota; kingdom Metazoa; phylum Arthropoda; class Insecta; order Lepidoptera; family Tortricidae; genus Epinotia; species Epinotia bilunana. Next base: position 5,303,307 of record OX346264.1, read on the forward strand.
CAAATTTTATTGAGGATTGATTGGACATCGACGGTGAAAAGGTTAAATCAGTTAACCTTTTAGTAGAAAGAGAAGTATTAGTTTTATTATCACATCACATCGCGACAGTCCTATCCGTGAGACTAAACCTGTTTCACTTATAAATAACGAAATTTACGTATGAGATCAGCTGACGTTTATAAGAGCGCGAGGTCAAGTCGTATGGCAAAAACCGGCAAACAAAAGTTATCCGGACGCCCGAAGATCTGACTCGGTACGCAAAATTATCTTGTAAAGCAGTGTTCTTCAACCGTTACATGACGCGACCCCGTTATGATGGAAAGACTACGCGACCCCTCAATCTTCATTCTTCTTGACTTAAATATATGTTTTTCTTACATCGCTTTAAATAAGTTTCTGTTAAAAATGTCTTTTTTGGTACAAGCTTTTATTTCCGACTGTACTTTTCTGTATACCGTCATCAACTACTCGTTAAGATTCTAACGAGCCCAAACTCAACGGGATCACGTCTGTTAAGTCCTGAATTCCCATGGGCACCTTCGTCTCCATTATCAGATCAGCCCGGTACCATAATATTGAATTGTCATCCAAACTATACTTAAACCCAAAAGTTCAGCTCAATCGGAAGATATCTGCTTCAAAATTGAGTTGCAAGATTCCACCCGAACCCGAACAAACATAGTTAAATACATACATACATGGCAAGTTAAATAAAAGCTTGTAAAAATGACAAGTAGTAGCGTGTTCAAGAGGCTACGCGCTCTGGGGTCGCGAACCGAAGGTCCAAAAACACTGTTGTAAAGTAATTATAATAACATTAATAACGAGTCCTTCAACGTCGTAGAATTGGTATATAGTGTGTGGCAAACCGAATTTGAACCCACTTGATAAAACTACGCGGCAACACTCAACGTCATATCTTTTTTTGAGCAAAAGTGTTGCCACGTGATTAAATCTAATCTAGATAGTTCAACTTGCATTTACCAGACTAGTCTAGCTTACTTGCAGGCTTATTTCATTTTCTCTTTCTACCATTTACAGTACAAAACTACAATCAAGGGTTATTGACCCATAGTGAAATGAAATATAAATGTCAATGATTTTGCACACAACGCAAAACACCTTACCTTTACATTTCACCAACTATACAAGAACGTATGACACGAGTAGGTTAAAAGGGTAAATTACGGAGTTAGTTTTGTTTCATTACTACCCACTACGAGATTATTTTTCGCGTCGCTAACGCCGTACTTGATGCCGTACGGCCGGAGGTGGTAGATTAAGTAGTCTAATATGTACATCTCTTGCGGATTCACGTAATGGAACGAGATGGCGTGATCCGAACAGCAATCCAGGCCCTGGAAAGAATACACCATTAATTATTGCGTCTCACCGACAGGATCCTGACTCTAAAACGTCCAACAAGCCCCTGCGGGCTGCGACCGAGCGACTTTGGTCCGGCCGACCGTGTAGACAGTTGTTTTCAGCAAAATTTAATAGGTAAACGGTCGGTCCGGACCAAGATCGCTCGTCCGAAGGGGCGTGTTGGCGACCGTCTAGCAGACGTTTTAAGAATAAGAATTTATTTATTTAGCACACAAAACACGTAAAAAAGAAAATACAATCAAAAAGGTAACCTTATACAATGTGCTAAACGGGAACCTCACTCAGCATGTTGTCACGAATAACGAACGAAAAACTTACGTAAAACGTTGAACGTTTTTACGAAAAATTACCCATAAATATATGTATCTGTGACGCTATGGCCTCGCTTCACCCGAATATTGTAACTATATTAAGGTGCGACCACACTGCTGCTCAAAATACGCTAAGGCACCGTAAAACGCAGCAAAATGTATGAAGAATACGTGACGCATACGACACGCCAACGCATATTACGCAGCGTTAAGCACCGGTGTGGTCGCTCCCTTATACGTTAGACCAGGACCGCTAACGAAATTCTAAACTTCGATTTGAACCCGCGACCTCTAGAATCTGTCCATCGCTCTTGCCAACTGAGCTACCGTGGGTCCGCTAGTGGCGACGAATCTTTCAATCCCTTCCACCTTTCTAATTACACATTAGGGAGGCTCGTAGCGACCTCTACCGCGAAGTTATTACAACTTCTGAAACGGCACCAACGTCTCAAGTTGCATTGAGAATCGCTAGACAGACAAGTTAAGAGTTCGCAAGTTAGACAAGGACGGCAACAACATTCGGGCGAAGTGCGGCCCAGGGGTGAGCAACAAGGAAGGACTAGACAAACTTTAATCCATCCGTCGCCACAAAAAAATGCACCCCCATGTCAGGAAAGTGTTAAGTCTATGGGTTGCTTGCACACACCCACCATCACAGTGATGAACTTAAGTTCATGTCAGTGGCCGGGAATAGGATAGCACAAGACTGCACGCAAGATAAACTACCCATCTCCCACTAGGTGTTCTAGTTAGAAAGAGATGACAGCTGCGCGGGCTAGCCACTTTTTTTTTCTAATTAGATTTACTACAAAGAGACAGGTACCAAGTTTATCTCAGACGCGAGATTAGGTCCCGCCCGCGTTTCCTTGTACCGAAGTGTTATAGCCAATGATCGTACAAACGCCCGTCATTTTTGAAACATAACCCTGTTCCGTACAGCAGAGATTCGTATTATTGGTATTTTATACATTTATTACACTATAATTTATATGTATTCAACGACCATTTTATTAATGATTGACATCCCGGTGTCTGTGTTCGAGAAAAAATCACTTTCGCCAATACAAATGAATGGCCAAAACCGTCTACATTTTTCACTTGCCGGGACGTCTTGGAGCCATAATTAATTAATGAAAATCGCATTGGTTCATGAAAACACAGCTATAACCACGAACTTCGAAAGTCGAAGTTCGGGTATTTCCATCTCTATCGCAAGTACATTACTCGAGTGATAGGGATGCAAGTATACGAACTCCGAGTTTCGATATTCGTGGTAGCGCCGCACGTTTCTAAAAGTGACAACGTCAAAGCCTGACAAAGGTGATTAGAATATTACTTATTTTATCTTGATGGCCAGTAGTAAACAAAGTAATTGAAATCAAGTATGAGTGAATCGAATAAATGTTTTCTATTCTATTCTATTCTATTCTAGTATGTATTTATCGGATCGGATGTTATAAGAGTAGGTATAATGTATCGATAAATGGGAAGCACTTACTAGTCCACGTGTCAATAATAGTACATTACTACAGAGGCCGGGAAGTAAGGGGTTGCCGGCCGAGTACATATATATATACACGGATAGTTATGAGGCTGGCAACCCCTTTTCAGGCCGAGGTATGTATTGTGCTTTTCTCAAACATGCAATGAAATCCATACTAATATTATAAATGCGAAAGTGTGTCTGTCTGTCTGTCTGTCTGTTACCTCTTCACGCTTAAACCGCTGAACCGATTGAGATGAAAATTGGTATAGAGATAGTTTGAATCCCGGGAAGGACAGGATAGTTTTTATCCCGGAAATCATCCCCTGAGGGGGTGAAGTGGGGATGAAAGTTTGTATCGAGCTACGATATAATCGAGTTCCACGCGGACGGAGTCGCGGGCAGAAGCTAGTAAATAAATAAAACTCCAAGAAATCAAACTTTTAACGCCGTGGTGCTGTGCCACAAATTGTGGAATGGAAATTAAAAAAGACCTCCAATTTTGTATGAAATGCCATTACGGATATCTCGTCTCGCTGCGCCCGAAACGTGACACTTCGAAGCCCATTACGAAGAACACAACGTCAATGTTTCATTGCATGTTTGAGAAAATAATATAATAAGGAAGTCTCTACTGTACGGAACATAAGTTCTGAAAGGCGTTTGTCCGATCTTTGGTTCTAGCTATACTGAATTCATAAGGATTATCTCTCTTTAGCTGGTAGTTGGCACTGACCTCGTCAGAAGGATAGAAGATGTACTTCCAATACCAAAAGTCCTTGTCCTTGTTGGGGAACAGATGGTCCCTCGGCATGAAGGGGAAGAACCGTCCGCGGCCGAGACTGTCGCGGCTGTCGGCCGCGCGCACGCCGATCCTTTCTAAACAAATACCTGGAAACAAGTTAAACAATGTCATCTGTTGCGACGGATCTCAATTGTAGTAGGTTAAAATTGAACGGAGGTTAAAAAAAACCCACATAATCTGTTTCAAAACGTTGCGCTTTCTTGCGCTACCCTCTCCTATAAGACGAAATGCATATGATTTTTGTATGAAAAACTCTGGCTTTCACTTAATCTCGCACATTAACAAAAAAACCGGCCAAGTGCGAGTCGGACTCGCGCACGAAGTGCTCCGTACCATTATAAAAACGGCAAAAAAACACGTATGTTGTATGAGAGCCCCCTTCAATATTTATTTTATCCTGTTTTTTAGTATTCTAAGACCAAGGCAAGGATACGAACAGCCAAAGTACACAATAAAACTTCATGAAGAAAGATTTTCATTTCATTACCTCGCAATCGAAGTGAAAAGTAGAGTGTACAATTCGTCCCCAAAACCCGTTTTACACTCGATTTTATATCCATCCTCGCTCGCAAGCTCGTTCGCGTGAAATGGTGCGTTTTATGCACTTGTTGTACAATCATCTGTTAGAAATGAGGCTATCATATTTACCCATCTCAGCGTCCTCCGCCCCGTGTTCGCTCGCCTTGCAGAGGTGAGGTGACGGCAGCCCCTTGTTGATGAAGCGGTCCAGCGCCTCGCGGCTCAGCACGTAGCCGGCGCCGCCGCTCATGTAGCCCTGGAGACTCGAACTCATTTGTAACGGGTTAAGAGGTAGGCATTCCTCTTAACCCGTTACCCGTTACCCTGCGATTTTCCCATACAAACACTCTCGAATGTTTCCTCTCTGGTTTTTGAACATAGAGCAATGAATTTTTCAAATAAGATCAATATCATCAATATCTATGCCGCTATGTTTTGCTTTTTTGGATATTTTTATTTTAAAGAAACTTACAGCGCCTTGAAAATATACAGTATACAAATATGACAACAAATATCAAAAAAATCTAAACATAGCGGCGTAGATTATTTGTGCTTCTTGCAGTTCCCAAAATGTTATAATGATTGGTTGCGTTTCGGAGGAGGAAACAGCCGAGAGCGAAACCTTGATTTTTGAGTTTTTTGCGTGGGGTTTTTAGTCCGAGCTGCAGTTGTCCTTATCGCACGAATTGGAGCTCCCGCCCACAGCAGCGCGACAGAAACATTGCGTCAAAAATTCGAGATTTGAAAAGTTGCTCAGCTAGGCATTGCTCTTAAGGCTCAATAGGGAAGATGCAGCTAGAATACTATACTATACTATTTAACGACCGCTTTAGCCTAGTTGGTAGTGACTCTGCCTACGAAGCAAGAGGTCCCGGGTTCGAACCCCGGTAAGGGCATTTATTTGTGTGATGAGCACGAATATTTGTTTCTGAGTCATGTTAGTATTTATTTATCTATTTAAGTATGTTTATCGTCGTCTAGTACCCATAGTACAAGCTTTGTGTAAGATTGTCCCGTAATATTATTTAATTTATTTATTATTTAATATTTAGCATTATTTTGTGACCATATAATGTATTTAACATTTTTGTAAGATGTTTCTCTCTCGTCGTGGTGCAATAAAGAGTATGTATGTATTATTATTGTTGAAACTTATCTGTAGACATTTTAAATTTGAATCTATCCACATAGTTGTAATAGTAATTAAACTTAATGGTAATTGATGGACTCAATTTAGGATGTAGCTAATTTGTGTGTGTGTATTTTCTGTATAATGGAACTTATATGTAGCGACATTAGGCTAAAATCAGCTTGTAGCAAGCTTGTGTATGTACTATTCTATCCGTAAACCTCGAGTATAATGTCAGACCTTTTTTGTGCCGTACTGATTTATTTTATCTATTTATTTTAAGGAGAGAGAAAGGAGGAGGGGGAGAGTAATAAAACTTAATACTAACATGAATAACACGTTCGCAACCAAGCCCGCCTAGGGGCACTCGTAATGTTTGCTCAGATCGGCTCAGCCCGCTAGGCGGGCAGTAGCTATTTATAGCAACTGCCTGCTACTGTAGGTTTACCTACACGCCACGCCAAAGAGCCCGCCTGGCGGGCACACATCTTCACCACCACAGAGTTGACACTAACAGAAAGGTTTTAATACTTCTGATAATTATGTAATTTAAATACCAAATCTGTGATATCAAATGATATCTATTTAAATATCAAATTTCAATTGAATGTGATCAGCCGTTCTCAAAGGAAATATAGACAATTGCAGGAGCAAATAGAACAAGAAAAATATAGCTACCTAGTAAAGTTAGGAATACCTGTGAAGTAAACGGTTTGAATCGGCAGCCGAAGTATACTGGGTCCTTGCTGTTGTATTCCGACAGCATGTAACGCAAATTCTCGACGACCACGTACCTGAAAATATGCAAATAGTACATTACTCACCTCCAGGGCGGCAAAACTCACGAGTAATTGATGACTGCACTTGCATACTTATTGGTACCGACGTAAGGCTGAATTTGCAATGCAGAAAACTTGTGTGTGTATTTATTTGAGTGTTCTACAAATACTTTTTAATCGCGACTCTCCAGAGTCACGATTGAGCTTTACGTCGCTACAAATAAGTTACATTATCCATAATGTAACTTATTTGTAGCGGCGTAAAGCTCATTTTAAGTCAGAGAAAGTCAACATCTACGAAATGTGCGTTCACGAGCTGTCTGACTCTACAAAAAAGTACAATCGGCAACAAAAGCATGAACAAAAAATAGAAATAAATTAATTTATATTAACTTGCCGTGTTAGTATAATAATAATAATTCATTTATTTTTCAACCTACTGGGATCATGTTTGTTAGTAGATACTTCAAAATTTACGGTTACATTAATGATACTAACTTAAAATATATATTTGACATGCTTTAAATATGCACAATCAGTTCAGTGATCATTTTCAGGACGGTGTTAGGACTGGCCCGGATTCTGTGTACCAGGGACGAACACTGTTTTCGTATCGTAGAGTGAAAACAGTCCACCTCGCTACTATGTATGTTAGTTTGGGTCAAATCTTTCGGGTGAATTTGACCAACTTCCTGAAGTCCAATCGAGTTCAAATTTCGTACAATTATGTACGTGGTAGTGTACGGATTATGTACGGACGTGCGGGACGGGACGGACAATGCTATGGTATTCCATAGTACAGTCAGCATCATATAGTTATTAGCAGCCAAATATATCGTAACATAGCCTGACACCTATTGTAATAGTTAAAGACGTGTTTTTTGGCTACTTTGGCTGCTACTAACTATACAGAATGTACCAAAAATGGGGTGTGAACCGATCAAGGGCTCAACAGGTATCGTGTTCTGGTAAGAATGAATGAATGAATAATTTATTTCAGACGTAAGTCCATATGGGTTAGTATACATTGTGAACTTAAGCTATTATTAGTACATTCAAATGTCACAATTTAATAAAACATAAAATAAAATAAAACATAAAATTCAAATTAGCGAGTCCCACGCTCCCATATCTATTTAGGGCTGGGATCTCGCATGCAGTCTGATGCATAGCCTGGTAAGTGGACAGTCTGGCCGGTTTGTCAATGCGTTAAGGACGCCATTCGAACTGCCTCTTGCCCTGCGCACCAGCGAGGCAACGCGCTTACGCACGATGGCGTGAAAGCCACCCGTACGCGCCTCCGCAAACATGGCATAAGAAAACAGAAAAAAAAAATTGACGCGTTTCTTTTTTACCTTAGTATGGAGCGTTGGCCGACTGGGCGACAAGCTCCATAGAAATGTAAAAAAAAACGCGTCAAAAGAATATTTTTTTCTGTCTTTTCTTATCAGAACACGATACCTGTTAAGCCCTTGATCGGTTCATACCCCATTTTTGTTACATTACACTTTGTATGATGCTGACTGTACCATAAATCTGGTCTGATGATGGAGGCGAAAGGTCCATAGGAAAAGGATGGCCATAGGAACTCGTCAAATTCCGTTTGGGCTCATTGACACGTTCGGCACTCAACGAGTAGTTGATGGCTATGCAAAAAAGAACAATCGGCAACATAAGCTTGTACCATAACCAAATTTTTTTACAGACGTATTTTTCTGTCTGTTTAAACAGCATGTGTCTCGTGTACTATTGGTTCAAAGATACACCCTACGCAGACAGTTGCCCCACTTACGTGTCATCGTCCGCCTTCAGGAACCAATCAGCGTCTCTCCTGTGATGCTCGTACACGTATCTAAAGGCCTCCTTGGTCTTGGCCCACAGGTAATCGCGCCCTTCAGACACTGGCAGCTTCACCGCCGGGAGATTATCGTCTGCAATTATTTAAAAAAAGTAAAAAAAAAAAATACACGAAGATCGTCTTTAACCTATTGGAGGCCTATTGGGCACTTTAGGATAGTGTCAGTCAGCTAGCCAATTCGTAGATCAGACTTCTAGTTCACGAATTGGCAGCCCTGTGTTGCCTAGTAGTCCAGCGAGCGTATGTTTTTTCACTATCATTACTTATCATTGTGGATAACCAAGGTTTTGACGAAGGTTCCAGAGCTCCCAGGTATGCGCTGTGTCGATTGTAAGTGACCTCCAATTGCAGCTGTGGACACAACGAATCCTCAAATAAATAAAGTGTCGTTAACTCGCATGATTCCTCTAGGGTTACCAGCTTACCATCAAGAGGGCGATGTGCTTCCCCCAAGAATCTACTTCAAAACCAAATCCTGGATCCGCCACTGTCCGCCTCCGGTCCTCGTCTCGGTGAGCTAGCTCGTCGATCCTGTGGTCTTGGTACAATGGCGCAATAAACTCGCCTCACGACACAAGCTTATTGCATCTCTTCCTCCACGTCGCCTTGACGCTGCTCTCTCTGACTCGGCTGCTTCATGATCCAGCACAGCACGCGGACCTTCTTCGAAAGCTCATCCGCCTCCGGTCGACGGTCCTCGTCTCGGTAAGCTGGCTCGTAGATACTATGATCTTGGAGCCATGGCTAACAAACTCACCAGCCTAAGCTCATAAACATGACCTTGTTGCATCGTTTCCCCACGTCGCCTTGACGTGCCGCGCCTTCTTCTCATGATTGCTCGGCTGCATCATGATCCTGCACAGCACTCGGACCTTCTTCGCTGGCCATCTGGTCCTGGTCTCGGTGAGCAGTCTTGTCGATCCGCCGGTCTTTGATCCATGGCTGACAAACTGACCAGCCTCAGAGCTTATAAACAGGAGCTTGTTGCATGGCTTCCCCCACGTCGCCTTGACGTGCCGCGCCTTCTTCTCATGGTTGCTCGGCTGCGTCATGATCCAGCACATTATCCGGACCTTCTTCGCTAGCTCATCCGCCTCCGGTCCTCGTCTCGGTGAACTGGTTCGATCCTGTGGTTGTGGTCTTTAAACAATGGCACAAACAAACTCACCAGCCTGAGAGCTTGTTGCATGGCTTTCCCCACGTCGCCTTGACGTGCCGCGCCTTCTTCTCATGGTTGCTCGGCTGCGTCATGATCCAGCACAGTACCCGGACCTTCTTCGCTAGCTCATCCGTCTCCCGTCCTCGTCTCGGTGAACTGGTTCGATCCTGTGGTCTTTAAACAATGGCATAAACTCACCAGCCTGAGAGCTCATAAACACGAGCTTGTTGCACCGCTTCCCCCACGTCGCCTTGACGTGCCGCGCCTTCTTCTCATGGTTGCTCGGCTGCGTCATGATCCAGCACAGCACGCGGACCTTCTTCGACAGCTCGTCCGCTTCCGTCCGGTCCTCGTTTCGATGAGCTGGCTCGTCCGGCCGATGGTCTTGGACGTCCATTATGGGGTGCTTCTCGAAGTCCCTGTAATGGTTGGTGGGTATAGGCTTCGGTTTGTACTACGAACGGAGGTGTGCATTTTAGGTGATAGTTTTAAACTTGAAGCTCAACTCAGGATATGCATACAATTAGAAATAACCTGATTGAGTAGTTTAGTTTTTAGGAAAAACTAATCGGTATGATGATTGCCATTTTTTATCGGTCATAGCTGTGGATTAGATATCAGTCACGCTCTGATAAATATGTGAGTGTTAGACATCGGTAACACGCTAATTCTGACGTCAGTTCAGTCTATAATGATTAAAAGTTTTGACTGATGACAGAATAGTGGACGATGCACACGGATACACGATCAGTCCAGACTGGCAGCAGACTGATAAAAACTACGAACAGTTGCCGTTTGAACTCAGAACACAACAGTCATTTAGTCACCATTTACAATGAATATTATAAAGAAAAAAAAGGCTTGTGGTATGATAATTAACGCTTTACTGTTAAAAACGCATACAAAGAAAACGGTGGATGAGAAGCTGACACCAAACAACAAACTGACGAATATGATTTTGTCACGCTCGCGCTAGGCCCTCCACAAATCGTTACATAAAAGTGCGGCGGTTGAAACGCTCCGCGTCCTTAACCTAATAATATAATATTTTTTTAGTATAAGATATTAATTACTGGCCACCATTCAATAACTGGCCACGTTATATTAAATTGAATTCTGTTTGTAGAGGAGAGGAACAGACTTCATTTTTAGTATGAGGGAGTCAGTTATGGTGGCCAGTTACTGGCGATTTACACTACTTGTCACTTGTCAGTAAAGGACAAATGCCGTACTTAAACGCGATCATGCCAGTTAAGCTGCAAATCTTACAATAATATCCGCTAGGACAAGGCACTCAAATATAGATCAGCACTCTATCTTTTATACTTAGAGCAAGACAGTTTTTGCGTGTTTTGCCGTGTTAGATAAAATAGTGAGCACTCCATTTCTCGACTCACATCACACCGTACATTTTGAAGGTCCCGCTCGTTGTGATGTTCCAGTAAACTCCCTCGTAAACGCGCTCTTTTTCGGTGTGATGACCGGTTGGGCAAATTAAGTTAGGCGCGAGTGGCGAGTCAGGAGCTCGAGGGGCGAGGCTTTAAGAGTCCGCAGTAAGCTCGATTCTCCATACAAACGTAGTTAAGCTCTCATTTTAAAACTACGTGTTGGATTGTAACGAAACATTGCATGTATAATGACATGAGGTATATCCATGTCTGTAATTAGTTTATGTAGCTTCAGATACCATAGTAAAAAAAATACAGCGAATTTAAGTTTTTCATACTAAAATTGTTTTTGCTGTATTTCGTTTGTTTTATAAACAGGAACCATATAAACGAATTACAGACATAGATATGTATACCTCATGTCATTGTATATGCAAAATTTCGTCCCTATCCAACAGGTAGTTTTAAAATGAGAGCGTAACTACGTTTGTATCGGAAGGTGAAATTCGGCCGAGCTTACTGCGGACTCAAGGTTTGTGGAATAAATGAAGCCCGAGGTGATGACCGAGCGAGTGAGGAGCGAGTCGGTGCCTCGTTATAACTGAATTAGTACATTTTTCAAGCGTGATGTGACGCGACAATTAAATGAAATAAGTATGACAAATGAGGCGCCTCGCGAGTGAGTAACCCAACACTAGTAGATATTAGTGGAGCTTACTGAATACAAAGCATTTAATGAGTACGACACTAAGCGTCATTTATTGGGACTTTTACCGCGTCACTTTAGTAAATCTAAGATTTACCAAATTAACAGAGGAGGTAAATGAACGATGAATTCGAACCATTTCGGAATTTTACCAACCCATGTTGGTAAATCTTAGGTTTTACCGGTTAATCCTAGGACTAACCGCACTTCGGGTTTTTACAGGAATATACTCGTACACATAACAATATAGCAGCATGGTGAAAAAAGCTTTGACAAATGTCAGGCAAAATTAAAACTTATGCCATTTTTCTCACTTTTTTGATAGACGTTTACTAATAAAAGCATTGAAGATTTAGTCATTAATCGTCACCAATTGTCAAAGTTGTCGTCCACTTCGTTTTTTGTAGTACCTAGTAGTAAACCAGAAGAATACAATTTAAACTAACTTTTTATCATCAGCTCATGTTACTCCCAAATCAAAAAACAATTAGGCAAATCAACTACTCGTACGACACTACAAAACATTTACGAAATTATCTCGTCAATTATTATCTTTTGAATAAATACAACTACTTACATGTATTTTTCAACTTGAGTACCTCTCAATATGATTCTTATTATAAGTCAATGATTGCCTATATCTAGTTTAAAAGCATAACGGTCAAAAAGTTAACATTTTAGCAAGACGAATCGAAGTAAAATCCATAATTTACTAAAAATGTAATACGTTATAATTAGATCAAATGTTCACATTTTTATCCCTAGAAAGTATACTGTAAGCTTTGGACAGCTGTTACCCCTCTGGTGACTTACAAAGCCGTATCGTATGCAAGCATTCCAGGCTGAATAAACGTTTAATTTCGACACGATACGTAGCATACATAAATAGGTCTCATTAAATAACCAGTCACAAAAATATGGGTAGCCGAGTTGTAAACGACAAAGAAGATAATATATGAAGTTATAACGTGTGATAACAATGTAGGTAAATAAAATAATGACAATTCGGGAAATGCCAACACATTGAGAATATAGGATTGACAATTTTTATCACGATTATCGTTCATTCTAAGTACATCTACACGTCTCCAATGCCTCGACAATAGAGACGTGTGCAGATATTTGTGAGCACTTTGGCCGCTCCGATTTATCTGATGGCGACTGTACGTTATAAATCGTTTATAAAAGTGGAATACGGTAGTCGACAACAGCAATCGTTTAATTTAAAGACAATGTTTTAAGAGTCCGCAGTAAGCTCGGCCGAATTTCACCTTCCCATACAAACGTAGTTACGCCCTCATTTTAAAACTACGTGTTGGATTGTGGCGAAACTTTGCATATACATGGACATGAGGTATATCTATGTCTGTAATTAGTTTATATGGTTCCAGTGTATAAAACAAACAAAATACACCAAAAACAAGTTTTGTATGAAAAATTTAAATTCGCTGTATTTTTTTGACTATGGTATCTGAAGCTACATCGTCATTTTCGTTACAATCTAACAAGTAGTTTTAAAATGAGAGTATAACTACGTTTGTATGGAGAATCGAGCTTACTGCGGACTCTTAACCGACTTCAATGCACTACTTCGCGTTATTTGAAGAGTTCCCTCGATTCCTCCAGAATTTCTTCAGACCCTGATCTGATGACCATGGGACCAGCTAGGAAGGATTTCAAACAAAAGTTTTTTTTTTCATTCCAGGCGTGTTCAAGATCGTGGAACATGTACATAGAAAATAAAAGTACCGACGAATTTAGAACATCGTCCATTTTAGTAGTCGGTTAAAAATAAATTATTCCTCTCTTCTCTTCTACTTATTTAAGAGCTAAGCTCTTGTCGGTGTAGCTCAAAGAAGGCTCTCCATCCTCCGATCCCATGCAACCTCTTTGACATCTCGATACGACCTATCATCAACTCTTTTTTTGAGCTGCTCTATGTAGTTTATCCTAAGTCTTCCTCGTCCTCGCTTCCCCACATTCTAAATTATTCCTACATTACCAATAATCAAGGCTCTCTTAAATTAGCTTCAACAATTTTTTGCTATTTTATAGATTTTCTAATAAAATAAAGGTTCAACATTTAACGCCGTTAGACCACAGCAGATTGTGACGTAACTTGGTCCTATTTCCCAACAATCTTCGTAACGGAGCATCTTTGAAGTTTAAGAAAAAGTTGTTGATTTGACTATCAGTCAACAATCCTATCCTGAGTCACACTGATGCGGCCTGCGGTGGCGGTCAATATATAGCAAGCTTAATTGTAATCCTCCTAGCGTTTATTCCCGGTTGTACCCAAAAGGAGCCAGGCTCCACTTTGGCACCTCATCACAAAATTCGGCATAGGCTCTAGTTTTACGAAAGCGACTGCCATCTGATCTTCTAACCCAGAGGGAAAGCTAGATCTTATTGGGCCCGGTTTCCTCACAATGTTTTCCTTTACCGAAAAGCCACTGTTAAATATCAAATTATATTTCGTAAGTACATTTTTTTTAGACCCATTGACACGAGCCGGGGTTCGAACCCACGACCTACAGATTGAAAGTCGCGTGCCTCACCACTCGGCTACAGTGGCTCGTGAATAGAAAGCTTGACATTACCTGTCAAATTAAAAAAATAGGCCAAGTCTCGAAACTCTTCCACCATAAAAAAAAAACTGAAACTTGGCAATCACACTACTTTACTGCATTTACGGATTTTTGAATACCTAAAACTATGTATATTGTGTGATTGCCAAGTCACAAAATTTTATTTATCAAGCATTAAAGATTAATAATGAGACTTGGCTCTACTAAATATCTCACAACTTTTTACGGATGACGAGTTTCGAGTCTTGGTCTCTTTGTTACATGGAATGTTTTTTTATGGGATCTCAGTTCTTTTTGTAGGTTATGTGTTATCAATACATACAAATTATGAATGCAGGCCCTTTTCTTGCTTTTTTTAGTTTTTGTCCCATTCATTGCAAATTTAACTTTGTAATGCTATATACTTATTTACATGGGAATTATTTATGCAGTTGGTGTATCTAGAAAACTAGACCGAAATTGCTAAATTTACATTAAAATTGCTTTTCCTTGATTTATACACTAAACACTAAATGTATTCTAAATTTGATGTTTCTGTGTGCAGCAGTCAGTCAGTGAGGGAGTGAGTGAGTGAGTGACAAAATTAAGAAACTGACTAGTTTTCTTAATCTTCGAGAAAAGGATGGTACGGCCGTGCTGCTGTTTTGCTCGACTTGGCGGGAGCCCTGCCGTGCCTACCGCCAAACCGCGTCAGTATGACTCAGCCCTAACGAATCCTTCTGAGATTAAACGTCTAAATGCTATGGACCAATCTTGGAATATAAATCATAAATCAATCGTAATGTGAAAGTTATTAAGTCTAATACCAATTCAATTAACTGCAGTATGCTACAATGAAAACGATTTCTGATAAATTCGCTTGGTTCTAATCGCATTAAAGATTAGTAACACTTTATATATATATTAGTAACACTTTATTTCTAGATTAGTAACACTTAAAATATTCTTATTCTTCAATACATCACATTGCATCACTGAGCGACGTAAGACGTACGGTCACAGAATAAGTAATAGTACTACGTACAGAAGGTTCTCTGTTAACAAATTCCCTGTTTTGATACGCTAAACGTGCCTAAATGTGGCCGTCTCTTACTATCGCATGCAACGCGCTCTTTCGGAGGTGGAGCCTTAGTGCTAGGGTTGCCGCCAGCTCGACCTATTAAGTAATACGATTTATACGTTACTATAATAGTGTATTATACTTGTATGTTACGATTATTCTTTATTTACTAAGGATTGATGATACTGCACCATGATAATGCAAGCTCGCACACCGCCCGCCAAACAAAGACTTTTTGAGAGTTTTCCTTACAACCCTAACTTGAGCCCTAACGATTTTTGTACGTTCCCCAAAATTAAGCAAAGTCCTCGTGATCAACGTTTCAGCACACCCGAAGGAGCTATTATTGACCCATACAAATCGGCCATTTTGACTACCCCCGCTTCGGAGTGGAATAAATGTTTTAAAACCTGGTTCAAACGCATGGAGAAGTGTATTAAATATCGCGGAAAATTCTTTGAAAAACAATAAATGGTAATAATTTATATAATCTATTAGATTGTCTATACTTATTTCAAACGACACAACTTAAAAGGCAGCCCTCGTATATACTTCGAGCGTGTTAAAGTCGCTGGACGCGGGTGGCGCAGAACCGGTCACTTTGGCACTCTTTGGGGGAGGCCTATGTCCAGCAGTGGACGTATTTCGGCTGATATGATGATGATGTATTTTATTTAAAAATAAAGTTACCATATAGGTATACGGCAATGTATGTATAATACTTGATAATTTACTTTAAAAACAATGTTTTAACCGACTATTACTTACTAATATTCAGTACTCTGCCAAGCCACATGAACGTTTCCACATTCCCTTTCCACTTTACCACATAAACATTGATTATTACAAGCTTTTATTTACTTTCACCTGTGCCGTTGTCTGTCTGTCTGTCTGTAATCAAATCTTGCAAGTTAAATTTGACCCACTTCCCGGTGACCGATTGAGCTGAAATTTTGGGTATAAGTATAGTTTGGATGACGATTCAATATTATGGTACCATCGAGCTGATCTGATGATGGAGACAGAAGGTGACCATGGGAATTCAGTACTCAACCGACGTAACCCCGTTGAGTTTGGGCTCGTTAGAATCGTCTCAATGAGTAGTTGATGATGGTTTACAAAAAAGTACAGTCGGCAATAAAAGCTTGTACCAAAAATGAAATTTTTGACAGAAGCTTGTTTTATTACCGAAAATAACTACAATTTAGAAAAGTTGAAAAACCCCCAACATTTTCATTTCAAAGTCCAATATCTCAAAAACGACTGAACAGATTTTCATGTAACATGGCTAAGAACACTCGGGATTACATCAGCTTTCGAATAAAAGAAACCGCATTCAAATAGGTCCATTCGTTTGGGAGCTACGATGCCACAGACAGATACACAGACACGTTAAACTTATAACACCCCTCTCTTTGCGTCGGAGGTTAAAAAACCAAATCGCTGTGTGTAGGCCGATAATATTTGTTATTCATCATGAAAAGTGATTTTGCCACCGTTGGCAATTCGTTAGTTGCTATTTCAACGGAATCATATCAAAATCTGTGACGTATTTTTTTTAGTTTTCAGTACATCATTAGAGAGTTCCAGGACACATCTGTGATCTTCATCATCGTGGAACTGATTCACCACATTTGTGATTTCCAGGTGTAAATACGAGAGTTATGGTAGAAAATAACAAAATTACTACATGCGTGCCTAATATACAATACAATACAATACAAATACTCTTTATTGCACACCTCACACAAACAAAGCAGTTAAAAAGAAAAACAATACAATAACATGTAGGTAGAGGTACACAACAGGCAGTCTTATCGCTGAAGAGCGATCTCTTCCAGACAACCTTTGGGTATCGGAGAAAGAGATAAAACTAGATTATGTAGTAGGTGGTGCAGAGATTATAATAAGCCAAAAATCCTCAAAGTGCCTCCGGCGCGCCTCACTCTAAATTTTATATCTGCATACATCTAACAACTATATCAAGTTTGGTGTCTTTTTCGTATAATTCGAGGATGAAGAATTCATTTTTGTGACTAAATTTTCACTCACCCATACAAAAAATACGAGAAATTCAAAATTTAAAAAAAAATCTTTACCACTTTTGTTTCGAAAATCCTCTACACAATTATTACTATTAGGATTAGCTCTAGAAAAAAATACTTACAATTATAAGGCATACATGGATTACAAGTTTATTATTTTATATAGTAGGATAACTGGGTTATTCACAAGTATTTTTTTCTAGAGCTAATCCTAATAGTATTAATTGTGTAGAGGATTTTCGAAAATAGTGTTTTTTTTTTAATTTATCGTATTTTTTGTATGGGTGAGTGAAAATTTTGTCACAAAAATGAATTCTTCATCCTCGAATTATACGAAAAAGACACCAAATTTGATATAGTTGTTAGATGTATGCAGATATAAAATTTAGAGTGCATGAGGCGCGCCGGAGGCACTCCCCCCCCCCCCCCCCCCCCCCTGTCCACCTGCTGGGGGGAACCTCGTGGCAACCGGGCTAAATCAGCTCAGATCACCCTCAGGAACACCTGTTCCAAGCGGTTTGCTTTGTCAAAAAAATGCAAGGTCCCCTTAGAAAAGGGCCCTAAGATCTCCTACTATTTACTCAATCACGCTTAAACGGCTGAACCGATTTGAATGAAAGTGGACGAAGATAGTTTATAGCCTGGATTAAAATATAGGATAGTTTTTATCCCGAGTCCATGCAGACGAAGTCGTGGGCGGAAGCTAGTTATACATAAACATAAGACCACTGAAAAGACGATTTTTGTTTTACTGACTGACTGACCCAGTTACTCCTTGAAAAAACTCGGTTTTGAAAAACATTAATTTATAATTGCGTTCTTTTTGTTGATTTCATTTTAAAATATTATTCTAAGATGCTATAATCAAGAATCCGACAAACTTTCCACCCGGAAGTAATTGTGTAGATTTAAATGCGGCATGCATGATGATATGATTTATCTTGAATATTATAGAGCAAATGTAAATGAACCAAAACAAAGACAAAAATATTTATTAAGTAATATTTTTTCTGACTTTTCAGAAGCTAGCTAATTTATAATTTTTTTGATGTCTGAAATTTTGTCGGATTCTGTCGCTGGGTAACTATTTAATTGATAATATATCCGTTACACATAAAAAATAAGCTATTATAAATTATTTGCAAAATTGTCATTTTTTCCATACAAGTTGTCAGTTCATTGACTGGACTATGTGTTGACCGCGCATAGTGATGTGCCGTTCCCAGGAATATTCCCCAGGTGGGAATATTCCCGGGAACATACCCGGGAATATTCCCATACAAGGGAACATACGGGAATATTGAAATTGTGTATGTTTATATATCTTGCTATTAGGGATTCCATGATGACTTGGGCCCTTGATTTTTTTACCAAGACATTAACCAGTGTAATTTAGCCACAAAAGTAAATTCCCAATGTTCCCGGGTATACTCCCCGGAACAATGGGAATATTCTCAATAATTGGGAATATTCCCACATCAGAAAAAAAAACAAATTATACAAGTACTTCTGAAAGTAACAAAAACGATACAAAGTTAATTATATTATTATTATTTATTTATTTTATTATTTTTTATTATATTCCCATTCCCGGGAATATTCCCCGGCACATCACTACCGGCAGTTTAAATTACTGCACGCTTATTAAAATAAGATATATTTTACGTGCGTAGTTCAAAAGTATAAGATATATTTTACGTGCGTAGTTCAAAAGCAAAACCACGCACGAGTACTAAAATACCCATTAAGTATTTGCCCTAGTTAATATAAATATAGATAGCCATTTTTTGTCCTATTTCGCGAAGTGTTTCAGAATGCGGCTAGTGGTTAAATAACTAATAAATAAATACTTTAGAAACGACAAACACTTATACTAGCACAAGTGCGATATAATATTGTCTTGGTATAATAAACGTCATAAAATGTCCCAGATTTCATAAGCTACTTTCAGTGTAGTAGGCTTCAAGGGCAAAAAGCAGAAACGCATGGTACAAACATATTAGGTACACTCATCACAACTATAAGACGGATTTTAACAGACGAGTTTTTAGGGTTCCGTAGCCAAATAGCAAAAAACGGAACCCTTATGGATTCGTCATGTCTGTCTGTCTGTCTGTCCGTCCGTATGTCACAGGCATTTTATTCGAAAACTATAAGGTGTATTTGAATAAAATTTTGAGGATAGATGTATTTTGTTAGCCGCTACATAGTTTTGTAATTAGCTTACTAAAACAAAATGTTTTAGGGGGCACTCCATACAAAAAAGTTAAAGTCAAAAATTTTTTTTTCATTGCAAGTCCACGTGTGGCACATCAATCTATAGGCCTTTCAAAATAAATATAAGGTTTCTCAGCAATTTTTTTGATTAAGTGGATAGAGTCGGAGATAATCGCCCCGAAAGTCTAATTTTTGAACCGTGTATTTTAAAACTATGAACAAAATCATGGACAACATGGCTTATTAACAGTGATCGGAATTAGGTGAGCCAAAATACCTATTATTCGCAAGAGGACATAATATAAAGTGGTTGCAACCGGGTAGGAAAACAGAATTTTCTCTTAAATACCGGGTATTCGTTATTTTTCCGGGTACCAGTCGTAATGTTCAACATATATGTTTTTACTTATAGAACGGGATGTTTAATGTTAATCTAAAAGTTATAACCATTTCATACTTTTTCCTTCCTTTTTACTACAAACTAACATAAACAATCCCGTACTATAAGTAAAAATATGTATGTTTAACATTACGACTACTTATAGTACCCGGACAAATATCAATTACACGGTATTAAAGAAAAAAAATATTTTTCTACCCGGTTGTATCCACTCTACATTATGTCCTGTTGCGAATAATAGGTATTTTGGCTCACCTAATTCCGATCACTGCTTATTAAATTCTTTCAGTTAGGTTTTTTTTATGGTACGTCCTACACCTAAAGCGGAAATGTAATTAAGCGGCTAAATGGCTACTACTGGGGATGTGAAAAAAATCGTGGTAGTAGTACATAATAATGAAGTTAAAAGGAAAACTATCACGGACAAGTAGGCATAAGTTAGTTACCGACTTACCGAGTAATAGTCGACCAACTTAATGTGTACTTGGAAAGGCCAATTTTCGTACAAATTCGGCCGAGGCAACTGCACCGCACGTCGATGTAACTTAAGACAGACAGGCAACTACGGAACCCTACACTGCGCGTGGCCTGACACGCACTTGGCCGGTTTTTTTTCATTGTACGTTTGCCTTTTTATTAACTACGTACAAAGCATAAGCATTACGCATTCTTTAATTAACTGAAGTACAGTGTTAGGAAAAACATTAAATTAAATAATAAATACGCCTAGCCTATTCATATACTATACGTTTTACTGCAGGGCACAGGCCTTCTCACGGATGAGAGAAAAAAAACGGAAAATGAAATAAATATGTTTGCTTCTTTCAATTCCATTACTGACTTGATCATTTAATTTTAGTATCTGAGCTGACTTAATCAGAGCTGATAGAATGGGATTGAACAATACCATACAAACACTCTTTATTTTATTATATACCTCAATAGTAATACAATACAACTACTATTACTAGTACAGAAAACAGCGACCATAATGGCAGAGGCAAACAACCAGACGGTTTTATCGCCATTTAGTCGAATTAAATATTCATGTAGGTATGAAACAGCATTCGATAAAAATATCGAGGGTTTATTTCACACCGACGTATTATCAAAGCGATTCTAATGAAATCCAATAAATCGGTAATAAGTTGCGGAATTGAGTTTGTGGGAACGGCGTGTGTTATTAATTCGATTAGATACATAGATAGAGCAAAACGCAAGCGTCTGGTACAAGTGAAGGTTGAAAAAAAAACTGGTATTTTCAATGCAATGGAACACGGATTAGCATTATAGTATTTTTTTAAATATAAATACAAGAGAATAATTCACAGTTATCTTATCTTATCAATGTCCAAAAATTTAAGAGGGGGTTCAGCCAGTCCATTTCGTGTCCCACCTTCTTATGGAACGAATGTCCTTCACTGGCTTCACTACAGTGACCTCACGAAACTGTAGATAGCGCGTTCTCTCTCTCTAACTAGCAATATTAAAAGTTTTACCGACTTCAAACCAGTACCCAAATTGCTACAAGTGGGCCTATAAAATTTGAAGAGTTCCCTCGATTTCTCCAGGATTCCGTCATCAGATCCTGACCTGATGACCATGGGACCACCTGGGAAGGATACGCTTTCTAACAAAAAAGAATTTTCCATGTCGGTCCAGTCGTGTTCGAGTAATCGTTGAACATACATAAAAAAGATTCGGACGATATGAGAATTTTTTAAATCGGTTAAAAACGGTTAAAGCTTCGTAATTTTTTGAGATATTTGATTTTGATGTATTATGTAAGTAAATAAGGTTGTCTGGAAGAGATCACTCCGATAAGACCGCCTGGTGTCCTCTACCTACATGTTATTGTATTTTTTCTCTTTCTGCTTTGTTTGTGTGAGGTGTGCAATAATGGAATTTGTATGCAACATTGTTGTCGAGCAAAATCGAGCCGGCAAGGTTTTTTATTTTTTCATTTTTGACTAACCATAAACTATGAACTTCACGTCCTGATTTTTTACCAATAAAGTCAACTTTGCTGATCATTTTGAGAAAACAGTATTTGTATTGTATTGTGACCAAAGTAAGTGATCTTCTTTCTTTTGAAATAATAATAAAATGACGTCCGCTGGATGCGGGTGGCGTAGGACCGGTCACTGGCACTCTTTGGGGGAGGGCTATGTCCAGCAGTGGTCGTCTTTCGGCTGATATGATGATGATATTGCAATAAGAAACACAATAAGAAACAATGCCTGGTGATCGTGCATGGCCTAGATCGCAGGTGTTTGTAGCCCGAACCGAAGGTGACGGCCATAAATATGCGATCTGGGGCTTTACGAATTACCGCCCGTGGTAAGTACACAATTTTACGTCTTCATCTGGCCATAATGCGAGTTTTACCGTACGCGCAGCGTGCAGTAAAACTCGCATTATGGCCAGATGTGACGTAAATAAAATTATTAATGTTCGTCTTCGCACCGCATCCATGTATGGCATGTATGTAAAATGGCGCAGGACACTAAACAAACATATAAAAAAATGCTTATCAGCACTTCTGGCCTTCGGCTTAACTGTAGGACCAAAAATATATATAATTCTCATTCGAGCAATTAATATTGTTACACTATTATTTTATTATAGTAGCGTGCTAGCTTAACGTTAACAGTTCATGCAGTTACATATATTTGCTATAGGTAATGATTAGCACATACATTTTTTAACCTTTAAACCTTTAAAAACACTCTTTAAATACTGCACTCAAATGGAGCGGTCGAAACGCCCGGCACGCACTTTTTTCCACCGGGAATTTCTCTCAACCTTTCCGATGGTTTGACACTGACATTGCTGAAGGATTATACATTATTCGTTTCCTTCACAGAGTCAATTTTCAATAGCATTGATTAGTGCAAAGACATACGAGGAGTTAAAAAAAAGTCTAAAGGTTAAAATAACATGCAGCAAGCAACATGCCAAGAATATAGTTTAGTTACCTGTAAGGCGAGGTTCCTGTCGATGTTAACAGAATGTACGCGAAACTAAATCCGGCTGAGATCCCAATCACCAGTGTTAGCACAAAACGGCGACCCATCACCCTGCCTTCAGCCTGCACAGGTATCAGAGGTGTGTACATCATGCTTCCGTTCGAAAATAAGTGACCAGTATTTAATTCTTAAAAATATGCCCAATTTATTAGACTGGCATAATTAAAAAATATTTTTTTTTATTAATTTTCGAACGGAGGCAAACGCGAGTGTGTTCACGCAATGAGCGTTGTCGTGATTGTAACTTTCAGTGCAATAAATTCAGGGACCGTTGTCTGAACAGCTGTGTGTAATAAAATAATAACAAAACTGCCAGCATTACCCTACAAATGAATTAGTTAATTAATTAATTTTGCATTCAGCCTACAAATAATGCATCGATTTGGGGATTTTTCACTTGTTGTCAGCCAACTGTAACGCAGCTGAATGTTTATGGTTTTTAGTTTTTAGCAAGCACGCGCGCCACGCGCATTGTATCGTTTGATACGGACACAGTTAGCATAATAAGGACATTAATTAGTTTTTTAAAGTGACTTGTTAACGCCAATGCCGAGTCGCATTTAACTATCGTTCCACACATAGGCGTAGCCAAGTTTTAATATCGGCGGGGGCTCAAGAAAATAAACACCACGAAAATATGGAACAGAAAACACTAATATTCAGGTTACTATAATATTTTCCATTCCACATGGAAAAGTTGTTATTTTTTTCGGAATAATTGTCTGCTGTCACTAGGTACAAATATACTAACACCTATTTTAAGTAATTTCAACGCCATGTATTTAATTCTTGAAAAATCTCACATTCGAATCGCTCTATCGCAAGTAGAGTATCCATTAGAACATAAATAAGATACGAATCGAGTACTCTTGAAGTTCACAATACGATAAATTGTACTCAGTCCATTAAATAACCCACTTTCAAGTGCTACGAGTAGATAACTATAGCAATGTAGTCAGATTTGTTGTACATAATGGCAGGAAAATGAAATAAAATAAATGCAACATCGGACAATGGAACACACAATTTTGTAGTCATATTCACAAATAAGTCTCTTATTTCCATGTGTAAACCTTCCAAATTCAATATCACGAGTAGATAACTATAGAAATGTAGTCAGATTTGTTGTACATAATGGCAGGAAAATGAAATAAAATAAATGCAACATCGGACAATGGAACACACAATTGTGTAGTCATATTCACAAATAAGTCTCTTGTTTCCATGTGTAAACCTTCCAAATTCAATATCACTATCGAATGCTGATTTTTTCTCAAGTATTTTTACGCCATCATATTTTTACGTTTTAAAAATTCCAAATTGCTTTTATTATAATGATTTAATTGAAGCATTCGTTGTCTTTTTGTGTGATTTTTCTTGAATATCAAAGAGCAAATAAATAAATTAACCACAACAAAGATTAAAACATTAATTAGGATTTTTTCCGACTTGTCAGGAGCTTATTGAGTTACATTTTTTTTATGTCAGATTTTTTTTAGGATAATATTTTAGTTTCTTATTTAAATGACTATATATCCGTTACACATAAGTAATGGGTTCAGCTATTATAAATTACTAGCTTCCGCCCGCGAGTTCGTCTGGCTATAAACTATCTTCGTGCCAAATTTCGTCACAATCGGTTTAAGCGTTATTTATAACAAACGTCCAAACATGCAAACTTTCGCATTTGTAATATTAGTAGGATTTCCAAATTAGTAATTTTTCCATACTAGTCAATAAAATGACTGGACTATTTTTTCAACACGGCTAACTGCAACCCAAAAATAAAGAAGTGTATGTTCGTCATGTAGACCCGAAACCCGCTTAGCCGGTTTTATTTATCTACACCATGCTGTATACCCTACGTTTTTAATTGTACTAAATTTTTTCCATATATTTTTTAATAAAAATATTTTTGTATAAGTAAACTAAGCCACGGTCGTCTGAAATCAGATGTCATATTTTATTAACCCTCAACTTTTATTAATATTTTTTCAACGTCATGAACAGACCGCCGAATCTGCATATAAGTATTTACAGCTTCACCTATGTAATTTAATACTTTTGTTCCTATAAACTACTTGTCAATGGATACAGCTCAAAATTATCCATTTATTTATTTACCCCCTTATTCATAAAACTTAAAATGCCTCTGCTAAATAAAATGTGCTCTGTCCCATTCTTACGCACACAAATGTCGAAGTGACAGATAAAGACAAACGAACTTTAACGGCTTGAAATACGTTTATGAATACGGCCGTTAATCTTCACTGTAAGTACACTAAGTAGAACTTATCGTGTTATCGTACAAGAATAATATGTTTAATATTATTATGTAACAAACCTAATTCACGCGGGCATTCACATCGAATAAATTGACAGAATAGGATGGCACCGAAAATTTGCCTCAACTAGTATTTTAATTGAAATGAATTGTTCCAATAGTTTGAATTGTGCGTTGTGGGCTTTTAAGGATTGTGGTCAATATACATTAGTAAATTTTAAATAGGCACTATAGCACATATACATATATCTAGGTATCCATAAAAGAAGGTGCGTTGTGCATAACATAAAAATGTCATGTCATAATCATTTTTTTTTTTCTGGTTTCGACACCGGAGTAGAGTTTCTGTGTCTTGTATGTTTTCTATGTATTTAAGTACTTGTATCTATTAAGTATGTAGTCTAGTATTCATAGCACGCTTTGAGACCTAGCTCGGATTGTCCCGTAATATTTATTTACTTGTATTTCATACAATTATTTGATAACATATATATTATCTAGTATAGCAGATAACCTGTTTCATGACTGTTTGACAGTTTGTATTAAATACATGTATTCTGTTTCCGGTATTATTTCTCAATAAGTATAACAATTGAAGTAGTAGTATATGAATAAGTAGAAGTAGCACATACATAACAAATTGTTCCTAGATAGGAATACTACGTGTGCCTATTGTATTGAAGGGGACAACTGTTACTCGCGTCCGCAGGAGCTACCTACCACAACCCTGCACGTGTCCCCTGGGTGGTGCTAAAGAGTGAAAAACTTCAAAGGCGAAATGATGTATGCCATGCGATTAAATAAATGAATATGTATATTGTGCTTACATAAATTAATTGCCACACTATTACCGATAATATCGAATGTAAAAAATGTGTCACCCATGACTCAATCATAAAGACACCGCGAAAAACGTGGCCACTTATTGAAGAGTGGCCAGTTACTGGCGATTTACCCTATAGAAAAATAACAAATTTGGAAATAAATTATAATAGCAGATTTTTCAATTGATCGATCGGTCGATTGATCAATATCATCATTTAAATAATGATTTAGAAATAAATTCCAACAAAATAAATATCAAAATAATTATAACTTAAGTAGCTCCTAAACGTCAGAAAATATACTAAAAAAAGGTGTTAATCTTCATTTTGGACATTATTCATCATATTTCATCATCATATTATTTCAGGTCATATTTGCTCTATAATATTCAAGGTAAATTATACAAAACGGTCAATGAATGCTTCAATTAAATCTATATAATTACTTCTAGGTGGACAGTTTGTAGGGGTTCTTGAATAAAGTACGTTAGAATAACTTTTTGAAAAAACAATAATAAATTAATGTTTTTCAAAATAGTATTTTTCCTGGAGTATTTATGTATGGCTGAGGTCTGTGACAGCCAGATAAGTATATTAAGGGCCTTAATAAATTGTTGTGATGAGTCTTAAACTCTAAAATCAGCCTAAGGTCAAAATAAATTGAAGTAAAGTCGCCGTCAATGGACTTTGCTAACTATGTAAACAAACCGCCATATTGAAATTGTCTCTGAATGATGAATTTACTAGTGATAGGGAACTCTAACTGTACTCTTTTATGTCAAAATATATGGAATATTAAAATGTCGAAGGTAAAAATCAAGTAGGATTTTTTAAATTTTTTTAACAACTTTACTAAAACTACCGTAGTGTACACAACCGCGATGGCAGGTACAGGGCGCGAGTTGGGTAGTGTGTAGCGGCGTTACCATATCACCAATTTTAGTCACAACACTACCCATCATAGACAATTGTAGAATTTAAAAGAAACAAAAACGTCATTCCATCAGGTCATACTAACCTATGAAACCATTTTAAACTTTATATGAAATATCCAAGATTCAGTTATATATTTTATGGTTTTGTATTTTACGGTAACGACCGATTCAATTCAATAGTGTAAAGTTTCAGAGGTGTTTGATGAGGTGATGTGAAAATTCAAGGAGAAACAGTGACAAAACAAAGTTACGTTCTTTGTTTACAAAGTCCATTGACGGCGACTTTATAAAGATTTGTGTGTAATCCTTTTACAGAGACAATATTTATTCCGGTGTAGTCGCAAAAATATTTGTAGCCACTTAATTTTTATACCAGATTTCAATATCGTCCAGTCCGAACAGTCCGCATTTCCTACTTATTTCTTAATCGCAGACAGGAAGAAGAGTATTTTCTTAATGTTCAAAATAGCATCAGAATTTCAAAACAGAAAAAACGGTGTTTAACTGGAATACACGGAAAGACCGCTAATACTGTATTAAGTCATTTGTTTTTAATCATTAATCCTTAGTGCTGATAATGACCTAAACAAACTGTCCTATATTTTAATAAAGTTTTATTATAAATACTAACGTATCAGTCGTATAACGCGATATTCCGAACATTTACACTTGTTTTCAACACATTGACATGAACACACTTGCGACGTTAAGTGGCATAGATAGACAGGACAGCGGCTAAGGGGACCGCCACCAACACTGAAAATGTTATCAACAATTCAACATACAGTTATCTTTAGAGTTATTTTCGTTAGGGTTGTCAACGTTACAGACTGGGTTATTTTTGGTGTAGTTTGGAAGTAAATATTCTATGCACCACATAATATAATATAACACAGTTCGCATATAGGTTTCTTAAAATAGTGGGAAGGTTGCTTTGCTTCAATATGATGTTCTATATTCATTGGGAATTCATATTTTTATCTGACTTTCCAATACTTTTAGACGCCTGTATAAATCATTATTGTAAAGAGTTCCAGCATTTTCATAACTTAATTATTGGAACCTCTTAACATTGAAAAAGCCAAAACTAACAAAGACATCATACTTAGTAATAATACAATTTGTACCCATGAGCCAGAGTGAGCCACGCTCTCGTGATTTTTTTACCATATTTACATAGCATAGTAAAAGTTGGTGTACGAATGGACTTTAGGACCATGAGTTTTCTATCTGTGCATCTCTATTGCACTTTGACAGTACGAGCGGGATGCACAGATAGAAAACTCGATACTCGTTAGCGTAAGCCGTCATTGTCAAACTCATGGTAAGCGTACTTAACAGCATTGAAATAAAGTCGAAAAGTAGCGAACACTTTCATTCTTCGTCTATACCGTAATAGAACATTACTTACCGAGGGCTGTAAAAGAAAGAGTCCGAGATCGCAGGTATTTGTGACCCGAGCCGCAGGCGAGGGTTGTAAATATGCGACAGAGGGCATGAGGGTGGTGAGTACACAATTTTACGTCTTCAACTGGCAATAATGTGAGTTTT
Source organism: Epinotia bilunana (assembly GCA_947049275.1). Lineage (NCBI taxonomy): Eukaryota > Metazoa > Arthropoda > Insecta > Lepidoptera > Tortricidae > Epinotia > Epinotia bilunana. The sequence goes on from OX346264.1 coordinate 5,331,763, forward strand.
ACCGTACGCGCAGCGTGCGGTAAAACTGGCCAGGTGTGACGTTAAATATATGAAATCACTTTGGCTTTCAGGTCAATCACTGCGACAATCCTTACGGGTTGAGATAATCGTTTTTATGATAAAGTATGCGGTTCGGTTATCAGTTGTAAACAGAAATTGGACGGCACATTTATAATACGTAGTCTGCATTATAGACGGACAGGTAGATAACGTGATTGTCTTTTGTACAAAATGGTTTCTTGAATTTAGGCTCTATGACTCTCGTAAGGTCGGAAACTAAGCAACCAAATAAAATATAATGAATACCACCAAATAATATTTTGTCGCTCCTTCGTTCGTGAAAGTAAAGTAAGTAAGTGTAAAAACAACTCCATTGTACTATATGTATAATCAATATACCATCAGTCTTCATATTTATAGTCGACGTCGAAGATATATTTACACTTTTGCACCTTATTCCATAGTAATAAGGCGAAAATTGTAAACATCTGTTTGACGTCAATTGTACAAGCGACAACACAGTTAACTGACCATCCTGTATTTATATAGAACCTTATTACAATGCACATAAAGTGCACGGATGGCCAGTTAGCAGTGTTGTCGATAGTATTCGTACACGTCCACATAGTAAAGTGTTATTATTTAAACAAAGGTCAAACGCAATTTAAAAACATCGACCTATCAGTGACAGTGAATTTAGCCATGTGGTTTTGCTTTCGATCTTTGTTTTTGAGTTTAAAGAGATTACTTCCGAAGCGCGTAAATTGTAGTTAGTGTGCTATAAGCGAAAATGCCCTTACATCCAATATTTGACAGCTGTCATCCCAGTACAATTTATGCCATCATTGACGTTTATTGTCAAATTAAGGCTGTTAAAAAAATCTAATTATAGTTGTTAAATGCTTCAGTTATCAGTGATAATGAGTTGGACCGTTGCGTTTAAGGAGTCTTAAGTTGACTTATACGTTTTTTTTCCCTGCGACAATACAAAATCTCATTTGTTTATCTGGGCCAATCAACTATTTTTGTTGCTCGTTGCCATGGTTACATCTGCTGGGTCACGCTTTAAAACTATCATTTTATAGTGTTTAAATCAATTAAACATATGTTTCTGTCATATTGGTAAACCCATTCCATGGTAGGGCATCTTCTAAACATGCTACAAGGCCGATGTATAGATTTTTTTCTTTGAATTTCTGTTACCAGTGTCTCCTGGCTTACCGGACCAGAATAATGACAAGAACAAGTTGATTGATCCATCCAATTCTTATAAAACATATGTGAGAGACATGCCCAAGTAAACCTTGCATTTTTTATAGTTCGTCTCGAATTGTCAACCCTAATCGAGATGTTGTCTCATTGTGTAAAGAGTCTTGTTTGTAAACAAAGCTTGTTTACATTTTTGTTAGTTAGGGTACATGCTGACACGCTTCGGTGGTTTTACATACGAATCACATCCTCCTGTGAGTAACTAAAAATGATGTAAAACAATCTTAACATCGGTCGATATCCAAAAAATGCAAAAGGTTCGAAATTTGGTAAATATTTGTAAGCCGGAAACTTGCAATGATAAAACACACGTACTTAGTTAATATTAAAAAAACAATAGGAAACTTAGTCGTTTGACATGGAAAACAAAAGCCAAGAGAGTTTATCCCATGAGCCGAAACCTGATCAGTTTTCCATAGGGCTATTTTAGATGTTTTTAAACCCTATCCATATTGGTAACCTTATGATAATGTCATTACGACATGACGACCGCTTTAGCCTAGTGGCCTAGTTGGTAGTGAACAGGTCCTGGGTTTGAATCCCGGTAAGGGCATTTATTTGTGTGATGAGCACTGAATATTTGTTCTGGAGTCATGGATGTTTTCTATGTATTTAAGTATTTATTTATCTATATAAGTATGTTTTCAACACAATTGCTCGTAACGTACCTCTTATTGTGTCGCTTTTAGGCTCATAATCCTGGATATTAAACACGCGTGTTTAATAACATTACGATACTTGTGTGTTATGGTTATATCCCGATTAAGTCACGTTGGCACCTTGCAGCAAGATGTATGCATGCACACGGTGCATTCTTAAACTAACCGGGTTGTACAGAATGTACAGCTTTTTTTTTAATTCTCGGCAAATGGATTCTTACCCGACTCAACAAATTAAATCCTTTTTGTTAATTAATTGACTATTTCTTTTTGGATATAATATAGAAACGGTTAATTTAGTAAAACTATTCACTTTTGATAACATTGTACATGAATTAATAAAGATAACATTTTAAAACGAATTTATTTATTTCATTTTGTATTGGCTGTTTAGAGATTTCATCTAATGCGCGCGCACTGCGCAAACTTCACAAAAAAAATTGATGCGCGCCATTATAGGTTATTTCACAGATATTTGTAAACATTGTTAATGCGTGTTGGGTTATTAACAAAAATGTTGATTCGTGGTGACTAGAAAAGTGATAAAAAGAATGAACCCCACTAGAAATTCTTGACGATGTATAACAACATGTGAGTAAAAACCTGTTGACATCAATAAGTAAAGAAAATATCTTGACAGGCCTAACAAATTTTCATCTTATGAAAAGGATTTTTTCCTCGCAAAATGTGTTGAAAAACGTCGTATGAAACGCGTGAGCTTTGATAATTACAATCCTCGGCTCTCTTATCACGCTCACCTGCGGTTCGCGTGATAATTACGCCTCTGATGTAATTATCAACATACCTCACTTGTATCACAATGTACTATTATCGTCGTCTAGAACCCATAGTACAAGCTTTGCTTAGTTTGGGACTAGCTCGGTTTGTATATGATTTGTCCCATAATTTTTTTTTTTTTTTTTATTGATTATACTACGTGTTTTTGACAAATTCCGTTAATTGCAAGGGGGCATATAGGTTAGATCAAATAAAGTTAATTTCTCCAAGACAGTAGTATCTTAACTCTTACTGTTATCAAGATATTTAATATTTTAATTTAATCAGATTTGCAGCTTTAACCACTATTAGGTAATGCTACATTCAATTTCATTTCTTTCTTTTTTTAAAGTAATAATTATGCTTATTTGTTTCTGTGAATGTACTCTGCAATATGCTGAAGTTAACGGAAATTCCCGGGAACACCGTGTATATAACCCTAATGATAAACGAGTCAATATAATAAAGGCATAATAAATGATTATGAAAGTTTAAGTGTTTTGAGGTTTTCAATTAAGTACTTGATATTTAACCCCCGACGTAAAAAGAGGGGTGTTATAAGTTTGACGTGTCTGTGTGTCTGACTGAGGCATTGTAGCTCCAAATTGATCCCGATTTTAATGCGTTTTTGTCCGAAAGCTGACGTGACCGAGATAGTTCTTAGCTACGTTTCAACGAAATCGGTTCCGCCGGTTTTGAGATATTGAACTGTGAAATTAACTTTTCTAAGCTGTTAATTATTAAATACATATTACTGCGTGGGGGTCCCCTCGCTGTAATATATGTTACTACTACCGCTCGTTCCCTCTCATTCTTGAGAGGAGGCCTGGGCCCAGCAGTGGGACGTCTATTGGCTACGACGATGATTATATATTTATTTATAAATTATAAATTATTGTTACGCAAACCTTAACAATAGGGGGCAAACACCAAATGATGTAATTTATTCCCGATAAAACCATAAATAATTATGATATAATTTACTTTAAAAACAAAGTTTTAACCGACTTCAATTTAGTACTCCGCCAAGCCACGAGAACATTTCCACATTTCTTTTCCAATTTACCACATGAACTGATTTCCGAGAGCAAATGCGTTGATTATTAGAGAAAAAACCCAATCGCTGTATGTGACCCGATAATATTTGAGGACTTCCGTCGATTCCAAAAGGATCACCTTTGGCACTTCATTAGCTGCTATTTCAACGGAATCTAATCAGAATCTGTGATATGCTTTTGTACTTTTAAGTACATAATTGAGGAATTCCATAAGTCATCTGTGGTCTTCATCATCAATTCCACTCCACCAAACTTATGATTTCCGGGTGTAAATACACGACTCATGTCATGAGTTATAATCAGTGATCGGAATAGGCAGAGTATATTTACCTACACTTGGTAGAACATAGATAAAAAGTGGAGACTTCCTTACGACTAAATTTTTTTGCGGGATAAAGTTATTATTATAATACTGTTATTTCTATCTCTTTGCTGCTTAATTCAGCTGGTATTGGTGTAAAAGAGACGGACAAGTTTGAAATAATATAAATACAATAATGTTATATTATCACCTGTAAACTAGTACAAACTTGTAGTGTTATGGTTACTATTTAATTTAACGTACTTTGGGGATACATTGTGAGATTTTATTTATTTTACTGATTTTTAAATCCGGGAAGTCCCGGAAAAAAATTTATCGCAAGGAAGTCTCCACTTCATGACTTTGTTCTACCAAGTGTAGGTAAATATACTCTGCCTATTCCGATCACTGGTTATAATAGAAAATACCAAAATCACTACACGCGTGCCTAATATAATTGAGGAGTTCCCTCAATTCCTCATGGATCCCATCATCCAATTGATTTCTTTGAAAAAAATGGGACCCACCTGGAAGCATATACTTACAAACAAGTTCTCTCTCTAACAAGCAATATTAAAACGGCTGTAGCTTCGTAATTCTTGAGATATCTGAATGCGATTTTCGTCACCTTTTTGCCTTCTTTCTTTTGGAGTATAATACATTTGGAGTCTACACCCGTGTTGGTTATCGTCATACTGACACAAAGGCATGTCAATACAGTTGTTATTTAGAATTTCGTATATTTCAGAATGCGATCGCGTTGCACAACGTAATGTGTGTACATGTCGTTTTATTTACTCAGTTTGTTCATATGCTGCCAATGGTGATTAATAGTCAATTTAGATTAGAACGGTTTACGTCATTAACATTTGTATTGATGTTATTTTTCTTTTAAAGACCGCTTTAGCCTAGTTGGTAGTGACCCTGCCTACGAAGCAAGAGGTCCTGGGTTCGAATCCCGGTAAGGGCATTTATTTGTGTGATGAGCACGAATATTTGTTCCTGAGTCATGGATGTTTTCTATGTATTTAAGTATTTATTTATCTATATAAGTATGTTTATCGTCGTCTAGTACCCATAGTACAAGCTTTGCTTAGTTTGGGACTAGGTCGATTTGTGTAAGATTGTCCCCTAATATTTTTTTTTCTTTTTCTTATGACTTACTCCATGTTATTTCATCCAGGTGGATTTGCTAATATCAGTGTAAGGTACGTGAGGGTAATATGGACACGTTAAGCTTTGACGCTCTGTAAAAATATAAGGGCGGGTTGTGGCTAAAAATACACGTTTATTAAAACCAACTAATATACCATAAAAAAGATTACAAAATAACTTTGGTAATAATTAGAAACTATTTAAAAAAATCGCCTTTAAAAAAGTGGTAAATGACCATATTTCCGGCACGTGCGGTTATTATGGCCATCCCCAATTTTATCTTCTTCCTCCAACTTGAGGATTAGTCTTCGACCGAGCGAGCCTTCAGTTTGTTTCAATCGTAAATATCTTTTAAACGTTTTCGCATTTTGCCGAGGGTTTGTTTTTTTTTTTATCGTTTTGCGATCGCACTTTTGAAGCGCCGCCAATTAGAGGACCGCGGTAGTTGCGAATCGGCCCGTGTTTTTGATCTGTCAAAACTCAGTTGGTAAAGCAGTCCCGATAAAACTTTGCAAGGTTCCACTAGTCTAATAGACGCTTTTAATTACAGCCATTAATACATTTACATTAATACATTACAGCTTTTAATTATTGTCATTTATCCACTTTGTGCTGTACTTATTGTAATACAGCGTAGATCGGTAGTGACCATATTAACCGGATGAACATATTACCCTCACTTACCTTATTAGGTGTTTACACGAGGAGCATGTTCGGTATAAATCGTCGTATTAACTATGACACTTAATGATGATGTACCTACTCCTGTTATCCCTCATCTCATCATACACACATAGGAACAACTTGAGACAGCCTAATCTCTAGTATGGTCTAATTTGCCCTCGGTTCGGAAAATTGGTAGTCGCAAAAATTTATCCTTACCTACACTTATAATTTAGATAATCGAAATATATAAAAGAAGAACCTGACTGACTGACTGACTGACTGACTGACTGACATATCAACGCATAGCCCAAACCGCTGGTTCTAGAGATTCCAAGTTTGGCATGTAAGTTCCTTATAAGGTCTAAAGGAGCACTAAGGAAGGGTTTTCAAAATTCACCCCTAAGGGGGTGAAATGGGGGTCGAAAGTTTGTATGGGGAAAACGTTAATTTTTGAACTAGAGACTTGAAACTTTGTAGGGAGATTACTTATTAAGATAGAAAAAAAATACATTTAGCATTTTAGAAAATTCCACCCCTAAGGGGGTAAAATAGGGGTGCAAAGTTTGTTTCAGAAACTACTGGGACTAGAAACTTGAAATTTACACCAGAACTTCCTTTTATGACGTAGGCAAGGGATAAGACGGAAATTTTGGAAATTCTACCCCTAATGGGGTTAAATAGGGGTGCATTGTTTGTATGGGGGAAACATTATTCTTTGAGCTAGAAACTTGAAACTTTGTAGAAAGATTACTTAATAAAATACAAAAAGTACTTTCTGCGTTTGTGAAAATTATACCCCTAAGGGGGTTAAATAGGGGTGCAAAGTTTGTATGAGGGAACTTTATTTTTTGAGCTAGAAACTTGAAACTTTGTAGAAAAATTACTTATTAGAATACAAAATAGAATTGTTAATGTTTTAGAAAATTCCACCCTTAAGGGGGTTAAATAGGGGCGCAAAGTTTGTATCCGAAACTACTGGGACTAGAAACTTGAAATTTACACCACAACTTTCTTTTATGACGTAGGCAAGGGATAAGACTTTTGAAATTCTATCCCTAAGGGGGTTAAATAGGGGTGCAAAGTTTGTATGAGAGAAACATTATTTTTTGAACTAGAGACTTGAAACTTTGTAGGAAGATTACTTATTAAAATACAAACCAAAAGAGCTGACAGCGTTTTAAAAAAAAACCACCCTTAATAGCGGTTAAATAGGGGTGCAAAGTTTGTATGAGGGAAACTTTTCCTTTTGAGCTAGAAACATAAAACTTTGTAGAAAGATACAAAAACAGTAAATACTTTCAGCGTTTTACAAAATTCCATCCCTAAGAGGGTTAAAAAAGGATGCAAGGTTAGGATGAGAAACACTTTTTTTAGCTAGAGACTTCGCAACGTTATGGAAAGATTAATTATTGCAATAAAAAAAAAACACTCAGTGTTTTAGAAAATTCTATCCCTAAGGGCGTTAAAATGGGATGCAAGGTTAGGATGAGAAACATTTTAAAGACGTGTATAGACTTATAGGTAGGTAAATACGAAAGTGGTTTTTAACAAATTAGCTTATAATAGGGTAGGTAGTTTCCTCATGTTAAAATGGATAACGAAATGTTGCTAAATGGATAGTAAACCATCAAATTATTGTAATAATGTATAAATGACAAAAAATAATAAAAATCAACAAAAGATATGGACATCAAAACTTAAGAAAGAAAATGCATTTCTTTTATTGTCCCAGAGTAAATTAAAAGCTACCAATAGAATCCTTACGATATTATAGAAACAAAATTGTACAACAGCTATGGACCCAAACAGCAATTTACTTGATTTTCCATACAACGATTAGTAAGTACAAATAGCAACTGTGACGTCACAATCGAATGTAGCATTTCGGCTGCCGCCAGCGATGCCAATCTGAATCAAATTTATGGGTATTTATGTTCTTTAATTGTAGTTGCTCCCATATAAACTTTTGTTCCTCTCTAAATATTTGTTCGAATGGCATTGAAAAAAATTCTTATGAAACAAGGCGATATTTTGGTATTTTAATATTATCATGAACATAAACTAGCTTTTATTCCAGAGGACAGATTCTCATTTATCATGATAGTAAATTTAATAAAAAAAAAATAGGTACCTACATAAAAAAGGGGTAGGCAGAGCTCATGAAACTTATGTTCCAGCGCCACTTTTAGCATAAATGTGGGTATAAAAAATCGACAAAATTGATATTGCAGTGATAGGTTGTTAGCCCATCGCCCACAACACACCTCAACCCTGCTCCCTTAGACGAATTTTACGAGACCCACGGGAAGAAAGGGGGGTGATGAAATTCTAACCCGACACCACACGGGCATAAAAATAATAGTAAATAAAAAATAATTTACCATAACGGGTTTTGACGAAGGGTCATTCATAACGGAAGTAAGTTGCCAGCGTAACAATTCAACAACTATTGCAAAATTACACTTACTACGCGGGCGAAGCCGCGGGCAAAAGCTAGTTCCTAATACTTCTTGTATTTTAATAAGATCTTGGATTATGGTAGGTAATCGACCCCAGCTGCGAAGGCTAGGAGGATACCTCCCGTGGAATAGGGGCAAAAATAGACGTACCATCGACAACACAGCTAACTGACCATCGGTGCACCTTAAGTGGATTGTAATAAGGTTCTATATAAACACAGGATGGTCAGTTAACAGTGTTGTCGTCGATACGTTGTTCATACGAAATTCCGTGTTTAAAAATGGTCTTCAAATCTGACAGCATTACGTTTTAATTGACGACGCGAAACTGAGGCAAGTTGGTGCAATAGACAGTTATAGGCGGATGTCACACTGCGCCGCATCTCCGGACGGAGATGCGGAGCTCGTTGTTATGCAAGCACCTGAGTTACCTCAGTATATAAATTCCGTATGGTACGACACACTGCACCGCACCTCCGTCCGGCGAAATTTGTATGCAGCTCCGCACCTCCGTCCGGAGATTACATAATTATATAACATTATATCATGTTGCTTCATTTCGCGTCGCTTTACACTTAAGTATAAATCAAATAATTTCTGATATGTATTTGTTTTATTTTAACAAGATCTTGGAATGAAGCAGGCAATCGGCCCCAGCTAGAAGGATGATTCCCGTGGAATGGGGTCAATGATATACATATGTTTATGACTTTTCTGTATACATATACATGCTTCCTTTCGCGTGGCTAGCACAAAGTGACACAAGGAGCGCGATGCGTGAAAAAAGGCACTGGGTATTGCTTTGTCGTGGGCCGTGGCGTGTATGTTTTTCTTCTCCTTTCAGTCTTTGCTGCTTTTAGCAAGGTCAAGTTGCCAATGTAAGGTGTGTCAAGTCAAGGCATATTTACACGTAAGGCGAATGTTAGGTCTGATAATGTTGACTGCTGTTGCCGTGTCGTGCCTTTTTTCGCGTCATTCATCGTCCTCCTAGCGTTATTCTCGGTTGTGCCCTAAAGGAGCCCGGAGTCCGCTTTGAATGACATCTTATCCCAAGATTTGGCATAGGCCCTAGTTTTACAAAAGCGACTGCCATTTAACCTTACAACCCAAAGGGAAAACTAGACCTTATTGTGATTAGACCGAGTTCCTCACGATGTCTCCCTTCACCGAAAAGCTAACGGTAAATATTACGTACATAACTTCCGAAAAACTGATTGGTACGAGCCGGGATTCGAACCCACCCGCCGCATGCCTGAACCACTAGGCTTTCGTACCTTTTTTCGTCACTATCATTCGGTAAACTTATATTTATATATATAATTGGCATAATCAAAGTATCATCATCATACCAGCCGAAAGACGTCCACTGCTGGAAATAGGCCTCCCCCAAAGAGTGCCAAAGTGACCGGTCATGCGCCACCCGCATCCAGCGGACTCCAGCGAACTTTACCAGGTCATCAGTCCACCTTGTGGGGGGCCTCCCCCCGCCGCGCCTTCCGGTACGTGGTCGCCACTCCAGAACCTTTCCGACCCAACGGCCATCGGTTCTACGTGCTATGTGCCCCGCCCACTGCCACTTAAGGTATATACCAATCAAAGTATATAGATACTTAAAGAATATTATATTACACGGAAGTAACCGAACCGCACCGCATAAAATAAACAAACACAACAAGCTCGAATCATTGTTTGTAAAAACTACATGATATAGACAGGCCAATTAACCACGCCAGCAGCAGAGACAAAAGTAACAAGCCGGGCCTTTATTTACCGTTTCCCTCGGCAGCAAGTGGATGCACGTAATATTTTGACTACCTACATTCACAAGCGCGACGTAGTTTCCACTTGGACATGGTCTTGTGTGTTTCTTCGACATTCACTGGCGCGCCATATCCAAATGGACGTAATATTGTTCCAACGTTGAATTTTGTCATTAATGCCTCCATTGGCATGGCGCGTTAGCTTTCCATCCGTTTAGATATGAAACAGGCCGCGCCAACTGTCTTTAAGGCTTGTATACCCGCTAAAGTCCTTGAGCGTATGGGCGGAGCCTCGACCCTCTCCCCGCGCAAGTCGCACAACCCGCCGTCGTTTATTAAGCGTTACATAGATTAAGTTACAGACGCGTCATCGCGCATCGTTACCAATGCAAGGGTGGACGTGGGTGGGTGACATTCGTCATGCTTAATTGAAACGTGATATTTGTCATACATAAATTACATAATTGATTAAGTTCAAAAATTATGTCTACTATTATAATACTATTTACTTACGATTAGTGTAGTTCCGTCAGCACGGCTAGCACGAGACGGCCGCGACATACACTCGATTTTTCTCGCACTATCGGTCTCTCTCTTATTAGAACATTAGGAAAGAGAGGTATAGTGTGAGAAAAATCGAGAGTATGTCGCGGCCGTCTCGTGCTAGCCGTGCTAGTGAAAACGAAATTCGTTCGAATAACTCTGTCGCTCGAACTAGCAAGCGCGACAGAGAGGGAGATAAACGAACGAAGTTTGGTTTCGTTTCGCGGTAGGCCCTCAGCACGCCTAGCACTAGACGGCCGCGATATACTTTAGATTTTTCTCGCACTATACCTCTGTTACTAAATATTCTAATAAGAGAGAGACGGATAGTGCGAAAAAAAATAAAGGTAATAATAATAATCCATACCTACTGTTGCCCTTAGGCCATTTTTTAATGTCGCTATTAATAGGGGCCCATCTAGCAGTTAGCGAGTTACCGTCTGCCAGAGATAAAATGTGAAACAGTTTTAATGGGCAGGCGTCCGATGTTTCATCCAATAGCCCAGCTACTAGGCCATCATTTTCACCCAATAACCCGTTTTATTTAGATTCCATCAACTAGCAATAGACTCTTACACCCCAGCGGGTGCTGTTTCTGTGTGCGTCCCATGACACGGGCAGAGACAGCATCCACTTGGTGCACTCCTTGCATTTCATTAAATTGTCAAAAGGGCCTCTACGTGTTGGCTCAGAGCTCCACGCACGGACATCATTGTCCCGTGAGCGGGAAAGACATATAATCCATACTATCCATACTTCCATATCCATACTCCATACTAATATTATAAATGCGAAAGTGTGTCTGTCTGTCCGTTACCTTTTGTGTAAGTGTAAGGTTGTTAAGTTTTAAACTAATTTTCGGTATATTTATTACGTTCTACTTCCTTGATTTGATGATGATGGCGTGTACAGTCAGCATCAGATAGTTAGTTGCATCCAAAGTAGCCAAATATATCGTTACACATTCCTTACTCCTACTTATAGTAACAAAGACTATGTCGATGAATGTACGTTCCGATATATTTGGCTAACTTAGCTGCTACTAACTATATTATACTGACTGTACAGAAATCGGCCTCGGGTAAATATATACTTATAGATTAGTTGTACGTTAACCATACTTTGCTTCATATCAAATAATAACTCTGTTTCGAACTTGGAGTTGGCATGCAACCCATAGGTAGGTACTTACAATATTTGCCAAGCCCACTATTTTTATTAGAACTTATTCTATTAACACTTGACAGTCATTAATACGAGCAGATAAAACAATATTGTTAGTAGGCAATAGATATTGTAAATATATTTACTAATAAAATGTCTGGTTTTAGCGATTTCCCAATTTTGATACTGTTTAGATATTTGATACTTTGATAGAATAGGTATTTACTTGTGTATTCTTTTTCCTCTTCTCTTGTAAAATTTCTTAATATTACGTATTTTCCTCCTGCGCTTATTTAACCCCAAAGACCCAAAATAATTATTGAAAAATTTGTGAGACCTAAGCTAAGACCTACTAACTCTAGTATCGTAAGTTTGTATGTTACTAACAATCTATGGGCAAACTGGCCTGAAATAGAGAATGTATTATTATTATTATATTAATAATAATAATAAACATTATTATTATTATATTATTATTATTACTACCCGTGTGGTGTCGGGTTAGAATAGCACCACCCCCTTTCTTCCCGTGGGGGTTGTAAGAGTCGACTAAGGGAACGGGGTTGAAGTGTGTTGTGGGCGATGGGCTAGCAACCTGTCACTGCTATATCACATTTTGTCGATCTTTTATACCCACATTTATGCTAACAGTGGCACTGGACACAGGTTTCATGTGCTCTGCCTACCCCTTTTAGGGATAAAGGCGTGTATGTATGTATGTATTATTGTTATTATTATTATTTCCCATCTTGAACTAAAAACAAAATCTAAACTATACCTACGTAAATGTTAATTAGGTACAAATGCCAACAAAGTTAACTGATCATCCTGTATTTATACAAGAACCTTATTACAATGCACATAAAGTGCACGGATGGTCAGTCAGCTGTCTTGTCTATAGTACCTACTACTTTACAAACCACGAAATAGATTGTCCACTCTATGCAACAAAATTATCTGTCACTAAAAACTAAACTATACGCAAATATTTATTAGTTACCTACTATACGAATCACAAAACGGATTGTCCACTCTATGCAACAAATATAGTCCACAATTTCGACAAATATTTAAAAATTTCGGCGCAGCGCAAATTGACACAGGTCCGTCATGCAACGTGTCTCGTCCCGCACTGACCGTATGGACGAAAACGGGGAGGCGTAGGAACTTCGGCGGAATATTTCAGAAAACGAGATAATTTTTTAAGAAAATAAAGAAAGTAAGAAAATGATGCTCTTTTTCATTATTGTATGAAGAAAGTTATAAAATTTCATATTATTCTGATAAAAAATGGAGCAGTAAAATGGTTACAAGTGAAAAAATAGGGGTGACTTTAGATTTCTTTTTCTCTAAAATTTATTGTTAAAATGGATTTCTACGAAAACTATGACCCGTCGCATATCTTGCAGATTATGATATATTTTTTCCGACAGCAAAAATGTTACGTTATAATGTATAAAACGGTTACAAAACAACTCATTTTCACGAAAATTTCGAATGTGGAGCCTTAAAGGCAACAGTTTTGACATTCATTCATTCACATTTTGGCGCCGAACTTGGCCATTCCGCTTGTTGAAGCGGTCATGAGTGCTCAGCTTTAGAGTTATGTTCAGACAACAAAAATTCGGTATTCCATGGCCGCACTTCAAAAAGTCCAAGTGTACGGCCTGAGTGCCCCGCGTCGCTGTGAGCGAGGCAAGCAGCGGACGTATATAACAAATGCAATTTAAATGGACGCTCCACGCCCCGCACTCAGGCCTTACACTGAGATCGGCGGGCGGGGGGGGTCCGGAATCCCGGATTATTCTGCCTTACTGATGGACACGGTTGATTGGCTCGACTACATTACACGACGGATACTATCATCTGAGCTTTGAATAGGACATCTCACGAGGGCTTCTATAGTCTCCCAGTGCGACAGAGATGACCTGTTTAGTCATTGCTTTAGAGATGATAATGTCCAATTTAGGCGCATCACACACTGCCGCCGCAATCCGCTGCGGCGTGCGGAGCCGCGTACAAATTTCGCCGGACGGCGGTGCGATGCAGTGTGAAGTACCGTGCGGAACTTCTAAACAAACTGAGGTACTGGCATACAACGTTGCGGCGGCAGTGTGATGACCGCCTTATGTAAACTTCTCTTACGACATGTAACTCCATGTTTATCACTGATTAAAATAACGAGACTCCACACAATGCTGCAGAAACACTGACTTTATACAATTAAAAATATTTTAATAGCCTCGCGTAATAGGGAACATTTTATGTTGTTCAATAATCGATAGGAAACATTTAATGGGTTTTATTAATGACGAATGGCTTATAGATTGAGGGAAAGAAATGCATTCGCTGTTCACTTATGTACTACGTGCCTATGTAATTTTTTCAGCAACTATTTATTTATATGTAATCAATTTCACATTGCAGTTAAATGAATTAGTATACTTAAAATTAAGTGCCATTTTTACCTGCTTTCTATAAAAGATATTTAATTTATAATAAACTATTCTGTTTCATTTATTTCATTCTATTTATCACTTTACAGCATTTATCCATCAGAATACTTAATTGGTCAAATGCAGGAGTATCTAAATAAATTTTTTTTGTACATAGATATAGTTACAATACAATGTCATATTACTGTCAATATCTCAACCACGGAATAAAGAATCCATTGGAAGTGGTGAGTGGGCGTTCCCGTGTCGCCGAACATGAGCAATAATAAGCATACTTCTTGCACAGATTATTGTCAGTCACCTAGCGACCGCACGCAGCGTATGACATGAGTGAATATTTGTTTATTGTAGGAAAATGCCGTATTGCGTTATTGAAAGCTGCTCCCATAATAGCACATATAAAACTTGTCTCATGGAGGTATTTCTTATCATCGTTAAGTAATATTTTAGAATACGTATAAAAAATATTTAATTTTCAATTTCTTACACAATTTGCGCCTGTAGTCAAGGAAATATCAATTCTATTTCTCTAACAATAAAGTTCATAATCCTGTGTATTAATTCGCTACTCAGATCGTGAATGCACAGCAAATTTCCCAAAGGTTCGCTACTCAAATGCTGTGGCTAAGGTCGACACTTATTATCGATAAACCAAAATGAAAAAGATTATATTTTTATGAGTAATATGCAGAGCCCGGAATTCTCGTAGCACTTTTGAGCTGGCATAGGGACTTCTCGTTTATCGACTTCCGTTTATACATATATATTATTGTATAATCGGATGTATTGTAGTATTATAAATAGATACTAAAATAATAATATTTTATTGTTTATTGCTTATTCCTTTTATTGCTTTTGAATTTTTATAATTTATGGATTGCTTACCCATGCCTTTTAATCAGGACAAAGACCATCCTTATTATTTATAAGAAAAAATAAAATATTATTATTTTAATTTATATTTATAATTTCCTAAAAGTTGGTATTCAAAGGTTATCTCGAAGAGATCGCTCATTCGCGATAAGACTGCGTGTTATTACGTCTACTCGTAATCATATTTTACATATTGTATTCCTTATTTATTGATATACATATTGTATAATCGAAAGTCGATAAACGAGAAGTCCCTACGACAGCTCAAAAGAATTCCGGGCTCTGGTAATATGTATCATACACAATAAAATAACTATTATAATCTTATAGTTTCCTAAAGACACAAATACAAAGGAAAAATGGATTGATACCACGGGGACGAAGGATTGGTTTCCGCAACGATTCAACACCATTTGTTCGAAACATTTTTATGCAACTGATATTTGAATTTCGCCAAAAGGAAATCGCTTCATTCATGAAGATTCAATTCAAACCCTGAGTATTGTATGTAGCGTAATTACGAATAATTGATTCAATTCGCAATACGCAAGGCGAACTACTGACATTTTGTTTCCTGTTACAACGAACAAATTTGACGGTAAAATCTCACTAGACACTCGCACAACGTCGGCAGTGTAGATTGCTGGTAAAATAATTCTATATAGTATTTGAGATGTGCTTGTATTAAATTAAACAAATGATATTCTTTGTTTATTAGAAATCCGTGTTTAATTGCTACTACATTTATAACAATCGTAATTTAGTATAAATGTTACCTACTAATAATTATATAACAAACAGGATTTTATTAGAAACAATTTGTAAATAAGTATTAGCTTAATATTTACCGTATGAATATCATAAAAATATCGATAGTCAAACTCGTACCATACCCACATCCCTATTCCATTACAGCCAAATAGTCGTATCATCATTCACATTTTGCAGTACATGAGACTTTTTGGTTTCAAGCGGTCGCATCTCCATAGTTTTGAAAACACCGCCATCTTGCGTCGAGTAGCCGAACGACCACGCCTCTTGCAGGTCTTGCAACGCATATGGTAACGGACGTAAGAAATATTTACTTGACACTCTAAATGAGACCGTAAATAGTACTAGTTAAAGTAGATTTTGCATATAAAATTTGCTACCGTTAACAACATATTGTCACGGCACGTTTTAACAAATCGAAAGCGTATTGCAATTGTGTGTTCGTGTATATTATTGAAGTGTGGTTGTGTGCGTGCGGCGACAGTGGTTCTCTATGAAAATCGGTTGAATGCCACTTCCAATGGATTCTTTATTCCGTGATCTCAACCCCCTGATGTTGATATGACAATGTAAGTACAGAGTTCTGGATAATTGTAATTATGTATATCAACTTACTTATTGACTTTAGTTAGTCTAAACACCAGACAGATCCAAGACACATATATCAAACAAGTTAGAAAAACCGGCCAAGTGCGAGTCGGACTCGCGCACGAAGTGTTCCGTACCATTATATATAAAAACAGCAAAACAAAAAAAACGATTGTTGTATGGGAGCCCCCCTTAAATATATATTTTATTTTGTTTTTAGTATTTGTTGTTATAGCGGCAACAGAAATACATCATTTGTGAAAATTTCAACTGTCTAGCTATCGCGCTTCTTGAGATACAGCCTGGTGACAGACAGATGGATAGACAGTGAAGACTTAGTAATAGGGTCCCGTTTTTACCCTTTGGGTACGGAACCCTTAACATGCAGTTAGATTAGTTACTGAAAATTATTTGTAGACTACAATATCCAAGAGATCTATTCACCCATTAACTCACTAGACCCACCCGCACACGCACCGCACCGCACCGCCTCGCCATACTAACGCGCTAGTCGCCAACGTAACGTGGTGTGGAGTCGCTAACGTAACGTAGTATGGCGAGGCGGTGCGGTGCGTGCGCCGGGTGGGTCTAGTGAGCTGTGACCCTTAAAAGGTAGATACATACATAAACTTGAGATTATTTAAGTTGGCCAAATTGCATCAAAGTAGACCATTCAAAAAGCAACTATATCGTCCATGGTAGAAGATTCCAATTACAATGACAGTTTTATAAAAAGTCGCCCACATTATATAATCTCAATGATACATGTATGTGTTCCTAGTAGGGGTAAGGCACGACATGAAATTCAATGTTCAATGCCACTTCTAGCAATTGTGCGTTTATAAACAGAAATGTGATATTGTAGTAACATGTTCCTAGCCTATTCCCCATAAACCATTTCAACCCCTAAAGTTTAGTTACAGTAAACATACCGAAAGTACTGAAGATACCAAAGTTTAGTTATAACTTATAGTGAACACACATATACTAAAAGTTACTAGAGACATGTGATACATTGAAGGTGTTAGAAATATGTACAAGACCAGTCAATAATATACTCTATATGTCTGTAAAATCATGAGAATTCTCCGTAATAATCATTTTATATGACCAGAATTGAACATCATAAAATAAGTCTAAATTATGTCATAATTTGAACATATTTTACGAAGTTTTTTTAACATGAGACTTATTTGTCTAGAGCTAAGTTACCTCTCAATTAAAGTTTGATTCAATATGTTTAAGAGTCCGCAGTAAGCTCGGCCGAATTTCACCTTCCCAAACAAACATAGTTATGCTCTCATTTTAAAAATATGGGTTGGATTGTGACGAAACTTTGCGTATACATTGACATGAGGTATATCTATGTCTATAATTAGTTTATATGGTTCCAGTTTATAAAACAAATGAAATACAGCAAAAACAAGTTTATTATGAAAAACTTCAATTCACTGTATTTTTTTACTGTGGTATCAGAAGCTACATACCTCCCCTCCACCTAAAGTGGGGATGTATTTTTTTTCTCGTTAAACCCATAGTGTGGGGTATCGTTGGAAAGCTTGTTCAAAAATATTATGGGTTTCTTGAAACAATTTCATTTGCGAGATATTGGGCTTTAAAGCCCAAATTTTGTTCGAATCATGTGTCCTGCCGGCTAAATGGCTGCTACTGGGAATGTGAAAAATTCGTGGCAGTAGTACATATAATGAATCTAAAAGGAAAACTATCACGGCTAAGTAGGCATAACTAGTTACCGAGTAATAGTCGGACAACTTAAAATGTACTTAGAAAGGCCAACTTTCGTACAAACTCGGCCGACGACGACGACGCAACCATTTAGTTGGCGCGCGCGTGTCGATGTAACTAAAAAGACAGGCAACTACGGAACCCTACACTGCGCGTGGCCCGACACTCACTTGGCCAATTTTTTAAATCTTCTTTTACTGAGTGTTCTTTTACTTAATTAAAGGTCCTAATTCGTCTTCCCGGTTCTTCTGGAATTTCATTTTGGCTAGGCCTAAACTAAATTTGGTAGGTAAAGCGGGGTAGATTGACGAGATAGAGGGAGATATGTGATATCCTAGAAAGTAAGAAATACCATATTAAAATAGTACCAAATACCAAACTTACACAAGGATACTCCCCTTCCAAATACTCTCAACCATGATACTTAATTTATTCTAATGACATTAATGAATTACAGAGTCGCTTTACTTACTTTTGTTACAATCCAACACGTAGTTTTAAAATGAATGAATGAATGAATGAATCATTTATTTCAGACGTAAGTCCATATGGGTTAGTATACATTGTGAACTTAAGCTATTATTAGTACATTCAAATGTCACAATTTAATAAAACATAAAATAAAATAAAACATAAAATTCAAATTAGCGAGTCCCACGCTCCCATATCTATTTAGGGCTGGGATCTCGCATGCAGTCTGATGCATAGCCTGGTAAGTGGACAGTCTGGCCGGTTTGTCAATGCGTTAAGGACGCCATTCGAACTGCCTCTTGCCCTGCGCACCAGCGAGGCAACGCGCTTACGCACGATGGCGTGAAAGCCATCCACGCAAAATGAGAGCGTAACTACGTTTACGAGAATCAAGCTTCCTGCGGACTCTTAACTAAGTATTACAAAAAGTTAAAACAAACATTAAGGTGATATTTTACTGGCCAGTACTGTATTGTTATAAATTTAGTTTTTAATTAGGAAAACGGAATCTAACTGAAGCATTTATTCTTGACCAATATTTAAAATAAACATTGTTTAAATCATTGAACATCATAAAATGATGTCAGTATAATAATATATTAAGCACATACCTGAAATGCTGAAATTATACAAATGGGTACATAAAAATACAACTTTCAGTGATTCGTGTCGCACGCAAACAGGATGTACGGCATGTCACAGAGATAACGAAGAGGTACATCCACGATATGCATTAACTTGTTATAGATATTATATTATAACCTCTCTTACAAATTACAAGCAGATGACTATCCACTAAGCCTAATACATCAATATTAAAAGGGTATTATCACACAAAAAATATTTAATAGGAAATCAACAAGATTTTCGGGAATACTATACTAGGTGCTACAACTTACGGTCATCGTTGTGTCTTCACTATTACTTTCGCTATTTAAATGTTGCCGCTATGTAATTCATTATATTTGTTGCTCATAAGTGTCACTTAACGCTTTTAGTTATTCTTATGAAATAATGGAAATCGAAGATGATAAAATAATAGATATAAAACGGTGTTGAGGGATGTCAAGCATGTCAAACAAACAAATGTCACGTAGAGACGTTCTTTAACTCATTTAACTAGAAGACAATTTTAAATAATTTTATTGTATTTAATCACAGACTACTAAGAGAATTTAATTTTGACACAAACAACTCTATGCTTGGTCATACTTTTTGCAAGAACCTTATATAATATAAGTATAATATAAGTTTAGGTATATAATGTCTGCTTTTTTGTATTTGTTTATATTGATATAGAGATGTAATTTAATTATGACAACCATTAATTCATAAACTAAAACGGTTCCCGACTATCAGATCTGAGGGGCTACCGCGAAACGAAAACGAACTTCGTCCGTGTATCTCCGTCTTTGTCGCTCGAACTAGCTAGTGCGACAGAGAGGGAGATACACGAATGAAGTTCGTTTTCGTTTCGCGGTAGGCCTTCAGAAGTCTGTTATGGGGTATCCACATTATGTGATTTTAACCCAATTTGTCAGTACAACATGTCGAAGTCAGAATAATAATACTAAATTAATCAACTAGCACGACTCTCCGTAGTTATTCTTATTCCATCTACAACCAGTTTAAAATTTGTGTCGAAATATGAGAATTACAGTGTAAAATATTAAAACAATATTCTTCACATATCACATAATATATATTTTTTTGCATTTTCAATTTAAATGAAAAACGCCTCCAGACGATAGCAATTAGTCAGCTTCTGATAAATTGGGGCTGACAAATCATGACATGTATACACACCATAAGATGTATAAAAACATCGAAAATGCGGCGCTACGGCCAAGCCAACATGTTTTGTAAATAATATCAAATAGAGATATACACCAGCACCTTCCGCGTGAATGCTTAGATCAATGAAATTAAAAAAAGTTATCAGTTATCAGTCATCCATCCGTCAGCCGTCAGTCACAGACAGACAGTCAGTCGCCATATGAAAACTGACAAAATACGAAAAAAAAGGGCGGGAAAGTTGAAGTGAAAAGGCGGCTTTTTTCAATCTCATTTAATTAATTTAATTTGAAGCCCTTTTTATACCCATATCATTCTTATTTTTCTGCTATCATACGTTAAAATTGCTATAGTTTCCGTTTAATAATAATCGCATGAGTGGCGTAGACGGGGGTGCGGGCGGCGGCTCCACCCCCATGGATACCGCATCTGTGCCTACGGCAAATAAAAGGAAAAGCAGTGACACCGAGATTACTTCATCTGGCAAGCAAAAAATGACTTATAAGGAATAATCGTGGTCTTTTTAAAGACCACCACCCAATATATGAAGACTTAACTAAAAATGAATATCCAGTCTTACTACAATCAGCTCAAACACAGCCTAACCAAAAGGTCCCTATGGACATTATGAAGGTGAACAAAGTTCTTAAGAATGTAAATGGAGTACAATATGTAAAAGCTGCTGGCAACTTTTTTGTAAAGGTGTTCTTTGGTTGCGCCAGGGATGCTAATAAGTTCTTGTTGAATAATAAATTGATGAGCGAGAATGGCTGGATTTCCAAAATTCCATACGATACAATCGAGTGCCAAGGAATTATACGTGCTTCCATTGAGCTTAGTGAAGAGGATATGCTGGAGGAGTTAAAAGCCTCCTGCATGATCTTGGGAGTGAAACGATTCATGAAAAGACAAGAAAATGGTTCATTCAAACCATTGCAAACAGTACTTGTGACTTTTAAAGCTTCTTCTCGGCCAGATCATGTCACATATGAACACATTTGGATGCCAGTTCTGGAATATATCAAGCCATTACTCCAATGCTTTAAGTGCTACAAATTCGGTCAGGGAAGTGGAGCTTGCAAGAGCACACAAATTTGTTCCATTTGTTCCGCAAGCCATTTCTACCGTGAATGCTCCAACCCCAATGACTTTAAATGTTCAAACTGTAGCGGTGCACATTCTGCAGTCTCCTACTCATGTCCAGTTAAAGCGGCCAAAAATACTGAAATCAAGAACAAGATAAGTGGAAAGTTTTCATATGCTGCAGCTGTTGCAGTACCTGTAGGTAAGAGCAATATTAGTGTTAATAATTCTAGCTCAAAAGCTCCCGCCACGTCTAAAACACCTCAAGGGCGAGCACTGATTGCGGACATTATTAATTCTGATATTGTTCTTGGTGCTATTACGAAAACCATTGTAGAACTTTTAAAAAGAAAAGATAATAAAAACCCTTCTGGTCCCATTTCTTCTTCAGCTATCAAAGAAATGCTTGTAACCAATTTTTCAACTTAAACTATGGATAACATTGTAAATATTGATTTGCATAGTACTTGTTATAATAATTTTAATATCATTCACTGGAACTCCAGAAGTTTACAGCCAAAGTTGAGTCAATTGCGCCATTTCATAAGCAATCTTAGTGAACAAGTTGATATGATTTTATTGAATGAAACTTGGTTGAGCCATGATAAAACTGTTAAATTGCCGGGCTTCACTATAGTAAGAAGAGATTCTGATCGCCCCCATGGGGGTGTTGCTATGGCAATTCGCACAAAATATAAGTTTAAAGTTGTCAACACTCTATCTCAATATCACTTTCAAAATATCTTAGTAACCATTTATTTTAATAGCTTTTCTCTTGAGGTTTTAAGTGTTTATATACCACCACCTCCAAATGGCAAGTTTACGATTAATTTATTGAAAGATGCATGCTCAAAGTTTGTCTCTAAAAATAATCTGATAATAGGAGATTTTAATGCACATCACTTCTCTTGGAGTTCAAGATTTAACGATGGAAGGGGCAATGCTCTCCACGCCTTTGTCGAGAGTTCTAACTTAGTATGTTTAAATGACCACAAGATAACAACTTTCGCTCCGTTCGGCCAACAAGGTAACGTATTGGACCTGGCATTCGCGTCTCGGTCTCTTAGTTCTAGTTGCACGGCTTCTGTACTTGATGATCTGCTTAGTAGTAACCATTTCCCTTTACTTATCAGTGTGTTTATTGACTCATCAGTTCCTGCTAACAACTCTAACAATTTGTTGAGTATACAAGGTGACATTCGAGATAATAATTCCCTAACTAATGTAAATTTTAATAAGATTGATTGGAACCAATTCAAAGAGTTATGTGAAGTTGAATTTGCAACTTTTCAGTTTGAGGATAACCCTCTAGAAAGTTATAACAAGTTCTTGAGTATTCTACATGACATTCTAATATTCTAATGACATTTTCCAAAAAAAAATGTTGCCAAAGTAAATTAATTTGCTTAAAAGCCATTCCTTGGTGGAATAGCGATTGTGACCGCGTAGTTTTACAAGCCAAAATTGCCTTATTATCATACAAACAATATCCCTCTATAGAAAATTATATAATTTATAAAAAAATAGATGCTTTAAAGAAAAGAACGCTGTTCGAAACAAAACGAGTTAGTTGGATTAATCTCTGTTCATCGTTCAATCGTATGACATCGAGCAAAATTATTTGGGATCATATACGTAGATTTAAACACTCCAAATTGAACACCACCCCGTCGTCACCAAGTTTATTTCAAAGTCCAACCAATGCTGCTCTATTTTTAAATAAAATAGCTTCTAACATTGGTGAAGTTGTATCAAATAGCGATCTTCAGGAATGCTTTGACAATCCTGGCAGTCCTGAAGCACAATGGATGGTTAAAGATTTTTCTTTTTGTGAGTTTGTAGCTGCGTTAGAAAATAAAAAAGAGACCTCACCGGGTCCAGATTTTATCACTTATAAAGTGATCAAAAGTCTTCCTCAATCTGCAAAGGAAATATTATGTAAAATATATAACGGTCTCTGGCAATCTAATTGTATTCCTCCAATTTGGAAAAGTCAACATGTTGTTCCGATATTAAAGCCTTACAAAGATACTAATTGTGTTGACTCTTATAGGCCAATTTCCCTAACATCGTGTTTTTCTAAAGTGTTTGAAACGATGTTAAAAAATAGATTGGAATGGTTTTCTGAAAATAATAAAGTTATTCCAACTACTCAGTATGGATTTCGGAAAGGTAAAAGTACAATAGATAATCTTAGCTGTTTAGTTGGGGATGTTAAAAACAATTTTCGCAATAACCAATATACCTTAGCTGTTTTTTTAGATATTAAAGGAGCATTTGATAACATAGATCATTCATATCTTATTAAAAGTTTAAATTCTTTGGGATTTCCTGGTCACATACTATTTTGGTTGTATAGTTTTCTTAATAATCGGCATATGTCTTTAAAAGTTAGGTCTAGTTTGACCGGTATTAAATTTTCTTCTAAAGGTACCCCCCAAGGTTCTGTATTGTCTCCACTTATATTTGTACTGAGTTTGGTTTGTTTTATTAAACAAATTCCGTCTTCTGTAAAGCACTTATTTTTCGCTGATGATCTGGTTATATATGTGAACTGTATGAATGTTAAAAGTGGTGAATCTATCATGAATAGTTGTCTGCGTAATATTTATAACTTACTAACATATTCTTTAAAGCTTGAGGTTAATGTTTCCAAAAGTTCTGTAATTCTCTTCTCTCAAAATGGTTTACATCACCCTCAAGTTTTATACAATACTGATGTTATTCCTGTACAATCTTTTGTCAGATATCTCGGAATATTTCTTGATTACGACCTTTCTTGGAAAACCCATATAGAAACAATTTGTAAAAGAGCTGAATTAGGTTTGAATATTTTGAAGTCTTTAACTGGAGTGAAATGGGGAGCAGACCCAAAGGTTCTTAAAATGATATATATTGCGACAATCAGAAGTCATTTCGACTACGGTTGTATGTTTTTTGCGGATGCGAGTTTCTTTCTCTTGAGGAAACTAGATATTTTACAAAACAGAGCGTTACGGATTATTACAGGTGCTTTAATGTCCTCGCCAATTAATTCATTGGAAATTGAAGCTGGCATTGTTCCTTTATTTATACGTAGAAGTTATATAACAGACAAGTATTGTCTAAAACTTATTAGTAGAGATAATGACGTAACGTCTAGGTATCTTGATAACGTTGATATTCCAAATTATAACTTGATCCCGTTACCTAAATCCGCTTCCATTAGTGGAGCCATAACATATTTAAACTTTGAATTTCAAGACACGGTATCTTGGTCTGCGTTATTACCTTGTTTCGAGTATCATTATCATTACCTGATGCAAGATGTAGCTGTTAAATTGACTAAATTTACTTCTAAATTTGACTTTCTGGAGTTCCTAGATGATAAGACTGAGTTTGTTAAATTGTATACAGATGGCTCTAAAACTAAAGATAGGACTAGTTTTGCATTCTATGATTCTTTTTTGAATATAGGTAAAGTTTATAAGTGTAACAACTACTTCTCTGTATTTTCGGCTGAGGTTTTAGGCATAATATATGCCTTAGAACACATTCATGCCAATTACTTAAATGAGAACAAATTTATAATTTTATCTGATTCCATGAGTGCTTTGCAAGCTTTGGAAAAGAAAAGTATACATGCATCTGTAAATTACTTGATTTATAAGTTAAGAAGTAGTCTAAGCTTTATGTATAGTAAAAACATGATTGTTGAATTTTGTTGGGTTCCTGGACACTCAGGAATTGTTGGGAATGAACTTGTTGACACGCTTGCCAAGAGTGCAAGGGATGTCCAGATTTGCGATTTAAAAGTACCTCACTCTGATTTAGCGCCCTTTGTAAAACAGCTAATGACTAGACGCTGGTCTAATTCCTGGGATAAATCTGTAGAAATAAAAGGCAAATGGTTGGCAGAAATTGTTTCAGGCCCCAGTATTCATACGTGGTTTGAAGATTCCAAAAAATATTTAGGAAGACCTTTTATTTCTACATTGTGTAGATTGCGAATAGGTCATGCTCGGTTTCCTGCTCATCTCTTTAGATTAAAACTTAGTGAGTCTGCCGCATGTAAATATTGTAATTGTAATGTTTGTGATCTTGAACATATATTTTTTCACTGTACAAAATTTAAACTGCAAAGGTTATTATTTGTCGCAATGTGCATGGATACCGGTCTACAGGTTATTCCAAACACCGTACAGGATCTTTTAAAGTATCCACAATTATATCCTGTCATTTATTATTTTGTTTCTCATACTATAGGTGATCTGTAAATACCTGCAGTTAGGCATAAATGTATTTTTTTTTGTTAGCTCTATTTTCGTAATTGATGAACTTCTATTTTTTTGTGTTTAATGAATTTGTTTAGTTTAAGGTACTATTATTCTTGTTTGTAAATGTATTCTGGTTTGGGCTGATGGCCTCGATGCCAATGCTCCTAATAAATTAAAAAAAAAAAAAAAAAATCAGTCGCCATATTGTTTTTGTAACGATTCTGGCTCTGTGTTGGGGTGTAAACAATTTTTACTACGTTTTAGTTATTTTGAGTTCGTTCCGATGGTTATTATAAGGTTTATAAGCTTCATTTAATTCATGGACTCGTAGACATGAAACGACAAGAAGTGCCATAACCTTAAACGCCATCAAGAGGACTTTAATATGCAGGCATTACGATCAATGTTTTTGTTTTTAGTTATTTGTTCTTTTCAATATGTTTATGGTTCGGGACCGCTGTGCGTTAATCAGACTCAGAAATGCACAACTCAGGTATGAATTGCTTATTTATTGCAAATGTCTAATAATATACCTTTATTGATTTTCCTGCCATACCGTCTATCTATGGTACTTCTGACGTTCATCATTTCAATAATTAACATAAGTAATATACGACGGTTTGGTTAATTTGTCTCATTCTAATCTAGACATGATCAAATATGTTCGAAATGAAGCCATCGTACTGGTCTTACACATAGTATTTGCAAATTACGTCAATTACGTATGTTTTATAATATGTTTGCTATTGCGTCATAGCGTGTTTTTTTTTGTTTTCGTTTTGGACCGATGACTGTTATGAGAATGAGTCATGTTTTGATAACTGGATCTATATTAGATTTGAAAGTATGTTTTTTTCCTCATTACTTTCACTGGCCTTGAGAATATGATTTTAGAATAACAATCTACAACAAGTATGTAATGTTGTTATTCTAAAATCTATGTATCTTATGGGTCTAAATAAAGGATTATTAAACCAGTCTACTTTTGTGTTACTTACATGCAACACAAAACCAAACAAATGTTTTTTTTAATAATTCTTGTGATAAATACACCCATATAACCCAATAATTATATGGGTGTATTTATCACAATACCAACTAGATAAAGTTGATTACTTATCATAATATCATCATCATATCAGCTGAAAGACATCCAGTGCTGGACATAGGCCTCCCCCAAAGAGTGATAAACATAAAATAATTGGTTTTGGCAAACTACTTATCTATTTTTAGTATTTATTTATTTAATAAGTACAGTTTATTAATACAAAAAAATTAAACATAGCCCCACAAATCTGTACTAACAGTTTGACTGTGGGAACGGCAGTCTAGGTTAGACATTCATATTTCATAAATATAAATAAAAGTGTAATATGCTGTCCATAAAATATGTTTGTTGTTGGAGTACACATCCAAATAATCAAGGGTCAAGCTGCCTTGTGGTAAGCCGGTACTGTCAAGCTGGTCTAAGTTGGCAGACATTCTGATGTACTCTATGAGTACTGATTCCAAGGATAATACACACAATATATTGAAACCTATTAAAATTTAATATAATTTCGAAATAACTTATTCTACCACTAAAGCCAACATTACTATCTCTTTCATTTGACATAGAAAACAACAGGGAACATTTTTCTGCTTAAGTTTGCATTATCCTGATATCATCGTGAAGGATCCTGGGATCTTGCTATTTAACCCCAAGAATTTGCCGGGTACACACTGGGCAAGCATACAGCAGCTATACTCAACCTGCGGCCCGCCAAGCTTTTGCGAGAGTTTACCACCCTGCAATCCTAGTAGAAAAAGTACATGACCTGGGGCTCCTTCGCTAAAATGTCTGCGGCCTTCATAGGAAAAAGGTTGAGTATGGATGATATGATAGATAGAAGCCGCCAGAACTGTGGCAAGCTATAGAAGATAGACATCAAATTAAATTCCAGTTGTTGTTTTCTACGGAGCCTGAGACATCCAGCTTACAGGATAGGTATTGTGCCCTTCGCTCTTTAATCAAAAGAGTTGCTCAAAGAGACCACCGGAGAGCCGCTGACGAGCTAGTGGACCTCGCGAACACTACCGCCCGCCGCAAAGCATGCGCGAGTCGTACAACATCACCCGCAGTCTCAGCGGACGAAGTACGCGTACGTCAAGAAAACCGCTGAAGGGGAATGACGGCAGCTTGCTGAGTACCTCTAGTGAACAGCTATGTATGTAAGCACTTTATTGTACACACTAGCTGCCCGGCCTGCCTTCGCACGGATTACCCGTTTTCCCGTAGGAATGAAGCATTTTCCCGCGATAAAAAGTAGCCTATGTTCATTAGGGATAATGTCGGCTTCTAATGGTAAAAGAATTTTTCAAATCGGTCCAGTAGTTTCGGAGCCTATTCAATACAAACAAACAATCAAATATTTCCTATTTATAATATTAGTGTAGCTTAACAGGTTAAAGAATATACTTGTCACACAATAGATCAAAGTACAAAGGCGAACTTATCCGTATAAGGGAGCTATAAAGGTGGACGGAGCATTTCTCTAACCTGCTAGACCAAGCCTAGCCCGCAGAGCCCCTTACGAGTCACCAATGGCAAGCAGGACACTGCTGGATGTACCAAAGACATCACCTTCATATGATGAGGTAGTCACAGCACTGCAGGCCCTGAGGCCTAAGAAAAAAAAATGTCCAGGCATCTACAACAACACAACCACGTAGACATGTTGAAGGCTGACACTAGCACGACGACGGCACTGCTGCATCCCCTAATTACCCGCATCTGGGAAGCAGGACCAGTACCCAATGAGTGGAAACAAGGACTCCTGGTTAAAGTCCCAAAGAAGGGTGATCTGTCAAGGTTGCTGCTAAAATGTTAACAAAAATCCTGCTCAACTTAATCGCGTCAAAAATGGCAGAAACCACCACTCGGTGACCTCTTCAAACCAGGCAACCTCATAGCAGTCCAGCTGAGAGTAGGCAATGTAATATTAGTCATTATAACTGTTTAGACAACAGATTCATCACCGCGGTCACGATAACGCTGACGCCGCTGACCACTCCAAATTTAACTAGTTCATTAGCCTGCACGAATATATTTTACTTACTTGCACTTTACATGTACCTAGTCGGTCCCAAAGTTCTGTCACAAATGAAAATAATGATAAAAACAAAAGTAGCAATAAAATTTTAATAAATTATATACCGATTTAAAGTACATTTAATAAAGAATTAAAATTACTCAAAATTATTCAAAATTACCTCCTTTGTTTTTAATACAGGCCCTTAATCGGTGCGGCCAGTCGTCTATCGCAGCACGCACCATTTTCATATCTATCTCAGTGACTGCTTTTCTTAAAGATGACTTTAGGCTCTCCAAATTTTTATGTGGTTTAGCACAGACCTTCCCCTCTAAGACCTGCCAAATTTTATAGTCCAAAGGATTAAGGTCCGGACTAGAGGAAGGCCAATCTTCGTGTCTTATAAAGTCGATTTTTTGACGGTCAAACCAGGCTTGAGTGGTCTTGGCTTTGTGTGCTGCCGCAGAATCCTGCTGGAACACAAAATTATGTCCCGAAAATAGCGTGTTGGGCAGATCTTTGACAACCTTATCCAAAACTGTCTCTTGGTATACTTTCGCACTGATTTTGACACCTTTTTCGCAAAAATGAACCTCAGTTGACCCGTAATAAGATACACCCAACCAGACCATCACTGATGATGGATGATGCCCATGTTGCACCCGCGGAACTCTTTTTCCTGCTTCTTCAGAGCTCCTAGCGTACACTCTATCATTCTGTTTATTGTACTTCTCTTCAATATCGAAAATTTTTTCGTCTGTAAAGAGGATATCACGGTGTCGATTTTTCGCGTACCGCTTTAACCACTTCCGGGATCTTTTAAGCCTTATTGTTTTTAGACGGGCATTAAGTAAGTGCCCACGCTTTTTTTTGTATGCTCGTAGACTAAGATCTTCGTTTAAAACCTTTTTGACGGTTTTTCTACTGACACCCATCTGCAAAGCCATCAATTTCTGTTTTCGGACAGGATTTCTTGCTATGCGCGCCTTGATCGCTTTGATCACTGCTGGTGTTCGTACGGAGCGAGGCCGGCCAATTATTTTCTTGTCCTCAACACTGGAGACTTCATTGTACCTATCAATAGTACGGTACACAAACCTAAGCGTTATTTTTAAATTTTTGAGCAACTTGAAAATCGTACTTGGCGAGTGCCCACAGCGGTGCAATGCTAAAACAGCTATTCGGTTTTCTTTCTATGTCCACTCCATCGTGAGAAATTGCAACGAATGACTGTTTTTTGTTTTAAAATAATTGTCAAACATTCAAAAATGGAATGCAATAAAATTTTCTTAAAATCATCTTCTAAATTTAAAAATAATATGCCAGTGACAGAACTTTGGGACCGACTACGTATAGAATACAAAGATAATTTACTAGGTTTTACGTATGTGTGATATAGGTGAATAACTGTATATAAGGTAGAAGCATTTGTAAATAAATCAGATACCAATTGTCCATTGGTGTTTCACTACCTCCACACCCAACACCTCTGCTTGCTCAGGGCGACACCCTGAGAGTAGAGGATCCCATCCACTTTATTTCACAGGTACCCTTTTGTGGCATGAGACACCCCCAGCCTTAATCGGTAACTTGAGTCTGAGTGATTGGCAACAAGTATCCATCCACTTACCTTATTCCTCACCCGTAGGAATCCATCTGTCACTGATAGGTCTCCCAGTGACAGATATCCTTGTACTAGGATAGATAGGGCTAGGGAAGTAGGGACTTAGACTGGTAGGATCACTTGCTATCATTGCCCACCCTATCTTACAAAGTCTGTAGTCTGCACATGCAACGCTTGAGTATTATTCCATTCCATATTATTCAGTCCATTAAGAATCCAGGTATTCGGCCTATGCATGTGGCTGTACAATAACAGTATGTCAGTGTGGTAGTGGCTAGGCTGAGGCATGCTCCTCGCCCAAGGCAGCGTCGGCCCGTACCCTGCGTTGTTAGTTTTCTGGCCGTGCTCAAAGGGGTCTCGGCATGTTGCAATTGCTGGGAAACTAGATCTTAAGAGTCAGCAGTAAACTCGATTCTCACATGTAGTTTTAAAATGAGAGCGTAACTACTTTTGTATGGGAAGGTGACATTCGGCCGAGCTTACTGCGGACTCTTAATGTGACTAATCAAACTCTAAACTTTGTGTGAATGGCAGGGTTGGGCAGTATTTCAATTACATGTATTTGAAATACAAATACGTATTTTGTATTTGTATATCAAATACTAATTGGCGAAGTATTTTGTAATTGGTATATCAAATACCGCACTCACATGTATTTAGTATTTTGTATTTGAAATACTTTACTTTTTTAAATACATTTGGACTAAAATACTTACATTTTATTTACTCCTATACCCGTATAATGGACCGTTTTTTAATATAGTTAGGGGCTTAGGGCACTGTGGCAACACTTTACTGTAAGTGTCAACGTCAAACGTCAAGTGTCAACTGCCAATTTAGTTCAGGAGGTGAGGAGAGGAATTCAGTTCGGAGGATTTGAATCGGATAGATCTGAGTCTGAAGATAATGGATTTCAATTCACGTCCATCTACATCCACGTTGATAATGACGATAGCGATGGTTACAGTGAAAGTTCAACAACTGATTAGGGGGGGCAGTAGGGGTTAATATAGCGCGCCTCAAGGCTGCATCTACCCTCGAGGCGGGAGCATGGTTGCACGCGCTACCCTCACCCCACAAAGGCACGCTGTTGGATGACGATTCCCTTAGAATCGCGGTTGCGTTGCGGTTGGGGTGTAAGGTCTGTGAGACGCACCTTTGCAGTTGTGGGGTGGTGGTTGAGGAAAACGGGCACCATGGTTTGAGCTGTCAGTGGTGTGCGGGGCGTTTTCCGAGGCACCACGCCATAAATGATTTGGTTCGTCGGGCTTTAGTTTCGGCCAATGTGCCTTGTATCCTGAAGCCTCCGGGGTTGTGCCGTACGGATGGGAAAAGGCCGGATGGTCTAACATTGGTTCCGTGGCGGAAGGGGCGGTGCCTCTTATGGGACGCTACATGTGAAAGCACATTTGCCCCGTCCCATTTGAGCCACACCATCAGATCCGCGGCGTCGGCCGCCGAGACGGCAGCTCGGCTGAAACATACAAAGTACTCCGCCTTGGAGCCAATGTACCTTGGGGTACGGAGGCCAAAGATTTTATACGGGATTTGGGGCGGCGGCTTAGGGATAGGGCTGTGATCCTCGTTCCGGATCGTTCCTGGCTCAACAGATTTCTTTGGCCATTCAGCGTGGCAACGCCGCCAGTGTTATGGGAACTTTCGGGCCACCAACGATCCGGGGCGGTCCTTTTTGTTAGTTTAGGTTATAACGTGTTATTGACGAAGCCTGTTGCGGATTCTATCATTGTTAGTTAAGTACCTACCTAAGGGGATGTTTTTTTGTACGCAATTGACGAAGCCTGCGTTGCGGATATTTTTATGTACCTACCTGATCATTCTTGTTTCGTAAATAAAGGATTATTTTTGTACAACTGATCCACTAATTCTAACCGGCAAATACTACAAAGTGACGACGGGCTCGAGTGTCCTCCCCGGAGGTAGAAGCCAAGATCCAGTAAATTGAAGCATCTTGTTGTGCTCTTCCAGTCCATTTCATTGGCTGGATACATTCATTCACCTACTAGGCGGAACTTATCTGACAATACTTTTAGGAATTTAGTTTTTATGAAAGGAAATTCCTCCTTCACTTTATAAAAACGTGTAAAAATTGTTGTGAGATAGGTTTCAAAGAAGTTCGATAATGTATTTTGTATTTCAAATACATTATTTTGAATACTGTATTTTGTATTTCAAATACCTGTAACCAAAGTAGTTTGTAGTTTGTATCTCAAATACATTTTTACATGTATTTTGTAATTTGTATTTCAAATACAATGAAGCCAGTATTTTGCCCAACCCTGGTGAATGGGCAGATTCGTTTCGCTGTTGCCAGTTTTCCAAACTCACAGACTCGTCTTACTCTTCATTAAAACTGGTGTCATAGACAACAACAATGGTAAATGGCTGTATTATGAAGGGTTCCCTCCCTCACCACACTCACATAGCTACAAGTTGAATACTAGGAATAAATTTAAATTGCTAGCAGTAAGTACTAGGTTAAGGAGTTCAAAAGTCATTTGTGGGGGCTCTGTACACGCTACTACAACAAGTTACCAGATCATGTTTTAGATATGTCTGAGAATAAATTTAAAAGTGAATAAAATCAAAAAGTGTTCTCTATGAATTTATATTGAATAAAAAAATTACTTACTTATACTATTTGGCATAACTTTAATTGTCCGAAACGCTCTTAGCATAACAGACTTTGGCATATTCAGTTTTCGACGAATGTTAATGAGGCAGAAACTTTATTTGGTATATAATTTCGAACATCCCGAAAATGTGATAGTCCGAAATTGAATTCGCATACTATTGCTAAGACAGACCGATTATATTTACGTATATTTTAGCATAATTGTACAAATGAAGGAATTTGTTCCTTCAGTTGTCAACACGGCGAATCCTCAAACATAATCAAGGGTCGGCAACGCCCGTGTTACTCATTTGCAGTTGCATGCGTCTATAGGCTGCGGTGTCCGCTTACCATCAGGCGGGCCGTACGCTTGTTTGCCACCGTCGTTGTATAAAAAAAAATCGGTCGGATGTAAATCTGCGTAATCGAACTATGCAAGTCTAGAATCTGCCATATGTAACAGTTTATGCGCAAAGTCAAGCTCCTGAAGTGTTGTGGAAACGCCCTGTGCAACCTTAACTGAGACGATGTGGCCTGGGCCGGAAATAGGGAACGTGGTGTAAAAAAAATGGTCGCGAGACAGCCGATTGCAAACAACGGTTGCCTGAAAGTGTGTACGCTATCCATAATAAAATAATGAAATGTTATTCCTCTTGGACACTGCAACTGCGCGTCATTGCTCTGAATTAAGGACAATCAACTCACTTTTACCGTTTGGCATGTAAAAGTGCCCCTGTGGCCTATTTGCAGAATAAATAATTGATTTTGATTTTTGACTTAATAGGAACTAGGTTTTGAGGATATTTTTCTTTGTTGTCAGGTCCTCAGTCAGACAAACAACGACTATGCCTCCTGCACCGTAGAGTACTTCAATCGAGAGGGCTGCAACAGCATGAACTTTGGCCCGATAACCTCGAACGCGCACATTGGAGGGGTGAAGCTTAAACCGCACATATTGACGAGAGAGATCAAAAAGGACTTGCTTAATTACAACCAAAGCTACACTGTACTTAATATCACGTTCAGCAATATCAAGTGGAAGAGTATGTGGTTTTTGTAGTTTATTTTAATTTTAAGTGGGTTAATTTAAAGCTGCGTACGAATCAGCGCAGCCTCGGGTTGAGGCACGCACGGCTCGCCTTTTCGCTCAAAATCGTACGCGCTCACGCGCTGTACGCGAGCAGCCCGCAAGCGGCGCGCGGCGCGCCGTCCAGAGGCGGTCTTTTGACCGTGCTCCAAGGCGCCTCAGTGTGCGTGCCTCGCGTAATTTGGACGTGTATCCGAGCGTGCCGCGGACAGAGCGACGCGTTCTGACTTGTTTGTGGGCCAGGCGGGTATGAATTTGAGCAAGTGGATGAGCCGTGCATGTGTAATCGAGTTAGTTCGTAAATTTATGAATACAATTCGGTGAAAAATGATAAGCGCAGCCGCGGCTGTCATCGTATCCGACGCCATTTTGAACGACGCACAAAGTCGGCTCGCCGCGAGCACGCTGCCTCGCCCGCGCATGTTTATGTGCACCAAATTGGCTCGCGAGCAGCTCGCCGCGCGGGGCGAGCATGCCTCAGGCTGAGCCGCTCAAATTCGTACGCAGTTTTAGATCTGCAACGCTCGTTTAAATCTGTTCTTAATGTATTTCGAATGATACATAAATCATACAGGGATAGATTCCCATTGATACAATTCTAGTTAAATGAAAACCAAGCCGATACAATTTCGCGTGTCTTATCGGGAATTTAGGCAGATATTTCCAAATAAGTTACTTATTCTAAAGTTATTAATAATTAACAAAGTTGTAAAACCCACGCATTTCAAAGTTCAATATCTCAAAACAGGCTGAACCGATTTTGTTGAAACGTGGCTCTCTATTCGTTTAGGAGCTACGATGACACAGACAGACACGTCAATGATCCCACTAATATTATAAATGCGAAAGTTTGGATGTTTGTTACTCTATCACGCTTAAGCGGCTTATCCGATTTGGATGAAATTTTGCACGAAGATAGTTTATAGCCTGACTTAAAATATAGGATAGTTTTTATCCCGGGTTCACGCAGACGAAGTCGCGGGTGGAAGCTAGTTATATACTGGCTTCCACTCGTTACCCATTAATATATACATTATAACACCCCGCGGGAATTAATTACTAAAATTACATTTTTGAATGGACATTGTATTAAGAATTACAAACCTTTTCCAGCAATCAAATTCCGATTCCAAGAGCAAAGCAAGAAACTGAGCAAGCAAAGCCACTGCAGGAACATAGTGCTGTCAAACGAAGCTCATATTGACGACCAGTCGGTGCTCTACTACGATTGCTATTGGCCGGATAGCTTCAACAGTGTCGGTCGATCGCACATACTGGACTTTGAGGCTTCCGATGACAATGTTGTTAATAGGGGACAGTATTATTTTAATGTTCCGTCAGCACAAATGCTGAGTAAGTATACTTAGCCTCTAAAAAATATACAATTGGTAAATATATGGCAGAGAGAACAGCAGAGTGGCGATTACTCCAACGACAAGAGCCCGGCTCTTAAGTTTATGATGATGAAATGTGTTGGTAAGCACTTCATTCTGCACAATAACTGGTTCAAGCAATTACATGTCACATAAGATCAAAGTACAAAAGCAAACTTATCCCTATAAGGGATCTCTTCCACTTCTTCTTTTTCTTTAATTTTAAATAGGTTTGAAATATAAATCTTGCTATAAGAATCCGGATGTTTTTCTTTTTGTTACGTAAGCGAGGAGACCATTGCCAGATAGTTATGCATTTCTCAAAAAAATCTTATTCTTACTACCAGTGAGATAAATAAAATAACCAATAATGTTGAATTTTCCCGTAAAAGGAATAAAAACATCGTCAAATGGAGAAAAAAAGTAAAGCAGGACATTAAATTATCACAAAGTTATAAAAGTGTCCAAAGTTGTAAGAGAACCCTCTATATATTATTCTGTCCCTTTTCCGCAAAATGCACCTTTATATGAAACGATTGTCATTTACTATGACGCTCGTAGATCGTGACGTCACGACGTTTTTTCTCTCTAACAAGCAATATTAAAACGGTTGTAGCTTCGTAATTTTTTGAGATATTGAATGGGAATTTCGTCACTAGGCATATTTTTTGCCTTTTTCTTTTGAAGCTCTAATAAATTTTGAGTCTACACCCGTATTGGCTGTTTATATGTCAAAGTGTTATGTTACTGTTGTCTCCTCGCATACGGGACATACCTAATTGCAAAAAAAGTTCGATCCAATATTTAATACGTTTTCAGGTAGCACCGTCAACGCATCCGACTGGAAACCGTTCGTCTATCTTGAGATACTCTCTGGCAAGATTCGGCTTCACATAATGTCCCCACCAGAACAAGTGAAGGTGTCCTCCTACCGCATCCAAGTCATCAACGAAGGCAGTGGAATGGACCATGACATTGTCAAAAGTCAAGTGTTACAACTCCAGAATTATACTGATGAAGTGACTTATGACTACAGTATGTTGGGGGCCCCTGGATCGTACTATTTCGTTGTGACGCCGCAGCATGATGGATGCAAGGGTGGGGAAGTGAAGTGCCAAGTTGTGGAGAGTCCGAGGTTCAAGATCAGTAAGTATGCTTGAAATGATAATGAATAAATGAATATTTGGGGACAATCTTACACAAAACAATCTAGCTAGTCCCAAACTAAGCATAATACTATGAGGATACTAGACCTCGATATACATACTTATATAGATAAATACATAGAAAACATCCATAATTCAGGTACAAATGTTCATGATCATCACACAAATAAATGCCCTTACCAGGATTCGAACCCGGGACCTCCGGCTTCGTAGGCAGGGTCACTACCACTAGGCTAGAGACGGTCATCAAAGAATCATCTACCTTTAAACATTTTGAGCCAGTGGCTGCTACAAGCTTTGAACTCGTCTATTTTGTATGCTATCTGCGCACGGGGCGTGTAGTGGCCGTGTCTATAGTGAGTGCATTCCTATTTGCGTTACGACAGAGCTGTCATCAACTCATCACAGTACACAGCACACAGCAGTTATTGTTCTGGGATGACAGCTGTCACATAACGCAAATAGGAATGCACTCACTATAGTAGTTGCAATGGGTGGGCGCTCTTTATCGTCAATCTGTGAAAAATATGGATCAAAAGTAATTTTTCTTTACTCTATATTTCACGAGGTGTTATTACCTAAAAATGTATTATCTACAAATGTCGGTTATACAGAGAGCCTGGGGGCTGTCCATATATTATGTCATATCAAAACAGGGAGGGGGGGGGGGTCTGACCATTGGATGACGACAGACATTTTATTAGGAGGGGAGGGTCCATTTAAGGAATTAATAGTATGATTCTCCATTTAACAAGTTGCCGAAGGAATCGCCATCATGTTATGTCGCGTTGAGAATTACCTGTCTCGTGCTCGAGTTCAAGAAGGCTTCAAACTCCGACTCCAATTTATAAACCTTCGTAACATTGTAAACATAAACATTGATTGTAAACTCTGCTCGGGTGTCGCATAGATACTTCCACGCAACACCCAAGCAGAGTTGAAAAAGATATCAAATCCTGGTCAGTACATCCATACTAATATTATAAATGGGAAAGTGTATGTGTGTGTTTGTTTGTCCGTCTTTCACGGCAAAACGGAGCGACGAATTAACGTGATTTTTTAAGTGGAGATAGTTGAAGGGATGGAGAGTGACATAGGCTACTTTTTGTGTCTTTCTAACCCCCCACTTCCCTAAAATGGGGGGTGAAAGTTTGTATGGAGCTATGATATAAACGAGTTCCACGCGGACGGTGTCGCGGGCAGAAGCTAGTTTCTTAATATTTCTTTGTATGATTGCAGGTAACAACGTCCACAGTCTAAACATCTGCATAGCCAGCATTTCCGCCCTGATAGTGGCCACGCTGTTCGCTTACTACATAGTGCTTCGGGTGCTCCGTCGGTACTGGTGCAGGGACTATCGCCTTGCCATGGGTAAATTGAAATGTATTATGTAAAAGTGTTGTTTAAAGTTTGTTAAGTTCTTTGTTGGAAGTTCTTACTCTATTTCATTCTATCCGCAGGCCAGGACATACCAGCCCCAACGAAAGTTCTAGTCATATACTCGCCCGCGAACCGCCTCCACGCCGAATGCGTGTCGTCTTTCGTCAATTATCTGCGTGCTGACTTCGGCTTCGAGATCATGTATGATGGCGACATATCATCCACCTCCGACCAGGACCCATACATCTGGGCAGCCGAGGCTTTCAAAATAGCCACCCATGTGATGTACATAGTCGGCCCTGCAGACCTGAGCAACCAGTACAACAATATCTACGAGAAACCGATTCTAAGCGCTCATAGGAATTTGGATAATCTGCAACTCTCCCTGCTCAAAGCAAACAGGGGTTCGAAGAACCAGAAAGCTGTCATCAATGTGATCTTCGAGCACTCTAAAGGACAGATACCCATGGAAACCAAGCACGGGAAAGTGTTTTATTTACTGAAGGAATATAATAAGCTGATCTCTTATTTGTCAAAGAATTTGCTTCCGAAGAAACAGTTGGTGCGAACGGAGAAGGGTAGGTGTTTGTTAGAGGATTTGACCAAGGCTAAGAAACTGTTGAATAGCAGTAATTTTAATGTGTAGTTGGTTAAGGAAGCTGTTTGGAGATGAAATTGGATAGGAATTCCAGGATACTATGATAAAGGTATGTGCAATGTTATTATAAGGCACCATCGGGGAGTTATTGTTGCAACTAGGGACTGTAATCGAAAACCGGTATTTCATCCATCACTTAATTAGGTTTTTTTCGGTTGCACCTCGGTATCTTCTTGGTCGATAAGTTCTTGTCAGAACGGTCGTGGTCGTTATGAGTGGGGAGCCGATGTCACTCGCCACACCATTTCTTGCAATTTTGATCTATTCTCGGCCTTGACACTATAAATTACTTGCTTGGTCATTTTCTGGTTAAGAATAAGGGTTTTCGGTCCCTGGTTTTAACTGTACACTCGCATTACGGAAGTATGATATTATATTTCTATGCTTTGGGATGGAAATGTAAAATCTATATTGATAAATAATATTTACATTTCTATTTATTTGGAAATCACTAGAACAGCATACAGTTATTTAAATAAGATATATAAAGTCGTTTAGGTTCAAGAGAAAGCCGCTTTAACATAGGTAATTTTCTATCCAGACAGTATTATTAGACCCAAAAGAAATCAACAGCTCTAACGCCTGGTTAATAATGTTTGAATGCATGTCTCTAGTGATTTTAAAATAGATTTTGGTTTCCAGGCAGGCCTGGAGAAGAATGGATTTTTGTTATAACCTTAGTTATTTGTGCTAGCAACACTCGCTCACTCATATCATCGGGATCACTGAACGTTTTTCTTTTGTCTTATTGTTATTATGTCTCCTTAGTAATTTTAGGGAAGAATATTTTTAAAGGTTAATATTCTCAAAAAACTAGGGCTCGGTACACGATTGTTGCTAGCGTGACACATGTTTGTATTAAGGCTGAATGTGTTAAACGAATGTTAGGAAAAGTTGATATTAATTGTCTTTTTGTGTCTAATTATATTGATGTGTAAGAACATTTTCTATACGGTATTGGAGATCTTCTGCTGGGAGTAACACATCACTATTTATCACTGTTTTACAATAAGATGCAAAAGTCAAAACTCAAAAAAAGTTACACTCCAGTTGCCTATGGATGTTTTAATGCTTTTAGAAATAGTATCAATGTCACCTTCGCTCCAATACCAAAAAAAAGAGAGAAAAAATACGTGTTACAGAGAATATTTTTGTGATTGTTATTATAAAAATTGTTGTGTATTTCAGATCCCAGTTTTCTGACATACCGCTGTTTTTTTTAAAGTTAGTAACTGAATTAAGTTTAATTAAGGGCCAATAAACTTTTTCTTGTTGCTGTCTTCTAAATGATTGTTAGATCACCGCTGTCATTCTAAAACTGTATTTTATAGGAGGTGAAAGGTAATGTACTGTCAGCGTCATATAGTTAGTAGCAGCCAAGGTAGCCAAATATTTCGGTACACGTCTTTATTACTGTAAGAATAAGGGTGTCGGAATATTTGGCTACTTTGGCTGCTACTAACTTTATGACGCTGACTGTACCAAACGTGTGAAACGTGTTTTTTTTTAACTACAGAAAACCCACTTTGAAGTGTATTTTCTTTAACATGTTAACACGTAACTTTAACGTGTAACAGGAGTGACGTCACGGACGCCATACGACGTACGCGCTTACTATTGCCGCCGTTCATATAAAATAAAACGAGTTGCTTTATGCTTTGCAAATACGCTAATTTACTTCGCGTTGGTGTAAATATTGACAATTATCATTTGCGTAATTAAAGGTGCAGTGACAAAGCCTAAAAGTGATAAATAAAAGTTAAACACAGACGAGTGCTGCGACATCTACCCGCAGTGACAAAAAGAAAACAAAAAGACAAAAAATCAATAGAAAACAATGAAAAACGGCAAGTGTGGGGCTTGTGCTAAATTTATTGGGCGCACTGGCATCGTATCATGCCCAAAATGCAGCGGTCAGTACCACGGTGCTTGTGTCGGTGTCTCAGTTGGAGCAGTGATCCCCAAGGACTGGGTCTGTCCTGCCAGCGCTTCCAGCCGAGAGACAACCGCTCCGACACGCCCGTTAAAGGCCTGCCGGGCCAATCGTCTTCTGCTACGCCAGCCGCCGCTCCGCTCGCCACCGACCAGCCCGCTGCTGCCGCTCGGCCCACCTCCGCTCAGGCCACCGTCACCCAGCCCGGCGCCGCACTGCCCGCCTCCACTGTGGACTCGCTGGAGGTGGGCACGGGCATGCCCGACTCTCCTGTGTCCTTTGGCGGGGGGGACATGGCCCGTGCGCTTGCTGAACTGAAACGGTTCATCGGCGTGGAGTTCTATACCATTAGACAGGAGCTGAAGGAATTTCGCGACGAGTTTCAGGAGATGAGAGCGCACCTGTCCGATTTTAACGAGAGGATGGATCGTTTGGAGGGCCGAGTCGATGCTATTGAGAAGCAGGTCGTAGATGGGGCTGCGTCAGCCGCTACCCGAGTTCTCGAGGAAGCCGTTGCAAACCTTCAAATGGAGCTGAACGATCGGGATCAGGAGCTCCTGTCTAACGACGTCCAGGTGACGAACGTCCCGGAGGAGCCTGGTGAGAGCGCAGCCGGCCTAGCCACACGGATCTGCGCAAAGCTGGGCGTGGAGTTGGACGTGCGCGACGTGGTATCTGTGAATCGCGCCGGGCGGGTGCGCGAGGCTGGCCGGCCGCGGCCTCTCGTGCTGCGCCTGGCACGCCGCACCGTCAAGGACGAGCTGCTGCGGGGCGCGCGCACGCGCCGCGGCGCCACCACCGAAGGCCTGGGCCTGGCCAGCGCGCCGCAGCGGTTCTACGTGAACGAGCGGCTGACTAGCGCCAACCGACAGCTGTTCCAGCGGGCCCGCGAGGCCGCGCGCACCGCCGCCTGGCGCTTCGTGTGGACCCGCGACGGCAGGATCCTTGCCCGCAGGTCTGAGGGCCAGCCAACTCATCGCGTGCGCCGGTTAACAGATATGCACATTTTTTTGCCATCCGAAGTCAAAACCGGTCCTTAGTTGTTATTGCTTTTGTTCATTTTGTTGTGAAGTCCTGAAATTGAATGTTTCGTTGTTGATCTTTGTTTGTAACTCGTATCTTGTAAACTGTATACTTTTAAGAAAATACCGTTCTTACCGGTTTGTTGTGGCCTTTATACTTGTTCTGTTGTTGCTATGTGTTGTCGCGGGAGTGGGCCGACAAATGTGCCTCGAACCGTCACGTGTTTCAGCCTGGAAACGATCACCTTGTATAAATATTTCCGTTTATAGTTTATCTATGTATATATATGTTATCGGTCTACGCTATCACTTTTTATTTACCACTTTGTGTTGCACTTATTTTATACTTTTATCTCCTTGCATTGACTCACTTACCTGTATGCAGTTATCCATTTGCTATTGTTATTTTAACTTGTTAGCTCGTTCTCGTTTTTATGATGTCGCGGTTTAATAATTTGAACGTTGGATTATTTAATGCTGGTTCCCTAGGTACGGGCCACGATGAGCTGATTGCGACTATAACAGATACGAACGCAGACATTATTGCCATAAACGAGTCGTGGCTTCGGGCTGGCGAGGAAGGACGTGCTCCCGCCGTGCCTAATTACCGACTACGTCACGTTCCCCGGCCGGTCGAAATATGTGGAGGACGGGGTGGGGGCGTCGGTTTCTTCCTGCGCCGGGGCCTCAACGCACGCACACTACCACATCCTCCCGCTGCGCTCGTAGAACAAATGTGGTTGAAAACAATAATTAACGGCAGACATTTAATAATAGGAACCGCCTATCGACCACCACGGCTAGATGTTGACACTTTTTTTGATGCCATTACTGACTCAATAACTTCTTTTGTTAAATACGATCGACTAATTTTACTTGGTGACTTTAATATAAATTATACGGACAAGAACGACAGAAAATTTAAATGTTTGACACAATTTCTGACAACGGTTGGCCTGACACAACATGTACGCGACCCGACTCACTTTACGGAACACAGCCAAACAACTATAGACCTTATTTGCTCCGACGCTCGTGTTGTGTCTGTAGACGTGCAGCATATCCCGGACCTAGGGAGACATGCATTCATCACAGCCGAGTTTGACATTAAAAAGCGGAAACCGACACCTAGACGTATTACTTATAGACCTCTGAAAGACATAAACTTGACTGAATTTAACAATGACCTTGACACCATCAACTGGGAACAAATTTTATTACTTAAGGACGTAAATGATATGGTTAGACTATTTAACTCATTGCTACTTGGACTTTTTGACAGACACGCGCCGGAAAAGACGATAGTTGTGAAGGAGGCACTTAAACCATGGCTTACGAGCAACGTTCGGCTCATGATGCGGCTCAGAAACGAGGCTCACGCTCGTTACAAACGAACCCGAAACGATGTTCACAAGCGGTATTACCTCGACCTGAAACACCTTGTGATAGAAGCCATCTATAGCGAGAAACGTGCCTTCTTCACGCACCATATCAATGACATGACTGACCCGAAGTCTCTCTGGAAAAACTTAAAGCGCACTGTTCTTCCAGATTCACAGTTGCAGACTGACCTCCCGGTACAATTTGATGACCCTGATTTGATCAACCGTCATTTTCTCAATATACCTGGAAAACAGGACGTGACTTTATCTGACTTGACTTTTTTTGAATTTTATAGACATAACGACAAAACTTTCACGCTTTCGGCTACCACTGCTACTGCCGTCACAAAAATAATTAAGTCAATTAGAACTACGGCAAAAGGACTGGACTCAATTGATATTGACATGTTACTTCTGACATTACCGAGAACTACAGACGTACTGACTTACATTATTAATAAGAGTATTCTTACTATGACTTTTCCGGCTGACTGGAAAATCGCTCAGGTGAACCCGTTACCTAAAAAACCAAACCCCACTGATGTGTCTCAACTGCGCCCTATAAGCATTCTTCCTTGTGATAATATACGTGATTACCTTAGTGTCGATTTGCGTGTCGACCTATGTGAATCACTCATATTATCTAGATTAAACTATTGCGATGTCGTGTATGATGGGTGCATTACTGGCCGTTCGAAGAGGCTAATACAACGAGTGCAGAACGCATGCGCTCGTTTTTGTTTCCGAGTCCCTCCCCGGTCCCACATCACTCCGTACTTGAACGCCGCTAACTTGTTGAACATGCCTGCACGCCGGCGCCTGCACCTGGCCACTCTGCTCTTCGGGGTGGTAAAGCATGAAACCCCATCTTACCTATTTCAAAAACTGGTATGGTCAAAAAGTGCGCGCAGATTCAAGGCAATGGCCCTGATACCTATGCACCGAACCGCTGCTTTCCGAGGTAGTTTCAAGTTTGCGGCGTCTAAGTGCTGGAATGATATCCCTCCCCCTATCCAAGGGGCGCTTAGCAGATACACCTTTAAGCGTATGCTTAAGGGTTATTTGTTGACGCTCCAGAAATCGATATCCTAATCCAGCACTGTGACAGCAAAAATATGCCAATTAGTAATTTTGAAATTTTTATTTTATTTACTTGTTGTTTTAAAAGTAAGAATGAATTTGAATGTCGAATGTTATTTTTTTTTTAATTATATTGATGCTGCATGTAGGTAGTACGTACACAGCTCTCACCTGGT
This sequence comes from Epinotia bilunana, assembly GCA_947049275.1. Taxonomy (NCBI): domain Eukaryota; kingdom Metazoa; phylum Arthropoda; class Insecta; order Lepidoptera; family Tortricidae; genus Epinotia; species Epinotia bilunana. The sequence continues at coordinate 5,376,196 of OX346264.1, forward strand.
TTTTAAAATTATATTGATTTCTCTCTCGCCTATCCCAATAGTATATTAGTATAGTAGTTTATATATATATTAAATTGTATGACGTTTCCGTGAGTCACCAACGGTGCTGGCTGAAAATCAGCGCTGCAGGTGTCTGACACCTCAGCATAATGCTGAGCCAGTGTCCGGTTCACTGCCGCAGAGACACACTTGTTTCATGTTTCATGTGCTTTTCTTGTTTATTTTATTATTTAATAACCATGTGTGTCCTGTGTGTTTGTGAATAAATGTATCTTTCTTTCTTTCTTTCTTTCTTTCTATGTTCACAGTCCACACTGTTTCCAAGAAACGACACTTGTCTCCTCGCTTACATGACAGATTGCCAACAAGAAAAAGTAACCCATGAAAGTTGCAGGTGTAGTAACACCTTAACATATTTTTATACCTAGTTTATGAACAATTAATAAATTTAGCGTGTCGGACAAACTACACTAGTCTTTAGGTCACACTACTGAGCGTTACTGTGTATTTCGTTGTATCCTGACATTTGAAAACGCCAATCCAATATCCTACTTATGTATAAAACGAATCAATCCAAAATTTGACTAGATCATTAACTTTAATTTTTCTATGCCAATTAAAGCGGTGTGTCTTTCCAAATTGTATCTTGTTGATCTCAATTCCAAAACTGTTGGGGTATCGTATTCTATATCTTTACAAGACTTTCAATTAAGCTCAATATATACCTTTGTGATGTATTTTTATAATATAGAATCGTATTATTATACATTTGGTTTCATTTCCCCTTAATGTAAATATATTGGCAGAACTTCATCGGTGGTAAGAGTACCTTGGACGGAAACTTGCGTATAGATAAATAAAAATCATGTATATGGTTGGTTTATAATCACTAAAATATTAGACACCCTTATTTTTGGAATGGGACATTTTGTCTATTGTTTGGATCAATCTACTTTTTTTGCTCCTCGCTGCCATTGTTATGTCTCCTGCGTCACACCTGCTAAATATTCAGCTCCTAAGCGCGTAACAGGTAGACGTTAAAAACCAATGAAACGCTCGTTGTCTACTCGGTAACGCAATAGAATAACAACAAAAAGTTAATTGATTCATTCACTAATAACTATGTTACACGCAATTCTGAGCAAACTCCGGAAGCAAATATTTATGTACATTTCAAATGCGTACACATGATTTTATAAATATTATACAATGACTTTAAATTAACCCGATCAGGAAAGAATCCTCCGTATGTCAATGTATCCATCCACAAGTCAAATCACCATACATCATAAATATCATGATAAATATATATGTATATGTTACCATGTTACCAACAAATTTAAAACAGCAATTTAAATCACTTTGGGATGGAATAGTATTTAAATTCCTAGTTTACTAATTTGATTCCAGATTACATCGGTTAGGATTTAATTAAATATAGCTCGGAACTAATTGCAATTACTTAATTTATGTATTTATTGTATATTCATTCATTGTATAACTATTTTCCAATGAACCTAACAAAAAAAATATTCACAATAATAATATTCGTACAATACTACTAGCTTTCAGTACCCGTTTGAGGAACATATTCGAATGGTAATATAAGTTTATGGCAATCTATGGACTTATATTACTAGACTAATACCGTTAGTAGGACCGTACCACATAGTTTAAATATCTAAATGTTTGGCTCGCTAAAATGCGAGTGCAGATTGCGATATTTTCACTACGCGATCTTAGCCACGAAACGGGCTCCAGCTATAAAAAAAACTAATAGGGCATTTAAGTAGGTACATTAAGCGCGCGGTGATGAATATTTTTCTGTGTGCCTTTATTTATTTCTCGTTGACAGTCATGTTGTCTCCTCAGTCACTTATTAAAACTGATTTTACAAAGTTTAAATCCACCGAATATACGTTTTCTGGCAATTATGAACCCATTTTGTGATAGGAGTCCAAGTTATAGGTACTTTTCAAAAAATAAGTTCTGTCTCATCGCTAACGGGACGGAATAATGAGAAAAAATGTATGGACTCCTGTATGTCTCCAGAGGCAAGATCTATGTAAGAATTCTGTGGTGGGGTAATGTTTAATCTAAATGCATATGAGGGACGACAAAACCTTTAATGACATATTGAAAGATTTGCAATACTCAATGTCATGTTAGGGACAGTTCCGAAGTTAAAAAGTACGTCACTTTTGGACCCTAAGTGCATTGAAATACAGTCAAAAAGTGGCGAACCCTTTCTTTTCCTGACTGTATTTAGACGTCATCTCGTCGTTTCGACCTTTTCAACAATTTGTTCGGGATTTTTTATGTTTTCAATTATTCATTAAGAATAATGAACATATTACCTCCCACTTCCAGTCAACAAAACATATTAGCGTAAAGAAATAATAACAAGCATTAATTCTAAATTAACCAACCTAAATTACTAGTACGATTTATATGACAAGAATTTACGAGAAAAAGGAGTCATGTTCATGAAAATCTTTTCCCCATTTTACAATCATTTCATATTAGAGCGTTTCTCAAAAAATGCCATTATTAATTATAAATTTTTCTAGGACTCTTATGTTATTTCCACTGAGAATAATGAGCTTTTTCGATCCAAATAGGACAAATAAATGTTCCAGATATGTTTTTTCCAACTGTGATGGAAAAGATTCTTATTCTGAGTAGAAATAACAAAAAAGTTGTAAATATTTCTTAAGAGTTCGCAGTAAGCTCGATTCTCCATACAAACGTACTTACGCTCTCATTTTAAAACTACGTGTTGGATTATAACGAAACCTTGCATATATAATGATATGAGGTTTATCTATGTCTGTAGTTAGTTTATTCATACAAAACTTGTTTTTGCTGTATTTTGTTTGTTTTATACACTGGAACCATATAAACTAATTACAGACATAGATATACCTCATGTCAATGTATATGCAAAGTTTCGCCACAATCCAACAAGTAGTTTTGGGAAGGTGAAATTTGGCCGAGCTTACAGCGGACTCTTAATAGAAATGCCCTTTGATTGAACGTGAACTTCGTAGCTTGGGGAACATAGGGTTTTAATATGTCTGCGTATTACAAAGAAAATACTATAAAGTACGTCGAGGGTCCACATTTTTTTAAATCGGTTGCATAGTTCAGGAGATTACCCCTTACATACAACAAGCTACAAACTTGTAAAGCCCTTTATAATATTAGTAGACTCGAACAATAAAAAGAAAATTTATATTTCGGTAATTTGCTTCTAGATTTTATCATTTACCCCACGGGTTTTAATATTAACTAAAATTTTGTGCACAATTTCGTACCAGTTATTCATTTCGGCCTCTACAATATTATACATAATGTACGTACTAATAAAACCATAATAGCCCAATCACAACACGAATAAAAAATCCTATGAAATATATTAATTAATTTATAATACATTATTTATGTCATTATCATTAGTCATTGTAATGACTCGACGATAAAGAGGTTCAATTATGTAATATAAGTAAGAACCGTTTCAACTGACAGAATCTGCTAAACTAAAGTAGAGCATTGTGAAAAACAAAAACATTGCACTGCCTTACAACACAGTGCTTGTAAAAAAACTGACCAAGTGCGTGTCGGACCACGCGCAGTGTAGGGTTCCGTAGTTGTCAGTCTGTCTTATTTACATCGACACGCGGGCGCCATCAAAATAATGCGGTTGCGTCGGCCGAATTTGTACGAAAGTTAGCCTTTCTAAGTACATTTTAAGTTGGTCGACTATTACTCGGTAACTAGTCATGCTTACTTAGCCGTGATAGTTTTCCCTTTAAATTCATCATTGTACTGCCACGATTTTTTTCACATCCCCATTAGTAGTCATTTAGCCGGCCGGGGTGGGACACTTGACTAACAAAAATTAGAGCTCAAAAGAAGGGTATTGTTGACTACGGAACCCTAAAAATGCCTTTGTTTAGTTTAACTATTTATACTCATTTTTAGGACTAGTTAAACAATCGTATGGCATTTTTTAATTACGACTACGCCATGTATATACAATGTTTATAAATACCCTTTATAATTCTAGGCAATATGCTCATAGATAAATGTACTAGAACAGCACGCCATTTGTTTCATACAATGCTTATGTTTAAATTATTTTAAAGGCAGCAAACTAAAAAATCGTGAACCCTAATGCCGTAAAATATGGCTGAACTTAACTTAGACGGTTCCTGCAGTAGCGTGCGATGCGGCAGGTGTGACAGTTAGGCGGTATATTGAGTTATAACGTCACATAACCCCTTCGCAGCTACCACAGAAACCAACTCAATAGGCCTTATTGAGTTAGTTTCTGTGGTAGCTGCGAAGGGAATAGAGTAAACTCAACTTTCCCTTTACACGCGGTTTGAAACTATTGAAAAGATATTTTGAAAAGTGTGATTAAAGATCTTTTTTGTTTTGGCAAACCTTTTTATCGTCAGGTCATGTACGGCGACCGTTGCTGTCATTTTGTAGGACCCAGTTGGACTAGATCGCTTGGTAAGACGGCCATGAGGTTCATGTGCTGAAAAAAGCATACAAGGGTGAGTAATGATGCAACGCTTATAAAGTGACCGTCAATAGAATTTGCAAACTATGTAAACAAACCGCCATAACAAAATTGTCTTTCACTATGGCGGTTTGTTTACATAGTTAGCAAATTCCAGTGACGGCGACTTTACGCATCTTTATTTTTAGGGTGGCCAAGAATAATCGGGTAAAAATAATTATGTGCCGAGCGAGTCTCCAAAATTTTGAAAATTTCCCTTTGAAAAGATCTTGTATCTTCTGAAAATAAGGATCAATTTCTATGATTCTTCTAAAAGTTTTTGAAACTCACATGATTTCAAGGCTGCTATCGCTGTTCTTAGTAGCGTGTTCGCCCTCGCTAGAGTTGGATCCACCGGACTCTGAGCGTTGGCTGCGGCTTCTATGGGGCTTCTTGTCTTCAACTAGCTCAGTGGATGTGGCCTCTTCAGATTGGCGCTGCCAAGCGGGGATGGAAGGTGGTTCGGAGCGAGGCTTTATTGAGGGGAATTGGTTTCTGAAAAAAGAGAACCAAGTGTTGCAAAACCCGTTTACAGGAAAGGATAAAGGCTTAACAAACGAAATAATATAAGATTTCTCTCTTCATCCGTTCACTTTTGACAGTGGTCGTGGTTTCATGATAATCCATTGTGGATAAAGCAGCCCTTGTGAGAAAAAAAAACCGGCCAAGTGCGAGTCGGACTCGCGCGCCGAGGTTTCCATAAAATTTACGGTTTTCGCAATTTTTCCTTTATCTGTGCTATAAGACGTTGCTTCGTACCAAATTTCAAGATTCTGAGTTCAAGGGAAGTACCCTGTAGGTTTTGATTCCCTTGCGAGTTTCGAAAATTTGCGGAAATTGCGGCATAAACGGCTGTATCTTTTGATTGCGTTGGCCTAGAAGTTTCATTTTTTCACAGCTCCAAGGGACAGTAGACCTGAGTATTTGGAATACATTTTAGCTTGATACCTCCACGCGTTCCTGAGAAAAAGGGTCTTGACAGACGGACGGACAACAAAGTGATCCTATAAGGGTTCCGTTTTTGGTACGTTCCTTTTGAGGTACGTCAAGTTATTGTAAATCCGAATGACAATGTCAGTCAAAGACCATTTTAAGTGCCGCAATATCGTTTAATTAAAGAGTTTGATAAGTCGTAACTGTTTACGAAAAGAATATTTGAAATTATCCTATGTGTGGTTTGACGTCATCGGCACGAAAGGTACGAGCTCTGGCAATGACACGGGTTTATTAGTAGCGTGCGATGTTTTTGATGAAGAGTGCGTTTTTTGAATGCCGCATAAGTATACGCGTCAAAGCATGCAATCGTAGGTAATGCAAGCAAATCGCAATTGACGTTTTCCAAATTAATTTGATATCAAGTTGCGTCTTTTTAAATTAAAAGTCATAATAACAAAATAAGCTCTATTAATGATTAGTCATAATAACATTTAAACGCAAATCTAATGCGAATCGCAATTTCTAAAGTAGGTGTAAAGTCAGCGACACCTTATCATACACTTATAATTATAAGTTGGATATTTCGTACTGAATAGTCCAAAGTTACAACATTATTTTGGGCCTTAATACGTGGCGAATATGATTCATATTCGATTACATATTTTAGAATCGAACATAATTATAATGTTAACTGGGTAACCTCAAATCCCAAGTATTCTTATCTTAGCGAATAGATTCAACTAAAATAGGTTAAATACAATATTTCACTGGTAATGTCTTGGAACTTCACGGTCCGATCATATTTTCTTGTTGCTATTCCTACTGTTTCGTAAGTCAGGAGACAAGAGAAAAATGTGGGGGGGGGGTACCATTGTACCAATGGAGGATCGTGAGGAAACCGGTCTAATCTCAATAAGGTCTGGTCTAGTTTTCCCTATGGGTTAGAAGGTCTGATGGCAGTCGCTTTCGTAAACCTAGTGCCTATGCCAAATCTTGGGATTAGGTGTCAAAGCGGCCCCCGGCTCCTTTAGGGGCACAACCGGGAACAACGCTAGGAGGATGATGATGATATTTATACGTATATCCGCATCGATTGAGTGCATTCAAGTCCCATGCGTGCATATACTCCCTAATGTTCCAATTTAAATGAGACATGTTGAAATAATACTAATAATTGCACTACGGGCGACATGTTTCGAACTCTTCGGCAGTTCTTCTTCAGGATGAGTGTTTTCGCGGCGGTGTCGCTTGAATCACACGCGCGTCGCGCGGCGCGTGCGTCACGTGTCACTTAATACGTGAGTTGAACTGTGTAATTATTAGTATTATTTCTGGTCGATGTTGTATTCAATGTTGCTTTGTACTCATGTCACTTTTGTTGAAACCGCCCTTATACAAGTTTCTGTCAATGTTCATTTTTGGTACAAGCTACTATTGCCGACTGTACTTTTCTGTATACCATAATCAACTACTCATTGAGACGATTCTAACGAACCCAAACTCGATGGGGTTATGTTTATTACGGAGTTCCCATGGCCACCTTCCAGCTCCATCATCAGATCAGCTCCACGTCATCATAATATTGCATTGTCACGCGACAGGTGAAAGTAAATAAAAGCTTGTAAAAACAACTCACCTATTCAATAATATTCCTTTAATCGAAGCTATATCTGCCTTCAGCCCATCAAGCTGTGATCTCAGCGAACTCTGTGCCGAAGCCTGCATTTCCCCTCGCAGTGACGTCATGCTGGTGTTCAGTATGTCCAGCGATTTCCTGACCTCGTCTAAGCATTCGACCGTCGATTTGCGTTTAGGCTCTTCGACGAATAGTATGTGCCGGATGCAATTCTAGAATAAAGAATAACTAGGATATAAAAAGACCCTTTCAAATGATAGTTAACCCACGGAAGTGGAATTGAAAATGAAATTTAATGCGCTCTGCCTAGCGATTCTGGGAAAACGGGCGTGAGTGTAAAAAATTAGTGCGGCCCCGCCAACAAACTGTTGTCAGTTTGGCGAGTAAATTTCTCAAAAAAATAAACCTAAAGTTGTGCCTGCTCGGTGTTTTGAGGGAGTGCTGTGATTGCGTTCAATCTGGCAAAGGAACTAATTCGGTTCGGGTCCTTTAGTTCCTTCAAGGCTATTTGATGCTCCTGTGTGTGCGCAACTCACGCCATTTATTTCTTTACAGAAACAAATGAGCGTGCCATAGGTATAGTTTAAATTATTTGAACTGAGCTCATGAATGGCCATTGTACCGAGCTCATGAATAGCCTTTGTTTGCCTTTTTTCCTTTGTAAAAAAATGTTACCGCCACGTAAAAAGTTCATTGAATAATGAACTCTATCTTCTTACACAATAGATTCCAAATTAGCTACGAGATAAAATACCACACACAGCGCCTTGTACCTGCCTCGCTGGGAGCGGGTTTTATCTTTTAGTCCATTTTGAATCTATTGGATAAGACGATAGAGTTCATTATACAATGAACATTTTATGTGGCGCTAACCTTTTTGTTGCAAAAAATGGCACGCGTCCGACCACACAGTCGTATTGCTAGACTTGAATGCTATTGTTCTGAAGATAAGAAGATCAGTCCAGCTCAGAAAATCTCAACTATACTATTAACCAAGGCCAGCATAGTAGAAAATAAATAGAATCGTAATCAACCCGAGCCTAAATGATTACGCAAAGACAGTCTCAATCGACGCCTTTAATAAACAACTCACCTTATATAACCAGTAACAACCATAAGCAAACCCCCCATAAAGCAGCAAGGGCACAACATGGTCTCTAAACCAAGACCTCCTAGAGTGCTGGAAGAACAGCAATTCCGAAGTCAGCGCTGGTTCTAGAAGCTCTCCACATTTCTCCACAGCCTTGGTTATCTCCAGGTCTGTGAGGCCCTTGGCCCGGAGAAACCGTTCTTTGCTCTCCATCGTGCATCGGTTCACATTCGGGTTTTTGAGGAAGTTTATTGCGGTTGTTACCTGTAATGCAATATAAATTACAAATTTTCATTCAGTGCCAAAAAATTCGTAGCGCTGCGCTCGTAGCCTCGTGGTTTTTCTGCTTTGTAGAGGAAAAGAGTAAGCTTTTTTTTATGATATAGGAGGCAAACAAGCAGTCGAATCACCTGATGGTAAGCGATAATCGACGCCCATGGACACTTACAACACCAGAAGAGTTGTAGGTGCGTTGCCGGCTTTTAAGATAGGAGTACGCTCTTTTCTTGAAGGCTTGAAGGTTATAACGGTCCGGAAATACCGCAGGCGACAATTCATTCCAGAGTTTGGCTGTGCGAGGCAGAAAGTTTCGGGAGAAACGCACAGTTGAGGACTGCCAACCATCTACGTGGTAAGCTACGGCAGCCTAGTGGAAGGTACGGTAGCCTAGTGGTTCAGGCATGCGGCTGTCAAGCGGCGGTCGTGGGTTCGAATCCCGGCTCGTATATACCAAGAGTTTTTCGGAAATTATGTATCGAATATGTACAGTAAGCTTTTCGGTGAAGGAAAAAATCGTGAGTAAACCAGTCTAGTCACAGCAATAGGGTCTTTTTTTCCCTCTGGCTTGCAAGGTCAGATGGCAGTCGCTTTCGTAAAACTAATGCCTATGCCAAATCTTGGAATTATGTATCAAAGCTGATCCCGGGCACCTTTAGGGGCACAACCGGGAATAATGCTAGGAGGGTGATAATTATGAGACAAAAGTGCCCACCTAGCGGGCTCCTTAGTCCTGGCATCGAAAAGGAAAATATTTCAATTTTAGTTTCTCGCCCGATTCGTACAGGCGGCCTTTCGGCAGACCGGATCGGTCTCTGACCAACTGAGCTACCGAAGCCGTACCCGGTTCAACGATATGTTAAATGGTTTTACAATGTTTGACCGTGTGTTTAAAATTCAGTGGCAGTGGCGGAATGGAATTAGTACAGTCAGCATCGTATAGTTAGTAGCAGCCAAAGTAGCTAAATATATCGTAACACGTCCTTACTTTTACAGTAATAAAGAGCTGTACCGAAATATTTGGCTACTTTGGCTGCTACTAACTATATGATAATGACTGTACATACATGTTATTTCATCAATAGTCAGCTGGGGCTCTACCTAGTCGGTCCCAAAGTTCTGTCACAAATGAAAATAATGATAAAAACAAAAGTAGCAATCAATTTTTAATAAATTATATACCGATTTAAAGTACATTTAATAAAGAATTAAAATTACTCAAAATTATTCAAAATGACCTCCTTTGTTTTTAATACAGGCCCTTAATCGGTGCGGCCAGTCGTCTATCGCAGCACGCACCATTTTCATATCTATCTCAGTGACTGCTTTTCTTAAAGATGACTTTAGCCTCTCCAAATTTTTATGTGGTTTAGCACAGACCTTCCCCTCTAAGACCTGACAAATTTTATAGTCCAAAGGATTAAGGTCCGGACTAGAGGAAGGCCAATCTTCGTGTCTTATAAAGTCGATTTTTTGACGGTCAAACCAGGCTTGAGTGGTCTCGGCTTTGTGTGCTGGCGCAGAATCCTGCTGGAACACAAAATTATGTCCCGAAAATAGCGTGTTGGGCAGATCTTTGACAACCTTATCCAAAACTGTCTCTTGGTATACTTTCGCACTGATTTTGACACCTTTTTCGCAAAAATGAACCTCAGTTGGCCCGTAATAAGATACACCCAACCAGACCATCACTGATGATGGATGATGCCCATGTTGCACCCGCGGAACTCTTTTTCCTGCTTCTTCAGAGCTCCTAGCGTACACTCTATCATTCTGTTTATTGTACTTCTCTTCAATATCGAAAATCTTTTCGTCTGTAAAGAGGATATCACGGTGTCGATTTTTCGCGTACCGCTTTAACAACTTCCGGGATCTTTTAAGCCTTATTGTTTTTAGACGGGCATTAAGTAAGTGCCCACGCTTTTTTTTGTATGCTCGTAGACTAAGATCTTCGTTTAAAACCTTTTTGACGGTTTTTCTACTGACACCCATCTGCAAAGCCATCAATTTCTGTTTTCGGACAGGATTTCTTGCTATGCGCGCCTTGATCGCTTTGATCACTGCTGGTGTTCGTACGGAGCGAGGCCGGCCAATTATTTTCTTGTCCTCAACACTGGAGACTTCATTGTACCTATCAATAGTACGGTACACAAACCTAAGCGTTATTTTTAAATTTTTGAGCAACTTGAAAATCGTACTTGGCGAGTGCCCACAGCGGTGCAATGCTAAAACAGCTATTCGGTTTTCTTTCAATGTCCACTCCATCGTGAGAAATTGCAACGAATGACTGTTTTTTGTTTTAAAATAATTGGCAAACATTCAAAAATGGAATGCAATAAAATTTTCTTAAAATCATCTTCTAAATTTAAAAATAATATGCCAGTGACAGAACTTTGGGACCGACTACGTAATTAGCAACATTATTAACATTAATGATTATTATATTTAAGTTAAACAACGCCATGGCGTAAGCTGTTATATGTTGATACATTGTAATTCTAAATAAATAAATCATACTACGCACTCAATGAATAGGATTCAACATTCAAAATGCTAAAAAAGAAAGTCCCCTAGAGATGTCGCTGAACTGACTGCCCTTCAAGACAAGTTAATAAACTCTTAACCCTATGCTAAATGTTCGCCAGAAACAGATTGCAAGAAAAAACATTAAAAAAATATGTTGATTTGGCCAATCAACTTTTTCTTGTTGTTATTAAGCCCCCCGTAAGCCAAGTAAGTAAAAAACCGGACAAGTGCGAGTCGGACTCGCCCACCGAGGCTTTCGTACTTAATTACAAATGTATAGTTTTCATATGTTTCCCTGTACTTGTAGTATAAGACGACATTATTTGCCAAATTGTATAGTTCTAGGTCAACGGAAAGTACCCTATACATTTTGATTCCCTCGAGTGTCGAAATATACAGGGTGTCCCGGAACTCAACGATAACCTGGTACCGGGTGAGACGCCAAGGTATACCAGTTATGAATTAAAAAATTTGACATGGATTATTTTTCCTTAATTTTTTCATAACTGGTATACTTTGGCCTCTCACCCGGTACCAGGTTATAGTTGAGTTCCGGGACACCCTGTATACGTTTTTTGCGGCATACATAAAGGCGGGATTTCACCGGTGTGCGGCACAAGCATATTCAGTACAAAAATGCTTTTGCCGCACGATGGAATCTCGCCTTAAACGGCCGTATCTTTTATTTACGTTTACTTAGAGGTTTGTTTTTTTTTACAGCTTAAAGGGACTGTGAACTTGGGTACATGGTTTTAATTTCAAATCGATACCTCTACGCATTCCTGAGATAAAGGGCCTTGACAGACAAACAGACGGACAACAAAGTGATCCTATAGGGGTTCCGTTTTTCCTTTTGAGGTACGGAACCGTAAAAAAAGTGATCCTATAAGGCATCCGTGCCTTCAGCTTTTCTTTTTGAGGTACGGAACCCTAAATAAAATACTCCTAGCATGCTTAGGAGGTGCTCCACCAAAGAATGGGTTTACCATTATAAAAAACCACATGTTTAGTGGATTTAAACCCTATAAAAATCAAAGAGACGTAACCATGCAAGCAACAAAAAATTGTTGATTTGCCAAATTCGACATAGATTACGTAAAAGCGCGCGTCAATGCAATATCGGCAGTGTTAATTCAGGCAAAACATGGTAGGTACGTAACTTGGTTACTTAACACAACACTCCGTAGCAATGCATAGATTGCGATGGATTATAGACTTGGGTGAATAACTATGGATAATATTGACAACGATATAATTTACGATATGAGTAAAAAATTGAGGATTGACAGCAATACTCGATTACGATTAACTATACTCGATTGCTGCAGAAAGGGGTGTTTAAGAGTTCAATACAATTTTACATACATACATACATACAAAAAATAATAAAAAGGTAACCCAGTGGTACCCAAGAGGCTGCAAAAGAAAGAGAGGCAGACAGATAAAAAGATGGGACGACGACATCAGGCCTGTTGCTGGTGTCACCTGGAGCAGGGTCGCCAGAGACAGACATGAGTGGAGAAGGCTGGAGGAGGCCTTTGCCGGCAAGCGAACACCCAAAATAAATAAAGATACCAAACCAACCAATCAAAGAAGAAATGTAGCATTTGGATGTCACGAACAAAGGCTATAACATAACATAACAACAACATACATACATACACGCCTTTATCCCTAAAAGGGGTAGGCAGAGCACATGAAACTTGTGTTCCAGTACCACTTTTAGCATAAGGTATAAAAGATCGATATAATGTGATATTGCAGTGACAGGTTGCTAGCCCATCGCCTACAACACACTTCAACCACAGGGTTGAAGTGTGTTGTAGGCGATGGGCTAGCGTCTACTGAGGGAACAGTCCCTCAGTAGACTCTTACGACACCCACAGGAAGAAAGGGGGTGGTGCTATTCTAACCGGACAACACACGGGGGCCAATTTTATGTAAAGTATATCTATTAATAAACACGTCTACTGCTGGACATAGGCCTATTAGGCCTAAAGCACTAATATGGTATAGTAGGGTTAACTGGTAACAGCTAGGATATTTTCCCCTATCTGTTACCAGTGCCTATTTGTCTATTCTATTTTATAGGGTGACATCAGATACTCGGAAATGACAGGATATGATGGAATAAAGGAAAACCCTCATGGAGTTGATATTAACTACAAAAAAAAACTAACTAATTTGGCTTAGGGACCCAAAGAGGGTCTTGGCGTAAGAAATTAAAGTATATATATTTTTTATTATTTCCAATTAGACAAAATAAATATTGAATACATAGTTTAATACACTCTATCAATAGTACCATACTTTTTACAAGCTTTTATTTAGTTTCACCTGTCCCGTTGTCTGTCGTAATCAAATCTTGAAAGTTAATTTTGACCCACTTCCCTGTGACCGATTGAGCTGAAATTTTCGTCTCAGTAGTTGATGATGATGACGGTATACAGAGAAGTACAGTTGGCAATAAATGCTTGTACCAAAAATTAAATTTGACCTGAAATCCTTGGATTGTCAAGGTTTCAAAATAAAATTATTCAAGTGGTGTCTACAAAAAATGTTCTACTCTGTTAATGAACACTGGTTATAACCCAGTGGTTGCCTAATGAATTCATTTATTATTTTTATTATTTTCTCTGACCACTTTCCTATTTGCATGACATTGAGTTATTGTTTTGGTATATTTTTATTCTTCTGAATATTTATCTTTAGTGTGACTTTGCTACATTTTGATTCGACATTAATAGAACAATAGATAATAATTATATAATTTCAATGACATGCATATTGAGAGTCAAATTATTGTACGCCACACTCTGACTGATTGTGATGTAACCATATACTAACCACCATTTATAACCACTCACATTCAAACAATAAATAATTTGTATTTTTATTTGTAATGGACACAGAATAGAAAGAAAAAAAAAACATATTGTAGAATACATATTTTATTTATATTTGGTTGAATAAAGGCTATATTATTATTACTCTCTTTATTGTTATAGTTAATATATATTAAAAAAATATAAATACACCTCACTAACGTTATGAACAGTAATAAATAATACAATGAAGCACATTTGACATCATAATGACATTGGAAATGTACAAATATTTAATTACATGACCTATGTAAATTTTTATTTGCAGAACTCAAAGTACAAAGTCTTCATTTTCAACTTGTGGGTGAGAAGAATTTTTGGTGTTAATCAAAAACAAATAATGTGGAAGCCTGCACACACCCATCTGTTTAAAGCTGTATGTGAAGTCCCCTACCCGCCCATTAGAGGAGACCTGTGCCCAGCAGTTAGACATATTATACCCATTTACAACTGAGAATTAGTGATTAGCCAAGTCAAAAATTAAGTAGTGACAATTGCCAAAAAATTACAATTCCATGTAATAAACTTGCATGATCATATTGAGTTGGGTGTAAAGGGATATCCTCATGAATTCATGATGATGATAGATAGTGTGTAATAGTTCTAACTTTAGTTAATCTGTACTAGAATTGTGTGTTTATTTTACCTACATTAGCATAATCCTGTCTACCCACTCTGTAAGTGTCATTGCAGAAAACAGACTAAAACTACATGCACAACAATATTGAAATTCCCCTTAAATATTTACATTTTGTCTGGTACTATAACCAGCTTTGGAAGTTGTTACTACAAAAAAAACTAATCAGAATTGAATAACAGGTTTCACCAGGATACTACAAATGCAACTATTAAACGATTTTTTGCATTCTTTTTTAATTTTTGCAGCAAAGGGGATATTTCTATCGTTTTAATGATGATATTGTACAGGCAAAGATTAAAAAGTATCTGACTTTGCAATGTTTCCCGTGTCAGCACAAAAATGCATTTAGATAACACACACTTTTAACATAGATGTTTAGTATTGTATTGTAATTTAGCATAACATCGCTCACGGACCAAAAAGATAAAACAAGTCAAGATCGAAGGTCGACTTTTATGTTTTAACAGAGAAGTCGTTATGACACGATATATACTATCTTTCCTTTCCATCACACTGCAGTTTGGTTATCGGAAGCTTAAGAGATATCTTATTTATAGCTATTAACACGAAAAGGTCAAGTAATTACCAAATTCTCCCGAACTTCTGTGGCCGTATTCATTATAGCGTCTACCGACATGTTTAATTTGGACAATTATTTGATGTAACTGCGGAGTGATCACTTATTTTCAAAACAAGTATTATTCTGATATAATCAACTATTCTAATGTAAAGTAAACATAATAATCACAATTGTACAAAATATTAAAACGATAAATTATGACTTAACAATGACAGTGACTGACGGAACAGAATGTTTTTTTTTAATTCGTCCATACGGAAAGGCTAAGACCATGGGCCATACTTCAGTAAATATAATTTCATTTGATCAAATCCAATAATAACGTCGTCAGTAATTTAAATCAGAAGTGTCTAGTCCAGTAAATATGTCTTCAGTTATTTCCAATTCATATGATCAAATCCAGATATAAAGTCATTAGTTTTATCAACAAATGTGTCAAATCCAAAAAATAAGTCTTCAGTTGTACCAATCCAATTCATGAAGCCAAATCCAGTAATAAAATCTTCAGTATGTTCCAATAAAAGCGTCAAATCCAATATTTAGCACTTCAACAAAGCTTACACCCCATCCAGACATTCCAATATAAAGTCTTTTGACAAACAAAATATACAATGCTCCAAAAAGCGGCCAAGTGCGTGTCGGGCCACGCGCAGGGTAGGGTTCCGTAGTTGCCCGTCTGTCACAGAATGCGGACTTAAAAGGGGCTTTTGGGGTTGTTATTATAGCTTACCCTGGTTAGCGACCACTCAGCTGAGTTAGTGAACAGAATAATACGAACGACCTACTTAAAACAAACGAACAGATGCCAACTGCGAGGTTAGCCCAGCCTGGCCCAACTGATGCTGAAGCGCGACGCGAGACGAGAAAATATACTATTACTAATTTATTTACTTTAAAATTCGAATTACTCAAGTAACTCCTTTATGAAACAACTTCTCAATTGAAATAACGAGGTCAGTAGGTACATTAAGTTTTTCAAACGATATGTAGGTAATTAGGTACACAACTTTAAAACTAATCGAACCGCAGATCGCTAACTTTTAGCATCAACAGGTTGAAAAAGCAACTCTACCGTCCATGGTAAAAGGTTCAAATTCCAATGACAATGTATAAGTATTTAAGTATGCACCCGAAATTAAGTGTATGTCTTACCTACTCGTTAACTAGTTATGTCTACTTAACTTGATAGTTTTCCTTTTAAATTCATTACATGTACTACTGCCACGATTTTTTTCACATCCCCAGTAGTAGCCATTTAGCGGACAGACAGACAGACGGATGGACATGGCGAAACTATAAGGGCTCCTTGTTGACTACGGAATCCTAAAAAACCGGCCAAGCCTGCTATTATGGTGTACCCGTAAAATATATATCTGAATTAATTCACTAACATCTGTATAAGTATAATAAATCGGTATATATGGCAACATTAACTGACGTAGCTCATTTGACTCGCGATACATTGAAAATGGCGGTCATTCCAGCATTATTTTCATATCCGCCACATAAACTAAATAACATTTTGTAATTAACAACTAATGGCAAATAAAGAAGTATTAAAACATGTAACAAACAATTATTTGAAATCAGATTAGGCTTCTCTACAAAAAAATATTCCGGGTCACGTGATACATTTTGAACTGTACTCCTATACAAGAACGCGAGCAGAAGTATCCACTTCAAAAGAGTAGAAATTAAATAAGGGCGCCACTTTCTAGGTAACTGTCACATTTTTGACGTAAAATGCTTAAACATGGCAACAATTTAGTATGATTTTTTTAGTTCCTTTTTATTTAATTTCTACTATTTTTTGCCTGACTATAGTATCCAACCCAACCACGTGACCACGATACCATAGACACTAACGCCCGGGTTTGTTAATCCGTATTCCTACTTTCCCTGCACGTCTAGCACACGACGGCCGCGACATACTCTCGATTTTTATCGCACTATACCTCTTCTTCTAAGTGTTTTAATAAGAGAGAGACGGATAGTGCGAGAAAAATCGAGAGAGCTCGCGCGCCGTCGCGTGCTAGCCGTGCTGGAGGGCAACCGCGAAACCAAAACGAACTTCGTTCGTGTATCTCCATCTTTGTCGCTCGAACTAGAAAGTGCAACAGATACGGAGATACACGAACGAAGTTCGTTTTCGTGTCGCGGTAGGCCCTCACGGTTAGCACAAGACGGCGCGCGAGTTGGTCGCGATAGACTCTCGAAACTCGTATCACAAGTGCACTTTAGAGCGACAAAATATATCGCTTTATTCGCGTCTCAACGTCAAAATGCGAGACATTGTCTTCGAGATGTGGAGCCCGCGACAGCGATAATAACTTGATAATTTGACTCACAAGGAACAAGAGCACACATTTTTTTTAAATTAATTTTAAGTTAATTAGGGACACATACGTAAAAAGCTACGGTAGCCTAGTGGTTCAGGCATGCGACTGTCAAGCGGCGGTCGTGGGTTCGAATCCCGGCTCGTAGCAATGAGTTTTTCGGAACTTATGTACGGAATATTTACCGTTAGCTTTTCGGTGAAGGAAAACATCGTGAGGAAACCGGTCTAATCCTAATAAGGTCTAGTTTTCCCTCTGGGTTGGAAGGTCAGATGGCAGTCGCTTTCGTAAAACTAGTGCCTATGCCAAATCTGGGATTAGGTGTCAAAGCGGACCCCGGGCTTTAGGGGCACAACCGGGAACAACGCTAGGAGGATGATGAGGGACACATACGTAAATGTAATGATATTTAGTGTCCTTTTTACTACCTATACGTAATTTGATTAAATTTGAAAACCATTAATAACTTTGCTTTGTAGGTACCTACTTGTAAAATATTCAAAGAAAATATTGTGAGAGAGCAACAACTGTCTAGAACTGCCATAAGCCAGATTCAGAATTCTAATAATGCTTTGGTGGGCATGACACCGTTTGGTGACCCCATTGTGGTCAGATTTCAGCACGATTTTGGTAAAGACTCAGATGCTTTGCCTGGATGCGCTACCTACTTAGGTAGGTACCGATAGTCAATAGCAGAAGTAGGTATGTTAACCGTTTTTCAAAATCAAGTGTAAAGGTCACAGGTCACTAGACCCACCCGGCACACGCACCGCACCGCACCGCCTCGCCATACTAAGTTACGTTAGCGACTATAGTCGCTAACGTAACGTAGTATGGAGTCGCTAACGTAACGTAGTATGGCGAGTCGGTGCGGTGCGTGTGCCGGGTGGGTCTAGTGAGCGGTGACCTTAAAAGTGTTAACTTACTTTTGCTGTTGACTAGGTATACATTAGGCTAGGTATACTTACCTAGGTACTTTTAGGAAGTATAATAATTTGCTTTCTTAGATTAGTTATTTCCCGTCACAAGTCATGCAGTCATAATACCTAAATTAATAAGGATTATTGACGACGACGCACAATTTCTCGCTAAATTAATGGAATTATCTACAGTTACTCATTAAATTTTCCGACGCGACAGCCCTCTTTCTAAATGATAACAAATGATAAGTAGGACTTACATGCAAGAACAACGAGGGTTAAAACATGCTGACTTGAGGTGAGGTATTACCTACTTACAAAAGCATCATATGGGTACCTAGGTGCATACCTATACAAAACATAATCTTGGAAGGTCTTTTTCAGTTTTTGGTTTGAATTTAATCCAATCTAATGAAGGAGCAGTTCATGTGGGGAAGGAGGTAGGTATCAACTTTCGACTTTTAGCTTGGAGAAAACCGCAGACTACTTACTTGCCCTGTGGGTGTTGTGTTGTGTTAGGAACCTGGGCTGTTATTCGCTACACGCTAATGCGGCTCACCCCGCCGGTCACCCGTCACGACTAGACCTCTACCTACGCTTATTTACATCGCGGTGTCAAGATATATTAGTGGGTGAGCTTAAAACAAGTTACAGAATAAGGGGGCAGGGCACCCGAGAACCCGCTATTTTGAGAGTGAGGGTCCTACAATCGTCTCTGGCGGACAACACAGTGAAGTCGATCGCTTGTTTTCCACCGTCGTGGTATTACTTAATCATTTTCTCTCAAAAAATAGTAGCTTTTATTGCTGACTGTACTTTTTTACAGTCATGAACACTCAACTACTAGAGAGGGTTCCAATGAGCTCAATACGACGGGGGACTATCTAGTGTAGTTTAGAAGTTGCTATGGCAACCTTCAGTCTCCCCCATCAGCTCAGCTCGGTGTGGCCATAATTTTGCCTTGTCACCGAACTTACATGAGTATAGCAAATTTCAGCCCAATTGGTTTATAAAAAGTATATTTAGTAACTGCTTGATGACCCAAACATACAAACTAATAAGGCAAATGAAATAAAAATTAAAAACAGAATTTATATCACTTTAGTAATAGTCAAGTGTTGATATAAATAAATCCATAATAACAATAACTTAATGACAAGGAAATAATAGACAGCTGTTAGCTAAACTACCTATCCTTACCCCTATACACATTGGTCAGTGTCAGTCAAATAATAACAATAACCTGTGTTTTCTTATGCTTTATTACTGATCATACACATCATTAAAAATACAATAGGTTTTATGTAACTTAACTACTAAAGTATGCCTACCTATACTATACTTAGTGTGATAACTATGAAAGGTTAAAATTAATATGACAAGTCTTTTCTAGATTTGAACCAGACTAAAATTAGGGACGTTTCAACATGAATTGTCTTTCTAAGCTTTATAATATTTAGTACTATGATGACTATGAGTTTGATATATTTTAATTTTTTAATTATGAAAATATCACTACATTTTCATTGGGAATTTTATGAATATTAGTTTAGTAGCTAGAGGAATACTTGATGTTGACCTACAATTATTACAAAGGCATTTAAATTGCTTTTGACTACTTGTTTACATTACATGTTTTAATACAACTATGCTATACAAGAAAATAAATTAAGTCAATAAGAAAATAGATGTGTAGGTACTAGGGGACATAATAGTAATAAAAAGAATAAATCAGCCTTTATGCGTCCCACTGCTGGGCACAGGCCTCCTCTCATGGGTGAGAGTGTACGGTACGGGCAGGTAGGTAATATTAGAGGACATGCTTATACAAATTGAATAAGTCGCATAGTAAGCTTATTATAAGATTTTTGTGTTATGAGTAACTAGACAATGATATATGAGTTGGTACTTATGTCATAGTGTTAAGGAAAAATATATTTCATTAAAAACACGATAGAATATACAAACTTAAAAATAACCTACCAAAAACTAGAAATATCTTTCTAAATTTGGCAAGTCTGTGTGAGAATGCTGGCATTGATGAAATCATATATGATATGTTATCAATATAATTGCCTGTATTGCGGCATTTAACAGGCATTGTTTCATTATCCACTAAGCTTAACTGCCCTCCTAACGTAAAGTGCAATAACTTTCAATCGAAATGTAATTCAAATGTGTGCATAAATGTAATATAATAAAGTAAATATTGAATTCATATTTCGAATGAAGTTATTGCACTTATCACAAGCACGGCAGTTAACCGATAGTACCGGTAGTGATACTTACGAGGAAGATAAAGGTTTTTTTGGTATAATAGTCAACACTGATCGTCTTTAAAATACATTAGTGAATAGCCTCATAAGATACGGTTTTTGGTGTCCATAATGTCTGCTTCCACCGTGGCACGATATATACTCAGGATGCTGTTGCGGCTGCCGAAGTACTGCAGTGCGTCAGGTATGTTCGCGGAGGCACACACTGATGACTTTTTTGCCATCATGCGGAAAAGGATTGTGTCACTGATGACACGGGTGCGGGGCAGCAGCAAAGGCCTCCTGAGAGTGTGGGCCGAGAGACTGAACTGCCCGCTCACTAACTACTGGGTCCAGGTTGCAATCGGGAGGAGCAAGTAAAGCACACAACACTTTTGTTATATGCTTGCTGCTACGAGTTCTTTTTATTTTTTCGTTATATTTTATTTTATTTTATTTTTCAGTTTTGTATTGTATCGGTATCTGTCATGTGTTACTAATATAGGTTAAGGCTATTTTGTAAAATTAAAACTAACAACATCCTATGGATCATACCAGGTCTGAAATAAAATGTTTTTATTTATTTATTTATTTTTTATTTATATTCTTGACTTATGACTCCACAACCAGTCCCTGGAATGAATTAAGTATTGTTAGAAATCTTGTTAAATACAATAAACTGCTGTCCAAATATAATAACTGTTTGAGGTAAATTAGTTGTAGAAGGTTGACATAGTTTTTGAAGGATACTTACTCGCTGATTATGCATTGCTTATGATTCCAAACATACTTAATTACGACAATATTTTAGATTAAAGTGATTGATGAACTTTTTCTTCCTAGGAACCATCTAGGAACTAACAATTAATAACTCACGTTACCTTCTACCATGTTTCCATGTCTGTTCCATGTGTGTTCGTATTCGGCGAAAATCCAGCAGCTCTTCATGGAGAATATTATTATTCTAACGGACCATATTCTGTTCTCTAAGTTCCTCGATTCAGACTGATCGAAATCATCGAAATGAAGCAAAGTATTGTCGTTTTTGGGCTGTCTGTATTTATTTCGATTCCGATTTCGTTTACAGCAATGCATTAAATAACTCTTCTGTTTTAAAAGTTATTGTTAGAAAGCACGAGAATCTCACGGCAGTGAGTATTATATTCTTTGCTCACGGCACGGGAGTTTTCTGTTTAAATAAAATACTAGATATATTATATTTTATTTTGACACTTAACATTTCTTTCACATTGACAAATTCTTTCCCGCGGGATATTTTTAAACGTCATGTACTCTTTCTCTTTCATTTTGAAGCTTTAGAGAAAGAGACAAAGTTATCGTGATTAGGGACGTTGCTAGTATAAGGCTTGCCATTCACTCTTTACTCCATGTTTTACTACCGATTCAGTGTTGCCATACAGCAATATGGTATCAGGGACTATTTTTCAAATAAATGGCGACACTCACTGTGTCGACCGCGACAGAGCTCTCTCGCTTGGGCCGGTTTTCTCTATATATACAAGTGGTGCTACGAAAATCGAGAAAACTGATGCTACATTTACACGCTTGCGGTGGCTTGGCAAGCCTCCAGAAGCGCAAGCGTGTAAACGGGGGTGTTTGGCTTGGCTTGCGTGAGCTTGGCCCGATCCGGACTAGTGTCGGTTTTTGAACACAGATCAAAGGAAGCTTGGCCAAGCGCTTGCGACGTATTTACACGTTGTAGCTCGCGAGCTCGCGAAGTTTGGTCGCCTTATTTATATGGCCTTTATGTACCGCGTATCGACCATGAGTGCTGTATTGTATGGTCAAACGACCAAACCTTGGCCTTTCTCGAGGCATACCAAAGCGAGCCGAACGCAATAGCTGACACAACTTCCAGTACTTCCACGTCTGCCATGCTTGCCTATTAGGACCACACTAACGCACTCGCAAGCATGTAAATGCCATCCAATCCAAGCGTTTGTGAACGCTTGGAGCTTGCGGACGCTTGCCAAGCCACCGCAAGCGTGTAAATGTAGCATGACAGCGCGGCCGAGATATTTCGCAACCGCGAGCGAGCTGGCTCGCGGCGCGAGAGTATGTCGAGGCCGTCGTGTGCTAGACGTGCCGATTGAACATCATTTCAATGTGACAATAAAACGATGTAGTTATTGTTAAAAATGGCGTTTTATTAATGGTACGTAAGTCAGCCTCAAAAGTAACTGGGCAAACGAAGACGTCAAAAGTCTTTATTAAAAGGGAATGAGAGCTTTTAAAAGACGTCAATTGCGCAGTTACTTTTGATGCTGACTGCTCACTATGACTATGACTATGTATAATCATATTTTGTAAATCAACAATCTTTTAATTAAATCAATAACAAAATTCATTGTGTGTGTGTGTGTGTGTATGTGTGCGTGTGCGCGCGTGCGTGCGTGCGTGCGCGTGTGTGTGTGTTCTAAGTAAAGGAGGCCGTTAAGCAGGTTAATAATTTTGGTAATTGGCTGTCTCCTGGGTCACATTTGAATAGTACACAGTGTACGACTTTAAAGGGTTAATTCAGAAATACGATGATCTTATATGCATGGCAGTAGACTTACTCGTCCTGCTAGTTAGGGACGAATGCTATTTGTCCAACATGAAGCTAGGCTGGTTTATAAGTCCATATATTATTAGGAGTCAATATCGACCCTCCACATTAATACACTCTAGATAGTATCTCTACAGGTAGATTAAAAGCAATCTTAATTGAACGCCACTGACACATTGCCAATTTTTTAGGGAAAATATTTAATGCAAAGATTTTGATAAAATATTCTGAGAGGAGATAATTATTTATTGACACACTTTAGAAAGTGTATTAAATTCTATAGTTTCACAATAATAAGTCTCACAGTACCGAATTGTGAGTAAATTACCTTGCCGAATAGTGGATGGGGGCGTTTATTTTAAGGTTTATTTTACTTTGCCGCTATTGGCATCACCACCGGCATTGTAAAACGCGCTAAAACAAGGAAAATAACAAAAGTAGTAACACATTATTTATTTTATTCTGTTCTTTAGTATTTGTTGTTATAGCGGCAACATAAATACATCACCTCTGAAAATTTCAACTGTCTAACTATCACGGTTCATGAGATACAGCCTGGTGACAGACGGACGGACAGCGGAGCCTTAGTAATGGGGTCCCGTTTTTATCCTTTGTATACGGAACCCTAAAAAAAAGTAATAATAACAGTGCATCGGTAACCAAAAGCAGATAAGCGTAGAGCAAGGTACATGAACAAAATCATAGTCATTTTCGTGATCGCTAAGGTAAACTCGGTCACAGACTCGCGCTAGACCAAACCGCACTTTTCTATTCCGGAGTTTTTACTTTACAATGTATGACCCAGTTAGAAAAAAAAGTTTACAATGCATGTGCTCGAAAAGAGCGCTTTCCAAGCACCCAAATCGTGCGGAAAGTGCCACTTTTTCGCACTAGTGGTTTTTACTTTTCAATTTTATTTTAATTTTTAAGTCCGTCGTCGGCCCGCCGCAAATAATTTTTATTACTTGAGAAAAGTTTTACAAATATTTCAATTACTCTTGTTCTTTCATATAAAAGGTACATAAATACATAATAATGTATAAAATTATTTATTAACATTTTTGACTTTGAATTTGGTCAATTAATTAATTAATTTTAAATATTCACTCAATGTGTTTGGCTGAACTCATATCTTTCTTATGCCTTTTGCGATACGACAATATGGCGACTTGCACATGCGCACATGTTGACTGCGCATGTATTTAAAACTAAAAAGCCCGCCATTGTTGTGATTGTTGTTTACTTGGGAGTTATTTTATGTAAATATGTTAAAAATGTCGAGTGAAAGTGACTAATCAATAATAATAATGATTTATTGCGTTTCAATAGTGTCAGTATGTTTCTTAGAACTACGACGGTACAGAGTCTTTTTTGTTGTGGAATATATTGAGTTACTTACTCGAAATTAATTGTGTTCCAAAACCAACAATGCAAGTGTAAAACAATAGTTTTAAGTGAATAAGCTTGACTGCAAAAATGGGGAAAAGTTGTTAAATGCAGTTCTAGATAATAAGTAGGTA
The DNA here is from genome assembly GCA_947049275.1 of Epinotia bilunana. Lineage (NCBI taxonomy): Eukaryota > Metazoa > Arthropoda > Insecta > Lepidoptera > Tortricidae > Epinotia > Epinotia bilunana. The sequence goes on from OX346264.1 coordinate 5,400,935, forward strand.
CCTGACAATCTACCTAGATTCTTCAATTTTAACCTATCTATTTTAAACTGAAATTTCAACATTTAATATTTCCTCACACAAGGCATAGTAAAACGTTGTATGATACACGCGCGTAAATATGATTTCCGACTCGTGTCGAATTATACATTCACTCGCTGCACTCGCTCATGTATAAAAATGACACTCGTCGGAAATCACCTACTTTCCACACTTGTAGCATAATTAACTATTTCTTATATACATCGAGTTTATTACAGCAATTCACACAGCAGGTCTCAAGCGCAGTTTTGAATACCATTTTTCGATAACTCTTACCGTTAAGTATAGGTATACCTCGTAGTAGTTATTTTGGATTTATTTCCTCCAGTAGCTTGTACAAAATCATAGTTGACCCTGGTTTTATTACAGCAATTCACACAGCAGGTCTCAAGCGCAGTTTTGAATACCATTTTTCGATAACTCTTACCGTTAAGTATAGGTATACCTCGTAGTAGTTATTTTGGATTTATTTCCTCCAGTAGCTTGTACAAAATCATAGTTGACCCTGGTTTCATCATCATATCAGCCGAAAGACGTCCACTGCTGGACATAGGCCTCCCCCAAAGAGTGCCGCAATGACCGGTCCTGCGCCACGCACATCCAGCGGACTCCGGCGACCTTTACTAGGTCATCAGTCCACCTTGTGGGGAGCTGTCCACGCTGCGCCTTCCGACCCTCGTTTATCGATAGGGCATTTGGGGCTTCCTACCCGCAAGTTGACGACTGGTTTAGCCTAGTGTATAGTGACCCTGACTACCAAGCTGACGGTCCCAGACTCGAATACAAAATATTTATGGAAACCGAACAATCTCACCAAGGATAGGGCTTTTCTTTGTGTATACGTTTATGTTTCCTGAAACTTGACGGGTGGGCAAACGTTTTATTACAAATTTGGCACTCAAACGGTTTCTCTCCAGTGTGAATACGAGAATGTAACTTCAAGCCAGACAATATTCGGAAATCCTTCTTACATATTTCACAGGAATATGGTTTTATTCCTGTGTGAAGTCGGCTGTGGAGATTCAATGCAGACTTATGTGTGAATTCTTTATTGCATACTTCGCAGGTATGGAATTTCAGCCCTGTGTGCACAAGCATGTGACTTTTTAGATGTGTTCTCGTTCGGAAAGGCTTATGACATACTTCGCAGGTGAAGGATTTTTCTCCTGTGTGTGTTAGTTTATGGGCTTTCAAATTGCTTTTGAGCGTGAAACCTTTGTTACATATTTCACAGAAATGAGGCTTTACTCCCATGTGTCCATTCATGTGTCTAGATAATTCACTCTTACGTAGAAATTGTTTACCGCAGACTTCGCAACTGAATAGTTTATCACCTGAATGGGTAAGTAAATGTTTCTTCAAAGTCGACTTTAATTTGAATTCCTTATTACATGTATCACATGAGTATGTTATATCATTGTCCGTATGTATTAGCGCGTGAGTCTTTAAGTTTCCTTCTTGAGAAAATTGTTTCTTGCATATATTACACGTATATGGTTTCTCTCCGGTGTGCACGCGAGTATGTTTTATCAAGTAAGCCTTTTGTGTGAACCGTTTATTGCACACGTCACAAGAGAACCTATAATCGCCAGTGTGATATTTTAAATGAGCGTTTAATGTGCATTTTTGCGTATACCGTTTATTGCATACATCACAACCGTATGGCTTTTCTCCTGTGTGTGTGACTTTATGGATGTCCAAGCGAGATTTAAGCGTAAATTTTTTATCACATACTTCGCAGGAATACCGATAGTTGCCGGCGTGAAATTTCATATGAGAATTTAAGTATCCTTTTTTCTTAAATTGTTTACTGCATATGTCACACGAGTATAATGTATCTCCTGTGTGATCTGGTGTGTTGTCTGTTTCGTGCTCATGGACTTGCATGTTGGTCACATGGGTAGATTCAAGATCGTAGGGGTCGGGTGGAGTTGGCTCCGTGTCTATCTCGCGGTCCAATAACCCTAAAAGAAGTAAGTCATTTGAAATTTTGCCTAAAGAAAATAAATTGCCTCAAAAATAAAAAATAAAACACAATAAGCACTTTTTCACAGTCGTAAATTTTCTTATTCGCATTTTTTCATGTAGCTATTATATTGTTGAAGCGATCGATGGCACCTTTTACTAATATTATAAATGCGAAAGTTTGATGTTTCTTATTCAATCACGCTTAAACGACTAAACCGATTTGGATGAAATTCTGCACGAAGATAGATTATAGCCTGGATTAAAATATAGGATAGTTTTTATCCCGGGTCCAGGCAGAGTCAAAATCAAAAATTTATTAATAGGAGGCCATAAGGGCACTTATATGTCAAAAAAAAATTTACAATAGAAAAAAAACAGTACAAGTCGCGGGCGGAAGCTAGGCTACTGACACCGCTCGTGTTATTTGAAAATAGCGGACATATACATAATAGTGGACATAAAATCAAAAGTACTTACGTGACGCCAAGTCGCCATCACTTGTGGAACCGTCGTCCCGTTCTTCCGACATCTCCAGCTTGACCGGGGGTTCCTCTTCTGTAGCTATAAATAATAATAATAAATATTAGGGTACAATCTTACGCAAATCGAACTAGCCCCGTTAGTAAGCTCAAAAAGGCTTGTGTTATGGGATGACGATATAATACGTAGATATAAAATAAATACTTAAATAGAAATCCCAGACTCAGAAACAAATATCCAAAAATAATAGTAAGTATTACTCGTACGCACAGAAGGTTTTCTGTTAACAAATTCCCCATTTACGTATGCCGAACATGCCTAAACTTGTCATCCCTTTCTATCGCATGCAACGCGTGCGTGCCGGGCAGCGCTAACAAACCGGCCCGTCCCGTAGGGCCATTTAACTGCCCTTGCTTATACAATTATTTACCGTTACCGGGATTCGAACCCAGAAATGTCAGCTTCGTAGGCATGGTCTCTACGTCGTCAAAACAGACCAGTTTATTTAGCTGAGCAAATTAGTTCCAATTCAACAACATTGTGCTCTAGCTTATTAAGATGTGTTGGTTTCCTGAATCACTTTTGAACAAATAATGATAATCTAGTAAACATTCTTATAAAGGTGCTGGTAGGCAGGGCAATAGGGGTGTAGACACTAAGTAAAATAATCAATAATGTCGTATTTCTCAAAAAAGGATTAAAAATGTAGTCAAATGGAGAAAACATCAACCCAAGAGGTTTAATAATCACGAAGTTATGTTATAAGTGTCCAAAGTTTTAAAAAGGGGTATGTTCTGTCCCTTTTTCGCAAAACGCAACTTCATATGAAACGATTGACGCTCGCAGTTAGTGACGTCACTAATAGACGGCTACGTGCCGTGCCCCATCGTGTTCGGCGCCGCCATCGACGCGACCTGCCGCACGCGACGCGCTCTGCGGCAGCCTCGCAGATTGTGAGGTCACTAGCTGCGAGCGTTTTCTCTGTCTAACGAGCAATATTAAAACGGTTGTAGCTTCGTAATTCTTAATAATAATAATTAATCATTGATTTTAAATGGATTATTACTGTTTAACACTGTTTGTTATGGCATGTCATGTTGTTGCAGAAAGGGTGTACAAGTATGTACGCGCTTTTGTCAGTTGTTTTGTTTTGCTATGACAGTGGCAAACAATTATATGGCCTACACAACAGTAATTATAAATGCAGGTACTTACGTAAATCTACTCGGATGGTGACGTGAGTTGGCGAATATTCTTCAGATTCCTCACTCTTCACTGAGGGCTTGTCTTCTGCAGAGAGAAGAAGCAATGTAAGTTTAGCTTTTATTTAACTTGCAATGTATGTACCTAGGTTTGTTCGGGTGGAATCTTGAAACTCAATTTTGAAGCAGATATCTTCAACAGATTGAGCTGAAATTTTGGGTTTAAGTATAATTTCGACGACAATTTGATATTATGGTACCATAAAGCTGATCTGATGATGAGGACAGAAGGTGGCCATGGGAATTTCAGGACTTAACAGACGTAACCCCACTGAGTTTGGGCTTGTTAGAATCGTCTCAACAAGTAGTTGATGATGGCGTACATAAAAGCACAGTTGGCAATAAAAGCTTGTAGAAAAAAATATTTTTTTGGAAAAACATTTTCTTTTAGGAACCTTAAAATATACCCATACTAAGTTTATTTACATTGGTGCCAGTAGCTGTTAAATATTTTACATTAACTAGTATCTATCACCCCCATGGCAATGCCTAGTGTGGGGGCCAGTATTATTGAAATAGACTAAGGGTGGGTTGCGCCAACTTACGACTACAGACCAATCACCGTTAAATATGGTCCCATAGAAACTTGTCCAACATTCCATACATTCAGAATTTAACAAACGGTGCAACCTACCCTAAGTATGTATGCGGAAATTAACTATCTACACGGTGTTCCCGGGAATTTCCGTTAACTTCGGCATATTGTAGAGTACATTCACAGAAACAAATAAGCATTTATTTTTTTCAAAATAATTGAATGTAGCATTAACAGTGGTAAAAGCTGCAAATCTGATTAAATTAAAATATCGAATATCTAGATAACAGTAAGAGTTAAGATACTACTGTCTTGGAGAAATTAACTTTATTTGATCTAACCTATGCCCCCTTGCAATTAACGGACACGTAATATTTGTATTTGTGTAAATAAGTAGATATAGCTCTTTATTATTAACTTATTTATTAAAACTGAAATATAAAAAAAAACTATAAAGTACATAGCTTACTTTTCTCTTGCATGACTCTCTCCAAACAAGCTCTCAGCTCCGTCTGACTCCGCTGTACCTGCAGCTTGAATTCAGTCACATTCCGCAGGGTGCACACACACACCTCACAAATTCCGCAATCATTGTTACCTAAGGTTAGCTGCAAGTTAAACAATAACAACATATATTAATGAAGAAAAACTTTTTTCGACTAGTCATGTAAAATACTTCCAATACTATTTGTTACTTTTGGAAGTACTCTTTAGGAATAGCTCTTTACTAGTAATAACCATTGAATAGAGATGCACCATGTACTCGGCTTATTTTTGACGTTCATTATTCAGTTCAAATACCAAATATTTACCAAATAATTTTAGTGTTATTATTTGTCTGTAGGTTGCAAGAGTTTAAATACAGTAATTGCCCTGTAAAATCATTGTTCTGAAACGGATTCTTATTGATATTTAACAAATATTATTGCATATATTTCACTTTAAAAATCAGCAAGATTTTTACCACTGAATGATTCTTTTTTGGTACGGTTGATGAAGGCATTGAACCGAATAATTTGGTTGAATATTTGGTTTGGCCAGAACTGGACCGAACATTTATATTCGGTAAAGCACATGTTTAGTGTGTTTCTACCATTGAACTAATCACATAGTTTCTTATTGGATAATATTTAAAATCTAATATCAGATACTTCTGGATATCTTAAGGCCTATTAAACCAAATAATTTATGATTTAAGTTATTGATTGCTATGTTTCGATAGGTATGCATGGAAATGTTACAAACAAACATAAACAATCTACACTCAACATGACCTACTTATATTTTAGACTCGAGATTCAACTGAATGCGTGTATTTTCTATATGAGGTATCTGGCAAGAGAAAATATTCGTACTTACATCAATATCGAAGCATTCTGTGAGCATGTCCGAATATATCTCAGTTCTACCGAGATGGGTATAGAGCGTCTTCAGACCCTTGTCTGGAGGACGTAGTAGACAGCACCGACACGCTTGTAGTACCTCCATAACGTCTACATTCTCGAAATCAATCATTATAGTGAATACTTTAACAATAAAATCACTATTTGCAGCGTGAAAATGAATTCAAATTCAATAACCACGTATCGATTGCATTGTAATTGTATTGTATTCCATTGCAATTTTAAGTATTTTGACAGCAGCGATGACAGATTTAATTTTGTTTGTCCGGCTTGTCCTATCTATGCAGTCAACCAGACAAAATCCTACAGACGGTCAGACAAGATAACCCTAAGGCTGTGAAAAACGCCTCATAACTGTCAGTGTCAAATAATTGTTTTCGTGGGTCGAGCTGAGAATTCATTGTAAATTTCTAAATCAGGTCTGTAAATTAAAATATTGGTGAAATGAGTGATTTTGCGAACGCTACAGAGGCAGCCTCGCTCGCCGTTAGATTCGATCAAGCAGGACAGGTGGATAAAGCGGTAGAATGCTACAGAACAGCAGCAAGATTACTGGACCGTGTTCGCGATCATGTTCCACCAGAAAAGCAAATAGAGCTACGCGACAAAGTACGGGAATATCTTGAGAGGGCTACCCTCTTGCAGGAGCAGAAAGGTAACTTACACATTTATGTACATTTTATGGATTTAGAGAGTTCTAAATGTGGTCTGTTTTTTCATCAACATCATTGGATTGAGCATTGTCCATCAATGACTCATGCGATTATGACAATCTATAGATGTCTTATTAACTTACGAGGGGTCTGTGAACCATTATGCGTTCTATGATGCCCTCTTTAAGACGCTGGATGGGTGGTGTAGAATATATTATATTATTATTTTTATAGGAAACATTACTTTTGCTAAAGATTACATGGATTACACAAAAAGGGAATGTACCTTTAATAATACTATGTTATATGATACTTTGTTATATGTAAACATTATTGTATTTTTATTAATAAGTTACCTATTTCAATATCATGCCTCTCCTCACATTGTTGGAGACCCTGTTTATTAATCTGAAAAAAAAAAGGAAAACTTGTAATATTGTATAGTTAATTACTCTAATTTTAGATGAAATTCCCTAAATATTGATCTTCTACATACTAACATCTATGATGTTTTGTATATTGGTATAATAATGATTTATACATGGATATCCCAAGTTCATTTCGTTACATGTCAAGTGATTTTCGACATTAAATATGTGAGTGACCCGTTTTCATTATATTTTAATCCCAAGTTCCTCCAATATATTATAAGAATATATGAGCTAGTGGCCCTTGAACAACATCATTTGGGAAAAATAGACTTTTATATTATTTATTTGACCTATTGCCATATCAGCACACGCCCTTTCCCTTTATAGACAATGCGCAGCAAGCTGAAAGTGAGCGGGGGCTGCAGCAGTGCTACTTTCTGCTGCAGCAAGCCTTGGATGCCGACGAGGCTGGCCTTGAGGACCTGGCTCTGCAGTTATACACACAGGCTGTAGAGCTTGCTGTTACTATTGTGAGTCAATCAATCTATAAACCAAGCCCCATTTTGCAGAGTTGATAGAAGCCTGATAGGGTTTAACAACACTTTTCCGACCTACAATATTTTTCTTTTTATAAATGCATTAAATAAAAAACAAAAAAAAAGTCATCATCATCATCATCATATCAGCCGAAAGACGTCCACTGCTGGACATAGGCCTCCCCCAAAGAGTGCCAAAGTGACCGGTCCTGCGCCACCCGCATCCAGCGGACTCCAGCAACCTTTAACAGGTCATCAGTCCACCTTGCAGGGGGCCTGCCCACGCCGCGCCTTCCGGTTCGTGGTCGCCACTCGAGAACCTTTCCGCCCCAACGGCCATCGGTTCTACGTGCTATGTGCCCTGCCCACTGCCACTTAAGTTTAGCGATTCGGAGGGCTATATCGGTTACCTTGGTTCTGCTGCGGATAGCCTCATTTCTGATGCGATCACGCAGAGACACCCCCAACATAGCCCTCTCCATAGCCCTTTGGGTGACTTTGAGCCTTCTTATGAGGCCCATAGTAAGCGACCACGTTTCAGTGCCATATGTCATCACTGGCAACACACACTGGTCAAAGACTCTCGTCTTGAGACACTGCGGAATATTGGACAAAAGATGTGCCAGAGCTTCCCGAACGCTGCCCAGCCGAGTCGGATTCGACGATTGACTTCTTTCTCGAAGTTGGACCTACCTAACTGGATAGTTTGTCCTAGGTATACATAATCGTCTACAACTTCGAGTGTAAAGTGTCCGTTTGTAATGGGAGTTGGTACTACATGAGTATTTGACATGATCTTCGTCTTATCCATGTTCATTCTTAGACCAACTCGTTCGGAAGCTTTATTGAGGTCATCGAGCATCGTACTTAAGTCTTCCATGGTCTCAGCCAAGACTACTATATCGTCAGCAAACTGAAGGTGAGTGATGTACTCGCCGTTGATGTTGATGCCTAGCCTTCTCCAGTCCAGAGTTTTGAAAACGTCCTCCAGTGCAGCGGTGAACAGTTTTGGAGAAATAACATCTCCTTGCCTGACTCCTTGCTGCAGCGGAATAGGTTTCGAGTTCTGGTCCTGGAGTCGAACTGACATAGTGGCGTTCTCGTACAAACACTTCAGCACTTCGATATAGCTATAGTCAACTTAGCACCGCTGGAGAGACTGTAGTACAGCCCAGGTTTCAATCGAATCGAAGGCTTTCTCGTAGTCCACGAACGCTAGGCAGACGGGCAAGTTATACTCCTCGGTCTTCTGTATAACCTGACGGAGCGTGTGGATGTGGTCCACGGTACTAAAGCCTCTTCGGAAACCGGCTTGTTCGGGAGGCTGGAAGTTATCTAACCTGCGTACGAGACGATTTGTAATGACCCTCGAAAACAGCTTATAGACATGGCTCAGAAGTGAGATGGGTCTGTAGTTCTTCAGCAGGGTGTTGTCACCCTTTTTGAAGAACAGCACCACCATCCCTCCGTTCCATGCCTTTGGAGTTCTCCTTTCCAGTAAAACGGAATCGAACAACTTCTGAAGGGCCGTAAGGACCGGTTTTCCACCCGCCTTCAGGAGTTCGGCTGTTATTCCGTCTTCACCGGGTGCCTTGTTGTTCTTGAGCTGTTTAAGAGCCATTACAATCTCGTACAGGCTGATGTCCGGGATGTCGTCGGTATAGTGCCGGGTTAGTCTAGCTCTAGGGTCTTCCGCCCGACCAACTTCAGCTTCTAACTATACTTCACAGTCTAGACAGTCTAGGCCACTGCCTAGACTGCCTAGACTGGCGACCCCGAAGTGCGAGTGCCTAGTAGGCACTCGCACTTCGCGATCGCCAGTGATTTTTGTGCTGGGGGGCACAGCTCTGGGCCATGTACCCCAGAGAAGCCGACGAAGATGCCCAGAACGAGCCCGCAGGGCACACCGCGAGGAGGGCTCTAGTGCGTTCAACCTGAGATCCTAGAGTCCTCCGAATTACTTAGCGCAGATGGCGGCTGAAATGGAGTTCTTAGTGGGTAGAAATACCACATAACCCAGACTTCCCCCGAGAGCAGCAAAAAAAGGCACTCGACTTTCGAAAATTCTTCACATTTCTATCAAATATATTTAAGACAAACTCAATGGATTTAGGTCCAGCACCAGCCAAGTATTTTTAGCTTAGTTGTTTCCTGTTAGAGAATGCTTTAAGCCTACTGGGCTTCTTGGCCTTTTATTAAGAATTGTGTTGAAAGTGTATTAAATAATATGTGAAAGTTTCAAAGAATCCAACTCAGCTTGTTCATCATTTTTCAGTTCTCTTTTAATTGGTTTGACCTTTTCTTTTTTCAGAAATCAAGTGATCCGGAAATACAGACTAAAGTGAAGAACCTAGCACGGCAGGCCCTGGACAGGGCTGAGGAGCTGAAGGGCATCAACAAAGTAGGAGCCATGTCAATAACGGAAGGAAAGAGGCCGCGTAAGTACTTATAAACTAAAGGCTCTGTGAACTGAAAAACTCGCAAGCTTTTATAAAAAAAAAAAAGACCGGGTTGCACTCCGCGAGTGCTGGCAGAAGTGAAAACTTGAATAAATTTAATTTTGAAAAAAAAAACCCCTTCCTCCACTCCCCCCCCCACTCACACCCCCTCCCCCCGTATCCGCCCCCAAGCTCCGTACCACTACCTCTTACATCAAAACCAGTCTCGTACTACGGCATCGGTCCCCCGCCCGCCCCCAAGCCTCGTCCCGAATCTCTCACCTAAACGGTCACGTGACATCTGTGGCGAGTTTAACAATTTTTCCCCATCCCAAAAAGTGCACAGCGCCACTAAAGAAGTTTTCACTTCAAAAATAGTTTGAATAATTAAAAGCAAAACTACAAAAAATATATCTCTTTATTGTGCTTAGAAAATTTCACGAGAATCGGTTGAGAAATGCGACCTGTAGAGGAGCACGGCCAGACAGCGGAATATAGGACATCGAACGATTTTCAGCCCAGGCTGGAGCATAGAACCTCGTTCGCTTCGCTCGCTCGTTCAGTTACTTAATGAAAATAATACCAAATATCTTGCTGTCTTGCGAAGAAATCCTGCAACGGAAATGGCTCACTTCAAATAAAAAAGGTTATACAGGGTGAAACATAAGACGTAATAAAAAATTAGTGTTTCCGACTCCATTCATGACGAGCAATATACATAGGTAATGTACTAACTCAATTGTCAAGTTGTTTTATTAAATTTTGGCTAATTTTCTGACAAAGAAACGTAGAATCATATTTTTTTATAGCGTGCGACCTAGCAGGATGTTTTGCCTTATGTGCCAGCCTGTAGGTACCTATAATAAACGTGTTTATTGATACAATTGATATAATCCAGACAGCAGTGGCGTAGTAGCACCCGCGTCCATAGGTCTCAGTTCTCACCAGATTAAGGCTTCATTCAAGCTATTTGATCACTTTGGCTTGTCCAAAGATAGGATTTGAGGTCACGCCACTACCAGACGGTGTATTTGTTTGATAGAATTTTACTTTTCAGCTCCGAACAAGGCTCAATTCCAGAGGGAGCAGAGTGTTCACCTCAAAGTGACCGGGAAGCAGGTTTACTCGAATGAGGAGAAGGAGGTTCTGCGGCGGACCTCTAACATCAACAATAACTATTTTCTACCCTTCATGGACATTGATCTATCAGAAAAGTAGGCTTAAGCACTGTATTATTATTGATTTTGTTAGCATCGTGTTAAAGAATATAACCTGTATTTCAAACAATTTAAACATTTATTTGATTCATTTCTTTAAGACTCAAGTATTCTAATTCACACAATTTTGAAAATAGTCCACATTTCGTTTTAATTCATTTTGGTAATTTTCGTATTTTAGAATTTAAACTTAGTTCTTGCATGCAAATAGGCCCTAATAGTCCCTATTGATACGTCATAACTGCCAATCATTAATTATATAGGCCAATTACGACATGCAGTGTTGTAATATTTAATTAATTTGTATGGTAAATAAAAACATCAAATTTACTAGAAGTAAAAATTATGTCTATCAATGCGTTTGATGCATGGATGAGGAAATGTGCTATTTCGTTCCTGTGAATGTGCTAAGCTATATGCCGAAATATTCGAAAATGAAGAAATACACGTTGTGTATATTTGGTTGTCCGTGTACAGGTTCCAATACGCCCTACCTTTCGAGGAGCGAGCGAGCGAACTAAAGCTGTCCTCCAAGCAAGCGAGCGAGTTCGACCGCTGGGTGCGACCGCACGAGATTTGCTCGGACCCCAAGATGATAGTCGGGGACCATGTGGATTGCTTCAGTATTAAACAGACGGTGAGTGCTATACTTACTAATATTAAACTCGTCTCGTTAAATTCTTACTTCCCGGCTATCGTATTTTATTAATATCATAAAATATAATTCTCCCCGAAACGGATGATTATTTTAACAACAAGCATAGAAACTAAAACAATTATAATTTTGGATGTTCAATTATGGGGTCCGTCGCCAACTCTATCCCACTCTATTATTGACTATTGTCAAAAAATTACAGCTAACGTCATCTCTTAGGCAGTGGACCTTCTGTATCTTTATGTACTATTAATTATTCATTTTTATAAATAAGAAATTGATTTCATTTATTGTTGGACAACTCAACTACTAGTTTGTATTTTTGTAATTTAGTAACCCACAGAATAGGGGTGTAGACACCAAATAAAACAACCAATAATGTTATTATTGGTTGTTTATTTAAAAAAAGTCAAATGGAGAAAAAAGCAAAGCAGTTGATTCAATAATCACAAAGTTATAAGTGTCCAAAGTTTTAAGAGGGGGTTTATTCTGTGCCTTTTCCGCAAACGCACTTTCATATGAAACAATTGTCATTTTCTATGACGCTCACAGATCGTGACGTCACGATTTGTCAGCCTTTTCTCTCTAACAAGCAATATTAAAACGGTTGTAGCTTCGTAATTCTTTGAGATATCCCAATGGGATTTTCGTCACTAGCCATATTTTCTTGCCTTCTTTCTTTTGGAGTAATAACAATTTTTGAGTCTACACCCGTATTCCCTAAAGACGTCCTTCGTGTAACATGATTTTGTCATGGAAATGCCATCATGCCAAATTATATATTTAGATCGATTCACTTTTTATTGTGGTTATGCTGTCCTGTCAGCGAGAAGACAACAGTGATGACTCATTATCTAATTTGACGACAAGTTGCTATAGTAACGAGCAACAAAAATAATGAATTAGCTTCCCTTATAGGATCACTTTGTTGTCTGTCCGTCCGTCTATCAAGACCCTTTTTCTCAGGAACGCGTTGATGTATCAAGCTTAAATTTATACCAAATACTCAGGTCTACTGTCCCTTGGAGCTGTGAAAAAATCAAACTTCTAAGCCAACGCAATCAAAAGATACAGCCGTTTATGCCGCAAATTTCCGCAAATTTTCGAAACTCGCAAGGGAATCAAAACCTACAGGGTACTTTGCGTGAACTTAGACTCTTGAAATTTGCTACGAAGCAACGTCTTATAGCACAGATAAAGGAAAAATTGCGAAAACCGTAAATTTTACGGAACCGGCCAAGTGCGAGTCGGACTAGCGCACCGAGGCGGTTTTTTTTATAAACAATGCTTATGAATTCCAGATAGTGTCCGACTGTTCGTTCGTCGCGTCACTGGCCGTCAGCGCTCTCTACGAGAGGAGGTTCAATAAGAAAATCGTCACCTCCATCATCTATCCGAAGAACAGGAATAAGCATCCTGTCTACAACCCGTTCGGTAAATACATGGTCAAGCTGCATATTAACGGGGTAAGGAGAAAGGTGAGTTTGCAATTATTTATACATGCTTAGCATATTTGTTTAAAATTGATTTATATATAAAGTATATATTGACGACCGCTTAAAGGTGCGACCACACCGGTGCTCAAAATACGCTAACGCACCATAAAACGCAGCGAAATGTATGAAGAATACGTGACGCATACGACACGTCAACGCGTATACGCAGCGCTAAGCACCGGTGTGGTCGCTCCCTTAGCCTAGTGGGGTAGTGGGTAATGACCCTGCCTACAAAGCAAGAGGTCCCAGATTCGAATGGTATAAGGGCATTTATTTTTGTGACGAGCATGATTTTTAACGTGTTTGCCTAATATTTACCGTTAGCTTTTCGGTGAAGGGAAACATCGTGAGGAAACCGGTCTAATCCCAATAAGGTCTAGTTTTCCCTCTGGGTCGGGAGTTCAGATGGCAGTTGCTTTCGTCATACTAGTGAGTGCCTATGCCAAAATCTTGAGATTAGGTGTCAAAGCGGAGCCCGCGGGCTCCTTTAGGGCACAACCGCGAATAACGCTAGGAGGATGGTGATGTGGATGGTGGATGTTTTCTATGTATTTAAGTATTAACTAAAAAAAAAACTTATGGGACAATTTTACACAAATCGACCTAGTTCGAAACTAAGCAAAGCTTGTACTATGGGTACTAGACGACGATAAACATACTTATATAGATAAAAAAATACTTAAATGACTCAGGAACAAATATTCGTGCTCATCACACAAATAAATGCCCTTACCGGGAATCAAACCCGGGACCTCCGACTTCGTAGGCGGGGTCACTACCAACTACTTACTTATAGTATAGATAAATTAATACTTAAATATTTATCTATATAAGTATGTTTATCGTGGCCTAGTATCCACAGTACAAGCTTTGCTTAGCGTGGGACTATGCCGATTTGTGTAAGATTGTCCGCAAATATATTATTATATTATTTTAAATTATGTAAACTGGTAGAGTTGTATCAAAGTATCCATTTAAAAAGCTACGTTACCGTCCAAGCCAAGCTAGAAAATTCAAAATCCGATGTAGATTTTTTCACGGGTTATTTTGACACAAATGCTTGTCTCAAATATTATCACCTACTGCATTGCCACGCCCCGCGCTCTACCGAAACTTATCCCCACGATTGACGTATCCCTTGGCAGTGTCCATCTGGCTCTCTTTTTGGCCGTCTTTTTGTATTTTTTGCCTGACTAGAATCGTTGGGGATGTCCTGCGTTTCGCTATTTTTTTGTCAAATTAAGGGTTCTGCACAATAACGACGGTACATTAGATAGGTCAATTTTTTTTCTCCCCCCCAAGTGACGTGCCGTGACGTGACTATGGGGGCAAGTAATTGCCCCCATACTCACGTCACGTCACGTCACGTCACGTCACGTCACGTCACGTCACGTCACGTCACGTCATGTCACGTTTTCTCAGTCACGTTGTTCAAACCATCATTGTATGGGGTATATTCACTGAACATTAATTTGTTTAGTTATAAGAATAAGAATATTTTATTTGTAGAAAATGGGTGTACATAAAAAGGTCTTATAACGTAGTTTGGCGTCTCCATTTTCAGCCCGAGGCACAGACATACAAATCTGTAGTATATTACAGCTAAATACCTACTTACGATTAAACCTTAAACATTATTATAGTTCACGGGTGTTACAAAGTGCTCCGAAATACATTTTGTCAAGACACACCATATAATTTACTTTTAAACTGGGGCAAGTCTAGTTCCTTCAGCTCTTTAGGTAGGTAGTTATACATTTTGGTGCACCTGAATACAATGTCTTTATTGACAAGGGCATATGTTGTTCTCGGATAAAAGTTATAGTATAATAGACTCCCAAGCATGTTTGTAGTGTGTATTATTAAATTTTTGTAAGCAACTAGTTACTTGTCCCCTGCTCAAGGGACTGAATAAAAACAAAAGAAAGTTCATCGATCCATATTTATTTGCAGATTATAATTGACGATCGACTTCCCTACAGTCGGTATGGGCGACTGTTGTGTTCGTATTCGAGTAACAAGAACGAATTTTGGGTGTCGCTGCTCGAGAAAGCTTATATGAAAGTCATGGGCGGCTATGACTTTCCTGGTTCCAATAGTGTAAGTATCTACAATCGAGTACTCGTTAAGTTCAACATTGATGGAATAAAACAGTTAAAAATAAGTTTTTGTTGTGATCTTGAGGAACTTTTGAAAAATGTCTACCAATAAATAGCAGTGTTAGAAGAATCAGAATTATTTTATGACCTATTTCTTGAAGATGGCAGGTCTAATGGATTAAAATAATTTTGTGAAATTTTATGACTGTTGTCTCCCGAGTAACGAGATAATCTCCGGCCAAGTAGACATTAAGTGACTGAACGCCATGTTGTTGTGTTACAATTATATTGAAACACAAGACATTCAATTTTGTATGAAATTCCTTCATGAATCTCTCGTCTCATCGAGACGTGAGTTCGCAGCCTTTAAGGTGCGACCACACCGCTGCTCAAAATACGCTAACGCACCGTAAAACGCAGCAAAATGTGTGAAGAATACGTGAGGCATACGACACGTCAACGCGTATACGCAGCGTTAAGCACCGGTGTCGTCGCTCCCTTATAACGTAATATCAATATTTTATTGCATGTTTCAGAAAGGTATATGTGCATTATGATTATAGAATATAGATCTTCACGCGCTGACGGGCTGGATTCCCGAGCGCTGCGCAATCCGCAGCGATTCTGACTTTAACGGTGACGCCCTCTACGAGACGATACGGACCCGAATGCAACGGGGCGAGGTGGGTCGTTGTCGTTACCTTCCAAATATACTTCTAAATCATGCCCTAGCTGAAAGAAAGATAACATTTAATCATGAACAAAATCCTACTAATGTTATAAATGCGAAAGTTTAGATGTTTGGATGTTTGGATGTTTGTTACTCAATCACGCTTAAACGGCTGAACCGATTTGAATGCAATTTTGCACGAAGATAGTTTATAGCCTGGATTAAAATATAGGATAGTATTTATCCCGGGTCCACGCAGACGAAGTCGCGGGCGGAAGCTAGTAGAACATAAGCGAGGAATTGAGATATTGACCTGTTATTAAATAATATTACTTGTATTTAATAATAGGTATTCCATTTCAATTCCTCGCTTCTGTTCTATTTTGTTCATGACTAAATGGTTTCCTTCAGCACAGTGAAAATAAATTGTTTTTTCATTAGCAACAGATAAACATGACTGTGTGACATGTGTATTTTTACATGCGGTTAGTGCGCCGTGCGTAATGGTGGTGAATACAATAAACAACCATCAATAATAATATATGTTCAAAATTATGTTTAGTTATGGATAATATTTTGTAATTATGTTTTCATTTATTGCCATTTAGTTCTGTTAAACTGCAACTGAGCGTTACTCAAAAAAATGCCACCACTTTTTTTCGGAGATTTTCTGCAACTTTTGTGTTATTTCTACTCAAAATCACGATGTCTTTCCATCCCAATAGAAGAAAAAAAGTGTCCAAAAGTGTCCATACATTTTTGAACTTTCCTATTGTGTTACCACCATACAAAGTGTTTTTTCTCTTACCAGGGTCGAAGGAGCTCCTGATTCTGAGTGGAAATAGTTAACATAAAATTCCTAGAAGTACAATTAATAGTAGTGGCATTTTTTTGAGAAACGCTCAACTTCCAAATGATTACTGTCGTATGATTATTATGTTTTATTATTATTGTAATTTATTTTTATTTTCTGAGCATCGTGTGTTCATTAGGTACTCGTGACGGTAGCGACGGGTACGCTGAGCGATGCGGACGCGGAACGGACGGGGCTCGTCCCCGCGCATGCGTACGCCGTACTCGATGTCAGGCTCGCCAACGTGAGTCACACCCTATACGCCTGTATTTTAATTTTGATTTATAGCATGAGGTCGATAGTTACATATAAAATAGTATATTCATTAACGTTAGACTCTGCTAATGACGATAGCACTGGAGCACACTGTAGTAGGTACTCAGGCAATATATTTTTTTTATTGCTCATTGCATTGTCTCTTGTCACGCGAAAAGTATAACCTTGAAAAACTTTACACACTTATTTTGGTTTCCCGAGTTAAGACATCAAGAAGTTTACCGTCCCACTCGCATGATAGATATTATCAAACTGCGATTAGAATACGATTGCAGGTGACAGTTATGCCATATAAATACTTCAAAGTTTGTATGAACTGACAGCTATTCGAATACCATTCTAATCGCCGTTTGGTAATACCTATGTATGTAATAAAAATACTAAAAACTAATTCGATGAGGCAATTCAAAATCTTAAAATAATAAGATTAAGCCTTTATCGCTGGAAATGTAACATATTTATCTTTCTCTGAAATAAACAGTTCAAATTTTTTTTTTTTTTTTTTTAATACAAAATAACACACGCGGTTTGATATTTCAAGTTTGGTTATCTTACGGTTCACGGTATTTTTAATATGGTGCCTAGTCTGACCAACGAGACGTGTCAAAAAAAATGCGGAAATAAAAAAAAAACGATCAAAACATTTTATTTCATATGTAAAATTGTAGCCATATATTAAAAAAAACTGGCCTAGTGTGAGTCGGACTTGCGCACCTGGTAACGGACAGACAGCTAAGTCTTAGTAATAGGGTCCCGTTTTTACCCTTTGGGTACGGAACCTTGAAAAGAATGCCTGTGACACGACTCGCTGGCCAGTCAACTAAAAGGATTTTGCAGGGTGTGAAACTACTAAAGCTCAAGAACCCCTGGTCTCACCTCCGCTGGCGGGGGAACTACTCCGAACTAGACACCCAACACTGGACCAGAGACCTGCGAGCCGAACTCAACTATGACCCCGACAGCGCCGCCCAATACGACAACGGAGTGTTCTGGATAGACTACGCGAGCATATTGAACTTCTTCGACGTGTTCTATCTGAATTGGAACCCCGATATATTTCAATACACGTATTGTATACACCAGTAAGTGTATTGTTACAGGTGAAATATTGTTGGATTCGGATGCATGCTCCTCATGCACGACGCTGTTTTTTTAATTTATATACAGAATATACCAAAAGCGCTAGATCATTCCAAATTAATGAAATGATTCACTGCTTTCATGCATGCATAGACCAGATTGAGCCAAAATTCGGGTAGACAGTTTCTAAACATCGAAAAAAATCGTTAAAAAAGGAGCTATTAATCATGCAAAAAATTGTTTCCGTTGCATTATTGAAGCTAATTCACATTCATTTAATTTCAAGTTTGGTTTTATGTTATGGTTTTTCTTTTCGAGCCACAATTAAAAAAGGCTAAATTGTCATTTAAAAAATCAACTTACTGTCTCTTTACTTCTGGGTCATTCCAGTATAAGTCGTTCGGTTTGAGTTGTGTCCAATCCATTGCGTCATTGTGCGGGTTTGCTACCTCATTATGGTCCGACATAAAAGATAAGCACACTTCGTAGATGCTGAGACTGTATGCATTAACATTTTACTGGATTTTCAACTCTAGGGCCTTTGCCAAAAGTTTAAATTGCTTTAATAGAATTATACATCCCTGGCGTTTACCTGAGCACTGACAATCGAACAAGTACAAAGGCACCTGGACCGCCATTTTCCTATTAGTGCACTCGTAACCTATTACTTAGGAGCATAGAGTCGATATTCAATTGAACTTTCTAGGTGGCTGTAACGACTTTTTACAATATGGTAATTTTGGTGTTTTGCGGTTTCAGTCAACAAAGGCATTGTTCCTTTAAGTAGATTGGACATAACTCAAACCGAACGACATAACTGTCAAAGCTTCTACACGTGTGTCCTGTGGGCTAGTTTCAGGCTGAAGTCATATAATACACTGCGTATCCAATATAACAACATTTTCAGGAGGCTGTTTGAGCTTCCCCGATTCTGCAGCGCCTCTGGGATGTTAGTCGATGCTAGCGTAGAGGATTTTATGCGATAGTACGGAAGAAGACGGCATCTGTGGTGATGCAGACGAGAGGGAGCTCAAATAGCATCCTGAGAATGATAGCAGAGAGGTGGGACTCTGATATTCTCCGCCGATACACCGACCTTCATATGTTAAGACCTAAAAAATAAGTAGTTTAAGTTTAAGTTGACTAATGTAGTTTCATAAGTGTATTTGTAACTAACAACCTATGGATCGAAGCAATCTGAAAATAAATAATTTTTATTTTTATTATTATTTATTTATAATACCGACTTTTTTTCTAGAAAATGGGACGCCGGGAACGGTCCCGTCAAAGACGCTTATAACATTGGCGAGAACCCCCAATTCTCCCTCCATGTGCAGGGCAAGGGGGCCGTGTGGTTGTTGTTAACCCGGCACATCACGCAGATAGACGACTTCAGGGACAACAAGGAATATATCACGCTGCTCGTGTATAAGAATAGTGGGAAGCGAGTTTATTATCCTTGTGAGTATGATTTTTATCTAGGTTTTAATATGGTCTTTGAGTAGGTTATTTAGTTAAAGCGCGAATTTTCTGCCTCCCTTCGAAAAAAATAATTGTAAAGTATAGTTGCCACGGTGAGGTCGCGTGGGTTAATCTTGAAAAGTATGGTTTTAATGGATTTGTACAGCTACCGCGTTAAACTACAATTCATATAGAAATGGCATTCTGGTAGAAAAGCGACAAAAAAAACTAGTACTTAAATCGTTGTCCCCTTGGTCACGAGATAACAATGCTTTTTTTTTACAATTTCCACGCGCTAATTAAACAGGTCTTAAGAGTGCGCCGAGCGTAAGACGCGGGTGCTGTTTGGGTTTTTCGCTAGATGTGTGCGTGAACGCACACAACGACGAGTGTGTCTAGCTTGACCGGCCGGTCGAACGCAGAAGAACGTAACTAGTATTTTTGTTTATTAATAATATTAGGTGTTAGGTTAGGTAAATACAATAGTTATTTATCTTGTAATAAACGGAGATACTTATGAAATGTCTTTTGAACCCGTACTCGAATTAACTTTATAAATACTGGACTACAAATTATGATTCTTAATTATAATAAGTATACGAGTATAAAGTCATTTTGTAAGTATTTTCTTTTCAGTATTTAGGTGTGTAATGTATGCATATCTACATATTCAAAACAAATATACCTACTTGCTTGTATGTAGGTAGGCACCTTACCTATCTTGGTAAAAAATATATACATAAAAATATACGAGTTCATAAAATAACGCAAAACCTGAAAAAGGTTTGTTCAGAATCGAGCGTAGATTGTGAAAAAATAGGTTTTATTTTGACGCGATTTATTTTTTACATTTGTATGAAGCAAGTCGCCCCAGTCGGCCAACGCTCCATACAAAGGTAAAAAAAACCTATTTTTTCACATTCTACTGTCGATTCTGAATACTGCTTTCAGGTTTTCGTTATTTTATTGACAAGTTGTATAGCAAGTGTGACGAAATAGTTATTTATGATACAAGTGCAGAAAGTAGGTAATTTGTTTTATGTATAATTTTTAATTTCCCCGCGTGATGCATTGAAAAAAGTTGTATGATACACGTGCGGATTGGTGATTCCCAACTCGTGTCGATCAAAAACACTCCCTGACGGTCATGTTTTTGGTCATCGTCACTCGTTGGGAATTAACTACTTTCCGCTCTTGTATCATAAATAACTATTTTTGCGATTTGTACATAGACTTTATTGATGGGCGACAGAAACTACTATATAATACAATATTCTTTAATGCACACAAAAAAAACAGAGCGTAAGAAACTTAAATCTAAAAAAGCATGTTAAATGGTAATCTACAGCCATCATCTCTAATAAGCGATCTCTTCTAGGCAACCAGACAGAATACTTGACGTTACTTCTTTTTATTCCTTTTTCATTTGCTTCTCTGGTAGTTTCATCTAATTTCAGCTTGTTTCCTTTTTCGGGTTCCGTACCCAGAGGGTAAAAACGGGACCCTATTACTAAGACTTCGCTGTCCGTCCGTCTGTCTGTCACCAGGCTGTATGTCAAGAACCGCGATAGCTAGACAGTTGAAATTTTCACAAATTATGTATTTCTGTTGCCGCTATAACAACAAATACTAAAAAGAAAATAAAATAAATATTTAAGGGGACCTCCCATACAACAAACTTTATTTAAACTGTTTTTATAGATAATGGTACGGAACCCTTCGTGCGCGAGTCCGACTCGCACTGGGCCGCGTTTTTCATTTCTCCTATTTTGCTTTCAGAATATAGTCGGGTTGCTTAATTTCCATCGGATACCTACCTCGTCCGACAGTGAATCACGAATTTAAATATTATATTAAATAATAAATATAATGTAAAATATGCTAAAATAACCAACTTTAAATGAAGCTATTATGTTAACAAATGAACGAAATACTATCGCACTGTTTCACGCAGGAATTCGCCGCTGATCCGCGCTCTCTCACAACTCAATGCGCTCTTGGCATCAGCACCGGAGTGTGACTTAATTGCGTGGCGATGGATGTATGTGTGCGGTGAATGTCTGAGCTTCTGTGAGGAGATGGATGACAGGCAATCAACTGTACCAATGTAATTATATGTGTTTATTTTTTGTCTTTTGTATATGTCGTTTCATGACCCATTGGTTATACTGTAATGTCATGTTTACATGTTTTAATAAATAAATAAATAAATAAATAAATAAATCAAAAACACCACGACCAATAAACACACTGACAATAAATAATGGCACTACTACTACTATATTACTTATGATAGTGTGTATTATATTTTATATTGTATAATAATACTGTGTAATATATGTATTGGCATGTTTTTATTTGTCTAGAATTAATACCTATTAGGTTAGGTTTTGTTTTCATTTTCTCTGTGTTTTTGTACACGGTATAAGTTTGCCTATCTCGGTCTACCTACCTTCCTCTCAATTGCTCAAAGGTTAGCTGGAAGACATCCCTGATAGGGATAAGTTCGCCTTTGTATTTTGATCTATTGTGTGACATGTATATTCTTTAACCTGTTATTGTGTACAATAAAGTGCTTACATACATACATACTACTTGCTCTGTAGTAGTGTTGCGTTCCTGGAGGTGAGCAAGGGCACCAGAGCTCCCGAGGATGCGTTGTGTTTGAGAGCGAGGGAATTTGTTCCTTCAGCTGTCAAAACGGCGAATCCACAAACATATCAAGGGTCGGCAACGCCCATGTTACTCCTTTGGAGTTGCATGCATCTATAGGCTGCGACGTCCGCTTACCATCAGGCGGGCCGTACGGTTTTTTGCTACTGTCGTTTAAAAAAAACCACTAAGTAATGAGTTCTTCCAGGCATCTTCGGGTAGGTAGGTACTCAGAAAATATTGATAAAAAAATCCTTGTTTTTAGAAGTATGTGCAATAAGAGATTTAATTGCAATAAATTTACCTACTAAATAATTGAATTTAAACATACTTTTATTTATCCCTTTCTTCTGGAGCTGTTTTTTTTAATATATAATATTTATCTTTACGTTTTTCCATTTTGCTGAAAAAATCTATTAAATATAAAATTCAAAAAAATACTTACACCTTATTACCGGGGTGCGTTCGTACACGACGACGCGATCGGTAGGTCGTTCTGCAAAGTGACGTACGCTCGCGGGCGACTGAACCACAGAGCACGGGGAATGCATATTTAGATCGGCGCGCGGCCGCCATAGTGAAAATGTACGGCGAATTTGAAGCGCCTTTTAATAAATCTGGATCTTAATTACAAGGCGATAATTTAAATATTGTATAAGGACAAATTGTACTATAAACATTCATATTTCGTTTGAACTGAAAATCAGGATAGATTTCCACTGCTAAAGTATAAAAAACACTTAAACGCCTGCTTACGATTTTACAGTTTTCGTCCAACTTTACTTTGTGTTGTAGGGTAAAATATTAGTAATCTTAAGTTTTTACACGGAGAAATTGTTAACACATTCTTCTTAGTGCTAAATGTACAGTATAAATATGTATTAAACAAATACTATTGACGTTATCTACTTAACGGCCACTGCCTGTTTGGCACATTTCGCTCGGTGCAGTCTTAATATGTGTCTAGTGTATGGAAATTGCAGTAAGTCGTGCACGATATCTTGATACCGTTTTACGGCAATTGTGGTTTTGGCGTTAGTCTAGTAAAAATAATTAAAAATAAGAAGTGCTGCGACGGTCACGAATCAAAATTGCCTGCCG
Organism: Epinotia bilunana; assembly: GCA_947049275.1. Taxonomy (NCBI): domain Eukaryota; kingdom Metazoa; phylum Arthropoda; class Insecta; order Lepidoptera; family Tortricidae; genus Epinotia; species Epinotia bilunana. The sequence continues at coordinate 5,424,180 of OX346264.1, forward strand.
CCCGTTGTTAGTCCACGGATGATGTCTCCCGAACCACTTAGGATATTAAGGCGTAACTCTCCTGAGTCACGCAATAATATGCGATAAACATTTTATTGGACCACAAAACTACAATACATTATTTCAATTGTAGACGACCCCCCGCCCCACATCGACGGTGTCCGCATCAACAGCCCGCACTACCTGTGCAAGATAATAGTCGGCGACAACAGCTGCGACCGCTACACGCTTGTCGTGTCGCAGTATGAGAAGTCGCGCACGATATTCTACACGCTGCGCGCGTATGCGACCTGCCCCATATCGTTGGGCAGGCTGGACAGTTATCCGCACACCAGGACGGTGAGTGTAGCATACTTATGGCCGTATTTTCGTAAGAAAGGGACAAAACACATTTTAGTGCCCTTTTTCTTGACATTGTATCTTATAAGATACACATTTTTTGGGTTCAATAATGTTAGACGAAAAAACTTTTGGCCAAATATTTCATTTGACAAAAGTTTCATTTGACCTAATGCTTTTTTTTCTTAAATATTATTATAAAATTATTTATTATAAAACAAAGCTAACCTAACCTAATGACTTCTATTTGATGATATTCAAAGAATACCCGAAAATACCACTGTGTTGACGAAAAATGCATTCGGTCAAATGAAACATTTGTCAAATGATACATTTGGCTAAAAGTTGTTTGGTCAAGAGACAGGACCCCCCATTTTTTATGTTCTTTTTGTATTTCTGTAACAGACCTTTTTTTGCCTCTACAAGGCGCAAACGAGGCTCAAACTCAATTTTTTTTTGTTATTTGCCAAGAAAAGGGTTAACAGATGGTATATGTATAAGAAGGTAAGTGCCTATTCGATCAATCAAGAGCTTATTCCATGATGAGATCTAAGAATTTAATGTAAGGTCCTAATTTAAGTACACGTAATAACTGAAAGAAATGTCCAGCCTATTCTAAAGACACACTCTTAAGATAGCAAATGTTATGCTCGTCTTAAGGAGCAAGATGAGACCTAATGCTGATAATATTACAACAGTAGCTGTTGTTGGTAAGCCGCTTATTCAGAATGTAATTAATGTATGTATAATCATCATTGAACTGGTAATTAATGGAATTCGCTCCCGGCAACTGTATTACCGCCTTCAAAACAAGAGGAAATAGGAATTACTGAAGTATTGAGCTTCATATTAGGCTCTGCCGTCGCTTACCATCAGATCAGACTAGGACCTATCACTAGTCAGTCTATCAACGTCACTACTCTTCAGACCTACTTTTCGAAGCGTCATCCACAGGTAGCGCGACACAAGTTGGACAAACGTAGTTTCTTATGAAAATATTTTTACGTTTTTTTTCTATCATAACTTCTAGCACCAGAGACTAGTTTCCGACCTAGAAATAATCCCGTTGTGTATAAAAAGTTTCACGTTATTCCAGCGGGCCGTTTTAAAATGCGAACCAAACTACGTTTCTATTCAGAGTCGAGCTTCCTGGCGGCTCTTAACAGAGTTATTACTTTGTTGTTAAGTAAATAGATTTAAAAAAATGTTTCAGATTCCCGGCGAATGGGCCGGCCGGTCCGCGGGCGGCTGCGAGAACCATCGCGACACGTACAAGAACAATCCAAAGTTAGTTAACTAGTTCAGAGGCTCTAGTATAAGTTTTACCGAAACAAAACGTTACGACCGCGTTTGCGTTTAGCTGTCAAATCCCATACAAATTGAGGGTAAAACGCAAACGCGATCGTAAAGTTTTGTTTCGGTAAAACTTATACTAGAGCCTCAGGTCACATTGATTGCGTTGTCGATAAAAACCTCGCCGACATCGTTTTGATTTGACCGTACTGTGTCTTTTTCCCTTGTCTGAATACACTTTGTTACAGATGAATAGAGTCGGTGATGGAAAGAAGGAGTATCTATGTGTGCATTTCTATTCATTCATTCATTCATTAAAGGCGGTATTGAAGGCATCTACACAATAGATGCTATTCATTTGTTTAATTTAATTCATCTTTCGTCAATTCCCCTGTACAGCTGTATTTGGTCATAAAACATAAGTAGTGCTATAATAACTTGGGATTCGATAACATATCATGAATAGACGGGATAACGGTAACTATTTTGTGTCAAAATATAATTTCCTTTTAACGTGACGTGAAATCAACTTATTTCCGTTGCTCTTGACCATAGTGTTGTCTCCTGAGTCACTTGTACTGTGCGGTTAAAAAGTCAAATCCCCCGTACAGTTGCAATTGTTACAGCCAATTCTTTTGTTTTTATGTTTTTTATACAATTTAACTTGCACACTCGTATGTAAGTTGTCCTTCATAATTTGCAAACCATTTTCGAGTGACTTGCTGGTATCCGATTGAGCCAAGGCATAAATAATAGGGGTGTAGACACCGAATAACATTACCAATAATGGTGAATTTCCCCGAAAAATATCGTCAAATGGAGAAAAAAGTAAAGCTGAGGATTAAATGATCACAAAGTTATAAGTGTCCAAAGTTTTAAGAGGGGTATATTCTGTCCATTTAACGCAAAACGCACCTTCATATGAAACGATTGTCATTTCCCACGATCTGCGAGCGTTTCTTTCTCTGACAAGCAATATTAAAACGGTTGTAGCTTAGTGATTCTTTGAGATATCTAAATGGGATTTTCGTCATTAGGCATATTTTATGCCTTCTTGCTTTTGGAGTTATAATAAACTTTGAGTCTACACCCGTATTATGGAAGTTCGGTGACAATGCAATACTCTTGCACTACTGAGCTGATACGGTGAGGAAGACAGAAATGTTTGGGCCATAGCAATGTTTAGGCTTGTTTGAACCCTCTCAGGGTAGTTGATAACTGCAAAATATTCCGGCGACCACGTACCGGAAGGCGTAGCGTGGGTAGCCCCCCCCTACAAGGTGGACTGATGACCTGGTAAAGGTCGCGGGAGTCCGCTGGATGCGGGTGGCGCAGGACCGGTCGCTTTGGCACTCATTGGGGGAGGCAAATGTCCAGCAGCGGACGTCTTTCGGCTGATATGATGATGATATAAATCAAAAGTTTTTTTTTGTCTTACCTTTATGTGTTCTGCACCCAGGTATTACATCACCGTGCCTGACAGCCGGGTGCCTTGCCGCGTGGTCGCACAGCTTAAAGGCCCCAAGCAATACCAGATGGGTCTGGACGCGAGGGTCGAGTCTCTGAGCGATCCAGACGTGACCGCGCCCTTTGTGAAGGAGTCTTCCGGAGCTTACAGGTATGAAATCCAAGTAAAACTTATTTATTCTTCAATTCAAATACAAATTCAAACATTTATTCGTGAGAAACAATACAGAAAATAAACGAAATAAATTAAAATAACAATAAGGTTTGTCACGAAATGGACCCGCTTAGCATGTTGCTAGTTTTTAAGTCAGCGCTGGTCTTTCGCTGGGTCCATTCGGTGAAGGCACGGTAGGTAGCAACGACACCATATGAACTAAAAGAAAAAACACAGAAAAACAAGAAATAAAATGACTTGTATTTAGAAAAGAAAAAAAAATGATGCAAACCCAGCAGATTGTCGGCCTAGAGCATATTATGTTTTATGCATAAGGGAGTTAGTGAGTTAAACGTTGTTCCCTTTGGGCCTCAATATTTGTAACCATAGACTGTTGATTGGTTACTTTGGCGTGGCGTTCGTTTTCACAGTTAATAGTAGAAATTCGAGATAATCTTTGTCTCCAGCATACCTACTCATACTCATTTATTAATAAAATATAAAATTATACATGTCAAAAATAATATAAATAATAATAGTTAATATGTCAAATTAATTTGATTTTTCTAATGAGATCGCAATATTTATAAATTACAATAATATATGCCAACGTTATACAATGATACAAATTATTATTATTACAAATATAAATATTCATTAATATTATAGAAAGCTTTGTCAGACAGGCATTTTTTTTAGTTTATTGAGAAATATGTCATCATTTTTTGTGGAAAGTATAAATTTTTCGTTTATGTTTGCTATAAGATTTTTAAATTTATAAAAACTAACAATAAGGACGTTGTTCGATTGTGACGTCATCAGCAAGTGATCCTTGCAAATACCATACTAGCGGAGCGTTTTTGACGTTTCATAAAAAGATGCTGATTTAATTTGGTTGGTATGAATCGCACTCTACAGGTACCTAGGTCTAGGTTGACGCGAAACAAACTGGACATATGTAATTACAGCTCGAGGGCCTTTTTTATGGTGGCCATATACGCTACGAGAAATCGTTACGATCAGACTGTACAGTTCGAACGGTACCGATAAATCGTAACGATTTCTCGTAGCGTATATGGCCACCATTAGATATAATATAACTTAGTTTAAATCTAACGACCGCTGTAGCCTAGTTGGTAGTGACCCTGCCTATAAAGCAAGAGGTCCCGGGTTCGAATCCCGGTAAGGGCAATTTGTTGTGTGATGAGCACGAATATTTGTGCCTGAGGCGTGGAATTATAAGTATGTTTATCGTCGTCTAGTACCCATAATACAAGCTTTGCTTAGTTTCTTAGTCGATTTGTGTAAGATTGTCCCCTAATATTTATTAATTTACTAGCTTCTGCCCGCGACTCCGTCCGCGTGGAAATAGTTTATATCGTAGCTCCATACAAACTTTCAGCCCCACTTCATCCCCTTGGGGGATTATTTCCGGGATAAAACTATCTCTATACCAAATTTCATCCAAATCGGTTTAGCGGTTTAAGCGTGAAGAGGTAACAGACAGACAGACAGACACACTTTCGCATGTATAATATTTTATTTTACTTAATACCGTATTCGGACGCATTGACTTCTTCCACAGATCCGGCTTCGTAGTACTAGAACTCCCCGTGCTACCAGCAGGGCGCTACACTATCATGCCGTCAACATACTACCCAGGGCAAGAGGGGCCCTTCATCTTAGAGCTCAGGTCCACCATAGAGCTGACCTGTGAGGTGCGCAGTTAGGCGAGGCGAGAGAGAGCGAAGATTGACGATACTATTCACTAGGAGAGAAAAACTATTCCCACTAAACTGAGCGGCTACAACGAAACGAGTTGGTCCGTATGTGCATCTCTGTCGCTAGAATGTATGATAGAGGTATACGCGTGCGACAGATATAGAAAGTTCAAGTGCGATAGAGATAAATATAGGTATGAATTTGGCGTTTCGCGGTAGCCGCTTTGGGTGTTAGAGTGATCTCTTTCGTATCCCGATTATATTTTAATATTTCGCGCGCTCTTTTTAACACGTTGGATTAACTCGGGTGGGAGCGAGTGCGAGAAAAATATTGAAGTGTGATTTGGATCGGATGCGACGGACAAAAATGTACCTTTAGTGAAATTACGTTTGTTTGAGTGACAGAATAGGAAATGGGACTAAAGGCAAAAGTGAACGAACTTTCGAATGATTTTTTAATTTGATTTGCGTCGTACAATATTAATCTTGATTTAGCAAATATATGTATAACAAAATTTGCCCTAACATGTGCTATTAAAAATATTGCCCCTAACAGTTATTTAACATTCCCATTTTGATCACTTAATAATAAAATAACACTTGGGTCTATCAACTTTTTTTTATTGCTGTCGGTATTGCAATCTCGTCCCGTGACTCAGGAGGAGTTATTTAAAAAAAAACATACACCATTTATCAGATAGGTCATAACGAAATAACTTTTTGGGTCCGCTTAAAATCATACTTTTCAATGTGACCCAGGAGACATCGTCATAGCAGCAACAGAAAAAAGTTGATAGACACATGGCCCATAGGCCTAACTTTCATAATATTGACAATATGTCACTTCAAAAGGGGCAATCATTATAACGCACGAAAAAATACGTCCGCGGAAATTGGCCTTCGTACGGTCTACTCTAAATGTATGTATACGATTTTGAACTTTATATTTGTAAGGTCCAAAATGTCTACACACTTATAGACGTGATTGTACCTTTTCAGTAATCAAAATATATTTTTAAATTGTGTTATCATTGTTATCAGCTTTTTAACAAGTGTATTTATTTTTTATGAAGAATATTCGATTTTAGACCGTAAGTCACGCATTTTAAGGTTGTTTTTCAATTGCTTCTCCACCTTCACCTAGTCGCGTTTTCACACGTCTATACTACTCTGTGATATTGTCGCTTCAAAGTCAAAGAACTTTATAAGAAACAAATATTAATCAAATTTGAACTCTAAAATATTAGTGTGGTACACCACGTCCAAGATCTTTGTCCAATGTGCATTGCATTTCCCTCATTATTTAAGCAAAATGTGAGACGCAAATACACATTGGACAAAGATCTTGGACAAGTGGAATACCACACTTGGCAATGTATTTAAAATCGAAGCGGATTTTGTTTAAGCCTATCTGATTTACTTTTGAAAGTTTTATAAAAAGAATGGCATAATGCAAAATAAACACTTTTAGAAATTAACCTCTAAATTTAATCAATGGATCAATCAATTGTAATTAAGATTTTTTGACTTTATTCTGTTTGTGTGATTTTTGTAGTTTTTAAGTACCTATCATATTTTTATAAAGTTGGCAAATATTATAAAGATCGTTAAATAAATATTTTGATACATAACTACGTGTTTTATTGATTTAACTTTTTAATTCGCGAAAAATTGCCAAGCTCCACAGTTCAAGCCCTGGTGTCGCTAAATAGCCCAAACGATACTGGGTGGAAAAAAATATAACAAGTGAAATCAAAAGATTTTTCAAAAAACCCAACTGCTTTTTTCAAATTTTATAGCCTATGCCACTTCCACTTCATGATTAAGAGGATTCCAACGACACCTCATATGTCGAAATCCGTCAAACGGGTTAGGCTGCAGGGCGTGCCAAAGAATAAGGTCACATACGCTCGAAAAACATAATCCTCCTCTCCTTCGGCAGTCGGGTAAAAAGACGGTCAACGGGTAGGTATGTCTAGCTGGCTGGACAATGCGAATTAAAGGGTTAAGGCGAGGTACAGCTTGGCTAAAGTACCGTAGGCCACATCTAGACACGCTCCGTCAGGTTATACAGAAGACTGAGGATTATAACCTGCTCCTCTGCTTAGCGTTCGTGGACTACGAGAAAGCCTTCGATTCGACTAAAACCTGGGCTGTACTACAGTCATCCAGTGGTGCCAAGTTGACAATCGCTATATCGGAGTGCTGAAGTGTTTGTACGGGAACGCCACTGTCAGTCCGACTCCAGGACCGGAACTCGAAACCTATTCCGCTGCAGCGGGGAGTCAGGCACGAATATGTTATTTCTCCAAAACTGTTCACCGCTACACTGGAGGACGTTTTCAAGACTGGACTGGAGGAGGCTAGGCATCAACATCAACGGCGAGTACACCACTCACCTACAGTTTGCTGTCCATATATTGGTGCCGGTTAATATACATCCATGATAATGCACGGCCAAAATAATGTACAGCCCAATAATCCGCGTCCATACTGTACATGGATTATCAGGCTGTACATTATTGGGCCGTGCATTATCGCCCTGGGAAAACTTGGTCCGGGGCAATAATTGGAAGCCAAGAAAAAAAATCAAGGGCCCAAGTTATCATGGAATCCCTAATAGTAAGATATATAAACATACACAATTTCAATATTCCCGTATGTTCCCTTGTATGGGAATATTCCCGGGAATGTTTCCGGGAATATTCCCGCCTGGGGAATATTCCTGGGAACGGCACATCACTAAACACGGTGCACTTCATCAAAACAACGGATGGACCACTGATACACTGCACTCCAAGACGACTAGCTCCCGACAAGCTGAAGATCGCTAAGCTGGAATTCGAAGCGATGATCAATAACGGGACAGCGAGACCATCACTCAGTCCCTGGTCCTCACCACTTCATCTCGCACCGAAAAAAGATAACAGCTGGAGACCCTGCGGAGACTATCGTCAGCTCAACGCGCGAACTATCCCAGACCGTTATCCAATCAGGCACATACACGACTTCGCCCATCATCTCGCCGGTTGCACCATTTTCTCGACCATCGATCTTGTCAAGGCATACAATCAGATCCCAGTGAACGCAGATGACATCGATAAAACCGCCTTGGCAACACCGTTTAGGTTATATGAGTTTCCGTTCATGAACTTCGGCCTCAGAAACGCAGGACAAACCTTCCAAAGGTTCATCGACGAAGTCACTAGAGGCTTGGACTTCGTGTTTGCGTACCTGGACGACTTCCTCATTTTCTCCAAGGACGAAGAAACGCACAAAAATCATCTGAGGCAATTGCTCAGCAGACTGAGAGACTACGGAATCGTGATTAACCCCTCCAAATGCATCTTCGCAGTATCGGAAGTACAATTCCTCGGCTATCACGTCTCAGCGGAAGGAACCAAGCCCCTGGACAAGAAGGTAGAAGCGATCCAGTCTTTCCCGGTACCAAAGAATGTTAAAGAGTTGCGGAGATTCTTAGGAATGATTAACTTCTATCGCCGATTCATCCCTCAAGCAGCGCAGATACAAGCCCCACTGCATAATTTGCTGACTGGCTCTGTAAAAGGCTCTCACCCTATCTTTCTACAAGATGAGACGCTGAAAGCCTTTGAAAGTTGCAAAAGCAGCCTCTGCGAGGCAGCCCTCCTGGCGCATCCAGACAGTGATGCTAGCCTTGCACTAGTCACAGATGCGTCGGACACGTCGTTGGGCGCAGTGCTGCAACAGAAAAGAGAAGATGCATGGCAGTCAATAGCATTCTACTCCAAGAAGCTCAGCACCGCACAACGAAAATACTCAGCATATGATCGGGAGTTACTAGCGATTTACAACGCCATCAAGTACTTCCGTCATATGCTGGAAGCGAGAGTATTTACGGTCTTCACAGATCACAAACCTTTGTGTTTCGCCTTTGCATCGCACAAGAATAACTGTTCACCGGGGCAGTTTCGCCACCTCGACCTGATCTCACAATTCACGACGGACATTAGACATATATGAGGGAAAATCAATGTCGTCGCTGATATACTGTCGAGAATCGAAGAACTGGAGAAGCCTGTCGATCTTGTACAACTCGCTGAAGCACAAAGGAAGGACATGGAACTGAAGCGAATACTAGACGGTGACACAACCTATAGCATAAAATTAAAGAAGATGATAATACCTGGTTCGCTCACCGAACTATACTGCGACAACAGTACCACAATCCTCAGACCTTACGTGACACCCGCATTCCGCCACCTGTTGGATCTATTGCCACAAACATCTACTAAACTTTTACCCCCTTATTCATAAAACTTAAAATACCTCTGTTAAATAAAACGAGTTTTGTCCCTTTCTTACTGATTTAAATATCAGAGTGACAGGTAAACAAACAAATTTTAACGGCATTTTAGTTAAAATAGGTTTGTTCAACGTTTTACTTGATAGGTTAAATTAGAACTCCCACGACATTACCATGCGAACGAAGTCGCAGGTACAGCTAGTAAATCATAAATCAATCATTTATTCGTGACAGCAAATACACACTAATACATATTGTCACGTATATTGGGAGATTTGTATGCTACCATCTCGCTCGGACGTGGTATTATCATTACCATAGCTTGCCCTGAGTAATAAGGTGAATAAAACCACGAAACGCAGAAATAATACCCCACCTCAGATACACTTCCCCCTTCCATATGTATAAACTAACATATTCCCAGCCATTTTCTATATCGGGACCGTCACCAAATCCACACGTAATCTAAGATCAAATACTCGTTTGCATTATTCCGACATGCGATATTGGACCTTGTCGCCCATGTAATAAGAAACTTTGAGGTTTAATACGCGACCTTTTCGCTTATCGTCGTGTGGAGTGGACCGCTTAAGTTAGAGGAGAAAGCGGGAGGAACCTAAGGACAAAAATTTGTGAAATTCGATTATTATTATTTACTACAAAGGCCAAGAAATAAGGGATTGCCTGCCGAGTGTCATTAAGACGGCCTAGCATAGGATGGCAAGGCAGGATAATAGTACGAGACAGGCAATCCCTAGTTCCGGCCAAGGTATGTATAGTGATTTTCTCAAACATGCAATGCAATTATTAAATTAGTATTAACACATGTCATGTTGTCACACCGAACAAACAGATTTATTTATTTATTTATTTATTCATTTATTTATATATTTCTTTCTTTCTTTCTATTTATTTATTTTAAGGAGAACCAACAGCTATATAAAACTTATTGCTAACATGAATATTAACAAAAAAGCCAACTACAGGACCACCGGGACACCAAAAAATACCTTAAGATATTTTTAATGGCTCAACGCTATGCTTTTTTATCACCAATTGAAGTAGAAACAAAAGAAGATCACTTTATTATGGGCCCCACGTCTTTATAAAGTGACTTCTAGACGGGCTATACTTTTCCGTAAATGTGTGGCCGGCAACTATGGCTGTCTAGAAGCCCCATTACCTATACGAGTCAGACCCGGGAACAGCACATCTTTTTGTTTAATACTACTACTGTGGCAAACAAGCATACGGTCTACCTGACGGTAAACAGACACCGTAGCTTTTGGCCGCTTGCGATTCCAGAAGAATCAAAAGTCGGTTTTTCTATTGATTTGTGAATTCGTAGACTTCGTTTAGACTTCCTTCATTCTCAATACAACACGGAGTTCTGGCGACCTTGCTCACCGACAAGAACACAACACCACTGACGTGATATATGATCTATTTGCTTAGAGTTGCAACCTCCTTCCTTGCCAATCTAACTTTTTTCCTGCCTGCCACGTCACTGTCATTCAATATTTCTCCGTGTAGGTATTATGTCAAATAATGTACAATTTTATGTTTAAAACCTGAATACTACAGGCATTGACTTACTATTACTAACTCAATGACTACAGGTTTTCTTATTATTTCAACCGGGATCCTGCCGTTTTAACAAATTTATTTTGGTCAAAAATTTCCCAAACAAATTTTAGCAACTATTTTGTATGCCAATGCAAACTTTGGCACAATTTAAATACGAATATTTTCATTAAGGACGTCAAATTTTTATTCAGCAAAATACTGTTACGAAAAATTACATTATGGCATTTGGTCTTTTAGCAAATGCTAAATAAATAAGGCAAAAAAACATTAGACAATAAACATTTAGTCAAGTTAATGTTATGGCAAACTATAAATAGACAAAAATCACATTTGATTGGGTTATGAAATAATCGTAACGATTGTATTATTTGGTAGGTTAGGTTAGGGTTAGCTTGTTGTGTCACGCTGGCGGTTAGGTTAGAATTGCGACCTCTGCACAAAACGCAAAAACGTCTTTTTGCGTTTTTTTGTTTTGGTTAAAACATATTATGCCAACTAACATATTTGACTGAATGACATTTGGTCAAAGTACTAGTTGGTAAACGAGATATTGCTTAAACATGAATATGCCAGAAATTATGTTTGCGTAAGAATTATTTTTCAAGTGTTAATTTGGCAAATGAAATTCTACGAATTTTTTTTTGGGAAGTGATAATTTGCCAAACATTTTTTTGGTAAAACATAGGTAACCCATTACAACCACATACCGACGAAGCAAGAAGTGGCGTTATTATGAATGCGGTTTTCTTTAAGGTAGGTAGATACATCTCTAATCTAAATACGATTTTCCCGCTGGCCTCTTTTCCCTTACCGATCCAGCGTAAATGTTTTATAAGGGTGTGCATTAAAATTTAATTCCAGCAGCGGAGTAGACGCCGTTGGCAGTTTTTGCTGCGAAGAGCATACGTCATGCTTTGTTTCAAGTTTGTTTGTATTATTACAGAAAAGATAATACTCGCTACGTGAATCGTTCATGACCTTTAGCACTTTCAGTTCTGGGAACCGACTGGGTGGTCGGCTCTTCAGCGATTACGTCTACAAGCGGTTTTTCGCATGTTATCGGCTACGAGCGTAGCGTTAAGAAACTGTTGGCACTGAACGGGTTAAGGTCTAGTTCCTCCTGACGTCACACGGTCTTTGCCACCTTCTTCCGTTAGCTGAGGTGGTACCCTCACCAGTAGATACTGCATCTCTGTTCACCCTTAGGAAAAAATTGCATTGCTATACACGCTCACGCATTTCCGCCCATTGGTGATTTTCTCCCTCGTATACCGCTCCGCAACCTCGCTCAGCTAACGGAACGGTAAGCCCTTAGTTGCCTTTTAAGACACGCGAGGACGTCCGTACTTAGGCTTTTAAGACAGATAGGACTTAAAAGTATGCCTCAATTGACGTACTTAACACATTCACGTGGTTTTCCTTGTATGTAGCGGAAAGCGACTACGGCGTAGGCGCCCGCTAGGCGGGTTCCTGGCAGTGAAAGTGCCAATTGGTACAGTCGACAGCAAATATAGATGATCATTTTAGTACCTAGGTTGTCGCACTAACCTAACGTAAGAATACTGCGACAGGTGGAATGCGTCAAATAGTGAAAGTGACAAAGTACTCAAATTATCATCTAATTTTGCTGTTCATTATACTATAACTATTTTAGAAATGTCCAACAACCGTTGCGTTCACAAACTTATAATTCAGTCCGGCTTGTATTTTAATGGGGTACTAAGCGAGTTTCCGTGTTATGCGTGTTATAGCCACTAACCTACTTGCTGAAACACGTGTTTTACTACCTAGTCACAAGCTATCAACACAAATCAAAAGGTCTTAGGTGCGTATGAATCTCATACCGTGATTCAACTTTTTGTTTCAGTAAGGCAGCGCGCCGTAGTTATGCTGACTTCGTTCGAAAAGGTAGTAAGTTCATAGCGTTATAAAGAAGTTTATGACGTTGTTTGTCATGCCACTGTCATGGTTACGACATTGTTAAAAGTTACAACGACTTGCGATGCAACTCAGTTGACGATCGTCGTAAAAGTGGACGATATGAAAATAAAGATGAGTTTGGATGTCTTGTGTGTCTGTTTGGTTGATTGTGTCCTTGGAACTGTTGTTTGGGGGCAGCTGACGCACGCAGTACGCAATTTCGTTGATGCCTTTACTTACCTAATATATTTAGGTAGGTATTCGGTAGCTTCTTGTGACTTCGTCCACGTGACCTCATACCAATTTTCGACCCCAATTTAACCCCCACAATCCGGACAAATAATGTGAAACAAAGGTTGATATGAGTATTTTTTTATTTTAAAACGTACTGGGTTTAATTTAATCAAAGCTAGAATCCTAGTTTTGGGAGTCATGAGAGGATAATGACTTTAGAAACCAGCGTTACCTACATACAAAAGTTACTAAATTTTAGGCATTAGGTATAGGGGTAGGTATGTGTAGGAATTTAGATTATTGATAAATTTAGGTCGTGTGGTGACCGGTTTAGAATAGCACCACCCCCTTGCTTCTGCGTGTCCTAAGAGGCGATTTCGGGATAAGCTGGAATTTATAATCTGGAATTGCTAGAAGTGGCCTAGGAATTTGGTGTAATCTTGATATTTGATAAAATGCTGCGGCTCCTAATTTGGCATACATCTGTAGTGTGACACTCACACTGCAACACACTAACCCTATATAAGTAACCATTCTATGTAACTTAAGACACAATATATCATAATCCCAACGTGAACAGTTGTTTAATTACGTCCATCCTCACATGGCGACTTTGCCAGTGCGGCCTTGCGCCGTGCTGGCGGCGCGCTGCGCTAGCCAGTAACGAACGAAATAAGTGAACTTTATTTGAACATTTTTGTAATGATTGAAAATGTGACTGAAAGTGAACAGTGAATAAATTTAAAATGAACAAGCTATTCGTGCGCAAGATACTATATAAATTCCACAAATAGTACAGTAGTAAAAAGACTAAACTGAACGAGAAATTGAAAATACTTAAATACTAATCATAAAATATAAATAGAAGAACCAGAATATGAAATAGTGTTCAACAACAAATCTAATGGATTCGGTGCTGGGAGCTGGGAATGATAATTGTATGCTGCTGGGAGTAGATGGTGTCGAGGATTGCGACTAGTGCGAGTCAGGATGTCCAGCGCATGCGGTAACGTTTCTAGAAGCATGAATCGGCTGAGTGGTTTAGAAGAACATATATAAAGAAATGTAGTTTTTTTTGATAATAATTAATATTCCTTTTAAACTTTTATTCGTACTACATAATTTTATATAGGTACCATTTATTACCTACATGGCTACTTGTTAAAAAAGTAGGTACCTACCAAATCGTGTAATTTGCGTTCATAATTGATTAATTCATAAAAATTATAACATTAAAATTGAAATGTATGATTACCGCTGTGTAGATTTTCATTGGCTTAATTAATTAATTAAAATAATTTACTGTACTATGTTTAAGTGATATAAATAATATTAAGCTACGCTTTTTGCCGCTTGATGACGACACCCAATTATGGTTAAAAGTGAGGCAAAACAAAAAAAAAAGAAAAGAAAAACCTTTTGTATATGATAACATATATATAAAAAAAACAAATATTCATATCTTAACTACTTTGCATTCTCAGGAAAACAAACATTATTTGTGACTACAAATTTACAGTATTAACACTGTAAATTAACTATAATCAATTTTTGAAAAATAAATTTAGCTAATCATAAGACTATATATTTGAATACAGATACATTATATAGAGGATTTCATCATACTTTACAAATAAGGCACGACGTGAGATGCAAGCCAGCATAAAAGGATTGGTATGCAGTTCGTCTGTTATTACATCTCAAATTACATAGTAAACATCGAAGCTTTGTTAAATTAAATCGTCATGATTAATAACTGTTTTGAAAATGATTTGTTGCTTAATTACACGTATGCCGACTTTTAACCATTTCTTAGATTAATGTTTTAATTCATAGAAAAAATAAAATTTAAAGATATTCAATATTTTTAAAATGTGCTAATTAAATTACTTGATTGCTTGTTCTAGATAAAAACATTTACACGTGTACTGATTTGACCTTATTGATTATTATATAACGGATATGACATAATTATAGGCACCAAAATGAGAGACAATAAATAAAGAATGGTCCTATGACAACCAAATTAGAGCATGCTAGACTATGAACAGTTTTTTATAAATGAAGGTATAGGAATGTTTATTTAGTTTTTGTTGGATTTTAAAGGTTTGAAGTAGGTATCGTAACTATGTTTGTAACTGAATGTTGAGATATAAGATAATGTAGTTGGGTATTGAATGTTTATGTTATTTAAGAGATTGATAGTTTTTTTTTTTTTTTTGATAAATATATAATTGGTGTCTGGGAAAACTGAAACATGTAAGTTTATCTCTGAACGATTAGACTGATCACCTAAGAGTAGATGAAATTCTTATATGTTGAGGTTTTCAGGGTTTCTGCATAATTTGATAGGGATATTGAGTAGATATTTGGAGTATTGAAACGATTATATGAATTGAAATTAAAGTATGTCCTTTCGTGATCTTCGGCAGCATGAGAGGCGCCGTTGAGCGAGTAGGTGCGTATAATAGCAAGGTACACCAGGATACAAGGCAGGCAGGGAATCCTTGGAACCTGATCATGATTCGGTCGAGTATCAATCGTGAAGGTCCTTGGACACATGGTATGTTTAAATGAAAGGAAGTGTTAAAAGAACTGCCTGAATAGTAATAATAAATAGTAAGTGCGCGTTAATAAATAGTAATTATCTTGTATCCTGAGCAAAAACAAAAGTATATATACACCGTGCCCGCGAATAACCCGAAAGATTTTACCCACGTATTCCCGAGGTCAAAAGAAGTAAATGTCATATGACTTTTGGTCAATTTCACCAAAAAAATTTTTTTTTCTGTTTTTTTTTTTTTTTGTAACTTTGAACGTTTTTAAACAAAAAAAGCATTTTTTACTTGAAAAAATGTCGGTTAAAATGATTTTTTTATTTTTTTTTCCATAATAACTAGTTAAGCAATGTGTTCCTTATCACATTGACATCTGTCACTTAAGATGTCTTTATACTTAGCCCCATACCGGTGACATCATCACCAAACGGGCATTTTCAGTTGAGTTACAAGTGTTAATTTTTTTTAAATTGACATTAACCCTGAATCTAAGGCGAAATCGACCTAGAGTCATATGACATTTTTTACTTCTTTTGACCTCGGGAATACGTAGGTAAAATCTTTCGGGTTATTCGCGGGCACGGTGTATATGTAAGGTCGGCCGACCAAGTGTTAATGCGTTGTGTACCCTTGCCACAAGTGAAGCATATTGAGATGCACACTTTAAGTTATAAGTTGTAATGAAAAGTTATTAAGTAAAAGAAAAAAAAGTATAATATGAGTATGCATAAAAATTAAGACTTGCAAGTCACACTGATATACATTGAGAAGACAATTATCAAACAGAGAACTGACTCTTATCTGCGTTACGATGTAAACGTATGTAAGTACTTACATATTTCATGGACGAGGATCTTAAATAACAGATAGTTTGTAGGACGTGTTTCGTTTTAAGTTTTTTTTTTAAATCGTGTTACGTCTAGGTAAGAAATTAGTTAATAATCTTGTGTTGTCATCGAAGTGTGCAATGTGTACGTTACTCATTTAATTTTCATATTGTCTTATTATTGTGTGTACTAAAAGAGTTACTCGTACTATTTTAAGACAAAAAGTTTAATTGAAAAATGAAAATGATTGTTAGGCGTAAACCAGTAGATTTCCTTTTGAAAAAAAAAATTTTTTTTATTAGTAATGTAATTTCCAACACTTCCTTTAGGTCTGATTATTTTTTTATCTGTTTAATCGTTATTAGTAAAATCTTATGCTTGTTCAACAACTTAGGTATATTGAAGCAAATTACTTCAAATATGGCTGGAATTATGAATGGCCAAAGTTTTCTTTGTTTGCATAAAATGTAAACTAAATTACATATACAAAAAATGTACTTATACCTACTTACTGACTAAGTTTACTTGGATTTGTTCTTTTTTAAATTTATTTTGTACTGCCGTTGCTATTAAGTAATATGAGAAAAAAATATTAATATTTATTACAATATTATTATTTTTTTGCCAAGAAGGGAGGTGTAGTGTGACACTCACACTGCAACACACTAACCCTATATAAGTAACCATTCTATGTAACTTAAGACACAATATATCATAATCCCAACGTGAACAGTTGTTTAATTACGTCCATCCTCACACATCCGTAGCAACAATCCAAAGATTTCAGTGAGCATTATGTTTCACGGTGGTCTGTAGCAGCCAACGGAACTAAATTAATAGTATCCCGACGGTATCCAGGGATAATCACTTGGTTCTGCCATCGCCATGCCTGGTCATTCAACCACTATATTCCTTACTTTAGGTCTCGTAGTATTTTCTCGTACAATTACAATACAATACAACACGTATACTCTTTATTGCACCACATCTCAATAAAAGGACATTGTACAGACACGCTTGAGAGCAAGCGAAATATAACCAGTACGATTCAAGTAGGTGATGCAGAGATAATTTATGAAACCTAGTAGCAATTATAACCTTACATTCTTGGCAAGGGTGTGTGCAATTCGGCAAACGTGCCTGACGCATGTAACGCTGTGATGGAACCGTTTCGTGGCAATGCTGTTTTCTCTTTTGCATGCTGATTTATGGGCATGTATGTGTTGTTGTCATGAATAAATGTTATTCTATTCTATTCTATGTAACCGGCCGTCCAGAGTGGAGTTGCAAGTGCTGGCTCGCGGGTAGATGTGGTCACTTTAATGGCGAGTTGGCTTATGTATTTAAAGGTCAGTGCCAACTTTCTACCCCAACAGCTCTCTGGCTGCTGAATGTCGCTTAATCTAGCATAGGGAAGGTCTGCACTGCACGTATGCAATGATGTTATATACTGCGTGGAACGGAACGATGGACTTTCCCGCAAGAGGGGGATTTGTATTTATATTATACTTCTTATAATTGTTTAGTTTATCAATATATTTATATTATTCTGCCGATATTAGTGAAGCATTATGCTCTTTATGTTTCGTTCTCACTGCAACCAACTTAGCAAGTTTCTGTTTGGCCATAAGGTTGACTGGTAAAGAATCCCTTGTGGCATTCGCCCTTTGTACATATTAAATTAGTGAAATACCGTTCAAAATAAATAAATCCGCGGGTCTAGTAATAATGGCGCAACCGCGGACGCTGGTGAATTCCAGTACAATGAAATTGCGTGAATCTGAATTGTTGGCATTTGTACTCTAGATTAATTCGTGTAGAATATTTAACCTGTGTTACAACGCTCTTGGAATAGCGTACCCATTGCAGACTTTTGTTGTTTCGTATTGTAGAAATGTTCTGCGCTTCTGAAACACACTACCCACTTAATAATGCAGTGCAAATGAATATTGATTATGTGTGAAATGTAATTTTTGGTATAGTCAGCAGCAGAAGTAGCTACGCAAAATAAATTATCTAGACAGTCCTTATTTTCAGTAAATGTTTACTAAGTAGAATGGTTCTCAAACCACTTCCTCAATTAGTGGAAAATCGAAAAATTCAATAGTTGTTGTGTTGTTGTCGTTTCAGTAGTTGTATTTATAGATGTGAAAGGTAGGTGTCGCTACGAGCCTCCCTAAGGTGTAATTAGAAGGGTGGAAGGGATTGAAAGATTCGACGTCACTAGCGGACCCACGGTAGCTTACTTGGCAAGAGCGATGGACGGATTTCAGAGGAGGGTTCAAATCCCGCTCGTGGCGAATAATTTTTAAATTCTCCACTTTGATTGAAGTCCTTCTCTTCACAGTAGATTCGTAGTGTAATGATGATTAAGGGCGTGTACTATGCAGCAGGCGCATGAGTTTGCGATTAATAAATGCAGAGACTAACGGCAGTATTCATAAACGTCCTACAAGCCTATTTTAACTAAAATGGTGTTAATATTAGTTTGTCCTTCTAATCGTCGATCTGTCACTTTGACATTTGTGTTCGTAAGAAAGGGACAAAGCACATTTTATTTGGCAGAGGCATTTTAAGTTTTATGAATAAGGGGGATACAGTTTTGTGGATCATTTAGAGCACTTGGTTCGCGTAGCTACTTTTGCTGCTGACTGTACCCATAATATTATACTGTGGGCTGCGAATTTTGATTCTTGATAATCAATTAAAATATAGTTTCAGGTTTGTTACACCGCTGCTGACTGTCTTTCATAAGCGGAAATAACTGTTGCTTTCGAACGCATTTGGCTCAATCAACTATTTCTTGTGTCCAGAAGACAAAACTACAGAGTTTCTTAGAAAGAATGTTACAATACGGACTTCTAATGTGATTAGAAGATGGTCCATACAAAAAGTAATAAAGTAGAGGTAACCTTGGTACAGTCAGCATCAAAAGTAACTACGCAAACGGAGACGTCAAAAGTCTTTATTAAAAGGGAATAAGATCTTTTCCCTTCGGGGGCAACTCGGCCCACATACTTTTGACGTCTTCAATCACAGCGCATCGGGACCTCAAATACCGCGAGCCATCACACTGAAACTTCGCGTCATTGCTTTAACTGTATCCAGCAGGTATACTAATACTATATGGCTTTTTCACTTGGCCTTTATATAGCCTGCTAAAGGATTGGTTGTCGACATGCTTTCAACGGCAAATATCCAATTCTATTATTCCCTAAACCAATTTCAGGTCACGTAACGACGGTGTTTTTCCCTAACGCAGTCCGGATAAAATTTAAATGTACATAATGTTAGTGGTGGTCGTAAAATTTGTCGCCCATGTTTTTACTGTGTCCGCTCCCGCCCTTTTATTTATTCGCCATAATGTTGGTGAGTCTCCGAAAAGGTAACGCGTAGTAGTAGAAATGGACGGTTTTAGTGTTTGGTTTGGTTGATTTGTTTCATATCCAATTTTCGAAAATATGCACGAAATATTTGCTTTTGGACTTGAATGCGAATAGCATTTTAATGTGTTTAGCGCATCATGGTTCGAAACATGACGAACGATATTCGACCTAGCCGTGACTGACCCGTTTAATTACATTTAAATGTGTGTAATGTGTTGGATACTCTGTAAACGCAATACATCCATACTCTATGGTAGCTGTTTATGTCAACAGCAATGTCTTTTCACCTTTTGGCTCAGTGCTAGTCCGCTGTACGCTCCTCTCCTGATCCCGAATACATCACATAACTGAAACGAAGCGGGTTCCCTTTATCTGGCATAATATCGATTGTCCGAAATACACTCCGCATAACAGTTATCGCAGATTTTTTTTTAGCCGAATGATACTTTAGCATAATCATATACTTAGCATAACTATCATGTCGCATAACACTCATTTGGCAGAATTTAGAATTACAGAATAGTAATATGTCCGAATTTACTTTCGCAGAATTTTACGTAGCAGAACGTATATTCCGCCGAATTTCTTGAAGCATACAACTAATATCACCGACTTTATTTTGCATAATTTTATGTGCCAGAATATACGTTTCGCCGAAGCCGTGCAAATAATGAACCGTGCTGCTCTAGGCGACAACTAGCGCGGAAAGCGTTCTAAGGCAGGTCGGTATAGGTACGACGAGCGAAGCGACGACCCTAAAACGCGCGAGCCAAGCGAGAACGTTACGAATTGTTTATCAAATATACTAACTTGCACTCTAAATTGTACAATACCTCGGATTTCACAAATCACGTAGGCAGTAGGGAACAGGGACTTAGTGGCAAAACCGACTCGGATCGCGGAAAGGTTAGAAGACGGAAGCGGGAGCTTAGCTCCCGCTTCCGTCTTCGAGGTTTTTTTTATAAAAGACCAGAAAACTTATTTTAATATCAACAAACATATTAAAACAAGTTACACACAAACACACAAATTTTGGCGATACAATTATTTGGTCATTATGACTATTATTCTTAACAACATTATGCCATTGTACGATTCTGCCAAAGAACGTTGTGCCAAATGACAGTATGCCATCTAAATATTATGCGATACAAATTTCGGTGACACGATTATTCGATCATAGGACTGTTTTTACAATCGTCATTATGCCAATGTACTATTCTGCCAAAGGAAGTTATGCGAAATGACTGTATGCAATGAAATTTATGCGAAAAGTAATTCTGCGAAATGATGATTCTGCCAAGGGCTGTTATGCAAAATAAAATTATGACAATCAATTTTATGCAACACATTAGTAACCCCTGTGACCTTGGTTTAATAATAATAGTAAGAAATCAGCCTATATACGTCCCACTGCTGGGCACAGGCCTCTCGTCAATGAGAGGGATCGGGCTGTAGTCCCCACGCTGGCCCAGTGCGGGTTGGGGACTTCACATACACCTTTGAATTTATTCGCAGATGTATGCAGGTTTCCTCACGATGTTTTTCTTCACCGAAAAGCTAACGGTAACTAACTTGGCTTCATAGTGTTTTTTAAATCACGATGGTATTAGAGTTATGCTCTATGGCATTTAGTTCACCCTTAGCTCAATTGTTGACAACCAAAATGAAGAATCGGTTTTTGGCCCTTCTTATACGAGGACACACTGCTTCATCCCTCTCCGTCACACCACAGCTTCTATCTCATCTAAATTAAATCAAAACTAAGTTAAATCTAAATAACTACAACTTAGAAAAGTTGAAAAACCCCCGACATTTTCATTTCAAAGTCCAATATCTCAAAAACGGCAGAACAGATTTTCATGAAATTAGCTAAGAACACTCAGGATCACATCAGCTTTCGAATAAAAAAAACGCATTCAAATCGGTCCATCCGTAGCTACGATACCACAGACAGATAGACAGATACACACCCCTCTTTGCGTCGGGGGTTAAAAAGGACCTCGACCTGTAAAAAATTACATAATATTATTATGTCCAGTTTGTTTCTCGTTATCCTACATCTAGTTACCTGTAGAACGCAATTCACGCTAACTAAATTAAAACGGCTTTGAGAAGGTTTTTCTAGACTATACCTTTCTTTAGTACAACTCACTTTCATCCTTTTGCAAAAGACATAAAGCGCAAACTCGTTCAGCAGGGTGACCACTAGTTTAGACGTGGATTAAGTGGAAAGTTACACGGTCTGCAAGTAGTTAGAAAGGTGAAGCTAGTGTAGTGCCGCTTAAGACCAGTTGACCTTAATACTTAGCATTGCCTGGGTTGTCCACAGCTTAGTCGATTCAGTAGGGAGCGGAGGAAAAATTTTAACCTTTCATTGGAATTTCAATTACGTCTGCCTTTCTGCTTATGTGTGTAAGCTTACCTACTAAATGTTTGAATGTTTGTTACTCAATCACACTTATCCCGTCAAGCGGGCCAGGCACACCCGGGTGTGCCTAACTCGATTTGGTCTATGGCGCGCAAGGCACGTAGGTACGGCCTAACGCCTTGGCCACGACTTTGGTCTTAAGCGACCTGCGGCAGCGTTTTATCTGTTCATTGCGCGGTCGAGACGCGCAACGCACTGTGGTTAGTTGGGATCACGCGCAATGAATTAAAAAACCGCTGCCGCAGGTCGCGTAAGACCAAAGTCGTGGCCAAGGCGTAACGGCTGCGCCCCGATTGCCCTTGCGCGCTTGCGGCGACGGCCTAAGAGCAAGACTCACGTTTGACGGGTTACATGGCTCAACCGAATTGGATGAAATTTTGCACGAAGACAGGTTATAGCCTGGATTAAAATATAGGATAGTTTTTATCGCGGATCCACGCAGACGAAGTCGCGGGCGGAAGCTAGTATCAAATATTTTATCAAATTAAAACGATAATGTTACGTATTTTGGGGTAAGAATATCTTTGGCTGCCACATGACAGGTGGGTGAGGTGGGGAGTGCGCTTAGGTGAGGTGATGTGAGCTGATACTTCTAGGTAAGTAAAGACATATATTGGACGTCGTCGTAAATGTCTGATTATTTTCAAGAATTAGATTCAATGTCTCTGGGGTTCTATTCCACTAAGCATAGTTATAGAACAGGAAGGGGTTTTATATTTGTAGGACGCTTTCTTGCCCATGCGCGCTAATCCCAAGTACACGGCCACGATTCGACTTAGAGCGGCGGCAGCGGGAGATGTCACTTCTAAACATAACATTTCTGGCAAAGCAACAAGTTATAAATAGCTTAGTAGTAATAATAAAATTGTACTAAAAACGCAAAAATATCATTTTAATTCACCTAAGTAGTCGCAAAACGGGACACTAAATCAGGTGTTTACTAACCGGCGCAATAACCCTATGCCTAACCCGGTTGACCTTGTTAGTACCCGTCGTTAATCGTAAGTTACTTACGTTAAAATCATATTGTATAGACAAGTTTGACAGTTCTCTATGGAATGACAGTTGCCCGCCCAATAATAAGACCTTATTGGGCGGGCAGTGTATCAATAATGATTACTGACATATCCTAATTACCTATAAGAATCTGATATAATATCCATTTTCTTCACGTACCTAACTCTCTCTTTTATTACACCGAATTTACCAATCCACGCACGTTCTTATGAAGAAATAATAACAAATCCTACATGAAACTAATTACCTTTTATTAAGGTGATTGTAACCTTCAGAATTTTGTCTCACTCACTTTTTAAGGGGCTCCCATACGCCAATGACCTTCGATCTGAATCCCTTAGTTTTCTAATGTTTTTTGTAGCGTATTATATTAACAACAACGGGTTTAAAAAGTTCATTGTTTTCGAGATATTTGGCATCAAACTTGAACAATTTTAGTCCAAAAAACTGGTTTTCTGGCCATAACTTTTGTGTTAATTGGTTTAAAATGAAAACCCTAGACCAATTTTTTAGAGACGTCACAGACGAACCCTAATACGTAGATTTCGTATATGTTAGATCTTTCACGTCAACGAAATAAGTGTTTTTTTTAGACAATGTTTAAAAAAATCATACAAAAGTAAGTATTCATTTGATTCAAAATCCGGTAAACAAAAATGGTGATAAAAGATTGAAGAACCTATAGCCGTTTGATTTATAATTCTATCTATACTGCAAAAGTAGGAGATACGATTCAAAATTGGTCAAAAATCGATGAAAACCTCGGGTAGCCCCTTAATGTTAGCTCTATATGCTATGATCTTTGCCAGCGCACAGATCTTTATTATTTATCATGTCGAAAGACTGACTGTTGAACGTGGGCCTCCCCAAAATAGTGCCACAATGACCGCTCCGGCCTGCGCCACCCGCATCCAGCGGACTCCCGCGACCTTTACCAGGTCATCAGTCCACCTTCTATATAATTCTGTAGACATATGAATTCCAGTTCTAGAAGTTAAAGTACTTGCTGGAAAGTTCCGATTATTTATAAATAACTGAAGAATAAGATAATAAGAACTGGAGTATCATTTGACATTTAGCTTTTCGGCGAAGGAAAAAGATCGTTAGGAAACCTGCATCCATCTGCGAAGATATTATAGATGTATGTGAAGTTCTCCAACCCGCTCTGGGCCAGCGTGGGAAATACCCCGCCTGTGCCCAGCAATATAGGCTGATTAATGATTGAATTATAAGATTTTTTTTCAGATTCTTCCGCTGGCTCATTTAGGAGCCAAGCGCTTTACAATCCAACACTCCACATGTCTATGTCTACTTGCCTTAAAACCTCCGGCAGTTGTTTAGTGTTCATGTATAACGAAGCTTTTAAACTAGAATTTATTTAAAACGCTTTAAGGTAACATTTCCCACAGCTAGTTGAAAACAACGGTAAAAAGTTGGTAAAGAACGGTAAGTAGCCACTTTGCAAATCAACACCTAAATATCGAGCCGTTGCATTCGCTATATCGTATCGCGTTAGCGCAATCGTTCTAAATTTAAACGTATGGTATTCAAAATAAAATCGTAATTAGAACGAGAAGGTTGTACAGAATACGTATTTACGAGGGCTTTGTCTGGATAGGAACTTTTTCTGCGGGTCTGGCAGCAGAGTGATGGCTCATTTGGAGGTGGTTGTTAAACTGGATGCCCGCGTTCAAATCCTTGCGCCAATAACTTTCTCTAAATTGGTTCACGTCAGATTGCGAGCAAAAAAACCTTTACCGGCTGTAAAGGGGATGGTGTGAGACAGCCCATTTGCCCATGGTAAAATAAAACAATGGCTTTTACCCAAATGGATTCTATATGGACCATAAGAAAAAAAATGTATAAAAACATTAACACAACTTTTAGATTTAGATTCCACTTAGATTAGATTCCATTTAGATTTAGAGAATCTGAAACGTATGTTCCAGTGCCACGCTTTTAACACCAACAATATGGAATAAATAAAGATTAAATAAATAAAAGAATACTAAAAGGTAAGTTATTCCCGCCTATACCTAGGTCATACAAATGTTGCCATTGACTGACATCTTCCATACAAACAGGAAGTTTTCGTAATGCACGATTGATATTTATTTTTTAAATTGCTTTAACTATTTAATTTGGGGTGAAAATACAGACATCTGTATATAATTAGTACTTCAGCATAGATATTGATTGAAAGTACGTAAGTAATGCAATTTATTCGGGTAATTTACTTTCACACGTTGGCAATACACTGATAGTCCGCCGTTTTGAAACGTCACGATCTGTCACGGGAATGACTTATCTTGTTTTATGCTACCATGCACACATAATATACCTAAAGCTTAAAAAAAAGTCACGAGGTTTCAGATGTACCTACACGTTTGGCTGACACCATATTTACTAAGTTTACAGGACCCATATGAAATGTGTTGAGATACTAAACATTAATGATAACATAGTCCCATATATTATTATAAGTATATCTATTTACCTTTAACATAAGAACGTAAATAAAGATGACGCATATACCGGTTATGTATCACAACACGGTGGCAAACAATAGGACGCTTGCGACTCCAAGTGACCAGCACATTGCCGACCCTTGATTGGTTTGAAGATTCGTTGTTTTGAGAGCCAAAGATCAAATGTAGGACCCACACTCTCAACATAGTCCGCCCTCGAGAACTCTGGTGAGCTTACTCTTCAATTTCCAGAGCTGGGCACTGTTAATCAAATAGTTAACTTCGTTAATCGTTTATAAAAAAGTTAACCTCGTTTTTTATTATTTATTTATTACTAAAACAGCTTACATAATATAAATTTAACCTTATCTGCCAAACTGCATAACAGTTTGTTGGCAGAAAACATGAACCCTCAATTATTACACTAAGAAGGTTTTATATATGTACCTTATAAATCGTATAAACTAATTAGGTATATTGAGATAATATCTACTTAATGCAGACTCGGTCGACACGGAAAGGTAGCTGCCGCCACACGCCCGGCTTGGTTAAACGTTTGCGTTACATTTCGGAAAACTTAACGGAAGTTAACGTTAATCGTTAAACGTTAACTCGTGATAGGAGTTGTACGAATCCGACGACACCTCAAATGTTGAAATCCGTCAAACGGTTGGCTGAAGGGCGTGCCAAATAGCTAATAAGGCATACGCACATACAATTACATACATACATACGCTCGAAAAACATAACTTTCCTTTCTTTCGGCAGTCGCGTAAAAATACATGAACAAGGGCATAAATTGGCTCCTTTTCTATGGTTCCGTACCCAAAGGGTAAAAACGGGACCCTATTACTAAGACTTCGCTGTCTGTCCGTCTGTCCGTCCGTCTGTCTGTCACCAAGCTGTATCTCAAGAACCGCGATAACTAGACAGTTGAAATTTTCACAGATGATGTATTTCTTTTTCGGCAACCCGCTATAACAACAAATACTATAAACCGCCCAAGTGCGAGTCGGAGTGGGGCTCGCATACAACAGACATGATTTTTTTGCCCTTTTTATAGATAATGGTACGGAACCCTTCGTGCGCGAGTCCGACTCGCACTTGGCCGGTTTTAATACTTATGAATTCGCTCCGTCACGACTTTTGTAATTAGTAAAAGTACTTGAAGAAATAAATAAATCAAAGCGTCACATATCATTTTAGGGAGCGACCACATCGGTGCTTAACGCTGGGTATACGAGTTGACGTGTCGTATGCGTCACGTATTCTTCATACATTTTGCTGTGTTTTACTGTGCGTTAGCGTATTTTGAGCAGCGGTGTGGTCGCACCTTTATCCTGCAAGCAATCAAAGCGGCGTTGCGTCGTACTATAATAGCGAGTGACACATTATGATTTCGTGTGTCATCGGGCCCAAATGACGCGTACGATATTCGTCGCTCCATCACAGCTCGAACGAGGAATGATACGATACTTTAGTTAGATGGAAAGGGAAAAATTAAAGATGCGTAAAATGCGATTCGTGGTAATAGTAGGCAACTAGGCACCTGTCTACGTTACTTATCAATAAAACAGATAATGTCTCAGGTCGCGGGTATTTGGCGCCCGAGCCGAAGACAAGGGCAATAAATATGTGAATTGACCCTTTCTTCCTTATTGTCCGTGGTAATTAAGTACAAAATTGTACAGAGAGTAGGACTTTCCGCACGCGGGCGGTACCTTATTGACCCTTTTGGTCATCATCATCGTATCAGCCGATATAGACGTCCACTGCTGGGCTAAGGCCTATTGCACGTAGAACCGATGGCTGTTGGGGCAAAAAGGTTCGCGAGTGGCGACCACGTACCCGAAGGCGCGGCGTGGGTAGGCCCCCTCACAAGGTGGACTTTATGGATAAGTGTGACGTAAATTTCTTTGGAACGTCGAATTTTACATTTTTAATTACATTTTTATCGGTGACTCATATTCATCGGATATTTTAATTCGCAGTTTGTCACAGAGGTGACACACACAGAGGTGACTATATCTTAATCTTAACGAGCTCGATTTTGTGGCCAGGGCCATTATTATGCGATCTTAGGCTTTTTTTATTACCGTCTGTGACGTGTTCGACATTTTAAGTGTTCTTCTGTCCGGGAAGTGGAACTTTCTGGGAGCGAAGCAAATAGTAGTCTCCACTATACGGCCAAGTCATATGTTTACTCGGTAAGGTAAGCACTTTTAAACTTGCAGAGAATTAACGTTAAACTAACCCAACCGAATTTAAACAATTGACTTTATTTGAATGTGAGATAGTTAGGTACCTCAGAATGTTTTACTCTGCAAAACTTCTTATCGTTCTTTAAAAGTTCCGAGAAAGTAATTGGTACGAGCACGGAATCGAATGACAATCTTTTGATGGAAAGATTGCAATGACCACCGCATCTACACAGTTTTATTTTGTTTTCATCTAAACTGAACGCGATGGACGATTCCGAAATGATACAATACAGATATTATTCGGCTAAATGAGGCGGAATGTCCATTGGTCCAATTCTTGGGCCTATTTATAACGTGTTTGCGTTGATTCGTTTTGGCCAAACATCAGTTAAGGGCAATTTGTAGGGCAATTAGGGAACTGACAACAATCGGGTTTCAAACTAGGATTCACAAGGGGACAGAATATCTGACTGCACAGTTTCATGTGACGTGCGACACGCCGAACAATGCCAGCCGCCCTATTCTGTAACTTGTTTTAAGCTCACCTCAACGCTCACCCACAAACGGGCTGTTATTCGCTACGCGCTAATGCGGCTCACCCCGTCGGTCACCCGTCACGAAACTAGACCTCTCCCTACGCTTAGTTTCTACGCATCGCGGTGTCAAGATATATTTGTGGGTGAGCGTTGAGGTGAGTTTAAACAAGTTACAGAATAGCGGCTGGCGTCAGTATCCGGCTTCGTCAGATCAGGATCTGACGAAGTAGACGGATTCTGACCATAGCAACTCCTAAGAAACTGTACAAGTTAAACCCTTCATTGGACTCCTCTCAATATTCCGGCGCTGTGCGCTTTTTGGGTTGGGGAAAAATGTTAAACTCGCCACAGGTGTAGGAGCGTAGGAGGTCACGTGACTGTAAGATGGTGAGAGATTCGGGGCGAAGCTTGGGGGGGGGGGGGGGGGACCGATGCCGTAGTACGTACGAGGCTGGCTGCGACATTTGATTCGAATTAGCGAGAAAAGGGCGCAAACGCCATGCAATTCGCGGCGCTTACCCGTTCAGCCGACACACAATAAGTTCTCACGCGCTAATTTGCAAGTGAAATATTTTACTTCTGTCGCTACGGTATTCGTCGATTCGATATGTCAAAATATTCATGTTTTCACTCCTGCCGGCACTTTTTTTTGGTAACGAAAAAATTTTATAGAAAACTGTACTTTTCTGTATACCATCATGAACTACTCGTTGAGACGATTTTAACGAGCCCAATTTCAGCAGGGTTACGTCTGTTAAGTACTGAATTCCCATGGCCACCTTCTGTCTCCATGATCTTATCAGCTCGATGGTACCGTAATATTGAATTGTCATCGAAACTATACTTAACCCCAAAAAATTCAGCTCAATCGGTTGAAGATATCTGCTTCAAAATTGAGTTGCAAGATTTCAACCGAACAAACATTAGTTACATACAGTTACTGTTTTCTGTAATGTACAATCGCCATCAGATATATCGGAGCGGCCAAAGTGCTCACAAATATCTGAACACGTCTCTATTGTGGTATTACCTACATTGAAAGTTAAATAAAAGCTTTTAAAAATACTATCCGGCAAGTCCGAATTATAATGAGTTATATGATCTAAATATATAAATAGATTTAGTTTCGAACGCACTAATGGTCGTGCCAAAATGACAAATATGAGGTATTATATCCCGATTTCAATGCTTTACTGTTCTAGTCGGTTTAACGTTTAAACCATTAACGGGCTATTGTCGGTTTAAATCGCGTAATCGGAGAAAGTTTGAAACGTCTAGTTGCTAAGTCAGAACTTGAGATTGCTTAATTGGCAAAATTAAAAAATATTTTACATAGAAAACTCGCATCTTTAAGGTTGAATATCGCTCGACATGTTTCATTACGTCGTGGCCCTTATTCATGAGTGCTCGCGATGCCGGCGCGCTTAGCATTTTATAGTATAAAGTTATTACGAGTGGCGCAAGACCGGTCATTGTGGTACTCTTTTGGGGAGGCCTATGTCCAGCAGTGGGCGTCTTTCGGCTGATGACATTACGAATATTACAAATCTAAACTGCCGGAAATACTCGAAAAACATTAAGCTTGAAGCATTTTTTCCTATATATTTTTTTAATACATTCAGCATCAAATAGTTTGAGGCAACCAACGTGGCCAAATGTCTGCGAATCTGGCTTATTCTAAAGTTACTAGGTCGATTTCACCAAATAAGAATCGAATCGAAGATTGGTTTTTAAAACCTCGGATAAAAAAATATTCTCCAGTTTGGTCAAACGGACCGCAAAGACTGTGGGCGCGGTGGTCAATAGTAAACTTGTCATTGGCTGTCAAATTTACTATTTAAACTTGTCATTGGCTGTCAAATTTACTATTTAAACTTGTCATTGGCTGTCAAATTTACTATTGACCGCCACCGCAGACCGCGCCAGTGTGATTCAGGCCTAAAGCTTCCGAGTGATCAATCTATATCGGTTAATGTTGGCAAATCGGAAACTATTATTTTCATTTAAGCCACACTAATAGAATGAAGAAAGATTAAAAAAAAACCACATACGCGGTCGAGCATCGCCTTAGGTTTTTTTACGGAAATCGATAGCGTGGCTTGTAGGTTGCAAAAAAATGCCAATGCCATGCCTATCGAAAAGAGGCAGCAATTTTGTGCTCTCCCCGTCATACAGTGTGACCGTTCCATTTTCTGCTCCGCTTTGCAATGTCTTGCCTAATTGAAAATCGCTGTTAAAACAAGTGAGGGCAAAGGGCGACCCTCACGCGGGCAACTTTCTTGCGCAAAGGATTGCAATAGCAATCCTTGACTATCTAAATTAGGACACCTAGGTAGTCCTAGGTGTCCTAATTTAGATAGTCTTTTATTAGTCTTTAGTTTTAGCTATTATAATTTAATTTTAGCTATGTTGCTTTAGTTTTATTTAAACGCACATTATTGTTATTAAACGGGACTTAATTAATTTATTCATTACCTCTCTGACGTTTACCGATGTTTCGGATGTGTCACTACATCCCCGGTCACGGTACAACTGGTTTGACCGGGTATCAACATCTTCTGGCCATCATGGTCATGTCATGGTCATCGTCATCATCATCATAATCATCATCATCATCATCATCAGCCGAAAGACGTCCACTGCTGGAAATAGGCCTCCCCCAAAGAGTGCCAAAGTGACCGGTCCTGCGCCACCCGCATCCAGCGGACTTCAGCAACCTTTACCAGGTCAGGCCAGGTGCCAGTGGGCGGGGCACATAGCACGTAGAACCGATGGCCGTTAGTAGAACCGATGGCGGAAAGGGTCTCGAGTGGCGACCACGTACCGGAAGGCGCGGTGTGGGCAGGCCCCCCACAAGGTGGACTGATAACCTGGTTAGTTAGTATAAAACATTAATTCAAACTTGACCAGTAACACAGGTGTATTAATTACACAGCTGTGTCATTAGTTACATCAGTTTGACTAACGACTGAGCGTTGTGTGGGATTTTGTGCGGCTAATAGTTGGGATTGGAATACCAATGGTTTACGATCTTAAGTACCCTGTAATACATGCATATGCATGCCGCTTTTCCATTTGGCAGTGCGAAGTTCGTGCAGTATCAGTAAGCTGTGTGCTGTCAGTGCCTGCTGCACGGCTATCATGCGAGGGCGCGCGAGCTCTCTCTTTTTTCTCGATCTGAATTAGCTAGTAGTAGTAGATTTGAGTACACCCGCCTTTATTAACGCGTTTAAACGGTTTGTGTCGCGCAGAGGCACTTGTTTAAGTTTATATGCCGATAATGAAACCAATTTCCGTCTCTTATTAGAACACTTAGAACAAGAGATGTAGTGAGAGAAAAATCGAGAGTATCTCGCGGTCGTCGCATGATAGACGTGCTGTCAGTTAAGTCAGTACAGGACATTTAAAGCGCACCTACTTATAGCCGGTTCCAATAATCAATCCACCGATAGTTTTCCTTACCAACATTTATTTCTATTATATTTCTACGGGTACATACATACATACAATCTCGCCTCCACTCCCAAAAGGGGTAGGCAGAGCACACGTTCCACCGCCACGTTCTACGGGTAATCTGTCAAAATGTAACTGGCCGTAAGGAAAACTCTCGATGGATTGATTATTGGAACCGACCATTAGAGTGCTTGCGGTACTGAATGCGTTATCATCATCTTAGCGTTGCGCCGGCAGTGCGCTAAAGGAGCCCGAGGTACGCTTTGGCATAAAATCCCAAGACTTGGCGTAGGTACTAGTTTTACGAAAGCGACTGCCATCTGACCTTCCAAACTAGAGGGATAACTAGACCTTATTGGGATTAAACCGGGTCCCTCACGATGTTTTCCTTCACCGAAAAGCCACTGTTAAATATCAAATGATATTTCGTACATGGGTTTTTTTAGAAAAACCCAGTGCAGTCTTACGAGCAGGGGTTCAAAGGTCACGCACGTAGTCGTGGCAATATTGCATACGTAATTACAACATAACATTGATAACAACACGAAAACTCATGAACATAATAAAGATACACAAGGAAATATGAAAGACTAGCTTCCGCCCGCGACTTCGTCCGCGTGGACCCGGGATAAAAAATATCCTATATTTTAATCCAGGCTATAAACTACCCTCGTGCAAAATTTCATTCAAATCGGTTCAGCCGTTTAAGCGTGATTGAGTAACAAACATACAAACATCTAAACTTTCGCATTTATAATATTACTAGCTTCCGCCCGCGACGTTGTCCGCGTGGACCCGAGATAAAAACTATCCTATATTTTAATCCAGGCTATAAACTATCCTCGTGCAAAATTTCATTCAAATCGGTTCAGCCGTTTAAGCGTGATTGAGTAACAAACATCCAAACATCTAAACTTTCGCATTTATAATATTAGTAGGATAAATATATATATAGTAGGATGAACAAAAAAAAAATCTATCGAGTTGAAAAACGGGCGTACCTAACACTACACAGATGTAGTCCCTAGACTCACGTACTTTAAAACCTTTTATCCGACGACAAAGTCGCATATCCATTTGCTTAATCTAACCATTTGCAGAACTACGTTCAGTCGTAGGCATTTACTACGAGACAAGATGGATGATCAATCACAGCACTGGAACCAGGCAAGCGAGGATTCCTTCCCACCTTCGCTACCCACTGCCGTCTTGAAAATAAACTTTTCTAGTGAACCTAACGTTGACACGCAATGAACGTCGAACGAGCGATACGTTAGAGATGATGTAATTAATGTGAAATATCGACGAGTTACTTCCCGAAACTCATTTATCTTGCGTTCGCTTTGAGAAATGTCAACCTTATTCTTACAACACAAAGTTGGTTTATCAGTGACAACTGATTGTGATACGGACGTGCTGTAGTAAATGGAAGGTATAGTGATAGGTCCCTAGCTAATGGGAACAGAGCTGGTCTGATGTATGGTGTACGGGCTATTGGTTGCTAGGAAGACAGTGAGGTATCGTTGTTTACGCAGTGTTTTAAAAGGAAGCCATTTTTAACCTAATATGTCGATGTAAGTAGGCAATAATCTTATCCTATAATTTACAATTAAACGAGCAATATTTGTATATATTTATATTTGTAATCACGCTCTCAAAACGGCTTTAATGATTTCGACGTAATTTGCAGTGTAATAATATAATATTATATATAAATACTACGGTACTATTAGTAAATCACTTAAGGGGATGCCTTGATTCGAGTCGAACACGCTCCCTTGACAAAGACACGCTTAGCCTTCCGCGCATGAGAAAAAGAGATGGAACACTCTTCGGGAATGGCTTTTTTGGACAAATTTCGATAAATAACTAACTTAGAGATGCTTTATTTAAATTTCATAAAGTGAGATTTTAGATGAAATAAAATAAAATACTATAGTATTATCTTGATTGTGTCGTAAAATAATGTATCATTTGAGTAGGCTGAGTAAAAAAAGGAAATACAGACCCAACTTTGGTTTTTTTTTCTATCGAGGAAATTTTAAGCAATCATGTATCGGTAAAATCAGAAAAACAATCATATAGTCGAGAATCATATATCTGAAAATCAGACCTTATTGTTTCTTAATCTAGTCAGAACGGCGTTTCAAAGCACGCGATAATTTCCAATGCACCGCCTTAAGAGGGAAGTACTTATAGCTAGCAGCTTGCGACTGACAATAGGTACTTTTTATATGAAATTTCCATTTAGGGAGAAAACGTTTTCCACTAACTAAATCTTAACAAATCACTTTGATTTTGATGTCGATTGCTTCAGCATAATAATATCGAGGTTTATAGGGTTAGTTTTTTAGAAAAAAAATTGAGGTGCCTACATATATAATAAAAAATTGCAATAAATTAAATTATTGCAATTTTTTAAAGAAGGATAACCTATAAACTTAGTCTTTGATTGTGTCAATAACGTAGGTATTAAAAATCATTGAGATTAGAAAATATTTAGAAGTGGAAAAACGTTTTGTCGTTTTGTATGGACGAGTACGTAGCATTCCAAAGGTACACTAGGAAGCGCCCACCGCACCGATGTGACATAGAAAATACTTTTTTTTAATACAACGACGGTGGCAAACAAGCGTACGGCCCGCCTGATAGTAAGCGGACACTGCAGCCTATAGACGCATGCAACTCCAAAGGAGTAACATGGGCGTTGCCGACCCTTGATATGTTTGAGGATTCGCCGTGTCGACAGCTGAAGGAACAAATTCCCTCGCTCTCAACACAACGCATCCTCGGGAGCTCTGGCGACCTTGCTCACCACCAGGAATACAACTAACACTACTACAGAGCAAGTAGTAGTGTTATTATGGCTGTGGTCTTCTGCAAGGCGGAGGTACTTCCCCAGTTGGGCTGCTCCAAATTCGAGCGGGATGACATTTCGCTGTGCCCTACCTCACCAAGACTTCCCGACAACTATGTATTTATTATACAGGGTGAAATAATATTCACCGTTCAAATTTTGGGAGGTGATTCGGTGGGCCATCTCGATCAAAATTGATCAAATAAGTTGTATCTAATTCGCGAAAAAAGAAACTATCTCACACGGTTTGTGTGTAACAACTGTTATTTTTTCGCGATTTGGATACAACTTATTTGATCAATTTTGATCGAAATGACCCACCGATTGACCTCCCAAGAACGGTGAATAATATTTCACCCTGTATTGAAATGTGAAGGAGCCGAACCGAATATAATAATAGCCATGGCCGTTCATCCATTCCCGGCAGATCGGTAGGTAATCAAGGAGAGTGCTTATACGATTTTAATCGATTCATTTTAATCGACTGCTCCAAGCCATTGAAGATCTGATGAAGCTTGCTTCCGTCTCACGCTTTGGTATTAGGATGATTAAATCGCTTCTGTTATTTTCAAGAAATTTCAGAAAAGCATTTGACTTTAGAATCGAATTTCAGGATGGGGCGGGAGGTTAGGGGGGCCGCCAGCCAGAACTACCTTTAACATTTTCATAGCCAGGAACCCGCCTAGCCGTAGTCGCTTCTACATACGAGGACAACCACGAGATCGGCTTCGAGCGTAGCGCTTAGCGATTCTTGGCGGTGAGTGTGTTGGCGCTACGCTCGTAGCCGATCCCGTGGTTTTAGGCGTAGACTTTCGCTACCAAGAATCGCTACGCGCTACGCTCGTAGCCGATCCTGTGTTTTCCTCGTATGTAGCGGAAAGCAACTACGGCGTTGGCGCCCGCTAGGCGGGTTCTTGGTTGCGAAAGTGTTAAAAGTAAAATACCACAAAAGGTCCTATTCCAGGCAAAATACGGTTTTGAAAAACATTAATTTATAATAGCGTTTTTTTGTTGATTTTGTTTGAAAATGTTATTCTAAGATGATTTATTCAAGAACCGACAAACTTTCCACCTGGAAGTAATTATGTAGATTTAAATAAAGCGATTTATCTTGAATATTATACAGCAAATGTAAACGAACCAAAATAAAGACAAAAATATTTATTAATATTTTTTCTGACTTTTCAGAAGCTAGTTAACTTATAATTTTTTGATGTCGGTAATTTTGTCGGATTTGTGTCGCTGGTTAACTATTTAGTTGATAATATATCCGTTACACATAAAAAATAAGCTATTATAAATGATTTTGAAAATTTTAATTTTTTCCATACAAGTTGTCAGTTCATTGACGGACTACTACGACAACTAGCAGGTCGATCACGTAACGCCTACGTACGTTAGGTAGATACAAATGTCAATTTTTATATGGAAAAATGACAGTTGAACTGTTCTATCGTGGGTTCGAAACGTTACGTGATTACCCCTCAGAGGCTCTAGTATAAGTTTACGATCGCGTTTGCGTTTTACCCTCAATTTGTATGGGATTTGACAGCTAGACGCAAACGCGATCGTAACGTTTTGTTTCGGTAAAACTTATACTAGAGCCTCAGCTATGGCAAGATAATGCCGATGCCGCCACCGATAGGTATTCTCTTGCGTTGGACAACTGCTGCGCTAGTACTGGTAGGATGCAGAGGCTCTAGTATAAGTTTTACCGAAACAAAACGTTACGACCGCGTTCGCGTTTAGCTGTCAAATCCCATACAAATTGAGGGTAAAACGCAAACGCGATCGTAAAGTTTTGTTTCGGTAAAACTTATACTAGAGCCTTAGAATCTGGATGGGTTTCTGGCGGGATAGAGTGAGCGGAAAATGTACGATATACTGTGGTACGAAGAAAAATTAAATGGCGAAATCATGGTACTAATATCCCCGAATAGAGGAGTATAGTCAGCTGATAAAGAACTGGCTACTCCACCGACAAGTGCTCTTAAATTACTATGACCGTAAAATATCGTGTTCTTGATTAAGAAAATCATAAGAGACCAGCGCCCATTTTAGATTCAACTAAACTTTGCTAAACCATTTTATCTCAACGCTTTACTCTCGGATTGCGCTCAATTTCAACTGTTTCGTCTCATTAAAAATGCGATTACGTGAAACTTGACAACTTGTTCATAATTTGACCAAGTTATCCTGCTCCGATAAAACGGCGCGC
The DNA here is from genome assembly GCA_947049275.1 of Epinotia bilunana. Taxonomy (NCBI): domain Eukaryota; kingdom Metazoa; phylum Arthropoda; class Insecta; order Lepidoptera; family Tortricidae; genus Epinotia; species Epinotia bilunana. Next base: position 5,461,132 of record OX346264.1, read on the forward strand.
GCGTCTTATTTCTATAGTCGTAAGGTCGGATTTTGAATCATATAGTTTGCTACCGACAGCACAAGCAAGTTTGGTACATCAGGCATTCATTACTGCTTGTCACACGGGGATGACAGCGGCCGCAATCCGCGGAATGTTCATTTCATTCGTTCATTCGTTCAATTGCATCGTTGTTTTTCTTGGCTGAAAGTGTATCCAATTACAGAAAGAGGACTTATTAGCGTTGCTTATTTAGAATCTGTGGCAACAAATAGGGTAAACAATGACTTTTGTACATGGTTTTTTGAGTCACTGCTTAGAATTTATACGAATATTATCAAACACAATTCTATATATTTTATTTTATTTTATTTATTATCTTTATTATTCTGTAATAAACCAGGCTTTTTAGTAATTCGATTTCTTCATATATCCATATAAAAACTGTTTCTGTTCGACATTATATGTACAGAATGATGACGTGATATAAATTATCCATGATTATTGATTACCATATATGGTATTAGAGCTGATACCAAAGTAATTTGTGAATTAAAGAGCGGTCCTCTTCTTCTGATTAAGTCTAAGCCTAAAAATGGATCCATTCATAAATAAATGACCAAATAGGTACTTTTGAATTAAATCAAACGCTGCGTCTTCAGACTTAATTGGTTTATGTCAAGTCGAATGCAGGCGTCGACATCGCCGAATAATCAACTCAACATAAATCTGATTTCAGATTTATTCCACAAAACCGAAAAATATAATCGCTACGCAGATATACATGGGTATCGCCTCGGCTTTGTTTAATGTATCACAATATAAAACAATAGATTATATTTCGAAGACTACATTAGACTTGTCTTTAGTGACCCTGTGCCAACGAAGCTAGAGGTCCTAGGTTGTGTGACGACTATAAGTATTTGTTCCCGAGTTATGAATGTTAACTACCACTGTGTGGTTCCATCGGAAGACCAGCGCTGGCCACCAGGCCAGCACAACGCTGAGATGGAACCATTTCGTGCCAATGTTGTTCTCTCTTTTGTGTATGTACGTGTTGTTGTCAAAAATAAATGATATTCTATTCTATTCTATTCTATTCTATTCTATTCTATGTATCTATGTATTTATTTATCGATAGGTATAAGTATGTATGTCGTCCTCTAGTACTCATAGTACAAGCTTTGCTTAGTTTGGGACTAGGTCGATTTGTGTAAGATTGTCCAAATATTTGTTTATTAGTTTACACAAATCTAGTACACAATTAGAGATCAATCTATACTTATTTATAAAAGAGGTTATGTTTATAACTGTGGGTTTAAGAATAGTAAGTCTGAATGGAGGAAGGGGGTTGTCTCCGGAACTACTTTCCAATATCAATCTTTTTTCATCAGTTTCAGAAAGGCCCTTCGCGATGGACTCTGAGGGAAAACTAGATCTTATTGGAATGCCCGGTTTCCTCACGATGTTTTCCTTCACCGAAAAGCTAACGATAAATATTCCGTACTTAAGTTCCGAAAAAGTCATCGGCGCGAGCCGGGATTCAAACCCACGACCGCCGCTTGACGGCCGCATGCGTGAACCACTAGGCTACCGTAGCTCAGCCTCAATCGTTGAACAAACGAAATGAAATCTCTTTCACCCATCTATTGTTTGCATGCACACAAAATCGCTGCGCAATCAGTCAAGCCTCAGATCCAATCTACCTAAGTGATTGGCCTTTGAATTCAATTAATCGTGCACAGTTTGTTTACTGGAAAATTTTATTTGGTGGAAAATGTTCGATAAAACTGTGGTTAACAGGAGTTTTACTCCAAGTGTACTACAATCGAGTTTTAAATTGCACATTGTAAACACACGGAGAAAAAAATATTTTACAATATTACCAGATTGTATAGTAGTTATGATTCTGGTGTAGGAAACAAGATTTCAGGTATGGTTAACAGTTTTTTTTTTTATAACAACAAGTCATATTTTTGTTAATACTAGAATATTCTAGTTAGAATATTCTAGTACACGAAAACTTTGATATCGTTTTGGTAACCATTTAATAGTTACAGAGTAAAATATGCATTTAGCTTACAACACTTTTCGATAATTGCGATATTTACAATATTTATTTATTCTGTTCACCATCATCTAGTTTAACACACCAATAATAAAATTGTGTTTACATAATCTTTGTGTAAGCTCCAACTTATGTAATCAATTTATAGGTACTAGATAACCTGGTACCTTTTAGCGGATTTTTAATACCCATTACCTACTCGAAATTTCTTGATTACTAGGAATATTTTTACTCATAACTAGATACGTTCTCTTTTGTCTAACATACTCTTTCTAATGATAACAATAAAAAGTAGTACCAGCAACAATAAAAAAATGTTGGCATTACAATATTATCGCACACTAAGCAAAACATAATTTACGTGGAACGAAAAACTGTTCTGTCCACAAGATACGACGACTGAGGCCCCCCGCGCCCTTCCGCCGCCGCCCGCAGCGCCCAGCGCACGCACAGTGTATGATTTTCACCGAACCGACTTCATTGCCAGTGTCGTCCATAAATGAATCAGGGTGCATAAAAATCATAAAAAATCAGTCTCAAACGAGATAAGACAAAAAAGATGAGTGTTACAATTATAACTGTATTACTAGTGTAAAAGGTACGCACTATACTAAAACGTGATTGTTATTTTTAGATGTAGAACTTGATTGTTTACCAAAGTTCGGTTTAATTGAAAATTTATATGTTGTTGATAGTGATAAGGTTATATTGGAATGTTCTGTTTTTGAAACTATGTTTTAATGAAAAAAAATACTGTTACGAAGTTGCATGTACAAACGACAACACTGTTAACTGACCATCCTGTTTATATAGAACCTAATTCATCATATCAGCCGAAAGACGTCCACTGCACTATGTCTAGAACCTAATTACAATGCGCTTAAGGTGCACCGATGGTCAGTTAGCTGTGTTGTCGATAGTACACAAATAATAAATGTTTTGCTACCAAAATGATCTCTGTAATTATAAGTGCAATACGCTTACTATAGTACCGCCGATAATTTATGTTATGTAACATTAATGGCGCCAATTTAAAAATAAAACTATTTTTTTAAAAAGTTTGTTTTTATCCATTGTAATGTTTCTGTCTATGTTTTAGGCCACCAGCCACATTATTGAGGACTAAAAACTGAGCAACAAAAGCATGTTAAAACGAAAACATGCAACACGCAGTTCTAACATGCTTTCGTTGCGACGAAGACACCTACGATGTTTAACCTAATTTTAATTAACTCAACAATATATTATAGTTTTAGTCCGCAATAATGATTGAACACCAATATAAAACCTGTTAAACTCTACAATATGTATAGTAAACAGAACATATTGTATATTTCATACCACAATAATTATTTTTAACACAAACAAAAATCTGGTATCCCCCAATACTGCATATAGTACACAGAAATTGTTGATTATTGCACTTCGCTAAAATTATATTGAACACTAATAAAAAATCTGGTGTTTTGGTCTACTAATATACAATTATAGCCAATATTAGTATTTGTAACCAAATTATATTTTTGTTTTTAATATTTCATTGAGACAACTGAGCATAGACCATAGGTACTAGAAATAATAAAAAAACATAGAGAAAAAACAGGTTATATATACACAGTCGTGCACATCCTCCCCCTTTTTACAAAGGGACAACTTTTCTTAAGGGGCGACGTAACGTCCCTGCGGCAGTCCTTATGTCAACCACTCTTAGCACTCCATCTCGGCCTGGGAATGTACGTGAAACTATGCCTCGTGGCCACGTGCCCCTTGGTAGGTTTCCATCAGCAATGAGGACAGGGTCTCCGATCGAAATGGTTGGAGTCGGGAGACCTCTGACACGGCGCGGGGCAAGGGTTGGCAAGTATTCAATTATCCAGCGTCGCCAGAAATGATCTGCAAGCCTAAGAGCTCTGCGCCACCCGCTCCTGCTGCAGAGGTCTGAATCCGTGAGCTGGGCTGGTATTGGGCGTCCAGAGGAGGATCCCAGTAGTAGGTGACTTGGTGTTAGGGCCTCAGGGTCAGAAGAATCGGGCGAGACATGTGTGAGCGGACGCGCGTTTACGAGTGCTTCTGCTTCGGCCAAGACTGTGGCAAGCACTTCGTCGGTCGGAGCTCTTTCTCGGAGGGTGACCTTTAATGCTGATTTGACACTTTTTACTAAGCGCTCCCAGGCTCCTCCCATAAACGGTGTGGAGGGGGGAACGAACACCCATTCAATTTTCTCATTAGCGGCATAGTCGGTGACAGCTTCATTATAAAGTGCACGCAACTGTCGGTTGGCGCCGATGAAAGCAGTTCCATTATCGGAGTATATCTGACTCGGTGTCCCTCTTTTGGCGATAAATCGGCGAAGGCACATAATAGCAGCATCGGCAGACAGGCTGTGAACCACTTCAAGGTGTAATGCCCGCGAGGTCAGGCAAGTGAATAATGCGACCCACCTCTTCTCTCGTCTACGGCCAATTTTGGCTTGAAGGGGGCCAAAGTAATCGACGCCAGTGAATGTGAAGGCGCGATGATGGTGTGCGAGTCGGGCTCTTGGTAAATCTCCCATAGGCGGTTGCAGTGGTCTTCCACGCAATAACTTGCAAAGCTGACATTTATGTACAAGTGATCTTACACTATTTCTTATACCCAGTACCCAATATTGCTGGCGAAGCTCATTTATAACGGTTTCTGAGTAAGCATGGGCGAACTTCTTATGATAGTGTGTGATCAGCAGGCGTACGGCAGGGTCCTTACCGTCGAGCAGAATAGGGCAGATGGTTTGACTAGGAACGCCTTCAACAGCAGATGTGCGCCCCTTTAGATACAGCAAACCATCTTGGTTTATAGCCGGTGACAGTTTTGCCAGACGACTTTTCGGTGATATGGTTCGGCCACGTAGTAGGCATTGCAATTCGTCGTTGAACGTGTTCTTTTGACTATGACGAAGTACATGGGTTTCTGCCAATTCCAATGCTTGAACATTAAGTGGCCGCAGGGTAGTCTGAGATGTGACCGCCGAAGGGTTATATTGGGGGAGGATAAAATTCCCAGAATTTCCCCGGACCCTCGTGATACATGCGGCAATGAACTGATGAGCTCTAGCAGTTGCCCTTACTAATTTTGACCAGGAACTACAATGTGTTGGGTTTGCAACTACAGCTACGGGCAACTCGTTTACTTCATTGTAGTGGCAGGCAACATTAATAAGTGGTGGCGATGAAGTCGAAGATGGTTTTAAGCGTGTAGGCGATGACTTGATGATGCGTGCTGATGGTTTTAACTCTATTTGTTCAAGTGGTCCAACGGTGCCGCTATTTGCTGGATTAGACGGCCAATCACTTGGGTCAGTGAGCAAAAAATCTGGGCCGGATATCCAGCGTGACTCTACACTAAATGTGCTAGGTTTAATACGCGTAGCATCGTCAGCAACGTTGAGATCCGTGGGAACCCAGCGCCATTCGGCCACAGCGCTGTTTTCCAAGATTTCGCCTACTCGATTTGCCACAAAAGGCTTATATCTGCGAGCGTCACTTCGCAACCAACCCAATATTGACATCGAATCAGTCCAAAAGTATCGTCGGCTGGGTTTAGCGCGGTGAGACTCGCAAATAAATGTGGCAAGGCGAGTACCTATCAAACAGCCTTGAAGTTCTAACCTTGGAATAGACGCCGGTTTTAACGGTGCCACGCGTATTTTGCTGGCAATAAGTGCTAGCCTAACTTGGCCAGATACATGAACATATCGCCAGTATGCGACAGCGGTATACGCCAACTCGCTTGCATCGCAGAATACGTGCAGTTCCCGTTCTACCACTTCCTCGGTACTCATATTATACCCGCGAGGTATCCGTATGTCTGAAATGGACTTTAGGGTTTCGAACCATTCGCGCCACGCCTTGCGATCATCCTCACAAAGCTGTTCATCCCATTCTAACCCCTTTCGCCACAAAATTTGAAAGAGTATCCGACCTTTTACTACAATCGGTGATAATATCCCTAAAGGATCATAGATGCGCATGACTTGTGTAAGGGCTTGGCGCTTGGTTAAAGGAGCACATGAGTCTTTCGAAAGGCCAGAGTTAAATGTCAACTCGTCACGAAAAGGTTGCCAAATGAGACCCAAAGTGCGAGAAACGGCATCCTTACACAAATCCACGTCCTGTGTTTTATTGATGACAGCGTCTGATAGCAAATCGTCGGGCAACGAGGCTACAGCTTTTGGCTCGTTTGTAGTCCAGTCGCGCATTTCAAACCCGCCACGCTTATAAATGGTCACCACTTCAGTGGCTAGACGATTTGCTTTCTCCATGTTGTCGACACTGCTGATAAAATCGTCCATGTATGTATCGCTTTTAATAACCGCCACGGTCTCGGGAAACTCTTCTCGAAACTCTGAGGCGTTTAGGTTGGTGATATAAATTGCAGTAGAGGGACTTGAGCAGGCACCAAAGATCATTGAGCTCATGCGAAAGGTCCTAATAGGGCCGGACGGATCGTCGCGCCACAAGAATCGTTGGGCGTCCCTGTCCTGATGTATTATTTTTATTTGTGGGAACATTTGCTTAATGTCAGCTGATAGGGCGATCCGTCCTTCCCTAAAACGCATCAAAATACTGAGCTGCTTTTGTAAAAGATCAGGCCCTGGAAGTAACATCGAATTCAGAGACACTCCCCGGGACCGAGCAGCTGCGTCATGAACTACGCGAAGTTTTGCGGGTTTATTAGGATTTATCACCCCAAAATGTGGTAAATACCAACATATACCTATAGGTTCCACCCCTGTACATTCTTCAGCGTAACCTTTATCCAATGTGTCCTGAATATTTTTTCGGTACCGCTCAGCATAGTCGGGTTCCTTTGACATCTTGTTTTCCAAACTTTTGAACCTCGACAATGCTAAAGGGTAACTTTCAGGCGCGGTTAGTTGGTCTGCTTTCCAAAGTAACCCTACTTCAAAACGGCCGGAAGGAAGTCGACGAGCGGTGCGATCTAAAATATCTTGCGCACGTTGATCATCGGTACTACGTCCCTCATGCTTGGTGATACCGATCGCATCTAATTTGTATTGAGCTTTTATAAGCTCTTCGAGCTCAGACCTCGGATTTTCAGTCTCGATCGAAAAGGCGTGATACAATGAGTCAATTGGCTTAGTTCTACTACTGGCAAATCCAAAAAGAACCCAACCTAGTGCCGTTTGAATTGCTACAGGTTGCGACTTTGTGCCTTTCCTGATGGCGATCGCAACCGACAAATGCCAATTATCAATCCCTATTATTAACGTAGGAATAGCATTGTCGTAACACAATTCAGCGCATAAGTCTGTTAGGTACGGATACTGCCGAAAATCATCTGACTTGACTGACTGCTTGCATGCTAGTCCTAAGTTTTTAATTGAACGAGCTCTATGTACTAAAAATGTTTGACTAGTGTGCCTGCCTTTAATCTTAAAATCGACGTATTGCACTGCCGTTTCTCGATGTAAACCACTTACACAATCAAGGTGAATTTGCCCTTCAGGTCCTCGTACGCCGATACGAGAGCAGATGTCTGAATCTATGAATGATGACGTCGACCCATCGTCCAAGAGAGCAAACGTGTCAACACTTCCTGCTGGCCCGGAGACTGTAACTGCGACTATCTTCAAGAGTGGCCGAGACGTAGGGTTCACGTTGATTGGGTTGTTGGTGGTGTGAGCGGTAACGTCCCTTGCGGGATTTGTGTCGCTTGAGCTAATTTCATTTGTCATTAATGAAGGTGTGGCTAGTGCGCAATTTGCGTGTTCATTTTTGCGATCAGATGTTATGGGAAGGAAGTTTGGGTTATGTAACAAAGTGTGATGCTTGCGACGACAATCATTTATTTCGCACTTATTTTTATTTTTGTTACACAACCTAAAACTATGCGAACCTCTTTGTAAACATCTATAACATATTTTATTTTCTTTAATGAAACTCCACCTATCATCAACTGTCATTGCCTTGAACGTGTCACATAATGACAAGTCATGACTTTGTTTACAAAGTGCACACACAATGCTTTGATATTTTTTCATGTTTTTAGATTTATTACCTGTATCAGAATACTTACGTAGCCCTGGTTCTGATTCCGATGTAGCGTGCGTGCGTTCTCGCTGCACGTGCGGGGCATCGGGCGGCGAATCGAACTTTATGTGTAGATCCACTTCTCGCGACAAAAATTGGGATAATAACTCTACTTTCGCACTGCTAGACGGCGCCGCGGCGGAAGCCTGTGCTGCGGCGTAGTCTAGCCATCGTGTGCGTAATAGCGGGTGAAGTTTGTTGATAAGTGCGCTAAATAATTCCGGTGAACGTAAATAGTCTGTTTCGTTCAACAGCTTGACTACTTCAACGCAGTTACGTACACGAGCGGCAAACGTTGCTAGATCTTTAAGGTCGCCTGTGATTCTGGGCAGGGCGCGAATCGCTGAAACTTCCCGCAACACTATCTGCTCTGGCCGTCCAAAACGCCTGTCCAACTCTGCTATTATGATGTCAGGTTCTGGCGATGTGGCGAGGAGCATGCAGACCGCGTCACGCGCGGCTCCTGTTAAGGCTGCACTCAATCGAGCTACATTTTCTGCTGCTGAGAAAGTATTTTTCGAATCGTTGTATGACCTTTTAAAAACGAGCCAGTCCATAGGGGACTTGCCATCATAGTTTGGAAGATGTATCCTATACTTATTGCGTTTATTAGATTCCACTTTGTTTACCAAACTTTGAAATGTGTTTACTAATCGAGACACATTATCCACGCCGTCATGACAGCAGAAATTGACTGGAGTAGTACAATCGTAATCGGTCGCCTCGTAGATGTCTCGACAATTATTGGGCCGGGACGTCGTTGGCAGTTCCGCTGCTGGTAACGATGGTATGTTCATCGTGTCATTCCTGTCGATATTAAAGCTCGGTGAAGGAATCTGTAAATAGTTGGCAGTGTTAGTAAGCCTAGGCTGAGGGATATTATTTGTATTTAACTCACCTGTCCCCGAGCCGGCACATAGGTTGCCGATTTTGTTATAACTAGAAGGCAACATATTAAAGGTGTCATTGCAAATTTCAGGCATGCCTGCATGGCTGGCTGTAGATTGTATCCATTCTTTGACACTATTTCGCGTCCTACTACTAACCGAACCATGTTTACTAGACGCGTCAATAGCTGCGAGCTCAGCCTGATATTCCAGCTCGGCCGTCCTCCGCTCGAGCTCCACTTTCCTGGCAGCGAACTCCAACTCCAATTGTGCGAGGTGACGGGCGTGCTGTGCCTCTGCTGCGAGTTTCCTCGCAGTAACCATCGCCGAGGAGCTGCTCGTGCGCGATGCTGTCGAGCGTGCGTTTGAGGGGCCGGCCACGGGCGCGGCAGCGGCGGGATCAGTTTCATGTTCCCGCGACGTCGCTGCTTCGCTCTCACTGGGGCCTTGAGCTATTTGAACGTTTCTTGAAACATTACCTGAAGGGGTTTCCTGATTATCGGTAGCCGATTGTACTAGTTTTGTTTGGCTACGTGTGACAACCATTTTTAAGACTTAATAATATATACACTGCACTGTATTACACTGGTTTTACTTGTTATAATTAGAGAAGGACCATTATTTGGTCTACTAATATACAATTATAGCCAATATTAGTATTTGTAACCAAATTATATTTTTGTTTTTAATATTTCATTGAGACAACTGAGCATAGACCATAGGTACTAGAAATAATAAAAAAACATAGAGAAAAAACAGGTTATATATACACAGTCGTGCACAGGTGTTCTTAATAGTACACATAGTAAACAGAGACTATTGGGCGTTTCCAGTCCGCAGTAATGATATTGAACACTACTACAATATCTGATAAACTCTACCCTGTCCTATAATGATGGCTACAGATAGGTTTTGTATACTACACAAAATTTGTTTTCTACGATACTAGGTAAGTGGGTAATAGGAACTAGAAATGATTTGGTAAAGAAATAGATTTTTCTAGTAATGTGTAAAAAAGTATAGTTGTCACATATAATACAATAAAATCAAGTCGAATTTACAATATTCTGTTAGAGGAAGCTAGTTTTTTTTCTCCGTGCAGTATGTTGAAACCGACGGTATTTGTATATATCATGTGGACTATGACAGGGTGGAGGCACAGTAAGCTTGGTACGGGGACGCTGACTGCTTGAAAAAAGACTCGTACTTCAGTGGTTGGGTTTTACACTTATTTGCTTGTAAAGGTAGTTTTCCACTGGCGAGGCGAAGCGGGGCGTGGAGGGGCGAGAATTTAAATTAGCATGGGACTTACTACCTATTTCCACCGCGCGCGCGCGCGCTCAGTGCAAATAGTCCCATACGAATTTCAATTCTCGTCTCGCCCCTCTGGTGGAAAACCAGCTTAAATGTTTACTAAGCAGAAACGTCCGCTTATGAAAATTTAAATTTCGATCAAAGTGGATAAATTGAAAAATTATTCGGCAGGAGCGGGATTTGAACCCGATCGACAATTTGACGAAAGCGATGGACGGATTCCAGAGGTCGCGCGTTCAAATCCCGCTCGTGGCGAATAATTATTCAATTTTCCACTGATCGAAATTTAGAATTTGTTTGTTGTTTTTTTTTTAGATGAGCGGCCACTCGTTAAAGTGGTATATTATATTAGTATTATTTGTTGTTTTTAGTTTCGTGACGCATTGGTTATTACTGTAATGTCACGTAAATGTATTTGTCAATAAATAAATTCATAAATTATGATATATCTATTCTAAACAAACATATTTTGTTACGAAATGCAATACTCTAAAATGCATCGCATCTTGAAAAGTTATAAACAAAACTTAAATATCTCGGCTCCGATATTGTTTAACGCGTATAATTTTATATATCTATCCGTATTAAGAGGTCCTCTAAAAGATTATTAAAAAAACATCCTTGGCCGCTGCAAAAAATTAAAACGTCATTTTTCCTCATACAAGGTTGCCCAATGTGCCCTTTACTTCTTTACTTATAGATAATACATTTGAATCCTGCCCAGTTTATACCATCGGCTCCCGCTACACCACCCTTATTTTATAAGTATGTACATTGCAAAGGCTCTAGAGAGAAGACAAGAGAGGTAGGGCTCAACGGAATGCGAATTACGGAAAGTCATAATCGATTATTGATATTGGTAATCGCTAATTATTCGATTAGTCGAATCATTCGAAGTCGCGCATCCCTAACATGAAGGCGTGCGGGCGGCAATAGAGTGGATGCGTTCACGGATCTCACAAAATAAAGGCTTCCACTGACGGTGTAGTCTATTTATTGTAACTTGTTATGTGTTATCGTTGTTTGCTTGTTTTCTTTGTTTTTAATTATTATTTTCTTTTTGTTGTTTTTTTATTTTAATTTGTCACTGGTTTTTTGTTTTATTTTACTTTTTGTTATTTTTACCATGTTTTATGTTACGTGTCTCACGTTCCGTGTCCTCACTGGATGGACTCAACGGAAGACCAGCGCTGGCTGCAAAGCCAGCATCACGCTGAGTTGGACCCATTTCGTGACACTGCACAGATTTACTTCTTCTTTTGTCTTATAATACTGTGTGTTTTGTTGTGTTGTATCATGAATAAATATTTGAATTGATTTGATTTTGCTATCTCACTCATATTTAAAGCAGCCCTGAAAATTCGAGCCGGAAAATCCCTCCATCTTACAGAAGACCACCACAGCCATATTAACACCACTTCTTGGTTTTTCCGTATTTACCCGCAGTATTGTGTTTCTGGTGGTGAGCATGGTCGCCAGAGCTCCTGAGGATTAGCTGTGTTAAGTGTGTGGGACCTGCATTTGCCTCTAGCCGTTAAGGCAATCCTCAAATCAGTAAAGGTTCGACAGCGCTCTTGTGATGCTTCTAGTGTCGCAAGTGTCCGTAGGCGACGGTGTCTGCTTACCATCAGGCGGGCTGTATGCTTGCCGATGTTTAAGTATAAAATCTATTTATTTATTTAAGGACCACCAACGGATAACACGTCTGAACCACCAGCTCGCACATGTGTGAAATCAAGAGTAACAAAAAAACGATCATGTTAAATTACATTCATTAATATTTACGCTTAATAGTAGATTAGTAAAACATTAGCAAAAGTTTTAAGTTAATTTCATCCTTCGCATATAAAAATTGGAAAAATACAAACGGTAAATTGGAGAAGTTAAATATATTAAATCAGGACTAATATGCAGCGAGTTAGATGTAACCGTTTATATTCTATCCCTCGTTTATTTACTCAGAGTAATATAGTAAAAACCGCAACCAACTCTGAAGTAAAACTGGTTCGCACCGCGATACTAATGATATTCTAGACCATGCGAAACTAACTGGAAGCTCGCCTAGCCGTATTAAACAGATTTGTTTCAATTAGGCTGCGGGCTTAGTGAGCGAGTTAAAATATACGGCGTTATATCAGATTGGTGCGTGCAAATAGTTGTGGCGCGCTGCGTTAGGAGACTCCCTGATGTACATCGTACGATCATCATCATATCAGCAGAAAGACGTCCACTGCTAAACACAGGCCTCCCCCAAAGACTGCTACAATGACTGGTCCTGCGCCGACCGCATCCAGCGGACTCCCGCGACCTTTACCAGGTCATCAGTCCATGTTGTGGGTGGTCTACCCACGCTGCACCTGCCGGTACGTGGTCACCACTCGGGAAGATTCCGCTCCAACGAGGTACCATAACTTATCTTATACGAGTGTGGGCGCTTCTGCCTTGATCACACGCACCGAGCAAAACGGGCGAGACAGTGCCCTCGGCGTAAAAGCGGCGAGACAGTAACTCGGCTCCATTTCTATTTACTAGGCCGGTACGTGTGAACAAGGCATTCGGATGCACTTCCACCCAGTGGGATCTTTTGTACAACTGCCTGTCCTTTATCGTCTACTCGAAAACACGCTCTAACATTTTGTGAAACCCTGTTAATTATTATGTTTACCTATATACTCTGTTTATTAAATAAATACATAAATAAAATAAAATCCATAAACAGGATGACATAGCTCAGTGGGAGTATCTTGAATTCCTTTGGTTGTGGGTAGCCAAAGTAATTCACTCTGTCTGGCAAGAGCATGACATTCACACAGTAAGTTTTCCATGCTCATTCTCCTCGCCACATATTCCACAGTCTAAGGGTACGATATCAGTAAGCTTCAGCTGGAAGTGTTAACTGTCAGTGGAGCCATTACAGATTCTTAGCTTCACTACATGTGAATGAGTACCTCCTAATTGTACATTCAGCACAACTTGCTGGTCAGTCGCTTCGCGCGCAGCTGAGCGTCTCATGTCTAACTCGCGCATTAGAAAGAGGAGGGTAGGTTTTTCTCGACTCGCGTCGCGGTGCGGCGTCAGTCGTGCTAGTTTCGATGGCGCCAGATGTGCGGAAGTGGGGCGGTACGGTAGTACTGCAATCACTTTTTACTAATCTTAGAAATAGGGTATAGCTAACATCAGACATGCAAACTTACGTGCCGCATACTGTAAGTTTAGAGGCGTTTCTAGCCCACGTAGCGCCGTATAAGCGCGCCCGGCGAGTGACGCCCTGAGAGTGGCGCTTGGCGCCCCCTAGGATCGTGCACCCGGGTGCAACGCACCCCCTGCACTATAGGTAAAGCCGCTCCTGTGAAGTTTTCTGTTATTTCTGCATTGGACGTTTGTAGGCTTAGAGCATTCAAACAACCGCAGCCGCCATTGACAGGCGTTCCCCTCTGCCGAAAATATATGACCAGTGGTCATACACATTGTATGGACTGACGTTTATCTGACGTAACCATTAAAGAATAAAAAAATTAAGCTGTTTATTGCATAAAAAAAAGCTTAATTCTACGTTACATCTATAGTGGCAATCTTTTACATTTAAGATTTTATAAATTTAAGATTTTTTATTTTTTTTATTTTGACGTTACGTATACATTTGACGTTCCCCTCCCCCGCAAAAATCGGCAGACTTTTTATGTATAGAAAATGACACATGGCCGCTCCTGTTGGTTGAATGCTCTAAGTTTGTAGGTACAGTTGCAGCCCTATATCTACTATGCCATCGTCGCGTGCCACCATGCCCATGGCCGCACTTTTATCCCGGTAATGAGCTGCGCGACAGTGCGCTTTGTTCCCGAGCACATACGGCCATCTGCCTTTTAATTATGAACGGTTTCTTAACTAACCCTGATAACATTTTGTAAAAGACTCTATGCCTATGCCAGTTTTAGTTTAATAAATTTAGCTCAAGCAAGAATTTGGTTCAAGTGAAAGTTTAAAACCGCGTGTTTATTACATTTTCTCGGGTTACGTACCTAGAAAGGAAAACAGCAACCCTTTTACTAGGAGGATCACTTCGTTGTCTGTCAGTCTGTCAAGACCCTTTTCTTCGAGAACGCGTGGAGTTGAAATTATTCAAATCGTTAAAATATATGCGAGTTTATAGGTTCAAAAAATCTAAAATATAATTCTTATGTTTCAATAAAAATTCTATTGTAAAACAACTATTTGCGTGTTCGCGACTAAAACACCCGTTTCCTTACTTTTCATGCAACGGTTAGCACGGATTGTGGTCATAATTCTATATCAATTAGTATGAGCCGTTTTTGCGATCGCTACGATGTCTCATTATATGCCTTTCGTTGTGCTTTAATTGTAGTCGGTCCCATCCCATACAAACGTAAGTTCCTCTCTAAAAACTGGTTTGAATGGCAACATGGAAAGAGTACCTAGCCAATGCGCCATCTAGCGGGATATATTTATACCACACTATTACAAAACAAGTGGTCATCTAAATTCTAAAGCCCGCGTTTCCCCCTTTCAGTAAAAGTTGCTGCTCTCCGTTACCCTTCACTGGCTATTTTTGTTTCCCTTTTTAATAAATCCCCCGTATCTAATCCCGGTGACGTTATTGGACTCTTATCTGCATAGTCGAGCCACGTGCATAGCTTAGAACTAGGAAGAAGCCGTGGCCTTAATATCGGCGGGGGTTCAAGAAAATTAAACAACGAAAATGCATGAAATTACTAATATTCAGGTTATTTGAAAAGAGAGGTGATACAGTTTAAAGGCACATACATGATACACAGTGTACAAAATAGACTAAAGATAAAATAAAAATTACAATTAAACAAACTACTCAATTGATCTCTCCCAGAACGGGCCCCTGCGGCAGGTCCCCATTAGGGCTGCGTTCCCCCTCTGGATCGCTGTGCTGCTCCGTTGAGTGAGGAACGAGCCAGCTCAGTGGTCCCCAGTGGTCGGACGAGCTTTGACACAGCTCCTGAACAGTTGGTGGGCACCTGGACTCGACGGCCCGAGAGGTTCGGGTATATTCAGGTTAACGTAATATTTTGAACATTGGTAAAGGTTTGAACCCCCAAACTCCTCGTCTGGCTACGCCCATGAAGAAGCAGCAACATTACGTCCGCTTTATTGTAATTAATCTTGTTTCTTTTTACTGACAAAAAAACATATAGACCAATGACTGAATCATACAATAATCGACCTTCAAACAGGTATAGCCTGTAGAGGTCAATGTAGGGTTCTTTTACTTGAGATAAGATAAGATAAATTTATTGTTCAAAACTGTACAAATGGATCATCACATCTTAATTATAAAGTCCATCAGTTAGCCCATTTCGGGCGTACAATAGTCAACTATCACATTACAAATTACAACATTTTTAACTGGAATGATATCAATATTATTTTACTTTCAACATTGACGACCTCTATAGCTTAGATATAAACACAAAGTGACTTTCAATTCATTTGTGGTGAGAGTGCCAACTGTCAATCTGTCAACCTTCATGAAGGAAGAGTTCTGGCCGAAGGGTGTACTTTTCCGGTGATTTCGAGGCCGGTTATTTGACACCCAGAACATGCGCCGCGCGTCGCCGTTTTTAACCGACTTCAAAAAAAAGGAGGAGGTTCTCAATTCGGTTGTATTTTTTTTTTTTTTCAATGTTTGTTACCTCAGAACTCCGTCATCGATGAGCCGATTCATAAAATTTTTTTTTGTTTGTAAGTATATGCTTCCAGGTGGGTCCCATTTTTTTGAAAATTCAATTGGATGAATTGGATGATGGGATCCATGAGGAATTGAGAGAACTCCTCAATTATATTAGGCACGCGTGTAGTGATTTTGGTATTTTCTATTATAACTCGTGTATTTACATCCGGAAATCATAAATTGGTGGAGTGGAATTGATGATGAAGACCACAGATGACTTATGGAATTCCTCAATTATGTACTTAAAAGTACAAAAGTATATCACAGATTCTGATAAGATTCCGTTGAAATAAGAACTAATGAAGTGCCAAGGGTGATCCTTGTGGAATTGACGGAAGTCCTCAAATATTATCGGGTCACATACAGCGATTGGGTTTTTTTCTATAATAATCAACGCATTTGCTCTCGGAAATCAGTTCATGAGGTAAATTGGAAAATAAATGTTCTCGTGGCTTGGCGGAGTACTAAATTGAAGTCGGTTACAACTTTGTTTTTAAAGTAAATTATAGCGTGTTATTGTGCTACATATAAGTTCTGTATATTGATATGTATGTTAGTCTGTATGGTATTTGTAAATATGGGCCTCGTTGCCTGAGACAAATAAATAAATAAACCACCCATTTTAAGGTTTTTGTATTGTGCCTTGAACTGTGTGGCGTTAGGGTGGCTAAAAATGACACGTCGTTAGCAATACACCACCCAAGTCAACGTTTGAAACGTGCTGAGGACTGTGGCTTTAGGGTGGATAAAAATGACACGTCGTTAGCAATACACCACCCAAGTCAACGTTTGAAACGTGCTGAGGACTGTGGCTTTAGGGTGGATAAAAAGGACACGTCGTTAGCAATACACCACCCAAGTCAACGTTTGAAACGTGCTGAGGACTGTGGCTTTAGGGTGGATAAAAATGACACGTCGTTAGCAATACACCACCCAAGTCAACGTTTGAAACGTGCTGAGGACTGTGGCTTTAGGGTGGATAAAAATGACACGTCGTTAGCAATACACCACCCAAGTCAACGTTTGAAACGTGCTGAGGACTGTGGCTTTAGGGTGGATAAAAATGATGTCGTTAGCGTCTCAACCTCAAGACTGGGCACGACTTGTTGTATAAGAGCCTTGCCCCTCTACATGGACCTCTGGGGGGTAGACTGTTATTTTTCCAATACTCGTGGGAACAACATGAAAGACACAAATATACAAAGAAACTAAAACACAACGAAAACTATTTGGGGATCTCCTGCAACTACCTCCAATTAAACGCCCGGGGACACCAATATTTGAACAGCCCATGCACCTTCAGCCTGCTACGCATCTCTGGCGCATCTCTTTTCAGGCTTCGTGAGCTGACTGAAAACATGCGTCAACACTGAGATAACGCCTTCATTAATGTGCTAAATGCACTGCGAACAGGTGAACTGACATCTGCGCACTTTAGTGTACTAATGGGAAGAGTTCTTCAAGATGCAGTTGGTGAGTTCGCTATCGATAAGGCGTTAAGAGTATATCCAACAAAACAACAGGTTTACCAATCACAACAATGAGGTTCTTAATTTGTTCCGAAAAACAAGTGTCCGTATATACAAATCAGAGCCCAGGAGTGGTCCTGGGCTCTGATTTTGATATTACGCTGTCCATATTTCGTGTAGCATATACTAGGTGGCTAGTATATGCTACACGAAATATGGACAGCGTAATATAAACTACGAGTATATCATACCAGCAGATATCAACAAGACAGGTGGTCTACCACAAAAACTTGAGATATTTGTAGGAGCAAAAGTTATGTTACGCTCTAACGTGGACGGCTCAAAAGGGTTGGTAAACGGCGCTATAGGCAATATCACAGAAATTGTATGGCCTCAGTTTGGCCGGACGCAGATGTATGAAACACACATACCATCGGTTCACATTGATTTGGAAAGGTATGGTGTACACCTTATCCATCCTAAAGCCATACAATATCCAGCAAATTATAATTATGGGCCTCCATTGTCCATAAGATGCAGGGTAGTACCGTTGATAATGCAATAGTGTATTTGGGCTCCAAACTGTTTGAGGAGGATCAAGCATATGTAGCATTGAGTCACGTAAGGTCTTTGGAAGGTCTATGTATTGAGGAAATTAATTGTGAGAAATTGACAGGAAAGAAACCGTGCAACAAGGATGCTATGAGAGAGTTAGAAAGGATGAAGTGTATTCGCAATGATACTAGCCAAATATCAGACTAAAAACTAGGAAATAAAATACGTAATTTTTAAGTTAAACGGTTTTATATGCAAACTGTGTAATAAATTATAATGTCTAGAAAATGGGTTGCGCCCCACGTTTTTAGGGTTCCGTTGTCAACAAGGAACCCTTATAGTTTTATTTTAACCTTTCAGAAGATAATTACTTATTCTGCTGAGACTGCAACAGGAGAATAGGGTTTAAATATAGCTCTAATAGTTGGTATTGCACGATTTCTTACTAAACGTCTAAATAAAACCGTTTAACTTAAACATTTATTTATTTATTTTATGGAATTTCGTATAGAAAACGTATCTACCTCTTTTTTATATTACACAATTGACTACACCTATGATTTTTTACTGATTGACAACCTACGACAAAGTATCACGCTCAACTTTAAGTAAAAATTACTCCGATGAATGAAGTTATAGGATAACTGCAGATGAAAATCAAATTCAAATAATTTAACGCGATAAAAATGGCACAAGTCAAACAAGATCTAAAAATAAGAACAAAAGCATTCATAAACACTAACGGTTTATCGTGAAAAAAGTTTACATCCCCACTTTACGTGTAGGGGAGGTAACCTAAAATAAATTCTGTTCCCAATTTCATTCTTCGGTTTTGTCGGCGTGATTTATTTGTATATCCATGCCGAATTACAGTTCTCTAGTTGTAACTATTAGTAACTCTTAAGTTACTAAGCAAAGTCGGAGACGGGCAGACGGACATGGCGAAACTATAAGGGTTCCTTGTTGACTACGGAACCCTACAATAGAGAAAAAAATTGTTCCTATAGTTACAAAAATCATCCACGCTGTAAAATATTGCTCCTACTAAAATTCTAGCATTCCTCTGTTTGGAAGCAGTAGGCCTAAACTGCTCGTTTAAGGCCGCTTCTAAGCAGTGATCCATCTTAAACAAAGTAAGTTATGTTCAGTGGTAGTTATTTTTTACGCAGTTGCCTCCGTATTAAGTCGGGGATATTCAGGTCTTAGGCAGCATATAACGGTTCACCCTGTATTCGTAAAACGGTGTTTAGCAGTCGACAACTGCTATCGCTTATACCCTTTTCAGTTTGCGAAATACTGGTAAGTTAAACTTTTATGTTCGGGTAGTAGGTATTATGCTGGGTAGGCAATATTACATTGGGTGGCGTATGGAGACGGGAATCACAATTTGTGCAAATTTAAGTGTTTACTTAGCCCGAGAATATTAAGAGTCCGCAGTAAGCTCGGCCGAATTTCACCTTCCCGTACAAAAGTAGTTACGCTCTCATTTTAAAACTACGAGTTGGATTGTAACGAAACTGCATATACAATGATATGAGGTATATCTACATATGTCTGTAATTAGTTTATATGGTTCCAGTTTATAAAACAAACGAAATACAGCAAAAACAAGTTTTGTATGAAATACTTAAATGCGCTGTAGTTTTTTACTATGGTATCTAAAGCTACATAAACTAATTTCAGACATACATAGATATACCTCATGTCATTGTACATGCAAAGTTTCGTTTTCGTTACAATCCGATACGTAGTTTTAAAATGAGAGCGTAACTACGTTTGTATAGAGAATCGAGCTTACTGCGGACTCTTAAAACGTGATAATTTTCAGCCTATAATAAGCAAAATACACATGTCAATATTGTTTTGCATGTTTAGTAAACCACTAAGACGTATATATTTACTCGACCGGCTATCCCTGTTTTCCCGCTCTTTGGTGTAATGTACTATTTAACCGACTTCAAAAAAAAGGAGGAGGTTCTCAATTCGGTTGTCTTTTTTTTATTTTTATTTATTTATTATGTTTAATGTTTGTTACCTCAGAACTCCGTCATTGATGAGCCGATTCGTAAATTCTTTTTTTTTGTTTTTAAGTAGGTATTACCAGGTGGGTCCCATTTTTTTCAAAAATTCAATTGGATGATGGGATCCATGAGGAATTGAGGGAACTCTTCAATTATATTAGGCACGCGTGTAGTGATTTTGGTACTTTCTATTTTAACTCGTGTATTTACACCCCCTGTCAGGACCGGTCACTTTGGCACTCTTTGGGGGAGGCCTATGTCCAGCAGTGGACGTCTTTCAGCTGATATGATGATGATGATTTACACCCGGTAATCATAAATTTGGTGGAGTGGAATTGATGATGAAGACCACAGATGACTTATGGAACTCCTCAATTATTTACTTAAAAGTACAAATGTACGTCGCAGATTCTGATAAGATTTCGTTGAAATAGCAACTAATGAAGTACCAAAGGTGATCCTTGTGGAATCGACGGAAGTCCTCAAATATTATCGGGCCACATACAGCGATTGGGTTTTTTTCCTTAACCCGTCAAGCGCGCTAGTAACACACGTGTGTTACTAAGGGACAATACTAAGGGGCGTATGACACTTACGTGAATTTAGCATCCTAATTAGGGAGCGGAGTTGAGTCATAAGCCCTTTACACATTGTTCTACAGACGACGCGCGTTCGTCGGGTTAATAATCAACGTCGTCACTTGACTATATTATTTTATTACTTAGTTTTTGACACATTATACATCACTGTGGTTACCTATGAGATCATTACTAATACACTCGCGGGCAAAGAATACGGGTCGGTAAAATACCGTCATATTTCCTAAAATAGTGCGTAAGAGGTTGTACAGTTAATCCTGTCATGATCTTTATTTAATTTTACATATAAACTGCTAATAACAGTAAAAAATATAACGTTACCAGGTTTAAATCGGACTCGTAAAAACGGTTTGGGCGGAGGTCACCAAATTCGGAATAAGTTAAATCCTGACTTTTCCAGTTTCTTTTTGAGTCAGTTTCTGAAATCGTTTAGTTCCCAAGAGGTCGTTTCGGTAATAATTTTAATTCTGATTATGCCTAATCCGTTAAAGATTCAATGCTGAGACAGTTAGGTTCTAAGTAAGCTAAATTTTAACAAAACCAAATTATAACCGCATCGGTCATCGTCTCCACTTTGGCACACTAAAAAATTGTCACTTATTATTTTTGGGATTTTGACATCTTTTGGATTTTCAAATCTCAGTGTTTCAGTGCCTAAAACACGTTTTCTATGGGCGTAAAGAGAATCTTTCTTTGAAGAAAAGGTGGGCAGAAGGATCGAGTGGTGCATACAATCTAATTCTTGCAGTGAGTCTTCAAACAACGGTTGTATGGGTTCGAACGATTCGGCAACCTTTTGTTTGCAGGAATACATGACCAACTCAACTTTAATTTTGTCAGGATCTGGTAGACATGTATGCTCACTTTCTCGTAACACCGTTGTCATTGCAGAATTGGTCGTAATAGAGGCTGTGCACTTACTGTCCCTGTCGCTGCATCTGAAGTGCAGCGTTTCATTTTTATTTTGTTTTTGAAAGCAATATTTGAAGTCTCCGAGTATAACACATGGCTTCGATTTTGCCGTATTTATCACTTTTAGGTCTTTTTCCATTGCAAATTAGTAAAGAACTAGCTTGACTTTGACAACGGTAGAGAAATATTGTTTTATGATTTAAGATAGATATGTTTACAAGTGGCCAGAACACTTACGATTAAGTCATTAGTAAATAGTATTGATGCTAAGTGTCATCTGATATTCTAGCCAATTGTACATGACCTCCACAGAAACCATCGAACGTAGAAAATAACTAACTATGACGTATACTTATTAAAAATCCCCTCTAATTAGATTCAGTCATAATAAGGAAACAAATTTAGTTAGAATTTGTTTACTAAAGAAACCTTTCTTGTCTGAATCTGTTCTTGTTCTAATTTAACCTACTCCGAAAAAACTTCCTAACCTACTAAAAATCAGACCTCCTCAGAAAAATGCTAAATAAGAAATTGGTAAATATAGTGTTTGACATGTTTCGAAACTGACTCGCTCCGAATCCAACCTAATAAGAACATGATCTACCCAGAAGCTAGTCAAATAAGAAACTGAAAAAGTCAGGATTTAACTTATTCCGAATTTGGTGACCTCCGCCCAAACCGTAAAAACCCATGAAAAAAAACAACGTTAACGGAGCGAGATATCGCAAAAATCGTGATGTTTGGATATCGATATATTTATGATAGGATCCAGGAAATTGTTAATACAGTTGGGTATTGTAAAGAATAGCATATTATGTAAATAAAACAAGTATTAAATATTTTTAAAAACCTATTGCAGTTATTTAATTTAGGGTGACCCGTATTCTTTGCCCGCGAGTGTATTATAAATGCGAAAGTATGTGTGTGTGTTTGTTTGTTTGTCCTTCTTTCACATCGTAACGGAGCGTCGTGTTGATGTGATTTATTGTATGGAGATAGTTTAGAAGCTGGAGAATGACATAGACTACTTTTTCCAGCGGGAAAACATCTAATTCCCACGGGAAAATTCAATATGTTACATTTTCCTATAACCACGCGGGCGAAGCCGAGGGCATCAGCTAGTTTAATTATAATTATTTTAATGTTGACACTTGGAGGTATAAGGTTATCTCTATGAAACAAAATTGTATATTTTTTATCTTATTGTTTTTGACATGTAAACATTTTTGTATGTAGTTATTCTATTATGAATAACTAGCTTCCGCCCGCGACTCCGCGTGGAACCGGGATAAATACTATGCTATATTTTAATCCAGGCTATAAACTATCTTCGTGCAAAATTGCATTCAAATCGGTTCAGCCGTTTAAGCGTGATTGAGTAACAAACATCCAAACATCCAAACATCTAAACTTTCGCATTTATAATATTAGTAGGATTTAGTGTACTGTATTTAGTCTATAGATAGACATTTTGATTTGAGGAAATGCCCTTGTGGCCTATTTGCTGAATAAACATTTTGAATTTTGTTTTTTTTTAATTAGGTGGCGAGAGAAACTCCCAACATAGCCCTCTCCATAGCCCTTTGGGTGACTTTGAGCCTTCTTATGAGGCCCGTAGTAAGCGACCACGTTTCAGTGCCATATGTCATCACTGGCAATAGCAACACACACTGGTTAAAGACTCTCGTCTTGAGACACTGCAGAATATTGGACGAAAAGATGTGCCGTAGCTTCCCGAACGCTGCCCAGCCGAGCCATTTTAGTTACACTTAAGATAATTCGAGTTGGCCGAATTGTATTGCGCTCAAAAAGTCGATTAAGAAATCTATCGTCCTAGGTATAAGATTCCAATTCCAATGGTAGTTTTATAGAAAGTCGGCCACATAATCACCTCAACATTATTGAAGTTCGAAGATCGGATATCTCCATCTCTGTGACTCGAGTACTATAAGACGGAGATACCCAATTACTATTTTCTTATAGCTCTGATTCTCCTTGGGCACAACTCTTTTGATATATATATATATATAATATTTATGATATCAAAGTATCTTCTGAAATAATATTAATTTAGGACATTTGCTCCTTGTTGCGTTGGTAAAGTAAGTATATAAAACACACGAAAAATAAGACTAACTAGAATAAAGGCCTCCACACACCGAACGCGGGTCGTACGCGGCGCGAGTCGGGCGGTATCTCTATCTCTTTCGCACGTTAGCGTGGTGTCTCTATCGCACAGTAGCCCGCGGCGGGCCCGCGCCACCGTGTGATAGAGATAGTGAGAGTGATATTAAATGCGTTGGTAGTGAGAGAGATACCTACCGACCCGCACCGCGCCCGACCCGCGCCGCGTACGACCCGCGTTCGGTGTGGAGGACTTTAGTATGTAACCGTACATATTAAATATCGCATGATTATAATTTATAGAAATGAACATTATTTAACATAAAATATATTTAAATTGTTATTATTTAACTTTACATGTAAACTACAATATTTTATCAGGAAATAAATGAATGAATGAAAATAGCAATGTGCATGAACACTGAGATTTAGCCTTCGTGATCGCCTAAGATGGACTTTTCACATACCGATTAAAAATAACATTATTTTATTTATATCCATTCTCTTAATCCAGTGAGACCCTCACACAAACTCGATATGAAATTGGATTTCAATACCGGCCATAATGAAACAGTTAAATCTGCATTATCGCGGGATCAGGCTCCGATTTCAATCTGCAGAACGAATTGATTAATTCCGTTTACACGAACTTATACAGGATGAAATGGAACCAGGGACTTTCCGGAAAATATAAACATGGAATGATTAGGTACCTACGAAGCAGACGTTCCTGACAATACTTGTTCTTCCTGCAAAATTCGGTTCGAATCCAGCTCGGAACATTAAATTTTTCAATTTTTCCCATAATTTAAAAATGTATAGTTTCGTTAGCAGCGTTACTGTTGCATTGCATACAAAATTAATGCAGTAAACTTGTGTGATTGCCAAGCAGAAATAAAGATTAATAAGAATACCTGAGATGAGACTTGGCTCTACGATATCTCACAACTTTTTACGGTGGAAGAGTTTCGAGACTTGGGCTCGTTTTTTACAAAGCATTGTTGTACTGTCAGTATTATTTGCGCAGTAGTATTATATAGCGGAAGCGGCGCAGTACGGTACTGGAGAACTGCATTTAGCAATAATATAGGCGCGTAGCAAAGAATCTGTACTGACATGACTGACAGCTGACTGATACACCAACTCCGGCACCACCAAAAAGGGAAGCAGCGTTATCGAATGCTATTACAACCCTTACTGTATGTATACACGGAATGATAATTACTCGAATTGTACGTTTTTCGTATAATCTTACAGTTAAAAGGTACTCACCAACTGAAGCTAATATATTATTTCTTCCACATGTTTATTTTGACACTGTCCACGTTCAGTATTTAGTACCACACGACAGTTTTCGGAATTACGGCACGTACAAAACAAGGAGACTGTCAGTGTCGATATTTAATAAAAGATTTGATATATGGACTGCAAACATCTTAAAATGATTTGCGTAGTAACTAGTTTTATCTTTTCTAGGGTCCCGTACCAAACAGGTAAAAAGGATCCCTTGTAGTGCGATTCTATCATCCTCCCGGACATACTAGCTTCCGCCCGCGACTTCGTCCGCTTGGACCCGGGATAAAAACTATCCTATATTTTAATCCAGGCTATAAACTATCTTCGTGCAAAATTTCATTCAAATCGGTTCAGCCGTTTAAGCGTGATTGAGTAACAAACATCCAAACATCCAAACATCTAAACTTTCGCATTTATAATATTAGTAGGATAACATACTAGCTTCCGCCCGCGACTTCGTCCGCGTGGACCAGGGATAAAAACTATCTTATATTTTAATCCAGGCTATAAACTATCTTCGTGCAAAATTTCATTCAAATCGGTTCAGCCGTTTAAGCGTGATTGAGTAACAAACATCCAAACATCTAAACTTTCGCATTTATAATATTAGTAGGATAACATTTACTAGTGTACTTTTTTAGTCATGAAAAATCATTTCTAAACTATTTGTTATTTAAGAATGCACGTACCTTTGTCGGTAATTCTTTATTTTTTTTAGGTTCCTTCTCTCAGATGAAAATGGACATCGAAATCGTTTCACGTGATAAATAAGTATAAATAAATAAATATTAGGAGACAATCTTACACAAATCGAGCTAGCCCCATAGTAAGCTCAATAAGGCTTGTGTTACGGGTACTAGACGACGATATATTTAATAGATATACATACTTAAATACATAGAAAACATCCAAGACTCTGAAACAAATAATCATGCTCATCACACAAATATTTGCCCTTACCGGGATTCGAACCCAGGACCTTCAGCTTCGTAGGCAGCGTCACTACCCACTAGGCTAACCGGTCGTCGAGTATATTTGAAAAACAAACAATAGGTTGCAAGTTATAAGCAACACAATTTACCGATAGATGGCGATGCACGGTTACCAAGCACTATTCAGGGTTTTCCAGAATTAAAGGGGTCAGGACGAGTATGGTGTATGAAAGTTTGAATGGAACCCTTGGTGGGCGAGTCAGTCGCACTTGACCGGTTTACTGTTTATAAGTTCATATCACCATATTTATGTGTATGTAGTTCACATGATTTACTCGTAATAACCAGAAATAGATATGCGTATATTAGTATCGTTCTTAGGGTAGATATTGTACCCTAAGAGGGAATTAAATAAAAAATAAATAAGTAAAAAGCATGTTTGCAGCAATCACAATAACTGTGACATAACGGGATATACCATTCATTGTCCTTGTCATTGTTCCACGAAGAAGCAACGTGCCGTAAGTCCGCCTAAGTTATAGCATTGCCACGGGTGGGGGGCATGTCGCCCTCGCAGGGCAGGTCTTTTGCGCGCTCGCCGCGGGCAAGAAGGCTATAGACTGTCTTCGTGCAAAGTTTCATTCAAATCGGTTCAGCCGTTTAAGCGTGATTGAGGAACAAACATCCGAACATCTACACTATCGCATTTATAATATTAGTAGGATTGGGAGTTAAGATTGTAGTGCAATCTGTAGGTGCGGTGAAAGGCACGGGGACGTTTAACGTAAGTATAGATGTACAAATTTAGTTCTTAGTAATAGCATAGTTAGTATAAAAAATATAAAAAGAGTGCTGTCTTCTCCAACAAACTGCTTTGCAGTTTGGCGAAATTAATTCATGTATTTGTAACAATGGCTCTTGTGAAAAAAAAAAAAAAAAAAAAAAGAAGCACCGTGCCGTGAAAAAGCAACTCCAGTCCACGGTAAAAGGTTCAAATTCCAATGACAATGTATTTGCACCCGAAATTAAGTGCATTTCTTACCAGTTAACTGGTTATTTCTACTACTCGTTAACTAGTTATGTCTAGTTAACTGTAATAGTTTTCCTTTTAAATTCATTATATGTACTACTGCCACGAATTTTTTCACGTCCCCAAGGGGAGGGAGACTCATGACTGGAACAAAAATTAGGGCTTTAAACCCCATTATCTCGCAAACGCATGACTCAGTTGAAAAATATCAACGATACCCCACACTATAGGTTTAAAACGAAAAAAAAATACATCACCAATTTACATGTAGGGGAGGTACCCAATCAAATTTTTTTTCAGGATTTTATTCTACTGTTTTGTCGGCGTGATTGGTTAGCTAAGCCGAAGACAGACAGACAGACGGACGGACATGGCGAAACTATAAGGGTTCCTTGTTGACTACGGAACCCTAAAAAGGATAACCTTACAAGATCCCGTTGTTATCTCGATGTTAATATTTTATTTTAAATGATACACGATATAAATTTATTTTTTCGTCACACGTTTTCGTGAAGACGTTAAATTGTGTACTCACCATGTGCAGTAAAATACATAGCCCTCTATCGCATATTTACAACCCTCGCCTGCGGCTTGGGTCACAAATACCTGCGATGTCGGGCTTTCTTTATTTTACAGCCCTTGGTAAGTAATGTACTATTATGATATTTTAGATTACAAAAGCTTATAAATCTGTAAGGTAAAGGTCCAGTGATCGTCACTGACCGATTGTTTAACACTTTTCATCATATTACAAAGTTAGAGGTGAGGGTAAGCGGTCAAACATTGGGACGTTATTAAAGCTGTATTAACACTTTCGCTCCCAGGAACCCGCCTAGCGGGCGCCTACGCCGTAGTCGCGTTCCGCTACATACGAGGAAAACCACAGGATCGGCTACGAGCGTAGCGCGTAGCGATTCTTGGTTAAAGCTGTGTAAGTGTTAAAGCTGCGTAGCGTTCATCATATCATCATATCAGCCGAAAGACGTCCACTGCTGGACATAGGCCTCCCGCAAAGAGTGCCACAATGACCAGTCCTGCGCCACCCGCATCCAGCGGACTCCCGCGACCTTTACCAGGTCATCAGTCTCCGTGTTGTTGCGTAGCGTTATTAAGCCTTAACACTTTCGCGACCAAGAATTGCTACGCGCTACGCTCGTAGCCGATCCTGTGGTTTTGCTCGTGTGTAGTGGAAAGCGACTACGGCTTAGGCGCCTGATAGGCGGGTTCCTGGTAGCGAAAGTGTTAATGATAAAAAGACTCGATCGCCGTTATATAAAGGGTTAGAAGAGGTTTCGTTGTGGTACTCGTCAAATTTCTTTGTTTGACCAAGAAGCGTTGAAATGCGAAATGAGTGTTGTGGCCACGAAGTGCGATGTTTCAAATTGTATCTTAATTACACAAAAGACTTGAATATGGATGAAGACTCAAAATGTATTATTATTCCAAAAGAAAGAAAGCAAAAAAAATGCCTAGTGACGAAAATCCCATTCGTATATCTGAAAAAATAACGAAGCTACGACCGTTTTAATATTAATTGTTAGAGAGAGAAAACGCTCGCAAATCGTGACATCACGATCTTCGTTCGAGCGTCATAGTATATGACAATCGATTTATATGAAGACGCGTTTTGCGAAAAAGGGACAGAATATAACCTCTTAAAACTTTGGGCACTTGTAACTTTGTGATTATTTAACTTTTAACTTTGCTTTTTTCTCCATTTATAATTATATATATATTATTATTAATCCTTTTTCGGGAGAACTCATCATTATTGGTTATTTGATTTGATGAAGTCTACACACCTATTATAAAAGCGGCCGATGGCAACAGTTATACTATAGTGCCGTGCAAATTAGTATGGGTGGTCATTAAAAAACCAAAAAAAATAAATTTTTGTGAGGCACCCCCACCATTATTATGTTTCTTACCTGAAAAAATACGGCCTGATTTTTATTTCTATTTTTGGATAAGCTGTTGGGGTCGCGACCAAATTTTAAAATTATTTATGGTATGCATTTCGCCATAGTAAGATTTATTTTTATTTTTAACATTTTACTATCGTAATTTTTTAAGCACCACCCTACCGAGTATACTTTATCACCTCACTAGCTTCCACCCGCGACATTATCTGTGTGAACCCGGGCTTAAAAAATATCGTGAATCGGTTGAGCCGTTTCAAACACGACAAGATTATAAACGACATTAGACGTCAAGAATGTGTTAGTATTCTGATACTTCTCTATTTAGTAAGGTTAACTTACCATCGTCCCTTTCGGGCATTGGCTAGGACGCCATCTATTAAATCCTCTATCTACGGTCGAAGTTTCTGGCATTTTTTCAACTCTGTCATAATAAATGAAGTTGTCATTTATGCTGCCACTTTGTCTTATATATCAGACGATGGCGGTTAAAGGGTTAAGATGATGCACGCGTCGCTAGTCTAAAAACACTGGAGTCGGGTTCAGTCTCAAAATAATACTTAGGTAGGTACGTAATAATTATTCAAATATTATATAGTTGTAATACTATTACATAATTATAAGGGTTAACTCATCACTACATAAAAGTAGTAGTATAAAACAAAGTCGCTTCCCGCTGCTTGTCCCTATGTATGCTTAGATCTTTAAA
This sequence comes from Epinotia bilunana, assembly GCA_947049275.1. Lineage (NCBI taxonomy): Eukaryota > Metazoa > Arthropoda > Insecta > Lepidoptera > Tortricidae > Epinotia > Epinotia bilunana. The sequence continues at coordinate 5,490,754 of OX346264.1, forward strand.
ACTACGCATCGCATTTTGATGCGGTTTTTTTAAAAAGATAGAGTGATTCAAGAGGAAGGTTTATATGTATAATATAGTACCCGTGCGAAGCCGGGGCGGGTCGCTAAGTGTTCCATAAAGGGTGAATGCACCTTCTATAGAGCATCCATGAAGTACTTTTTTAACCGGTATTTAAACCTAGATTTTTTTGTCTGTTTTTGTGGGGTCTTAAAATATTTCACCGTTAATCGCTAGTTCTGTGTCGCCAGTAGACAATAATAAAGGCCGGTATAATTGCGCGCTGGCTCACGCGGGCTGAGTGTAAATGAGTTGGCTAGGCTTACCTGCAAATACCTTGTATTTTAAATGTATAGGCAAAGGTGCATACGGGCTACTTGATGATTATACAATATTTTTAACATAAATACTTTTAAATAATATGATCCTATTTAAGAGGGCAGAAAATAAATAGAATATAAATGTTAAGAAGCATTTTCACTGCCAGGAACCCACCTAGCGCGCGCCTACGCCCAAGTCGCTTTCCGCTATATACAGGGAAACGCGCGTAACGATTCTTGACAGTGAATGTGTTAATCATCTTTACAACAAGATTTAAAAGCTTCTAATGCTTGCTTAAGCGGAGAAATTAAGCAATTAGGAAAACGTTTATTGTCGCCACGACAATTAGTAAAGATTTAATTATTTAAGCGGGAGCGCGTCTCTGTCCGCCACAGCAATTCATTTCTAGACACTAACACCCATTTGCAATTCATTGCAGCTACAGTGGCTATGTAAATACAGGCTATGCATAATAACGTGGAACAATCTAGAAATAACAGTGTATAATAGATGTCATGGCAATATCTACCTGGCGAAATTCCTGATTAAATTGCCTGTAAAATGGCTTAGATATTAAGTGGCAATAGACAGCACACCTCCTTTGAAAGGCGCGTTAAGCCGTGGATTCCAGTCATTGTCTATAATAGCGTCGTTTGCCGAGCATAAGGCGAGTCGATATGCGAAATATTTGCTTTAGAAGCGCAAGACTTACGCCTCTTACGAGGTTATAATCAGCGAACGAGGAATCAATAGAATGGGAGCTCGTAACAAATTTCTACCCAAACACGTGCCTAAAACCCGGCTCATGTTCGAACTAGACGGCTGCCTGGCATCGTCTTGAGACCCCGTCCCCAACCCCGCATAATGCCAATGGCACCCATTATGTGCGACCATTTTGCGGCGCTAGACTTTTATGGTTTTTCTTTCACTGATTAATGTGTTTCGCACGAGATTCTTTCTAATACATTTTGTTCATTGAAATTGAATTGAATTTAGTTACTCGACGCGAGAAACGCATTGACGACTGATGGTCAAATGCTTAGCTATTTTTCAGGGTCGCGAGGACACTTAACTCCCCATACAAACGTAGTTCGGTTTGCATTTTAAAACGACACGCTAGAATAACATGAAACTTTGTATACACCATAGTCGAAAAACTAGTTTCGGTTAAATTATAATACAAAAAAATGCTCACTCTATTTTTTAGGGTTCCGTAGTCAACAAGGAACCCTTATAGTTTCGCCATGTCCGCGGCCGTCCGTCCCTCCGTCTGTTCGTCCGTCTTCGGCTTAGCTCAGTAACCATTACTACTAGAAAACTGTAATTCCGCATGGGTATATAAATAAATCACGCCGACAAAACAGAAGAATAAAATCTTTAAAAAAAATTTTTTTGGGTTACCTCCCTACACCTAAGGTGGGGATGTAATTTTTTTTCTCGTTAAACCCATAGTGTGGGGTATCGTTGGATAGCTTGTTCAAAAATATTATGGGTTTCCTAAAACGATTTTATAATTCTTGTATTAATTTAAGAGACAAAAATCGGCCGAGTTCGTGTCGGGCCACGCGCAGTGTAGGGTTCCGTAGTTGCCTATCTTTTTTAGTTACATCGACACGCGCGCGCTAACTAAATGGTTGCGTCGGCCGAATTTGTACGAAAGTTGGCCTTTCTAAATACATTTTAAGTTGGTCGACTATTACTCGGTCACTAGTTATGTCTACTTAGCCGTGATAGTTTTCCTTTTAAATTCATTACATGTTCTACTGCCACGAGTTTTTCATATTCCCAGTAGCAACCATTTAGCCAGCAGGGGGTGGGGGCTGGGGGGCACATGACTCAAACAAAAATTTGGGTTTTAAAGCCCAATATCTCGCAAAGGAATCACTAATTTGAAAAATCGTTTTATGTGTGAGGGGGGACAGAAGAAGAATGGTGGCCCTATCGACCAATGAAACGCGCCTTGAGGAATTTCAGCTTCCGTTTATGTAGGTACAAGTAAATAAGTGTATGTTACCCGACTTAATAGATAAGGGTTTCCTTTAGAAACAATTTTGAAATAGACCAGCGTCGTATAGGTGCGTAACTTGTTTCGTACTTAAACGGAATATATTAATAGTTTTAAATAGCATTATCCCTTTATAGTGTGAGATCCAGACCAATGATTGGGAGAGACACGTTTTCGAACGAATGTACAATGCGTTACGTAATCGACAAGCCCCTATGATAATATTAACATTAACTCATCCGAAAGTAGGTAGTTAAAAACATAAGTTTACACAAAACTACAAAAACAACACCAGATCGAGTATAATTATGGGGTGAATTCTGGATGAATTCAACTCAATTTCGAACGCACGGGTAAAGTCGTACCATGTCGGCCGCGGCTGCTGGCGGAGTCGAGCGGCAGAACCAACTTGCTTCGTAAAGCGCCTCTCAGTCGCGCCGTACACACACTAAACCTAGTTGCTGACCAAACTGATATTTCATTGTTCAATGTCCGAATTTGTTAAAGTGTGTCTGTGTGTCTTGTGCAAATATAATAATTGGGTTAAATCAATTAGGTATTTAAGACGCTATTGCATTAGGTTAAATAAATAAATGTCCGACCCCTGCTAATGTTATATTACCCGGGCCTTGCACTAATATTTTCCAAATATTCTTTGGTATCTTTTTTGCTACCCATATCAAAGAAAATGATGCAACACAGAGTAATTGTGCTAAACTTTTTCAAAATAAATACTGCACCGATGAAACGGGAAGCTTATTTTTAAATATGTTATCACTAAATCTTTATCTCCCCGTGTGGTGTCGGGTAAGAATTTCATCATCCCCTTTCTTCCCCTGGGTGTCGTAAAAATCGACTAAAGGAGCAGGGTTGAAGTGTATTACGGGCGTTGGGCTAGGAACCCACATTTATGGAACATAGTGGCATGGCATGTACATATATAGTTTAATGTGCTCTGCCTACCCCTTATGGGAATAAAGGCGTGAATCTATGTATGTATGTATCTTTATTAATATCCCTGCTTTTTACTATTCTGGTACGGTCGACCTCACAAGAGGCTGAACATTTATCTACCAATGTCGCTTTAACGTTATGTTTGAATTGCCTTACTAAGTTGTGAAATGGGTGAGAGCGACAAAGTATCACGGTGTAAACAACTTATGATTTCAACTGTGGCTATTAGTGCAACCACTTTTTGAGTATGCTGAGCATGTAAGTATATTTCGTTCCTTATACCCTGGTCAGTTTATGATGGGTCGTGGTTCTGGGACACTTGTTGAGTGCAATTGACGTGTCTGTGACAATTAATTGGTTAAACGACTCAACTGCTACGTCACGAGTGGTCATTCACAGCTGGGTCCAAAGTGTCGCAGACCCACAACCTACGTATCATAGCCTCACCAAGAAAGGGCATACGATTTATTCTGTGTATATTTAATACGTAGATTTTTTTAACCTCGTTTAATATTCAATAGTATTTTATGCAATCGTTATATAATGTATGCTTTTTCAGTCAAGTACCACGTTTAGGCCACGAAGCTTGCTGAGTGGCCTAATTAAGGTACGAGACTTAAAAAGCTAATTATATAACTATTGTATACAATACTTTTTCTACGAGTCAACTGAACTAATTAAACAAACTTGGTATCTATTGAAAACGAAGTGCAAACAACGGCTTTTTCTTTTTTGTGCGTTGATGTCTATTTACCTTTTGACTTTCTCATGACGGCGTCCTATTGGTCAAAGACATTATAGTTCAGTAAAGGCGCCACGTGATTGGTTTATTTCATTTTAGTTGTCTCAACAGTTATGAAATGTTGAGTTGGGAGCTCCATAGTAAAAAGTATGTGATTTAAGTTTGGTGTTTTATGTCTTAATTCTATAATAAATAAAAAGATAGATTTGATAACTCGTAATATTTCGTTTAGTAAAAAAATCATGAAATAAAAACCTTATATGAAGTTAATCATCATTATAAATACCAAAATTTTACGACGCAATCAAAATCAAAATCAATTATTTATTCTGCAAACAGCCCAAAAGGGCAGTTTTACATGTCAAACGGTAATTTACATTCAAATAATAATAATCTTACACAATAATAATTTAAAACTTGCAGATTAAGGACCGATATAAACGGTTAACAAACTAAATGTAAAATTGCAAAATATGACCACATTCGATATAAGATCTGTATTCAGCATTAACAAGAATTTACTGATATTAATTCACTATTCCAGAGATGTATAAGGTCTCTGAGCGTCTAAATACGATTCATAATTATTTTTATATATATGGTCTTTTAGCGTCAAAAAAAAGTAACATTAATGTAATATTATCAGAGATGTACAAGGTTAATTAACAATAAAACGTGTCAAGATCAGAATAATGTCTCTCGTCAATACGATAATAATAATAACACTAGTATTTAAGTAGTTAGGTACTATGCCCTTGCAAGCATGAACAGTCCGGACTCCACAAACAATACAATTTCTATGCCGAATCATGTACTATACAAAGTTAGATGAAAATTATTACCGGTCCCTTCGACGACGAAGCCACCTGGTTATTGAATAAGATATGTTAAATATGTAGCATAGTCTCTGTTCGTTCACTATTACTGTTAAACTCCCGCGACCTTTACCAGATGATCAGTCCACCTTTTAGGTCTATCCACGCTGCGCCTGTTATTGTTGTTTGCTGGATGCGGGTAGCGCAGGACCGGACATTGTGGCACTCTTTTGGGGAGGCCTATGTCCAGCAGTGAACGTCTTTCGCCAACATCATCATTATCATAATAAGCTTATAATACGCACCCCACTGGGCACAGGCCTGCCAGACAGTATCCCCATGCTAGCTCGATACGGGCTCGATACTTTGCGTACAAAGATTTGTCACGCGATGTTTCTCTTCACCGAAAAGCTCTCTTCTGTAGATCGTGGTCATGGTGACGCAAGTCTGGAACGGACGAACCGTCTCCATCGGCTCGTGTCAGTTGCAATGTTAGCGACGGTGTAAAATTTTGATAGGTTCGGATTCTAAAGGTGCGTACGAAAGAGAGCAGACTCGAGTTGAGGCACGCACGGCTCACCTATTTTGCTCTAATTCGTTCGCGCTCACGCGCTGTGCGCGAGCATCGCGCGGCGAGCAGCATAGGGAGGGGCGGTCTTTCGACCGTACTCAAAGGTGCCTCAGTGTGCGTGCCTAGCGTAAATTGGACGTGTATCCGAGCGTGCTGCGGACAGAACGATGTAATTTGGTAAAGTAAATGTGCACCACATGAATTACGATTTTTTGTACAATTGTTTGATCCACCACCAAGGCGATTTCCTCTTCTTTTGGCAATAATTCGGTGAATTACGATAAACGCAGCCGCGACTGTCATCGTGTCCGACGCCATTTTGAACGACGCACAGTCGGCTCGCCGCGAGCGCGCTGCCTCACACGCATGTTTATGTGCATCAAATTGACTCGCGAGCAGCTCGCCGCGCGGGTCGAGCATGCCTCAGGCTGAGCCGCTCAAATTCGTACGCAGCTTTTAATTGGTCCGACCATCTTTGTAGTGAGAGGCCGCTCAAACTTCAGTTGTTTTAATCGCCTGTGTAAAGAATATAGATGTAATTTAATTAATGATATGAACAATTCGCATCGAAAACTTCCTTGCGGCAACTTGTTTTTAAATTCACGTGCAAGTTTCAAGAAATGTCTGAAAACTTTCCTGTTATTTTGAGAATATTCCGCAACTTGTGCATAGCAAATCGTAACACGAACCTGGCACTTTGGAAGTAGCTTGAAAATGCCTCTGTAAACATATTTACTTCTAAAAGGAACCATTTCGAATAGTGAGCCTATTCCATAGACGGTTATGCGTCTGGGCTCTATTTTATGGCGGGGTTTATTAGTGGCGTTTCCATTTGTTTTACTGTCTGTACTTATCACTGACTGCCGTTCAAGAGTATTTTGCGCTGAACGTACCCTCTACAAATCCTTTTGCAGGTGGTACTAGGTCACTTGAAAACGTTCAAAATTCAATATTGGATTTGTAAAAATCTTGCACTTACTCGCGCAGCGGGCGTCGTCACTGAGTATCACACAAAACGCGACAGTTAACTAGACGAAATAACACGTTCTATGCAGCAGAGCGGGATGGCGTGTTTACCAGGCGGTGGTTGATAGTTGAGGACGGTGGCCAATGCCTGGCAATAATTAGAATGTTGATGGGGGACTTGAGAGGGTGAGAGTGGACTTCACCTAGGGGTTTATGGCACAGCGTGATTTGAGTAATGTTGGACAGCTACATTTAGCTACAGCTACAAAGATGTCCACTGCTGGATAAAGGCCTCCCCAAAGAGTGCCAAAGAGATCGGTCCTGCGCTACCCGCATCCAGCGGACTCCCGAGACCGTTACGTGGTGGCCACTAGAGAACCTTTCCGCCCCAACGGCCATTGGTTCTACGTTTCGGTACTATTATTTAGTACGTAGTGATACTCCGAGCTCTTACACTATATTAGTTCCTAAATAGGGTTCAAACAGCCCGGTCTTTACTCTTGTAATACTTAACGTCAAAATGAGGGCAACGGTATCGAATGCCACTCCGTGGGTCAAGTTAACAAGTGTCCGCGCTGTAATTCTGTAATGAACTGCGATTTTTAACGACGCCCGCACTACGTAAAATGTACGCATGCTATTTGGGCCGATTTTCACTTTTTTGTCGGTTGGACATAGTATTTTGAGAAATGTTCTTTATACGCAAAATTGTAGGTGTAAATCATTATCATTAGCCTTTCGCAGGTATCCCATCGCAATCACTTTTCATTTCCCATTTGCATCGTTTGTCTGAATTTTCATTTCGGCAAAAAGCCGGTTTTCGCGAAGTCCGAAAAGCTTTTATTATTTTTAAATACTTACCGTATGGAACCCGTTAGGTTAGGTTAGGTTTGTTTTATAATAATCCTGAAAATATCATAGTTTCAGGGAAATAAGGCTTTTTACCGAAGCGAAATTTTTGATAAAAGATACAGTTGGTAAATAAAATTTAGTGATTGCAAAAGGTAACCCCACTATCATTTATAAAAGATGATTTGGGGCGATTTGCACCAACTTACGATTACAGACCGACCAACGTTGAATATGGCGCCGGCAGCTGTCATTCCATTAAAACTAGTCAATATTTCCATACATTCAGATTTTAACGAACACCGCTTACGATTGCAGACGGTTTGGTGCTCAAGCTGCGTCCTTAAAATTGCTGCACTTGCGCACGTGTCTTCGATTCCAATTCTAATTAATGAAGAATTAGAATACAGCACTCTTGATTTTCGTCGCACTATCCGTCTCTCTCTTATAAGAACACACAGAAAAAGAGTTATAGTGCGAGAAAAAACGAGAGAGCTCGCGCGCCGTCTTGTGATAGCCGCGCTGATGCGATGAATGCTGGGAGTGCATAGCCTTCAAGGAAAAAAAATGCGAAAGTGACAATTATGTCAACACTGCTTTATCTGCTGAACGTAACCAGTTACGTTGTATGCCGCTTTATGAGCCAATAAGCTAGCCGACATTGTGAGACTGCTGTAATACGGCTCTCTCATACGCTGTCAAAACTATATGACACTTAAAACAGGGCACCAGCAGCGATTGCGTAACGTTTCGTACGTAGGTTAGGCATAGGTACACTTGACTCAGTCCTCACCTGTGCTAATGGGGCGCGGGCGAGGTGCGGGATGCAAAGCCAGCTGCACGCCGCGCGCACCCCGTTATACGATACAATACAATACAAATATTCTTTAATAGAGGTAAGTTACACATAAACAATGGTAGACAACAGGCGATCTTATCGCTAAAGAGCGATCTCTTCCAGACAACCTTTGGGTGGTGGAGACGATGCAAGAAAAGATATGATTTGAGTAGGTGAAAAGCAGAAAAACAGAATATACCGTTATCGTCATACCCCTCGCCGCGCAAGTGAGGACTGAGTTAGACGGTCGACCTGTAGATCTAAACGTAATTATTTGCTTAATAAAATGACAGGCAAAGAAGCAAGCGGACGGCGTCCGATGCGCTGGACAGGGTAGCCGTTCGTTCGCCATAAAAACAAAATGCATAATTTCAATTAGCATACGTACGGAAATCATAACAAACCATTATCATAATAACAAAATGGATAATATTATTGGTGATAACATTTAAATAACATAACACTCATTTATCATCGTCACATTTGCTATAAAGTTTATGTGTACTAATTTCTTTTTGCATAACATATTTTTAGTATAATGATTAAAACTGATAACAACACTTAGTATGTAGTTTTACTAAGTGATTGCTATCACATCCTAGAAAAACAGACACAGGTGACACAACCGAATAGGAGCACCCCAATATCCACGTGGTCTTATCTGCCCTACCCCTAGAGTGTATATAAAAAGCCGGAGGCGCGGAGGGGGATTAGCCCTCGCCCGCTGTGACAAAGCGCGGGAGCCGTGCAAAGCGGAGCGGCTGAGGCTGGTCGCCGAAGACTCGACAAATAAAGGTATTTATATGCAACATTCCAGGCGGATTATTTTTTATTTTGATCTGATTTTAAACTATACACTTTACCTTACAATATGTAGTGAGTAATGTTTGGTTTGAGTGCCATTTATAAGAAAAAAAATACCGAGTCCACCTTGGTTTAGTGCGTACGCAATGCCGCTCCGGTCAAAATTTAAGTACATAGCCAGGCATAGCACAATGAGCCAGGAAAGCACTCGATGCTTAATGCATTATAACTAAAAGTACCACCCACACCTGCATAACCAATACCACTCTGCCAAGAGTCTTCACTTTGGGCTCGAACCTCGAACTCAATCGTCCATTTATTGCCTTTTTGCTACCTTCTACAACAATGATATATATAATATTAATATTTGCGGAAAATCTTATTTATTTTACTCACAAATCAACCTACTTAGGCACTGGTCCCACCGCCGGCTAGTAAGCTAGAAAAGTTGGGCGAGTAGCATTACATTGCGGATCTGTAAAGGTCGATTGATCACACTGTGCCTGGTCAGCACGCAATGAACCGTTACTCGCCCAACTTTTCTAGCTTATTAGCCGGCGGTGGGATCAGTGCCTAAGGCACAAACTGAGCAAAGCTTGTACAAACGAAACGTCAACACAGTTAGCTGACCATCCTGTATTTATATAGAACCTTATTATATTACAATGCATGGACTTTAGCTGTTAGCTGTGTTGTCGATAGTTTGTTGTTGTTTTCTTTTAAAATATATTTATTTCATATAATCAAAGGTTTTACAATACTTACTAGTCTAGTGTACGTTAATAATCCTAGATAGTAAAAACATATAGCTGCCAACAGTTTAGTGAGCTAAACCGCTCATTATAAAACATATAGCTGCCAACAGTTTAGTGAGCTAAACCGCTCATTATAAAACATATAGCTGCCAACAGTTTAGTGAGCTAAACCGCTCATTATAAAACATATAGCTGCCAACAGTTTAGTGAGCTAAACCGCTCATTATAAAACATATAGCTGCCAACAGTTTAGTGAGCTAAACCGCTCATTATAAAACAATAGCTGGCAACAGTTTAGTGAGCTAAACCGCTCATTATAAAACATATAGCTGCCAACAGTTTAGTGAGCTAAACCGCTCATTATAAAACATATAGCTGCCAACAGTTTAGTGAGCTAAACCGCTCATTATAAAACATATAGCTGCCAACAGTTTAGTGAGCTAAACCGCTCATTATAAAACATATAGCTGCCAACAGTTTAGTGAGCTAAACCGCTCATTATAAAACATATAGCTGCCAACAGTTTAGTGAGCTAAACCGCTCATTATAAACTTTTTAATTTCAATAGTACTACCGCTGGGCGACGATAAACATACTTATGTATATAGATAAATAAATACTTAAATACATAGGAACCATCTATGACTCAGGAACAAATATTCGTGCTAAGCACCCAAAGAAATGCGTTTACCGGGATTCGAACCCAGGACCTCTTGGCGTCGTACGCAGGTTCACTACTAACTGGGCTAAAGCGGTCGTCATGCGACGCGCAAATGGTGATAGATAGGCGACACTATTCGTAGGGGTAGAGGAGAAAATGTATGTGTTACCATAACTATGTCGCATTAAGTCCTTTCGTACGACCAATTTTTCGTTAGTGTAATAATAGTACATTACTACAGAGGCCGGGAAGTAAGGGGTTGCCGGCGGGCCGGCTCGGCCGGCAACCCCTTTTCACGCCGAGGTATGTATAGTACTTTTCTCAAACATGCAATGAAATAAATTAAAAAAAAAATACAAGAAATCAATCTTTAATTTTCATGAGTGAACGCCGTGATCCTGTGCCACAGATTGTGGAATGGAAATTAAAAAAGACCATCTTGCCGGCCTAGGCCTCCAATTTTGTATGAGATGCCATTACGGGTCTCTCGTCTCGCTGCGCCCGAAACGTGACACTTCGAAGCCCATTATGAAGAACACAACGTCAATATTTCGTTGCATGTTTGAGAAAATTAAATATATACTCTAAATTCACAGTCTACCTGTATATTCCCGAAAACGTCAAAACTCCCTTTACGAACAAGCTTAGTTATAATTCAGTTACCAACCGTAGACCCGCTACGCTGCCACGCGGCTACGGAACTTCGTAGACGCGAGGTCTACGTACTTCACAACTTTTTGTGAGTGAAATTGTGTTTACTATTTCTTATGGCGTTCGAGCTCTCTTCGGATTCTATCACGTTCTTATAATAGGTTTTGGGGCTTTCAAACAACTATACACATATATAAAAGGGTATTTCACTATTTCATTAACGTATTTAATTTGTCTTGATTTTGCTTTGGAGTGACTGCTTGTTGTGACACGTTTAGCGTGCAAATGGAAAATACTTGTTTCTAGAACGTAAATGTCTTAAGAGTCCGCAGTAAGCTCGGCCGAATTCCACCATCCCATACAAACGTAGTTACGCTCTCATTTTAAAACTACGTGTTGGATTGTGGCGAAACTTTGCATATACAATGACATGAGGTATATCTATGTCTTTAATTAGTTTATATGGTTCCAGTTAATAAAACAAACGAAATACCGCAAAAACAAGTTTAGTATGAAAACTTAAATTAGCTGTATTTTTTACTGTGGTATCTGAAGCTATATAAACTAATTACAGACATAGATATACCTCATATCATTGTACATGCAAAGTTTCGTTACAATCGAACTCGTAATTTTAAAATGAGAGCGTATAACTACGTTTGTATGGAGAATCGAGCTTACTGCGGACTCTTAAAACTGGATACAAGTGAAGGAACAGTTCCATAAAAGTGAAGTTTTAACTATATCGCATATTTTTTACCAAAATATGCGGTATATCGGTGGCTCTTGATTGCGTTAACTCATAAGATTTTTTTATAGCTGAAAGAGGCTGCAGATCTGAGTATGTGATAAATAATCACTTTAATAATAATAATAAATATTTGGGGACAAAGCCAGCAAGTACCTTGGTACTGGCTCACGAGGTAACCGCCATGTGGGATGTTGGTTCGACGATCATCGTCCCGATAGTCGTTTCGGCGAACGGTTTAATAGCGAAGAGACTCGACCATCACCTCAAGAGACTCTCGCTAGATGACTGGATCAAGGGTCAGATACAGAAGGCGGTACTCCTGGACACTGCGCGGATAGTCAGGAGGTTCCTGTCTCTGTCGCCCTGACCGCCGGTAGCTTAGGCCCCGCCTCGCTGCCGGCTGCACCCTAGGTTAGGTTTTTATAATGATTTTATGTTTTGTATGTATAGTTTTATATTTTACTTTTTATATAATCATGTACAAACCTAACTTAAGAAGAAATATGAATAAAGATATAATAAATATTTGGAAATAATCTTACACAAATCGACCTAGTCCCATAGTAAGGTAAATAAGGCTTGTGTTATGGGTACTACACGACGATATATTTTATATTACTTAAATACATAGAAAACATCAAAGAATCAGAAACAATATTCATGCTCATCGGACAAATATTTGCCCTCACCAGCAGCTCGACCACGTAACGCATTGCACGTACGTCAGGTAGATTTAAATGTCAATTTTTATATCGAAAAATGACAGTTGGATCTACCTAACGCGCGTTCAAAACGTTACGCGATTACCCCTCAGGATTCGAACCCAGGACCTTCAGCTTCGTAGGCAGCGTTACTACCTACTAAGCGAGCCGGCCGTCTCGTATTAATTTCAAATACAGTCGCCGCTACGTGTTCAGATATTTTTGAGCACTTTGGCCGCTCCGATATATCTGATGGCGACTGTACAAACAGATGGACAACGAATTTAGTCTGTAAGAGTTCCATTTTTCCTTGTAGGAATCTGTCAATAACAAATAACGAAAAATCGATTCACAAATGGTGAACCCAAGAATGTAAAAGAAAGTTCACTCCACACTAATTCATCTTAAGCTGAATGAAGGAATTCTCGGAAAAGTCTGAGTTTATAATTATATCGTAAAGGTAACTGTCAGAGTTTCCGTACTTAGTCACATCGTATTTAAACGGAGAAGGCACTTTGAAATTGACCGTATCTCGCAATTAGATGAAAAAAAGTTATTCTCCTACATTTTTCTTTTTAGAAATTATGGCTTGGCTTGTTGGCTGTCTTTCTCAACTTAACATTAGCACGTATGTCTACTTACTGATAAAGCCCGCTTGCCTATGTGATGCCCAAATATGGCAGGCACTGTCGTTTGCGTGACTTGATTTTATTAGGATTAGACCTAGTTAATAAACCGAGAAACTTGACTGCTAGAAGACCTCTTACTCAAGTTTCCGGGCTTATGATGCTTTCTTTGGACGAAAGTTTGAAACCTCATTTTCATTGTGCGAATTCCTCGGTTCACATTAACTTGTAGAATCACGGGATGTTATAGTGCGTTAGTCCATATGCATGTGGAGGGTAGTAAGAGAAGAGGTAGGCTGTTAAGTGGATGGTGAGCGATAGAAAGGTATGGAAGAACAAACACCCTGCTCCAATCGCTAATAAATGGGATAAAGGCAAAGTTTTTCACGTTTGAATCTTAAGCATGAAAATAAAATCGAAAAGAGGGAAAACCTTTTCATTACCCGTTTAAACAAAATTACATGCACATTTAAATATTATATTGAGATTTTAAAATGAATTCATTTCGTGTTGAATAATTTTCAAGAATACTCTTTACAATATTGAGACATTTTGGGAGTACTCTGAATCTTGCCAAATTGAAAATGCCATCTGACCTCTCTGTTTTAAGTTATGGCAATGCTCCTAATTGCCAATTTACAATGGAATAAGTCACAGCCTAGCGTTACTTTTGAATTTCCCCTTCGTTAAAGTATTGTCATGCCAATTGCGTTTTTTGAAACCAATTTGTTGTCAAAACATTTAAAGATATTAACACATTTTGAGTACAGGGTGTTAGAGCTTTAAAGGTCTTGGGTATTTTTTTTACCAGGCACTCAATAAGGCGTGTGGGTACTAGATTATATATTTATAACTTATTTACATAGAAAGTATCCCAGATGCAGACACAAATATTCATGCCCTCACACAAGATTGCCTTTACCGGGATTCGAACCTAGGACTTCAGTAATCTTGGAATTCAGTATATAAGATTTGCGCATGTAAATCTTATATTCAGTGTATAAGATTTACATGCGCAAAGTTACGCTAGTGTTGTCTGTTTTACACTATACAACTCGGTGAGTATTTGGTACTAAGTGAAGCAGGATTAGACATGTGTGTGCTACACAATACTTGACTTTTCAACAAAACCTACACCCAAAACAAAAAGTTATTATCGCCAAACCACTACTCAAAATTTCTCTACCGAAATTCAAATTGGTCGATGCCATTACTCGAGCAAAATCATTTTATATATCAGGACGCGGAAATTGAAATACCATTATTGGAAGTTTCCCTTTCAGCCGGGATATTCGAGTGTTCCGGAATACATCTGGAATATTCCGGGATATCTGGGACACCGCTGGTTATTGGAAAGGCGAAGTCAAACATCGGCTCGGGTTTAAAAGGCCGTAATTTTATCTTTTCTCATTGGCCGTGTGAAGTTAATTACAACATTACATCAGAATTTGATTAAGGTTGGACTTTATTATAAGTGCTGGTCTGGCTGAGATGATCTTTATTAATGATTAATCTAATTTGACATAGATAACTATTGATTCATAAATAAATTACACTTAGGTCACGCTACAAACTAACATTTACGTCGTTGTAGCGGATAGCTTGCCCAGCGAATGAGCAAATTTCCTTTTTTTCTTTGTTCGCAAAACCTGTCAGCCAGGTAATCCGCTTTCGTGGAAAGTAGGTAATATAAAGCCCAATTCACACATTCAAGAAATTGCTTCAAGTTTCAAACCCCGCAATATAGTCAGACTTGCATGCAGTTTCTTGCATTTAGGTAAATTGCGCTTAAATCGGTAGTAAGTAGCTACTACAAACTACATATTACTATATTACACCCCTTCTTACGCCTTGCCTCTACATACTTGTTCTAGGACGTCTTCGTCGTCGCCGGCTACTCTTAGGTGCCTAATTCATTTGGTAAGTAAAATTCATTAGTATATAATTATAAAAAAATACTCCTTATTTTAATTTGATTTTGTTGTTGTTTTTTAGTTTTAATAATTATTTTCTTTTTGTTTTTATTTACTTAAACTTTTTGTTTAGTGCTGAAATATTTCATGTTATATTTTATTTCCTTTATTTTGTTATGTGTTGTGTTTGTTACGTACCGTGCCCTCACAAGATGGACCCAACGAGAGACCAGCGAGCGCTGGCTGCGAAACGAGCATCATGCTGAGTTGGGCCCATTTCGGGCCACGGCACAGATTCACTTTTCTTTTTGTCTTTGTCTTGTACTCGTAATACTGTGTGTTGTGTTGTGTCACGAATACATGTTTGATTCTTGAGTATACAGAAACACATTCGTATGTTTATATTTACGAATGTGTTCCTGCGTTACTTTTTCACGCTTTAATAAATTATTTATTTATTGACCTCAAAAAAAGAATACTTAAAATGTAAGGTACAGATTTTACCTCGCCAAACTGTATCCACAGTTTGTCGGCGAGTGATGCGCTCTCTCATTTATATACAAACTAGCTTCCGCCCGCGACTTCGTCCGCGTGGACCCGGGATAAAAACTATCCTATATTTTAATCCAGGCTATAAACTATCTTCGTGCAAAATTTCATTCAAATCGGTTCAGTCGTTTAAGCGTGATTGAGTAACAAACATCCAAACATCCAAACATCTAAACTTTCGCATTTATAATACTAGTAGGATGAATGCGTATTAATGATTTTTCTATAATACGCCGTTGTGATGGCGTATTAAAGAAAATTTTCGTCCCAAGAAAGGATATAGGATCCTTTTAATGCTGCATGGTATGAAATGGGGAGAAGAAAATTCTAAGGGACAGCGATAATTACCACTACTCCTGTAGGAATCAAATAGCAAACATTTTGAGGCAATGAAGAGTTCTACGCGGAAGAAGTCGCAAGCAAAAAGTAATTTAAAATATAAACGCAATTTCGTCGATATCTCGTAATAATTACGGCTCTTAAATAATTTTCCGTTCGTTTATGTTCATTTATATGAGTGAGAATCGTTCAGTGTTATTAAAACACTCAAGTCTGTTTAATAATTTATACAACAGATTCATCAATTGTGAATGAAACAGCTTTAAGTATCGTCCCCGAGTTTTAATCTTGGCTTTAAATATAGCTGAACAACTAAATTGGAGTAAAGTCTCGGCGTCTTTAGAAACTAAAAACACATAATTCGTAAATTCTAAATTAGATTTCCAAGGAAGATGGCTCTATTTACACCGTAGCGTGGCAGAACAGTGCCGGCCAGTGCTCCAATTTAAAGATTTTGGTCATGCCAGATTCATACGCGATACGCACAGAAGGCGCTCTGTCCAACAAGACCGATGTTTGACAGCTAAAAACTGAAGTCATGCCATCCCGCTCTACCTGCCTCGTCTAGTTAATGTTGTCGCGTTTTGTGACACTCGATATAAAAAATGTATGAAAATAAAACTTTCGCGAGGCAGCTGATTGAAACAGCGGTGGCCTAAAAGTGTGTACGCTGTTTATATAATGAAATGCTGGTCTCAATCATTCGATTTCAGCAAACTTTTTTTTTTTTCACCTTTTTTCTATTTCCGCCCCAGTCCAAGTTGGCTCAATTCGAGAAGCACAGCGAAGTTTATCAACGCTTCGGGAGCTCAAATACCGCGAGCCATCCGGTTGCCTCTCGGAAACTGAAACTACGCGTTATTGTTTTTTCTAGTTCGGGTGAATTTGCACCTCTCAGGATTTTTTAAAATTATTTTATTAACAAAAATTTTACATCAAGTATATCACTATTCTTAAGTCTATATAATGGTCCAGACAATTGTTTAAAGACAGTGTGCGGTAACAGCCCAAAAAGACCGAGTCCTGTGCTAGGGTTATACTTACAAATTATACAAAATAGTTCTAAGAGAACTATCGCTTTTTAGATAATGCTTATAAATGGCCAACATGCAAAAATTTAAAAGTACTACAATCTTAATATTAAGTAGTATATAATAGTACATTTACTACAGAGGCCGGGAAGTAAGGGGTTGCCGGCCGAGCGTAGCGAGGTCGGATAGTTATGAGGCCGGCAACCTCTTTTCACGCCGAGGTATGTATAGTGCTTTTCTAAAACATGTAATGAAATAAATTAAAAAAACTCCAAGAAATCAAATTTTAATTTCCATGGCTGAACGCCGTGATCCTGTGGCACAAATAGTGAAATGGAAATTAAAAAAGACCATCTTGCCGGCCTAGGCCTCCAATTTTGTATGAAATGCCATTACGGGTCTCTCGTCTCGCTGCGCCCGAAACGTGACACTTCGAAGCCCATTACGAAGAACACAAGGTCAATATTTCATTGCATGTTTGAGAAAAAAATATTATAGGGGGCAATATAGTATAAAATTATAATAAATAAATGTACTATGTACGTTTTAAGGGTAGTTCGAAAGGTCTTGCGAAAACGGGGGGAGATTAAATTCCATGACTGGGAAGTATTTGCAAGTAAAAGTTCTTAAAATCAGCAAAGTCAAAGTCCAACAGAAATATTTTGCTTTTTTTATTTAGATTACTAGCATTTATTTTTATATTTTGTACTGAAGTGTGTGATTTGTTAAACTCTAGACATCGCATCACACCGCTTAGTTTATGGGATGCATGCAAACCACGTAAGCCGCGTGGTATTTGTTATGAGTATTCCTACTTACTTCACAACGCAGTAGAAAATGCACATCTAAAAGTAAGCTTAGGTACGTTTTTGGTATGGCAGACATTTAGTTGCGGCACACTTTTAACCATTAGTAAAAACGCTATTTCACTGCATCGGCTCGGTGACAGCACGGTGTGACGTTGGCCTTCCTTTGAATGGCTGATCCGGTTAGAACGGTCGAATTGGATACAAGCGGTGTTTAATCCTTTCTCTTAATCTTCAGCAAAAAGTTGAAAGCAAATGTTATTCTTCTGGAGGATACTGTGCGGCTTCTAGTGATTGACAAACTGACAACAGACATAAACGATAGGTACCGTGGAAAGGGGTGACTTTGGAAAAAAATTGGGCTACTTTGATCATTTTGAATGTAGTATAAAAGCAGAACTATATGAAATTAAGAAGATTTAATCAAGTAAACAGCAAGATCAAATACGAATAAATTCACTGGCACAGTTCACCCACAAGTAAACACAGTGATTTCGGAGAAAAACATATTTGATCAAAGTCGCCCTCCGAGTCAAAGTAACCCCATTTCACCGTACTTATGATTATTTTCTGTCAAAAAGATTTTTTTGTTGCTTTTGTTGCTGCAGCAACAAAAGCAACCATGGCTGTTTTTATTGCACAGTAAAAACTACTCGTTAATTGGGTTCCAATGAGCCAAACACGAGGGGTTTTATCTTTTGTCGTTTAGGAGTTACTAGAGTTTGACCAGCGATTCATGTCACAAGAAAAAATCGTCCAAGTGCGAGTCGGAACTCAGCAATTAGTGTTCCGTACATTCAGTTATTTTAAATGATTCATAATTTATATCTTGATTTTGAAGCTAACTACTACTAACTAAACTGCCTGCTTTATTGAATGGAATTCAACAAAAATTATATTTCTATTATTGCAAAAACTCCACAATCGTATGTGTTCGTTTGTTGC
Organism: Epinotia bilunana; assembly: GCA_947049275.1. Classification (NCBI taxonomy): domain Eukaryota; kingdom Metazoa; phylum Arthropoda; class Insecta; order Lepidoptera; family Tortricidae; genus Epinotia; species Epinotia bilunana. Next base: position 5,509,344 of record OX346264.1, read on the forward strand.
TGCACGACTGGGAAAGATTTCCGGGGCTTATAAGGAAAAAGTTTCGACAGAAACTGCTCCTGCAGTGGCGACAAATCGATGTACAAACTATCATATATTTTTAATTCACCATTTACAAAATGAACACAACTCCATTGTACAACGTCATTAAATGGTCGGTTCCCGGGAGCTTCTCGGAAAATGGTCTTCTCCCTAAGGCACAGGCTCAATCAAGTGCAAAGCCTGCATTAAAAGCACGTCGCGCGGACGGTAGCTTGAATTTTCTGAAAGTATCCTGTGAAATGCGCATTTTTTATTATTATTATTAATGTTTTAGGCCCTCGCCTTTTTCTTCTTCTTCTCTTAGGTGTCGGGTTCAAAATTTTCGCAGCAAGCTCTCAAACTTGAATGGTATAAGGCAACAATACGATTCACCACTACCAGCTCGGTATCCAATTTTAAATCAAATAAAGAACCTCGTACTTTGATGCTATTTTGTTTCTAGATTTTAACCAAATACTAAGTCAACAATATGTAGAACTGTTAAAATATAGAACAGATAGCTGCTTGTAGTGTTGAAATCTGAAGCCATTATTAAGCATAGTATTATTCGTGTGTTTTAGTAACCCAAACAAAGCCGCATAAGAAGAAGATTCAATAGGAGTTTTTTTTTAGTTCTCAACTGAATCGTTTTCTTACAAAATCCAAAATATTCATCGATATTCATGCATCATCATTATATCAGCCGAAAAACATCCACTGCAGGACATAGGCCTCCCCCAAAGAGTGCCACAATGACCAGTTCTGCGCCACCCGCAACCAGCGGACTCCCGCGACCTTTACCAGGCCCCGTATCATGGTCTGCCTTATCACGCGATAAGTGACGAGATAGAGCGTCCGTCACTGGCTGACACCGTTCGATAGAACGAGACGACGCTCTTATCTTAATGCCGTGTGCTAATGCTTGCGTGATAAGGCCGACCATGATACGGGGCCAGGTCATCGGTCTACCTTGTAGGGGGTCTACCCACTTACTTTACACTTTACTTTACTTTACTGTGTTGTGTTGATAACTTTAAATTTGTTGTATCCGCGAGTGATAACCTCAGACCAAGAAAAAAGATAGAAAGAGTATTACGAAAAACCTAGTGAAGCCGGTTTTCAACCAAGCCAAATAAGTTTAGTGCACGCTCACGCGCACCTATACAAACAAAAGGCTGCACAAAACTGAATATGGGAACACTAAATAATGTGAAAACAATGACGCCTCTATTTGGTTTATTAACCTTTGGTCTATGTATCAGCTTTAACTATGGAACACATAAACAAACATTCATAAAGTAGGGAGTACTTTATTTGAATTGGTATAGATTATGACAACAATAAATCTTATTTTTACTAGATGCATATTATTCGTCGGATTCATTCGGAAATATGGAAATATAAACTATTCACAATATATCTCTAAACTACCACACACCTCTAGTATATATTGACTCCCAGATCCGCAACAACTACACCTAATCGAAGGTCAGACTTTAACTGGATCGTGGGTAATTGTTGAGAACACCAGACCTGCGTTGTCTAATTACTTGACATCGGGTATTTTTCGGTTTCGGTCGGAACAAATCGGAAACAGGAAACAACACGAAATACAATGCTGTGTTTTCATTATATCAATATTCATTTATCAGACTGCGAAGTGCAATGTACGTCACCACTCACCAGGCACAGCTGTACTGAAGAACCAGCGTAAAATGAGACGCTATACCGATTTTATTTACTTTAATTTGTAAATATAATGTAAACTATTAAAGCTAGCGCCATGTTGATAATTTTCCCGCCGTCTACACACAATTTCCGTTATGCATGTGTATTTCCAAGTCTTAGTTGGCTATAGTTTTTGAAATAGAGCTGGGGACAGCACTGTATGAAAAAAAGTTACTTTGGTTATATTTTACACTAGTAGGAGCTATCGTAAAAAGAACTCAAAATATGTATACCGTCTCAAAATTTTACGAGCTTTCGAATGATACCCCACACGTTCCTAACAATAAAAAAAAAATGCGAAACCCCTTATTACCCCTCAAACTGCCCTCTTTATTGGGGTTTACACCTTTTTGACTTTATTTATGTAACTAAGCCATAAATTTCTATATCTATACCAAATTTCAGCTTCCTATGTCAAACGGTCTTCGAGAAAACTGGCTGTGACAGACGGACAGCCTCCGAGTGATCGCATAAGTGTTCCGTTGGACCAATTTTGGTACTACACTAAAAAGGGGCATATAAAAAAAAGAAGAATGCTGGTAACTCGGTATGTAGTTATTAGGTTGTCTGGTTGATGTAACTGGTGACCGAAGAGCTGGCGGCTTTCTCGCGCAACGCATCAGCTGCAGCATTGCAATTCAGCGAGGAAATGCCGCCAGCATCCTCGGTAAGTCGGTACAATGCCTTTAGGGTTTTTTTTTAGATTTAACTTTGTTTTTATTTAATGTAGTTAATGTTAACTAACATTAATTAATTAATTATCATCTTGTATATATACTTTACAAATGTAATGTTTATTTCTTAATTACTTATAATATACAAGCAAGTGGCTTAAAATGTTTTGCAAATTTTGATGACAAGTTTCATAATTAAGCGCAATATACATGAAAGAAATTGCATGCAAGTTTCATTACATTGCGGGGTATGATAGATCATTTGAACTCGGTATACATCGGTTCCCCGCAATGTAATGAAACTTGCATGCAATTTCTTACATCTGTATATTGACTACGAACTAACAGAGCCAGTAAATAAAATGTTAGTAATAATAGCAGACAATCTTACTCTAATTCGATTCGACCTGGGTTCTAGAAGAAGAAATATTTACTCAAGTCATATTACATTATTTTGCATCGTCTCGACAAAGGATGATTGGAAGAGATCGGTTTTTAGCGACGAGACCGCCTCTTGTAGTCTCATGACCATCATCATATCAGCCGAAAGACTTAAACTGCTGGACATAGGCTTCCCCCAAAGAGTGCCTCAATGACCGGTCCTGCGCCACTCGCATCCAGCGGACTCCCGCGACTTTTACCAGCAGGTCCACCACGTAACTCATTGTACGTACGTTAGGAAATGTCAATTTATATATGGAAAAATAACAGTTAGAACTACATACGCGTGTTCAAAATGTCACGTGATTACCCCCCTGGTCATCAGTCTACCTTGTACGCGGTCGCCACCCGAGAACCTTTCCGCCCCAACGGCCATCAGGTCGCCGTGCAATAGGCCACGCCCACTGCCACTTAAGTGCTTTATTTTATTTGTTAACTTGGATCTGATGCGATCACGCAGAGAAACTCCCAGCATAGTCCACTCCGTTGTGCTCTTTGGGTGACTTTGAGTCTTCTCATCTACCATTATTTAAATATCTATGCAAAATTGAGAGAGAATTAATAACAGTGGCGTAAATGATTTAATAACCAGTATCATATTCAACGCTTAATTATCTGTAATTAAATAAAATTCATTAATTAGAGCCATGGCGGCATGAAGGGCTTGCGAAACTGGAAAATTTAGATATCGTGAATTATGGGAAGATCTTTCCATTTTAATAAATTATTTATTGGTACTTACTGGGTTCTTCATTTAGTTCGTCTCTTTCAAATTCCTAGCGCAATACAACTATTTTCGCTTCCTCTTTCTGACGGGATAAGTCGTCGTGAGTGGAAGCGCGAGCACGCAACGAATTGGTATGCAATGGGGATTTTTGGAGATTGAAAAAAATAGACCTCTTTGAAACATTGTTAGGTTTCGTAATCATCCCCCTAGCGTTATACCTACCCGGTTGTGCCCTAACGAGCCAGGGGTCCGTTTTACACCTAATCCCAAGATTTGGCATAGGCACTAGTTTTACGAAAGCAACTGCCACCTGACCTTCCAACCCAGAAGGAAAACTATACTTTATTGTGCTGTTTCTTTGCTTCGATCCTTGTACAAAAAGCTAAGCTAAGTAAGCTAGTATTGAACTACAAAATAGGAAAATAATTCCAATAATTCCTTATTAACAATGTGAGTCAATCGATTGCAATAAAATCGATCTATTTCCAACCAAAGAGGCTGTGAATCGTTATAAGCCTTTTTTGACGCCTCCATTCAGGCTCAACAATACTCAAACATTACCAAAGTAATCTCAGATTACACGTTCAAACATTTACAACATCGCATAGCTCGCGCCATACACATAAGGTCAACGGTAACGGTACAGCATTACTCGGATTTTCGCACAATGTGCGAGAAAGACGTACGTTACATATTTTTAACAAATGGTATAGTCTTTTTGAAATCGGGCTAAAGCAAATAGCAATAAAAACGCGGCACGTCCTAACCCGCGTGTAATGAAAGGCTTATAAGTCTAAGAAGCGTATGGCGCTTACGTCCTTTGTTCGCGAATGCGTTGCTGGTGCGTGCTTACACGTACGCTTGTTTGCACAGCGAAGCATTTCACTCGTGATGGGGCCTGCACAGTCCACTCTACTTCCCAAGAGGTGAAATGTTCGCAAGATTTGGAAATATTCAGTTACTTTTTCTCACTCTATGTCTGTTAACCCTATATTTAGTTGGCAGTGTTTTATATATACACATTTTTAGGTCACCTTTTTGCATTTTTGTGTGTTCTATAGAGGGCAATAGAGCCTTGACCACTCGATTTTTTTTGTGCCATGTTGAGGGTTAATAATATATACCCCATAGGGATATGCGCCGGCCGGGCCTAATAAAATAATAATAAGCACACCCACATGTTTACGTTAAAAACGTTCGTATTAAAGAGTTTACTCATCTTTCCATTTCTCTTCCGTGCAGAATACAAATTGGAGAGTCGTGAATTTTATTTAACGTGTCGTAACGTATTCTCAAATATTTTATGAAGACTTCTGTGAAAGATTAAGTTCTTCCTATTCCATGGGGAAATATAACCCATCTCACTTTTAGCCTGTCGCATATTGGATTCGAATTTGAGTCATAGGTAAGTTAGGGAGCGACCACACCGGGGCTTAACGCTGCGTATACGCGTTGACGTGTCGTATGCGTCACGTATTCTACATACATTATGCTGCGTTAGCGTATTTTGAGCAGCGGTGTGGTCGCACTTTTAGAGTACCATTTCTACCACCACCACTAGAGCCCGTTTCTAGAAGCTACAAGTCAAAAATTACATTACTTCTTCATACGCGCTGAATGTTTCTGTACGTAATATGGAAGTTCTGATTGCGGATGAAAGTGCTATACAGTACATATTTACATCAAAACCGTAAAAGCTTCGTTTCGTATACTTACCTAAAGGCAATTTTTGATTCTAATAATGGAAAATTCTGTTTGTCACACTTTATCCTTTATCTTTTCTCTCTCCGCTTATTTATCTTATATTAATATACATATTTATCGTAGAAGTAGAAGTCACAGGCAAAACTTACTGATGATTCCAAAACATGTCTATTCTCTAATTTCACCGGTTTCAAGTATATAAAATGATTTGCCACCACCACTAAGGCCCAATGCCCTTGTTAAAATTCAAGAGTCTCCCCAAGATACACTTTGTCGATTTACAAAACCCTAATAAATTAAAAAGAGCAGAAACAAATTGAATATATATCTATAAGTGAGGTTTTTTTTGTAAACAGTTCAACACATATCTATAATAGTTTTTAATGAAAGTAAGGAGTAACGCACACGCACATACGAATACAAACACACACACACACACACAAACTAGCGCGCGAGCGGAAAACAAAATAAAAATGTAAACACGGCCGACCTGGTCCCATCCAGCTAAGGCTGAGACTGGTAACCATTGCCTAGATATTTAATGTTTTAAGAAAAAAAATCTTTATTTGTTAAGCTTTATACACTCGCGGGCAAAGAATACGGGTCGGTAAAATACCGTCATATTTCCTAAAATAGTGCGTAAGAGGTTGTACAGTTAATCCTGTCATGATCTTTTTTTAATTTTACATATAAACTGCTAATAACAGTAAAAAATATAACGTTACCAGGTTTAAATCGGACTCGTGAAAAAAAACAACGTTAACGGAGCGAGATATCGCAAAAATCGTAATTTTTGGATATCGATATTTTTATGATAGGATCCAGGAAATTGTTAATACAGTTAGGTATTGTAAAGAATAGTATATTATGTAAATAAAACAAGTATTAAATATTTTAAAAACCTATTCCAGTTATTTAATTTAGGGTGACCCGTATTCTTTGCCCGCGAGTGTACCTATATATCATTTTTGAAGTGAAAACTTCTTTAGCGGCGCTGTGCACTTTTTGGGATGGGGAAAAATTGTTAAACTCGGCACAGATTTTTGTGACGTCAGATGCGTAAGGTGAGATCTCAGGAGGTCACGTGACCGTAGGATGGTGAGAGATTCGGGACGAGGCTTGGGGGCGAAAATTGTTTGATGTAAGACGTACGGGTCGGGAGAGGGGTTGTGAAGGGGGGGTTGACTAGGGGCACATAGTTCTGCAGGAGAAGTACTTGACATATTCGAATATATTGTGTGATGTGCAAAATTTATGAAGTAAGTAGTAAGAACTTTAGTTGATTTTTTATAGCGCGTTGGACAGCGGCCACACAGGGTAATTAATTGCACAGTATGACCAGGAACATATAGATTGATGTAAATATTAGAAGTACACCTAGTTTTGTGTAAGAGTTAGTATCGCGTAAGTGCATGTGTGAGAGAGTGAGATAATGAGCGTGTAAAAGAGAAGCATAGAGTATCGACTAGGTCGGGTCATTGTACTAGGAGCGCATATCTTGCACGTATTTATTTTTAGGTATGACTTGAAATATAGATTGAGTAAAGAGATTATCCGAATGTAACTAGGAACGCATGAGGGTGCAGGAGCATATAGGTAGTGATACTAAGTATTAATTTAAAAATACTGAGTTCTTGCTAACCATAAAATACGATCCATTAAAGTTTGCGAGGCACCCGGGCACCATAACACATATAAACACTTTTGGTGGCTATTTATCATAAGTATTATGGCAATTACAACTCTCTAATAGAAAGACACTGAATAACAGTCACTTATCTCTCAATGAGCCTGCACCGACACTTCGGATATCACTGCTGGTGTGCCGAGGGAACAATCTTCTTGCCGTCTTCCTCGGGGATGTTCATTCCCGAGCCGAGTTATTTGAGCTTCGCTGGACACTAATATCCAAAGGTCACGTGACCGTAAGATTCGTAAGATGTGAGATTCGAGACAGGTCACGTAACCGTAAGATTCGACAGATTGAAAATTCATAAGACGGACACGTGACCTGATCGAAAAACTGTTACAATGTCATTGAGTTTTCACTTCTGCCGGCACTCCCGGAGTGCAACCCGGTCTTTTCTTTCTTTTACTTTAGAGAAAATGTAATTAATTTAAAGTTGTAATACCCACTCACTTGCTTGTGGCAACCACAGTTGCCAATTTCCCACACCCCTAAACTGATGGTGGCAACTGTGGTTGCCAAGCGAAGTATGGACTTCTTTAATAAAGAAAAATTTAAAGCAATTTAGTCTACCTTATTTAAAATCCGAAATCAAGTGAGCGGATGCATATTTTTTAAATATTGTGTGAGAATCGTGAAGGTTTAAATCAATATACAGGTAGTTTCACTTTAATACCAATTGAATATTATGTCCTTTCGGTTACAATTTTCACAACAACAAAAAGTTTTTTTTTTCCTTTAGCTACGATTTACATTATGTTTTTGTGACATAACACATTCATCCACACACGTCTTCAAGAGGGGTGTAGGTTCATGTTAAAATGGATAACGTAGTGTTGCGAAATAGATAGTAAACGATCAAATCATTGTAATAAAGTATTAAAAGGACCTCCTTACGCGTTTATAGAACCAACATTCTATGATATCTATGTACCTAACCGCAGTATTTTACGACAGAAACAGTGATTTAATTAATTTTCCATACAACGATTAGTACAAATAGACAGCGGTCACGTCATACTTCTGTGTCATGAAGCGTTTCGTCTGCCGCCAGGGAGGTCCGTCTTTGGGTATTTTTTTGGTCTATTGTTCTCAATTGCATGTAGCTTCGTGAAATTGGCCACAGGTCACGCAATAAACAGCGCGCACTGATCATGTTCTTTATTCGACTTTATATCCTACTTATGTATTTGGAAGCATGATTCATGCACGGACTCCCCGGGGCGTCCCTATGGGACGTCCCGGGGAGAGACTAAACATGATCATTGCCGTCAATCGGGCAATTCAGTTAAGCATACGACCCTCTTAATGGTAGGCATACACATTAGCTTATTTATAGCCGCTTGCATTCTCAGATTTCCAAGTCTTTGTATTAGACGATTCAATATGGTTTCGGCGAAAAATATTTCGCAATTTTTTTACTCCCAAACTATTTATCCCATATTTTTATTTGGGTGAAGTTTTATTTCTCAACTCAACGTTTCGCAGTGATATTTTTTCCCGAATTATGTGATAAATTATAGTTAGGCAAATTGAATTTTTTCAATCGTATTCCTCCAATGTTTTGATTGGCATACAATACTTTTAGCAACATATTGAATACTATATATTATTATTACTAATAATAAATAATGGGGCAAAACCGCGCTCAATCGTCTGCCATCCATCCGAGGCAAGAGCAAGGCATCCCCTGCCACCCTGGCCGTGGATTTCTGCAATATCAGAGGCCTACATTCTAACCTCAATGCTGTCCACCATCACCTCGAGACAGAGAAACCGGCCTTGCTTTTTTTGACCGAAACGCAGATATCATCTCCAGCGGACACTAAATACTTATCCTATCCTGGATACGAACTGGAACACTCCTTTTTGCCCAGGGCCGGGGTATGCGTGTACGTTAGAGATGATATCAGCTTTCGCCGCCTCAGCAATCTTGAAGGTAGGGACCTTTCCACCTTATGGCTACGTATAGACAGCGATGACCATCCCCGCGTCTATTCGTGCCTGTATAGGTCCCATAGTGGCGATGCCGAAACTGACCGACTCTTGGAGCAGCTCCAAACGGCGGCAGACTCCGTGCAGATGCAGATCCCATCCGCAGAGATCATAGTTCTTGGCGATTTTAACGCTCATAATGCCGAATGGCTGGGCTCCAGCAAGACTGATCATGCGGGGAGATCTGTATACGACTTCGCTTTAGCATATGGCTTGACACAATTGGTTACAGCGCCTACGCGAATCCCAGATGTGGTGAGCCAAGAACCTTCCCTGTTGGACCTTCTGCTGACTTCCCATCCGGTTGACTACTCTGTCTCTGTCGTAGCCCCACTCGGTTCTTCGGATCATTGGAGTGCTGTGCCAATCACGCGCCCGCCGCGCCGGCGAGTTGCCTGTACCCGCCGTGTGTGGCACTATAAGTCAGCAGATTGGGACGAGATGCGGTTGTTCTTTGCATCCTATCCATGGAGGCAGGTTTGTTTCACGCCGGATGATCCTACCGCCGTTGCTGATTCTGTAGCTGACGTGGTGCTGCAGGGAATGGAGCTTTTCATACCATCCTCTGCGGTCCCCATTGGTGGCAAATCCCAACCTTGGTTTGGTCGCTCTTGCAAAGCGGCCTCTCGCCGAAAACAAGGTTGTTATCAAGCCTGGGTAAATGCGGCAGCGGTACGAGATGTAAAAACCAGTGCATTCAAAAAGGAGTTCAACTTTGCCTCTAGGTCCTTCAAGAGAGATATTGCTAAAGCGAAGTCCTTGCACATTGGTAGGATTGGCGAGAAATTAGAGCGCCTTCCTTCGGGAACTCGTGCGTTCTGGTCTCTTGCCAAAGCTATCCAGGGGAATTTCTGTACGCCATCTTTTCCACCTTTGCACATAGGTAACGATTCCTTGGCCCACGACGCTAAAGACAAAGCCGATTTTCTTGGCAAACTCTTTGCGTCCAACTCGACTTTGGATGACGGGGGAAACGCGCCGCCGATCATCCCGCGGTGTGAGCGTTCTATGCCGGATGTCCGGTTCTGCCAAACCTCAGTGCGTAGAGCTCTTCTTTCCCTCGACATTCATAAGTCGAGTGGGCCTGATGGAATCCCCGCTAAAGATGTGTGCTCCTGAATTAACACCGGTCCTAACGCAACTTTTTCGGCTCTCATATTCTTCTGGCGTAGTCCCGACTTCGTGGAAGTCAGCTTTGGTGCACCCGATCCCTAAAAAAGGCGACCGCTCAAATCCGTCCAACTACAGGCCAATAGCTATAACCTCCCTTTTCTCCAAGATAATGGAGGCCATTATCAATCGCCAGCTGCTTCGGTACCTAGAGGACCACCAGCTGCTCTGTGACCGACAGTACGGTTTCCGTGGGGGTCGCTCGGCTGGTGATCTTCTAGTTTACCTGACACATCGGTGGGCGCAGGCAATCGAGACAAAGGGTGAGGCATTGGCAGTTAGTTTGGACATAGCGAAGGCCTTTGATCGAGTTTGGCACAAAGCACTTCTAGCAAAACTTTCATCCTATGGGCTCCCAGAGAAATTATGCGAGTGGGTCAGCAGCTTTTTAGCAGACAGAAGCATAAAAGTCGTAGTCGACGGTGAATGCTCTGACTCCATGTCTGTAAATGCTGGTGTCCCCCAAGGCTGTGTGCTATCACCCACGCTGTTCCTCCTGCATATTAATGACATGTTGCAAATCAGCGGCATTCATTGTTATGCGGATGATAGTACGGGTGATGCCTTTTACACCGGCCGTGCCAATATTTCTCGGGAAAACGTCATTGAGAGTCGAAACAAACTTGTGTCTGAAATTGAGTCTTCCCTAAAAGAAGTCTCAGAATGGGGCCGACTTAATCTAGTCCGTTTTAACCCCACGAAGACACAAGTTTGTGCATTCACCGCAAAAAAGTTAGCGTTTCCGGCATCTCCACGATTTCAGAGCACTCCCCTAGCAGCCACAGCCAGCATCGGAATCCTTAGCGTCGACATTTCGAAAGAAGTCCAGTTCCGCGGCCACTTGGAGGGTAAGGCCAAATTAGCCTCGATGAAGCTCGGTGTGCTCAACAGATCGAGACAGTATTTCACGCCGGCTCACCGCCTACAGCTCTATAAGGCGCAGGTCCGTCCACATATGGAATACTGTTGTCATCTGTGGGCAGGGGCTCCTCAGTACCAACTCCTCCCTCTAGACCGCATTCAACGGAGAGCGATTCGAATTGTCGGCTGCCAGCGTGTTTCCGATCGGCTTGATCCCTTAGCACTGCGTAGAGATGTAGCCTCGCTTTGCATTTTCTACCGCATGTACAATGGGGAGTGTTCCGATGAATTGTTCGGATTAATCCCCGCCGCTTCCTTCCGCCATCGCCCTACGCGACAGCTTTTCCATTCTCACCACGTAGATGGTTGGCAGTCCTCAACTGTGCGTTTCTCCCGAAACTTTCTGCCTCGCACAGCCAAACTCTGGAATGAACTGTCGCCTGCGGTATTTCCGGACCGTTATAACCTTCAAGCCTTCAAGAAAAGAGCGTACTCCCATCTTAAAGGCCGGCAACGCACCTACAACTCTTCTGGTGTTGTAAGTGTCCATGGGCGTCGATTATCGCTTACCATCAGGTGATTCGACTGCTCGTTTGCCTCCTATATCATAAAAAAAAAAAAAAAAAATCTTTATTGCACCACAAAATAAGAAAAACATGTTACCAGAGTACATTCAATATATATTATGTAAGTATTAAAAAAGTGTTCGGTTCTGGCGCTTCGCCGGCCGCTGCCGCGCCACGCTTGCTTCTCTCGCTCGGCTCGCGCGCTGTAGGTTCTTCCTAACAGTCCTCCTCGCTTTGCTCGGCGTCGTACCTGCACCGACCTGCCTTAAGAGTCTATCAAAAAATATTATGCTAATAATAATAGTAATTCCCATAATTCCAATTGACTTTCCCAAATGTCAATCGACGATTTGTTTTTTGCCTAAGAAAATCATAATTGCTCATAACTATTTGCCACATAAAAGTTTGTTCAATAAAATTTTACATTATAAAATGTTGCCAAATAAGAAAAGTGCGAAGTAAACTTATGCCAATGATTGGTTTGCCAAATGAAACTTCTGCGAAAAGTCGGTTGCGAAGTGAAATTTTCGCCCAAAAGGCAGTACCTATACCGTATTAGACACTAGCTGCCTGCGTGTCTTCGCCCGTGTATAGCGAAAACACAGGCAAACCCACGGGACAAAACGGGGGGCTATCCGGAAAATCCATACTACACACAAGTGGAAGAATTTTTGAAATTAGTCCCGAACTACAAATTTACGAACTTTACGACAATCTCCCAGACTGCTCCTCATAATATTAGTATAGATAGATTTACAGACATTTGTAATAAAAACTTTTCTCGAAGAATGTTTTACTTCACATTATTAGAAGTTAGAAGCGAGGCTGCGCCTTAATGTTAGGAGTAAATTGAAATAAATCTTTGTCAGAAAGTTGGTGCAATAAATTTATGACTCCTGACAATAATGCGGGTCTTTACAACAAAACCAAGGTATAGTCGCGGTCAACAAAATGGCCATGATGTAAATGAACACTTTCACGTATCTTTGAGTTTTAATTCCACAGTTTTTGGGTTCTTGAATAGTACAGTTACATTTTTATCAACAAATAGATTGGAAACAAAAACTCGAGTTAATGAAAATAGAGGGAAGAGAAAAAGAAGTTTAAGTTACTGGAAGCTTCCTTTAATCGAACAGGGTACGAGTTATTGCGTCTAAAACTAAACTGATGTGCGCTAATGCGCGTTCGTAAAGTGATACAATTCCCACGATGGTAATATAAATCGAAGGCAAACAGTTTAAACACCTGTCAGGATCGAACCTATGTCCTGTAGCTTGATAAACACAAACAATATAAATCTGTTTTCGGTCGGATAAGACACGTTTTGTGTGTCCCTATTCAGTATCAAATAATTTAATTCTTATTTAATCTATATACCCCACGCCTCCTACAGTGAAATATTATCTATGCATCTTAGTGTTAGTTTTTTCTAAAGACTACCATTTATTTACCATATGAAATCTCTTAATTCTCCAAATCGAAGAAATCCTAAAGAAAAGGCAGGTCAAGAGTACCCTAAACCGACGAGCATTTATGAAGAATGGCATGAAAGTGAATGAAGCAAGAAAGGTACAGGCAATGCCTAGTGTGGGGGTCAGTATTATTGCAATAGATTAAGTATGTTTTGAGAAATAAACTCTTTGTATTTTGTATTTGTAGGTTTGGCAAGATCCGTGATCTCTGCCTACCGCTCCGGGAAATAGGCGTGATTATATGTATGTATGTCTGCTCCATTTTCTTCATATGACCACCCACGTACTAAAAATAATGTTTAATTTATAATGTTAAAGTTCCACTTCAAACAAATATAAAACTAAACTTTAACAGCCACTCTCAACAACCCGACAGTGTTAAAGAGGGTTATGTTATTTTAACACCCGAACTGAAATCTTAGGACCGTATAAAGTACAATCGGCAACATTTTATACGTTCTCAAATGCTTGTACAGTTTATGACTTTGGGAATATCCCCAGCGAGCTCGTTTCCTCACGATGCCGGCTCGTAAACGCCTTAAGCGGGAAACAATCGCGACTGACTGTACAGTTGTATGAAATTAGGTGTAAAATGCAGCTTAAAGTTTTATATGGTTTGAAAGTTTTATTCTCGCTTTGTTTCTATAGGATTTTGCAGTATTTTAAACTCAGTGTTAGTGTAATCTCTTGTAATAATAATAATTTAAGTACAATTATAAAGGGAACTTTTACGAGAAGAGCTGGGAAGCCACTGTAAGTGAGTGGTGAGGCAAGCAACTTTCAATAATTTCATAGATATTTAACAGTGGTTGTTCGGTTATGGAAAACATCGCGAGGAAACCGGTCTAATCTCTATAAGGTTTGGTTTTCCCTCTGGGTGAGTAGGCCAGATCAGATGGCAGTCGCTTTCGGCAAATCTTGGGATTAGGTACTACCGTATCGTTTCCGTTCCGTACCGTACTACCGGGAAACTACCTAGGAGGATGATGATAAAGGGAACATTTGATTAGTGTGGAATTCTTATAAAAACTTGGTGAAGCCACGGTAGCCTCGTGGTTCAGGCATGCGGCTGCCAAACGAAGGTAACGGGTTTCGAATCCAGGCTTGTACCAATGAGTTTTTCGGAATTTATGTACGTTTGATATCTGCCGTTAGCTTTTCGGTGAAGGAAAACCATCGTGAGGAAACCTGCATACATATGCGAAAAAATTTAAGGGGGTCCCGCACTGGGTCAGCGTGGGGACTAGTACTGCCTGTGCCCAGCAGTGGGACGTATATACGCTGATGATGATGCTGATGAAATACAGCAGCGGGTTGTGTCGGAGATTCAACCGTTAATTATATAATGGGCCTCATAAGAAGGCTCAAAGTCACCCAAAGGGCAATGGAGAGGGCTATGTTGGGAGTTTCTCTGCGCGATCGCAACAGAAATGAGGCTATCTGCAGCAGAACCAAGGTAACCGATATAGCCCTCCGAATAGCTTAACTTAAGTGGCAGTGGGCGGGGCACATTGCACGTAGAACCGATGGCCGTTGGGGCGGAAAGGTTCTCGAGTGGCGACCACGTACCGGAAGGCGCAGCGTGGGTAGGCCCCCCACAAGGTGGACTGATGACCTGGTAAAGGTCGCGGGAGTACGCTGGATGCGGGTGGCGCAGGACCGGTCATTGTGGCACTCTTTGGGGGAGGCCTATGTCCAGCAGTGGACGTCTTTCGGCTGATATGATGATGATGATAATGAGTTCTCTTTACGTTGTGCAAACAAAGCAGAATCCATTTCAAAAATCATTCTGCTACTCGTAGTTGTTTAAGCTCATAAGCACAACAGTAATTTTCTAAATCGGTCTTCGAATGCTGAAGTTCAACATAATAAAACAGTCAAATTAAGAACGTCTTCAATTGGATAGTGAATTGTCACTATAGAAGTATGCATGTAAGCGGAACACCCTCGACCTCATCATAATTTACCATCAGGCGTGATAGCGAGAATGCGTATCGTATATGTAATAATTAAAAAAGAAGTATAGTTGTTAGTTCATTTATTAAATGTGGCATGTACACTAGAACATCCACCAGATGGGTAATCACTTAACGTTTCGTACGCGCCTTAGGACAGTTTAACTGTCATTTTTCCATAGAAAATTTGACATTTAGATCTACCTAACGTATGAACAATGTGTTACGTGATCGACCTGCTGATATCGTAGAGGAGTCTAAGACTAAAAGATAAGAAATAAATATTTGACACCTAGCAGGCGAAGTGTCAAATATATAAAAAAAAACGAACTATGTTGTATAGTTTGTCTAACATTGTGTTGTCTCTTGTTTTAGATATTTAAACTGATCAAATCTAAATTTTTTGGACACGTTTTTGAAGACTTCCAACGCTGGCATACTTGTCCGACTGGATTAAAACCAAAAACCGATCGAAGTATATCTAAACATAGTTTTCTTCATCTTTGGAGCTTATTCACCCTATCAGGTGTATAGGAATTTCTATTCAATAGCATAAATTCACCCTTTTTTCACTGCAAAAGAACATTTCGTAAACCTTTACTAAATTTACCGTATCGTTGGACATCACCTTACAAAAGACAAATTTCACAGTTACCGCACCTTCTCCTAATGTGTTCAGCATTCACACATCTCTAAAAACAGAAAGACGTAAGTGCCGCGTTTTTCTACATGACATACGTCTGTTGGTTACGGAACAGCTTGGTCGTTTACTCTTTTAATCGCACTGCTTTAATCCCTTAAGGGCCGCCCAGTTACTTACTGATGTGATACGCACCTTGTGGAATTTAAGAAAGCGTTAGCACGAACAAATATGTATAAAGGCTCCGCACTATCGTAAGATGTTACTTTCTTGTTGTGGTGCGATAAAGAGTTTTATTATTATTATTGTAATGTAACGAATTACTGACTACATAGTTTATAGTGTTTTATATTAGTGGTGTGTCCGAACGTCATAATTACTAGTAGTGCGCAAGAGTTGAGACCGTGATGGTTGGCAATGAATATACTTTTGCCAAAATTGTATGTTCATTTAAAGGTGGTTCGCTTTCAATACAAAACGTTATTTAACATTTGCAGGCTAACGGCGTGATATTTTCAGAAACGTTGTAACAAACTTTACATTATTCTAATAATTACAGAAATTCATTTAGGACGTGATACTTTGGGATAACCATTATAACCAAATAAAGTTTTTTATCCAAACATGTTTTGACAACAAATAACCTTAACATGTTTTGACAAACCAACTTCCGAGACAGGCAAGGCATTTACAATACAATACAAATATTATTATTGCTAATCAGAAATACCGCATCATAGAAACAGAGTTAAATTAAACATAAACAATGGTAGACAACAGGCGGTCTTATCGCAAAAAAGCGATCTCTTCCAGACAACATTCGGGTAACCTTTAGGTTTATTATTTTTATCTAATGTGCCTTTAGACAGACTGGTAAATTATAAAGACTGTCCATGTATATACAATGTCGTGTGCCTTTAGCCGTAGCGTGCTGTAGCTATTTTAACTATTTTAGATTCACTAACATTTGCAAAAAAAAACATTCTCTAAAAGTGGTACTTGACATTATTTATTCACACGCAAAGATATACAGGATGTACCATCGGTTCACACCCCATTTTTGTTACATCCTGTATGATTGGACAATGCTCTCTATATATCTGACTATCCTCTATTTCAAGAGCTATAACATCGTGTCAGATATTTTTGCGTCCTTCGTCTAGTCAGATATTGATGCAGGTGACTATAACTTATCTTATCTTATCTTATCTAGATGAGGGCCCTTTCGGATGCACTTCGACCCAGCGGGATTTTTTGTGCATTTGCCCTCTCCTTTATGCCTACTCCCAAGCTCGCTCAATCATTTCCACAAAGCGGATGATGCAGCTCAGCGGGAGCACCTTGAATTCTTTTGGTTGCGGATATTACCAAAGTAATTCATTCTTTGTCTGGCAAGGGCATAACATTCACACAGTAAGTGTTCCATGGTCTCATCCTCCTCGCCACACATTCTACAGTCTAAGCTATCCGACAGTCCCATCTTGGCCAAGAGATCCTTGACCCCGAAGTGACCTGTGAACACCCCAGATATGATTCTGAGTTGCTTCCTACTGGATTTCCAGAGCTTGTTAGTCCAGCCCGAGTCCACTCCTTCTATGAAGAGCTTTGAGGGCCTTAAGCCCGCCTCATTCCTCCACTCGTGTTGGTGTTTGGTTTTGGCGTAGGCTTTAAAGGCCGAAGTTATGGTTCTCTGCGAGAGTCCCACTAATGGTTCTGGACCTACAAAGTGATTTGTACCCTCTTGCAAGCTCATCCGCTCTTTCATTGCTGATGTAGCCCTCGTGCCCACCGGGGCACGAGGGCTACTACGCAACTAGTTTGGATACCGATCCAAACTAGTTGCACCTTATTGTGCTTTCCAAGCTTGTTCAGTGCCTGGACGCCATTATAGACTAGTCTAGAATCCACTTTCGGAGCCGTAAGCGCTTGTAAGGGCCGCCTGACTGTCACTGAGTATATAGATGGTCTGCGCTCTGGTTTGCCTGTCTATATTCTCCTGTGCACAGGCAATTATGGCGTATGTCTCCGCCTGGAAGACGGTTGCCAAACTACCTATGCTTACACTACTACTGTAGTCATTCGCATAAATGCCTGCTCCCGTACCGGATCCCATTTTAGATCCGTCCGTGTACTATGGTATATGTACTGTCTTCGATACCAGACCTCGGTGGTTCTAGACCTTCGGCCCATTCGGCCCTGGATGAAACTTTTGTTGTGTAGTTCCTGTGGAATACATACTTGGGTAGCATTTTGTCACATCCCATGTTTGTTATTCTGTCTAAGAAACCGTCAGTCTCCATGTTTGTGTGCTTAGTCTTTGGCTTGCTGTCGCTCCACAGTCCAAGAGTTCTTAGTCTGTATAACTCGTTTCGTATGACAATTAGACCTCAGCTTCACACATTGGCGCCATCTATTGGGTTCTATTTTGTTACGGAGATATCTAATGGTAAGCTAAGTATCTAAGCTAGAGACGACCCTTCATTGATTAAAGGATTTTTATACCATGACAGTGGCAAACTAGCACACGGCCTGCAAAAAAATCAGACCCGCGAAAGCAGAAATCGTAGTATCCGGACGCTTGCGACTGCCAGATTCATAACACATAAGCGAGTTGCAGTCCCATTGAAATTAAATTCTGCTCTGTTCCAAATCCTCTCGCAAAACCCGACGAAAGACTCCGTTCAGCCCAAAAGACGTCGCTGATAATGAATTTCAATGGTAACACATATAATACATAAATAGATTCACGCCTTTATTCCCAAAAGGGCTAGGCAGAGCACATGAAACTTATCTTCCAGTGCCACTTTTAGCAAAAAAGGGGGTATAAAAAATCGACAAAAAGTGATATCGCAGTGATAGGTTGCTAGCCCATCGCCTACAACAAACTTCAACCCTGCTCTCTTAGTCGACTTTTACCCCACGGGATGATAGGGGTGGTGAAATTCTAACTCGACACCACACTGAAAAAAAATGATAATTTTAATAAAAAGTAAAAAGCTCTTAGCACATGGAAAAATCAATCTCGTTTGTATCTTTCGTACGGAAGGCCAGCTAGTTGCAAAAGCGAGCAAGTCTCATTCTATTGAATGACCAAAATAGAGGCCGAAATTATATTTCCTCTGCCGTTACCCCAAAGAGTTAATTGCATTCATCACAGAGGTTGGAGTTCATGATAATCATCATTACAAGTTTTTGCATTACTAAGTCGGAACACCCATAATTTGCATTCAAAAATGGCCAGACTTCATCAACCTCGTATTTAAAGCGATAAAATCATTGTAAAAGCCACTTTGATCTTTGTTAAATAAAGTCTTAAATACAGTAATTATCTTAGGTAGGGCGATTAGTTGAAATAACGACTGTTGATGAGTCCACAAATGGTTTTAAATGCGATAGTTTAATGGGCTCGCGGCTAGCCAATGTGACAAGTACAAAACGGACATTTAGTCCCTTAGATTTGGCACTTACAACACAGATCTCTTACGTCACTCGCCATAGAAGTGCTGGTTTTCATTTCCTTGGTGTATTGTATTTTTTAGAGTGGCGGCCACCTACCGGCCGGCGCAGCGTGGGTCTAGGCAAGGTCGACTGCCCCGCTATTCTGTAACTCGTTTTAAGCTCATCTCAACGCTCACCCACGAATATATTTTGCCGCCGCGTAGTAACTAATCGTAGCCAGTGCTACCTAGCTGCACCGTGGGAACTTAGAATTATACCTACACTTTGCGCGCCGCTAGCGGGGATTCACCCAGTCGGTTGGCACACGCGCTCACGGCTGTACGCTGCTTACTCGCACAATAAAAGTTGTGACCAATTATTAAAAAATTACTTCGTCGTGAATTCTTTCCCTTCGAATACTTCTTGAAATTATTCATCGGATTAAGAATTTTCCCCGAACCTTTAGAGAAGGAAAAAATAACATTCCACAATACATTTAGGTAAAGCAATTGTAGACACATCATAAAAAAAATTATTTATTAAGATATTTTCCAAAAATTAACCGTTTTTTATTTCACTAATTGTTAAATATTCGTAGATCTATCATATAGTCTGTGGCGTAGGTAGAAGTCTAGTTTCGCAAGGCATGACGGGTGGGGTGAGGCGCATGAGCGCGTGAATAATAACAGTCCTGATGACCTGGTAAAGGTCGCGGGAGTCCGCACACAGTAGTCCGTATACAGTATTCTAATATGTCCGCAAACTGTAGTACCAGCGGGGCTAGCACAACTGACGTCGTTCCGCGACGCGAGTTGAGAAACATCTACCCTCCTATTTCTAATTTGCACGGCGCGAGTGAGACAGGAGACCCTCAGTTGCGACTGTTGAGAAACATCTACACTCCTCTTTCTAATTTGCACGGTGCGAGTGAGACAGGAGACGCTCAGTCGCGCGCGAAGCGACTTGCTGGTAAGTTGAGCTAGACGTACTGTTATTTATTTTATTTTATTTTGTTTATTTGGGGCATCATATACAGACACACGTCACATGCGAGTTTATGCAACGCGCTAGATGATCGGTCTAGATTTAGATTAAGAAAGGTATTTCAACAGTCTTAACAAGTAGGTAAGTCCATCGCATTGGTCGACGTCCTCTTGGTCTTTTGCCAGTCAGTAGATATTTGCTTCATACAAATTGGCTTCATATTTTTGTAGAAAGCGAAAATCTAGAGGCGGTGTATGTATATGTATGTATGTCGAAAATGGTTTATCTTTTAAGGAAGTTAATTGTATTTCGGATATGTCTCCTGAAAGTCATTTTGAAGTTTGTGGCATCTCAATTACCGAGTTGCAATTAACTATAATTAGCATGTACAGAACGCCTGATAGCGATTTAGAAATATTTATAAAAAAGCTCGAATGACTACTATATAAGTTAACATTACGCACCCGAAATGCAGCTAAAAAAATAGTCATTGCAGGAGACTTCAATATAAATGTATCAAAAAATGATAAAGCATCAAATTTATTCAAAGCAACATTCAAAAAATACAATTTACGTCTTACAATAAAAGAGCCAACCAGAATTTATAAACAATCTCGTACTTGTATTGATAATATCATCACAAACAACAATCTTTATACTTCCGAGGTACTAAATTTGGGCATCTCAGATCACACTGGGCAGCTAATAAAATTAAAAACAAATTTAAGCTTTAATGAAAAATACTGGTTTATTTGGACAAGACGCATAAGTACAAAGCATTTTCTTAAAATATATACAACAAATAAATTTCTCGGATGTGTTAGATAGTTCTGATGCAAATTTGGCGTATAATTTATTTTTAGATATTTTTTTGTTAATTTTTAACCTTTGTATTCCGGCGGAGCGAATAAAAGTTACATATAAGCGTAAACAAAACTGGAAATCAAAAGGTATAAAAAACTCGTGTCGTAATAAGCGGCACATGCACATTAAATGTTTTCTAAATCAAAATACCAATAAATTATTTCGAATTCAGTTTCAAAATTATTCTAAAATATTAAAAAAAGCAATACGTAGTTCAAAAATATTGGCCAACAATATATTTATCACAAACAGTTCCAATAAAACAAAAGCAACTTGGTCACTGATAAAACATTACACTTCTGAGACAAACACTATGAAACCTATGATCGACAGTATTGACATAGATGGGAAAATTATACAAAATCCTTCAGAAATAGCAACAACGTTCAACAATTCATTTATAGACCAAAATATTAGCGACACAACAGGGTTAAAATGGAAAACAAAAAGCACATCAATTTCTCACAGCATTTTTCTGTCTCCGGTTACCATATCTGAGCTAAACAAGATTATTAATTCATTAAAAAATAAAAAAAGCACAGGCCACGACAATTTACCTATATCAGTAATAAAATCTTCTTTTGAATACATCGCCGAACCTCTTGTTCATATAATTAATTTAATACTTGAGTCTGGAATCTTCCCCGACGACTTAAAAATATCCTTGATAAAACCACTGCACAAGAAAGGAAATACAAATTTGATATGTAATTACAGGCCCATTGCACTGTTGCCAACTTTTTCTAAAATTGTAGAAAAAGTTATTTATAGTAGAGTTGTAAATTTCGTCACGGTAAATAATCTATTAAACAAAAACCAATTCGGATTCCAACAAGGAAAATCCACGTCTTTAGCAATATTTAAAACATTCAAGCATATTTGGGATGCAGTAAATAACAGAAACCCTTGCGTTAGCCTCTTCCTTGATATGTCCAGGGCATTCGATTGTGTAGTGCCATCTATTTTATTAACGCAGCTCGAACATGTAGGTATTAGAGGTAATGCTTTAAAATTATTTGAAAACTATTTTATGAACAGAAAACAGGCGACTATCATTGATACTTATAATGATAATACCAAAACGATTGAACAAGTACGATCTAATTTTAAAAGTATAAAACTATAAACTCGGAGTACCTCAAGGTAGTATTTTAGGTCCTCTTTTATTTTTAATCTACATCAACGAATTACCAAATGTTATGGATGAATTGTGCGTAATGTTCGCCGACGATGCAACAATTTTATTTTCTGGTGAAAAATTAGATTATGATTTCCAAATTAATATAAATAACACTGTAAAAACTGTCGTCAGCTGGTTAGAATCAATAAACTTAAAGGTAAATTTAACAAAAACCAAGCTCATGCAATTTCGTAATCAGAAATAAATTCCAGCAAAATTAAATGTTATAGAATCTGGTACTTCAATCGAAGAAATAGAACAAATTAGTTTCTTAGGTATTATAATAGATCCTCATTTAACTTGGAAACACCATATTCAAAAAATTAATAATAAAATTTCCAGTCAATGTTACGCACTATCTATATTAGCCGAATCGTGTTCCCAAGAAGCCGTTATTACTGCATACTATGCTAACGTATACTCTTTATTGACTTATGGTATCATTTACTGGGGAAACTCGATAGACGTATAGTCTACTTTTGTTTTACAGAAAAGGTGCTTGAGAATTATCTTTCGCATGAACAACCAACAATCACTTCGAAATGTTTTTAAAGAGCAAGGCTTTCTAACTTTAACTAGCATTTATATTTACGAGCTCTGTAACTTTGTAAAAAGTAACAAGGATTACTTCACGACACTAGCTTCCCAACGCAATAACCTACGCACTCAATATAGGTACAATTTAACATTGCCTTTGGTAAAAAATAAAACTTATGGCAAAAGTTCATTTATTAGTGCTATTCGAGTATTTAATCAGCTTCCTAATGAATTAAAAATGTTGGATGACACAAAATTTAAACAGAATTTTAAAAAATGGTTAAGCAAGAAAGGTTTCTATTCTTTGAAAGAATTTTTTGAATCTTCGTCTTAAAAGAAAAATAATGTAAAATATTAATAATATTAGTTATATTTTCCTTCGTTTTAAGCAAATATTGTACACCCGAAATGGGTAACCGTTGGGGCCTTGTAATATTTTATACCATCTATGTAACACGGTTAAACAATAAAATTCTATTCTATTCTATTCTATTCTTTGTTTTTCTGTCCTCTCAACATTGTCAACCGGCTTCCAAGCTGTGTCTAAAATACCGTATTTACCGCTTAAGGACTATAAATAAGAGACCATCTAATACCTCTTCTATACAAAGTATTATATGGTATAGAAATATCCTCTCATCAGAAATGACGATACGTTTCTACAGCCGCCGGAACCCTTCAGAAGAGGAAGTAGTTGTACCCTCGATTCGTCATAATTTGGGCGGTTCATTTAGATTTATCACCGTTTCCCCCTAGTCACTGAATGCGGATTAAATTTATGTCATTTACGTAATAAGCACATGGGTTTTCAGGGAAACGTAGCTAAATTACTGAAATGAAAATTCCTTTGTTCCAAATTCCGTGTAACATATTTTCTACACCTCATTTTTTTTTTAAAGTAGTTTGATATAAGTAACATTTCATAAATCTCTGTCATGAAAGTAAAGAGTCTGTCAAGATCATAGCTGGTAAGGTCGTCAAAATTAAGTTGTTTTAATCAAAGTCTGCTTTTGTGTTACGTTTTGTTTTGTGTTTGGTACTTTTGTGATAACGTTGTGTTAGCCAATAAAATCTCAATAAGAATAAGAACGAGTGTTCACATATCTCGAATTTTAAATTAAATTTAACTTAAAAATGATGACATGTAATTTATAACTGCTTATGACAGGTGTAATTTGCTTAACATTGTGATGGACACAATTCCAGACACAATAGAAATAACAATAGAATTACGCCTATAGGGTCTAGGTACTGTCGATCAATGCATTTAAATTGCTTCTAGAACTTTAAGTTACATTGGTTTATTTTGTAACAAATGATCTCATTAAATACCTTTATAATGTTACTGGCGACCCGCCCCGGCTTCAATCACTATCTATTTAAAAAACCCGCATCAAATATCGTTGCGTGGTTTTAAAGATCTAAGCATACATAGGGACAGACAGCGGGAAGCGACTTTGTTTTATACTATGTAGTGATAGTGACAGTGAAAAGACTGGAAACCTCGAAAAATTTACTTCGAGAATTCTCTCGAGATAAATATGGTGGAGAAATCAGAAATCCTAGTTTAGACACCTATAGTTAAGTAAAACCTCGAATGTGCACGTATTATCAACAATGTCACGAAAACGCCTTCGTTTTTAAGGCTAACATTATATTTTATAATAACTTACTTGGCCACGGAAAAGTAGGTAGAAACGTAAATAAAAGACTCCAGAGAGGTAATTAATTAAGTAACGTTTCGAACGCGCGTTAGGACAATTTAACTGTCACTTTTCCACATAAAAACTGACATTTAGATCTACGCGTACAATGCGTTTCGTGATCAACCTGCAAGGAGACAACAAAACAAATCTAGAGGGCATTTTTATTTGGAGTTAATGCTTCAACGTAAGCTCGGCTTTGTCAGTGTGTCATACTCGATAAGTTTGAGGACGGTCCAGTGGGTCGATGAGAGACTTATGTTTCGCATTTAAGTTATTTATTTATTATTTTGTAATGCCATGTACATTGTAATTAAGGTGTTACATTTAGTATTAAGGTCAGTCCATGACCTGAATACTGTTTTGTTGTTTGTGTTTGTTCTGTGTGAGTTGTTTTTAATGTCACACGTTCGACACGATTTTACAGAAACTGAACTGCACTGGCCGGTTCGCCTCCCGCACGTCGCCCGCGCCCCGTTATCGTCCTTCCCCCGCTCCCGCGCGTTGCGCAGGCGTGGACTGAGTTAAGCGACCTGCCTATAGTGAACGAAATCAGTGATACACTTAGGTACTTCACAGTAAATGAAAGATGCATATAAATCGTTTCTTTGTAGTGACAAATGCGCATGAAAAGATAGCGAAAGTCTATAGTATAAGCCTCGGTGACGCAGAATAACAAAATACCAACAATTCTGGTGAGCAAAAAAACACAAAAACGGTCAAAAAGTTTATCCAGCCGGCTGGACGCTCGACAAATTAAGAGCTAGATTACGTACTAACAACTGTATTTTACAGCCTACCTATGTTCTACAATAAACATTATTTCTGATTCTGATTCTGATACGTCTTTAACTGGCGGCGGCAGAGCATGCGGAGTGCCATACTTGTCTCGTGGCCGTGTCCTAAAAGTTAACGGGGGGTCTTAAGAGAGTGGTCAATCGTATTACCTCGGTACTAAACGGGTTAGGCACTCAATATCCTAAAAACTAGTAGCTCTGTGAGCTATATTAAACATTCAAGCCTGTTTTAATTTTTTTTTGGTTTTCATAACCGAGTTGATAATTAAATTCATATAATGATTATAACTGCTCACAAAATTTCACGAGAGTCGGTTGAGAAATGCGACCTCTAGGGGGGAACAACGGGACATCTGGACATCCGGACATACGAAATAATTTTGGCCCAACCTGAAACTAAGAACTTCGTTCGCTTCGCTCTCTCGTTCAAAAAAGAGGACTGTTTAAATCACGACTCTAATTCGTTTCACCATTTTTGCAGTCCAATCGTATTTCAATAATGCGCTCATGTCCTGACTTGTTAGCTAATCGTGCGCGAAGGCAAGTGCGCGATTCACGTTGAAATTACACTGGAATGCAAATTGTATGTCTCAAATTGATCCCTCATGTGCAGTAAAATATAAAAGACTTAGCTTGATAAATTTCTTAGGCGTATTTATCAAATATTCCCGCGTGTTGATAAATGTTCTATCCGTTGGAACCGTAGGTAAATAAAGAAAGCAATCCCATAGCGAAGACTAGGAATGCAGCTAAATTTTAAAATGGCTTACTATGGCTTACTATGGTGGTTAATGGTTTGTTTGTCGCAATATCAACCATCTTAACCAGATTAACCTCATATTAACCAGATTATGGCAACTTAAAAAGTTGTTAGTTTTTGTTCGACGACTCACGCTTACGGGGTACACAAAATTTGAAAATGCCCTGAGGGGTAATTACGTAACGTCTTGAACGCGCGTTAAGGCCCCTCCACATTCGGGCGCAAACGCGCGAAAAATATGCGCAAACGCGTGAAGTGAGCCGACTCCACATTGCCGCGCTGTGGCTCCACAATCACGTTTTCATGCGTTCGCGCATAGTTTTCGCGCGTTCGCGCGCGTACATGGAGGGGCCTTTAGGACAGTCCAACTGTCAGATTTCCATATATCAATTGACATTTAGATCGACCCAACGTTCGTACAATGCGTTACGTGATTGACCCGCTAATAACACCAGTAATCCCAACAACTCGCTGTCGGCCGCTGCCGTTATCAAACTACTTTTTTAATGCATTTTTGCAAGACTTTTGATTTACGTACAGATCTTGTGGTAAATTAATCAGTACATCGGGTAACATTTACATTCCCGTATTCTTTTACCAAACGCGTTTACATATTTTGGCAGAATATACCTAGATTGATATCATTTCAGCTCGCAGCTTAAAAAGCGTATGGTAAAAGAATGCTGTTTACACCTACTTTTATTGTCATTTTTTTTCTT
Source organism: Epinotia bilunana (assembly GCA_947049275.1). Taxonomy (NCBI): domain Eukaryota; kingdom Metazoa; phylum Arthropoda; class Insecta; order Lepidoptera; family Tortricidae; genus Epinotia; species Epinotia bilunana. The sequence goes on from OX346264.1 coordinate 5,535,967, forward strand.
TTGGCTGAACGCGGTTTGCGTATTGCCAATTGACATATCGTTTAATATTTATCGTATTCTTCAAGTAAGGCCTATGTCCAGCAGTGGACATCTTTCGGCGGATATGGTGATGATGATGATACTTCAAGTATAAAAAACAAATAAAAACAAACAAAAAATGCGCGACTGTGACAAAAACAACAATTGATATATCGCTCTCGGTCTCACTTATTGCATTTTCGAAAATTGAAAATCTCAATGTAATTTACTAGTCAACACCAACACCGACCAAAAAATTCATTTTATTATTGGATATTTATTTTTATAATTATGAGTGATTACCAGTGATCGGGATTAGGTGAGCCAAAATACCTATTATTCGCAACAGGACATAATGTAGAGTGGATACAACCGGGTAGAAAAATTTTTTTTTTCTTTAATACCGGGTAATCGATATTTGTCCGGGTACTATAAGTAGTCGTAATGTTAAACATACATATTTTTACTTATAGTACGGGATTGTTTATGTTAGTTTGTAGTAAAAAGGGAAGGAAAAAGTATGAAATGGTTATAACTTTTAGATTAACATTAAACATCCCGTTCTATAAGTAAAAACATATATGTTGAACATTACGACTGGTACCCGGAAAAATAACGAATACCCGGTATTTAAGAGAAAATTCTGTTTTCCTACCCGGTTGCAACCACTTTATATTATGTCCTCTTGCGAAGAATAGGTATTTTGGCTCACCTAATTCCGATCACTGGTGATTACCAGAGCCCTGAATTTCAATAGCATTTATTGTCATAGTGAATTCTTATTTATCGAGTATTAATAAATACGAACGTAAGTTCAAGTTGTGTTATGTACCTGCAATTAAAGTTAACAAATCTACAATCTTACACTTTCCCTCATTATTATATTAGTATAGAATATAGGACTTATGTCAGTATAAATTGTCCCAAAGATTTCTTGGAAGAGATTGGTCTTTAGCGATATGACAACCTGTTGTTTTACCTCTACTGTTTCCTTGTATCTCTGTGTTTTCTTATGTAACTGCCTCATCTGAGGTGGGCAATAAAGAGTATTTGTATTGTATCGTATATGAAGACTGAAAAAGAAACCTTAAGACGCTACAAACATTGAACCACAATAAAATGCGCTGAAATTGATTGCCTTCTCCGCGGCCATCATCGTTAAACGCTTATTTTCTTCTGTCTTTACGGCTGCTATATTGAATTCGCTTTTAGAGGGGTTTTTATGGCACCGACCGAGAGTGCATCGGGTCCGGAAATGAGGATGGCCACCTGACAACTGGACCAATCTCAAGATTGCAAATACCTTGCCAACTAGAAGTAAGGCGATAGCAATTTCGATGGGATCTGCATTTTCCACTGTTCGTTACATTTCAGTTCAAATCCATTCGATATTTAATCTATGAATGGATCGATTTCAGTCACCTCTAATTGGTAAGCTACCGCGCGTATCAGTAGTTAGAGATATTAATAAATTGTTGTTGTCCATAAATGCAGCCGATGACTACTATGATATTTTCATTAATTTACTTTTACAATTTTGGTTTTATTTATGACTCATATATTCGCTTTTTTACTATTATTATTATTATTATTTTATTAAGTACAACCACTTTATATATATTACATTTAACTAGTATATTAGGAGTTATTTATTTCTGATATATGCAACAATTACGGAAGTACATAACATTGGCTACGCATGTTGCAGTGAGACAAATAAAAGTTATAATAGCTTATACAATACAAAATATGAACTAAACAGCTTAACTAATAGTAACAGAATTTATATGTAAATATTTAAATATCTATATAATTAATAACAGTTACAGAATTATTTTGCTTTTGGCAAAAATGCCGATTTAAACTTAGGTAGGCGGTCGTGGAAGATGTCGATGGATTTATTTTGGTTGATAAAGTCGTTAAAGCTCGAGAAAATTCTTACCATGGGAGACTGCAATCCAAGGTTTGTCCTGGTGATCGGTGTAGCGAAAGATTTTGATACAGGGCGCCGAGGGTAATTGCGAGGAACTGTTAACGAGACTCTTTCTAACAGATTGATACATTTTATTTGCCCATTAACTACCTTCTGCAGGAAACAAAAATCCAACATTCGCCGCCGATCTCGCAAGCTGTCCATGTTAAACTTAGCAAGACGACTGTTATAGGTATTTCTGTGCGAAAAGCCACGAGTACCAAAAGCAAGGTATCTTGTGAACGCCCTTTGTATGCTCTCAACCCGTTGCGAGTGAACCTGATAGAAAGGACTCCAAACAATCGAGGCGGTTTCGAGATGGCTGCGTACCCGAGTGTTATATAGGATAATTTTCGTTTTCTGTTGGTTAAAGTCGCTGGAGTTTCTTCTCAGGAAACCGAGCATCTGTGCGGCCTTTTTTACTATTGAGTCTACGTGAGCATGAAATTTAAGTTGACTATCAAGTATTACACCTAGATCTCTGATTTCGCTTTTGTTAAGTCAAAGTCATGAAGTATACGACTGAACGATGCCGTAGTGACCAAAACATATTTTGAACACTCAATGTACCTTCTAAATTCGATATAAAATACTTTTCATCTATAAAACAGATGGGTGAAGGTAAGACCTCTATCCGTATCTTGTTCTAAGTCTAAGGCCTGAGTGGACGCCCCGCTCAGAGTGGGGCGTGCAGCATCCATATAAAACAATTGCAATTTATATGGACGCTCAACCCAAAACAAAAAAAAAACTTAAAAAAAGCTTTTATTTAAACGCTCTAAAAAGAAGAAAATAAAATTTTCCTTTTAAATTTTAACTATGAACTTACAACCTCATTACACACAACTTATATGGTCAACGCATTGTTTGCGCTCATGTCCTGACTTGTTAGCTCATCGTGCGCGAAGGCAAGTGCGCGATTCACGTTGAAATTACACTGGAATGCAAATTGTATGTCTCAAATTGATCCCTCATGTGCAGTAAAATATAAAAGGACTTACCTTGATAAATTTCTTACGCGTATTTATCAAATATTCCCGCGTGTTGATAAATGTTCTACTCGTTGGAACCGTAGGTAAATAGAAAGCAATCCCATAGCGAAGACTCCTATGCAGCTAAATTTTAAAATGGCTTACCATGGAATACCTACTGCACGTGGTTAATGGTTTGTTTGTCACAATATCAACCATATTAACCAGATTAACCTCATATTAACCAGATTACGGCAATTTAAAAAGTTGTTAGTTTTTGTTCGACGACTCACGCTTACACAATAATTTGAAAATGCCCTGAGGGGTAATTACGTAACGTTTTGAACGCGCGTTAAGGCCCCTCCACATTCGCGCGCGAACGCGCGATAAATATGCGCAAACGCGAGAAGTGAGCCGACTCCACATTGCCGCGCTGTGGCTCCACAATCACGTTTTCATGCGTTCGCGCATAGTTTTCGCGCGTTCGCGCGCGCACATAGAGGGGCCTTTAGGACAGTCCAACGGTCAGATTTCCATATATCAATTGACATTTAGATCTACCTAACGAACGTGCACGCGTTACGTGATCGACCTTATGGTAAAGGTCGCGGGAGTCCGCTGGATGCGGGTACGCAGGACCGGTCATTATGGCACTCTTTGGGGGAGGCCTATGTCCAGCAGTGGACGTTTTCAGCCGAAGTGATGATGATGAATCAATGTTCACATATTGCTGCACTTTATTGTGTTTGATGACTGTATATACTAGCCGATTTTAACTATCTGGTCAGAACCAACCAAAAGTTCAAAGGTCGTTATTTGACCTTCGGTTACGAACATGTTTTATGCAACGTGAATTTAGTATTTCGCTATTTTAATATCGCTTGAATAGGCAATTTTGAGGGCTCATTTCGGTGAGCATAAATCATTATTTGCTGATTGCCTTTACTATTTAATAATAAAATATTCATAAATTATATATTTGACGCTTATCTTTCTATTACACTATCAACACTATCTCTAAGGACAAAGGAATAAGAATATTTACATTATCTATGGACGCTCATAAATACATCTTCAACTATTGTTTTAATTTCAATGAATCAAGTTTTGCAATTTCGTTTCCATTTATTATAGATATTTTAGTATTATGTGTACACTAATTATAATTATAAATTAAAAAAATCTCTCGAATGTTCAAATTCATTTAATTATTATAGTAAGTCATAATTTTAAAATGTAAATGACTTTGTATTCTGAGCCTATTTGCACAATAAATGTCTTACAAAAATCGAGCTAGCCCCATAGTAAGCTTAATAAGGCTTGTGTTAAAAACCCCCTTTCCATCATCCATGGTTATTTTCCTCCGAATGCATTTTTAAGCGGCAATCGGTATGCACCGAATTTCAGATCGGGTACCACGTGAGCGAAATGTTCATTTTTCGTCTGCATTAATGAAGCAAAATATCGATTCTTTTATTCATGAGCTATCTATAAAAGCACCCATAAAAGGACTACTTTTATGCTGAATGCGATGTTACTTCCGTTTTTGGTATTGGCATGCTCTCGATATTAGCGATAATGAACTGCCGCAAAGTAAAAAATATTTAGTTAAATACGTTTCTTTGTGATCTGCCTTCTGAACTTAAGACGGTAGAAATGGCCAACTAAGTAAAACAATACAAATTGGCATACAGGCTTATATTCCCACGGAAATATATTTATTCGAAAGTAAAAAATTACCCGTGTGGTGTCGGGTATGAATAGTACCACCCCCTTTCTTCCTGTGGGTGTCGTAAGGGTCGACTAAGGAGACAGGGTTGAAGTGTGTTGTGGCCGATGGGCTAGCAACCTGTTACTGCGATATCACATTTTGTCGATCTTTTATACCCACATGCTAAAAGTGGCACTGGAACACAAGTTTCATGTGCTCTGCCCTTTTATGGATAAAGGCGTGAATGTATGTATGTATGTATGTAAAAAAATACGAAGAAACAGTTATTATCGATCCATGTACGGTTGATGTCAAAGTTATGTGCCTCTTATTACATTGTCATAAGGCGAAAAGTATGTATATTAACATACCGTGTAACTATAGTATTGTTACCTACAAAAAATCACAACTGATCCTATTGTGCGTTCTGATTCTTGAATATAAAAACTACTCCATCAGTTTCTATTTTAAAGCTTAACGGTCACGAATTCAAGTCCCAATATTATCGACGGTCCCTTTGCCGTCTACGTTTGTCGAAAAAGTCGTGGACCTGGTTCATTAGCCTTGCCATTATTTTCCTTTAAACCTCGTACCTAATTGAAACACGTTTTTTTATCTAATCCCCTGTCAAAGGCGCTGACGTAGCTGAATTTTAAACTCGTCAAGCTAATACGGCAACTAATTTCACATTCATGTTCAATTTCAACTCGATCAAGGTAATTGTAGCAAACTGGCATACTGAAGGCCGTCTAACTTTTGTATACGAACTTCCCTCGCCGAACTTTTAATGTAAGAATCATTACCGGGACTTTACACTCGAGCACCAAATTGCTTGTCTGAAAATCAGGCTTCGCGGAAATGAAAGTCGGAGATGCGATATAGTTATAATATTTATTCAGTAATGTCACTTTAAACAACTCAGGAGCGGGCGGCGGCGTTGCCCTGGACTCGCGAGCAACGCCGTCGCGGCTTACATTATTATAGACTATGATAACGGGTTAAAAAAACAATATATTCAACATCCTCTATCGTATGTACGCTTTGATATATTTACAAACTCCGATACTTATTTACACTAACTAACAACGTTTAATATATTTGAAATATTATACACTTGGAATATTATAGTCCGTTTTCTAAAAGCCGGTCCTCGGCTTAGTTATATACATAGTAGGGGCATTTTCGTTAGAATTTTTTATTGCGGCCCCGTCGATGAGTACCAAAGAGGATGCGGGCGAAGGCCTGGCGGAAATCGGGGCTGAAGATCGTGTAGATAACGGGGTTCAGAGTCGAGTTGAAGTAGCCGAGCCATAGGAAGAAACTGGCCAAGTAATCACTGATTACGCAAGAAGAACAGATCGGCATGACCAACGCCATTATAAAGAAAGGCAACCAACAGAACACAAACGCTCCCGTTATGATAGCAAGTGTCTTGGCAGCCTTCCTCTCTCTTTTCGCTTCGAGTGACTCCTTCTTTTCCCTGTGGGTGGGACCGGGAACAATAGCCCGCTCCGCTTTCGATCCATTTGTGACGGTCGAGGAAGACTTCTCTGGGGAAACAGAAGGCGCTTTTTCGTTGATCGTGAAGGCGGTTGTTCGCGGTTCTTCATCAAGCGTGTCTACTGTGGAAGTACTTTGGCCTTCGGTAAGGAGTAGAGAAGCGGCTAGCGTCTCGGCTCGAGTGCGCTGATTGCACTTCTTCAGGTTGAGGAACCTCTTCTTTACAAACCGGCGGTCTCTGGCCGATTGGACAGGCCTTCCGGAGGGCGTGGTGGTGCCGTCGGCTGACGTCGGGCGCGGTGGCGGAGGGTCCCTCCTCCTCCTAATCCGTCTCCTGGCCGTCTGGAAGATCTTCCAGTATAGGATGAGGATGACGGCAAGCGGGAGGTAGAAGGTAGACATTGTGGCGAAGATCTGGTAGGCCAGATCTTGGCTGACGAGGCACTTCTGCTGCTGGGTGATGCGGGCGAGGTAGTCGGGGTCCTTCCAGCCCAGTTGCGGGGCGAGAGACACGACGAGGGCGGCGCCCCACACCAGCACGATCATCGTGAAGATACGCCGCTCGTTGCGGATGTGGATATAGTCCACATCCGTCACTGCCCAGTACCTGCAGAAAGAACGAGAACGATTCAGTAATATCACATGGAATATTCTTATTTGGTAAATGGTTTCAAGATTTTGGATAAATAGTGAAAATCTTCTGCTTGAAAATGTGTTGATCGGAATCAACTTTTTTTTTTCAAATAGAATATCTTTCGTTGCTTATTGGTTTATGAGGAGCAGGGAAACGTACGTGAAACTATTATGCTATTTAATGGCTTACTGTTATAAGCCAATGTTTTGCAGCTTAAAACACTACCACACAACCGATACAGCTGAGACAACATAACGAAACGTCTGAAATCCATCGCTTGGGGGAGGATAGGGAATTTACACAGACCGAACTCCACTGAAGTGGAGCCATGGGCACTGCTAGTAACCAATACAGTTGAGGATAGTTTACCTATCAGTAGCGATGGCCACGAGATGAAGAATGGAAGCAGAACTGCAAAGAACGTCGCTGGAGGTCCACATGTCACATAGCTCGGGGCCCAGGATCCAGCCTTGGCTCACCTGTTAGGAAAGAACAACAGATACATTTTTGTTAGTCAGTACTAAACATTTCAATGAGTTTCAAGCGCTCGCTTACACGCGCGCCGAGCTAGCGTTGAAAACATATTCAAATATGAATTGGAAGTGAAAACGATGAAACGATGAACCAAATTGGTACCCAATTTCAAGATAGTCTTAAACCAGTTAATATAATTATTCACATCATGTTTTAGGTATCACTGATGAATTACACTGTCTCAAACATAAAATTGGAAAATGCTTTAGTAAATAAATAAAGCTGTTTATCACGGATAAAAAAACAAACAAAAAAAATCTTTACACGCAGAATCGAACTCGGTGTTATTTGACTACCGGTCACTGCCTACACCTCCCACCCGCTGCTACCGCTGTGCTAATTATCCTTGAGCTTCCTGGCTGGTTCCTATCTATCTTTATACCTGTCTATATATGAAAGACTTAAGGGGAAATTTGGACTGATACGCGCCAATACAAAGCCTTGGATTTCGAGCCGTGAGCGCGCCGACCGGTAACAGCCCGTTGGGGTTTTATATTATCGCTTTAATGACGGCTTGTTAATGCTGTACTTCCAATAGTAATTTCAATCCCGTAATGATCACTGCGTCGGCGGGAGGACCCGCGGCGTACAACTTATAGCTTTAATGGGACGGCATCGGCAAGGGGCAAATTATACAGGAGCAACTGGGTAGCATGCTTTTGGAAGAAATAAAGAAAAGAAAAAACACAAAAATATAATTAACGCGCCATGAAATAGTCCCGACTCAGCATGGTGCCGACCTAATTGGCCAGGTCCTTGGCTGGTCTTTCGTCGGGGCCAACTGGTGACGTCACGGCGTGCAACAAGTCTAAAACGTGCAAAAAGCAAAAAAAAGAATAACAGTAAATACTAATGTTCTTTTTTTTTACATGAATACAAATATTTCAACTACACTAGTAAAGATTAATATTTACTCAAAACACTATTTTAATAATATCATTTGATTTAAGAGATCCGTGAACGCGACCCTACCACAGTTTGGGCACCACTGTGATGTAAAAACTGGTCGCCATGTCACTTTCAATAAACCAGCCGAATCGCTGTCTGATAGGAGGTTGTAGAAAATTCGCAATTATTCTTGCGAATGAAAATGTGGCAAAACAAAACCTGTCAGTTGGTCATAAATGTACAATGGCATGCAATATTAATACCGATAACAGCATTGCAAGCATTCAATTGATATTGCATTGCAATTCACACGCCAGCGTGCCAGACTGTAACTCAGATGGAAATCCCGAAGCTGGTGGTCAATCTGAAGCCTACATTTTGCATTTCAGCTTTATATAAATGTGTAAGGTGTGTAGGTATTTCGTTTATGAATACTAGACTTTGGCAAAGCCTAATGGCCTTGGTTAAAAGCGGGCGTCGTAGGCAATGGACGCTTGCTATTGTCACAGGGGCTTGCTATTAACACATTCACTGTCAACAATTTCGTAGTGCTATGATATACGAAAAACCGTTTGGAGAGGAAAGCGCCTACAGGCAGAGCGTCCATAATATCAATGTAGTGAGTGGGTAGTCGACTTCGACACATGAGGATATTGATAGTAGAACAGCCAAATCTTCATAAGATAGTCTTTATCAATGCGAGAAAATTAATACTTTATGAGAATGCAAAAAGTAAGTGTAATATTGACCTTTAGTCGATATTCAGAGCTAGAGCCAGAGGCGTTTCGCTCGGTCATTTAACTAAGGCCGCATTATGGCCGAGTTAACAGTGACATGTCATGTTTAAGCGAAGATCACTGAGGACGGAGGACGTTTTGGATTCATGCAAATACTTTCCGGTCTAGTCAAAACAAATTAGTGTTGTTTTTAAATGTATCTCCTATTAATCAGTTAATAAGTAAAACGATGAAATAATTTTATTAAGTTATTTTGTTTTATTATATTCTGATTTTTATTTTTATATGTAACTGTCCAGAAAGGTATTGAAATTTAGGGCTTTTTCTTTGTCATACTCGTATATTATACACTTCGCTCAATTTTTGTCAAGTCTAGGAAACTGCGATTACTAAAGTACTTTAACTCCTCTTTCCTCAAACCAGTCGAAAGACTTAAATGACATGAGAGGGTGTCCATCTAGTCGCATAATGACTATTGTCATCATTTCGAATGTCATACAACTTTACGCATAAAGTTGTTGCTCATAAATATCTTTTTTCATTAATGATTCTGCGCATAATACTTTCATTGTCATAATTGTACTATGTCATATTTTGTTTAACCATAACGTTAAATATTATAAAAAATATTGTCATTATATTGAAGATCATAATTATTTCGATCTATTATGGCGATTTATATTTATGCGTAAAGCTTTTATGCGCAATAAATTTATGACAAATGTTATTTATTAATTTACAAACATTATGGTAAACAAAAAATGCGAACTAATTTATGACTTTTGTCGGTTATGCGTAATTAGATTATGGCAGAAAATGTTATATCAATCAAAATTATGACTACATATTATGCAACCCGATATTGCCCCGACATGAAATTTTATGGTATACTTACATAAATAAATAAATAAATAAAATAAAATAGACTCTCTGAAGATGCTTCATTTTGTTACAAGTCTTCCTTGGCAAGGTACTTAAAATGAAATTAAATGGATTTGGCATTAGATAAACAAAGATTGGGTAGGTAGTGTAAATTGGTTGCTTTTATGCAAAAGTTAGTTACCTCGTATACAGCGCCTAGCGGCATGACGAGACATGCCACCATCAAGTCGGCGACGGCGAGTGACGCCACCAAGTAGTTGGCCACGTTCTGGAGATTCCTCTCGATAATTATTGCTGCGATCACGAACACATTACCTGCAAGAAATTGGGTATTTTGTAAGCTCGAATATTGATAAACATTGATTCGAAAGGTAGGGCATAGCAGTCTCGATATTATTTTAAGCAGCCCAACTGGGGAAGTATTTACCTCTAACATAAGGTGCCGATAGACGCAAAAAAACCATTTATTTCAAATAAAGTACTTAACTAAATTACATATTTCGCAAATCGCTATGCGAGATTATGTGCGCGGTCACTCGACTCGCTTGACTCACTTGAGCATTCACTTGTACTTAATGACCATTTAAGGGAATGATACATTACATGTAAAAGCTCAAAAAATAAACAAGAGCGTTTTAGCGCAAGCATTCTAGCGTAAAATTGCTTTGAGCTTTATGCCAAGCCGAGCAATTTTGTTATGCGACCGTCAAGTCTGACATCTTTGTGAAGAATACATTTTAATGCAGAGAGTATTCATCATGCCATCCCAAATAGTTTCTATAACTTTTTTTGCACTGTTGTCAACTACTCGTTGGGAGGGTTCCAGTGAGCCCGAACAGGACGCATTTATCTTGTACCAAGTGTAATTAAGGAGTTCCTAATGCCACCTTCCGTCTCCATCATCAGACACACTGTGCTGCCTTAATGATGTAGTTATTAGAGACAGCGGCTTGTTCTTGACGTTACAAACATCTAGTGTCTTAGTAAATGAAATTCGTTCCATAATAGGGGGTCTCTAAATTTATTATTAATCCAAAAGAAAGAAGGCAAAACAATATGCCTGGTGTCTATGCTGGGATCTGTTCGTTTTTTAGTTCCACAAATGAATCCGCAAAAGCTCGATGTTCATTTATATGTGAATGGTCAAATCTATCAGCACCTTTACAGAAGACCGCACCTGCACGGCTATCTCAAGACGGCGCGTGAGCACTCTCGATTTTTCTCACACTATCCGTCTCTCTCTTATTAGAAAACTCTGAAAGAGACGTATAGTGCGAGAAAAATCGAGACAACTCGCGCGCCGTCTTCTGATAGCCGTGCTGTAATAACATCACAACACATTTATATCTTGTGTATATTGCTCAAATCCGGGACGAGTGGAAGTCGAGAGGGGAGGATTAATGAGGATCCAAATTCAAGTATAAGATTCTTCAGCAAAAAATATAAAATACGTGTTTTTTTGTTTCATTTCATTCAGTACTAACTTTTTAGTAATTGCTGCTTAAAGCTATCCCAAAAAAACCTTACCCCGCGGGCACCTCAGCGGGTAGTAAGGGTTAACACGGCACGCCTGCCCCTCCCCCGCCCCCGCCCCGCTCCGCGTGGCACAGAATCCCGAGTAACCACGCTGTACGGATAATTCTTTTGGGATAGACAATTTATAATTAAAAAATACCTACCAGTTTTTGTTCAAAAATGGAGTCTATTAGTGATACCAAATGCCTACAAAAAATTTGGGCACTCATTAAAAATTCACCCTGTATAGGTTTCACAAATAAAGTACAAATCACAAACATCTTCGATGAAAATATTGTGCTGTCTGGTGACTGAGGTAGCCGATACTTGAAGTAAATGCGCGACACTCGCCGCGAGACAGCGTCTCATCAACATAGTTGAATACTAATATAGCACAAAGGAAAATTTAAATGTGTTCAGAATACAAATATTTATTCTGCAAGGAGGCTTCAAGTGCATTCTTACTAATCCGAGTTTTATGGCAACATAAGTCACATGAGATGAGAATACAAAACAACATTAACACAATAAACGTATACTTGGGTAGGGCACACGTTTTGACGAGAGATATGTATAAATGAGAGAATATCTCACAAGGTGGACTGATGACCTAGTAAAGGTTGCGGGAGTCCGCTGGAAGCGGGTGGCGCAGGACCGGTCTTTGGCACTTTTTGGGGGAGGCCTATGTCCAGCAGTGGACCTCTTTCGGCTGATATGATGATGATGATGATGAGAGAATATACGTACACACGTGCTCTTCGTATCGACTATAAAACCTGTCGTTTATAAAGGTTTTATAAAACACGTTGTAATAAAAATTATGAATTTTGAATTACAAAACAATTGAATAAATCTAGTCCAGCACATATAAGGTTGGCAGTGCAGCGGGGTAATACCGCCAGCATATTGGGCACATTTGCACCAGGTACTATCGACAACACAGCTAGCTGACCATCGGTGCACCGTAAGTGCATTGTAATAAGGTTCCATATAAACACATGATGGTCAGTTAACAGTGTTGTCATTTGTACCTGCCGTTCCGGCCATCTATTAGATCAAGTACGATATTAGTATTATGTTCGTTTTAGTTTTACGTACATAATTATTTTTAATTCCTGTTGTACCTACTTAACTTTATATTTTTGTTAATACGGCTTTAGTACACGTAACACACGACTTTAGTACACGTAATTTCATACGTCTTTAAACAAATAATTCAGAATACCTATGTTTTTTTATACGCAATAAAACATTAATTTTATAGTAAACAAGAATTAAAATTCGAGTCAAAGTTCCTTGCTGAAAAAGGTACATCATTCAAACGGTTAAATATTAACGAGGTTAAAAGTTTGCAAGCTTTTAAGAGGGTATGTTCCCGGTTCCGTAAAACAAAAGTTCGTAGAAAACATTTTGTTAATTTAGTACGGATCGTAAATAAACATAATTGTGTGAACAATTATATTAGCCAGCACGATTTCTGATACTGTCCTATATTCGTGTATAATTTCGAGGGACACACCGAAATGATCGGGAATGGATAACTTAGGACTAAATTACCTGAACATCTTCCTTTGTGAAGTTAACATTGGACTTTTGAAACCTTAACCATTGGCATTCAAATAATTTTGTTTTTTTTAATTTATTGATACAAAAAATCTGTTTATGTTTTTAAAGTCCGCAAATGATCGAGAGCTTGCACGGAGAAATCACTGAGTCAATATTTATTTAAAAATTATCACAAGGGATATTTAAACATTTCGCCTGGGTAAGCTTATTTTTTTGATGATTTTAACTCCAATACTATTTAATCTAATCCAGCCCAAGCATCTCAGTATTTCCAGACGTACTCGTAGCTCTATCTTCTAATGGTCGACTAAAAATAGTGGTAATTCCTGAATAGTGGAAAAAAATAATATAGCATAATCTACATGTGGTATACCACAACATTTCGTTATCTACAAGTATTCGAGTGACTAAAATAAACAATGTTACCTATCTAAAAAAAATAGTGTTTGAAAGCTAGTTTCCTTTTGCGTTCCCTCATATTTTATAGGAAGAAGAAATGCGACGTGTTGATTTTTGCTCACCTACTCTACAAAAGTTCTGGTGAGAAACGTCAAAAGCCATTAATAATATATTTTTTAGTTGCAAATTAAGAACCTATTACTATAAGCATGAAATATCACGTTATTCGGGAGTGATCGAGGTTTGAACTTTGTAATACCGTCGACAAGCACGAAAATTTGCCATCATTTCAATGTCAACTTCAGCCTTGAATTATCGACATAATAAAATGTTTTATGTTTCGCAAAAGCGCTCATATAAACATAATGTTACCTACCATAATTACTACTACTTAAAAATAAAAAATAAACATAATTAAGTTACGTCTTCGATCGGTTTTTTCTATTCCCGATCATTTCAGTATGCCCCTCGTATATGACTGATATTGAATCAGCAACTTTTGTTGAGAACTCAAAAACGCTCTAGCTAGGGACTTGCAAATTACGTAACGATTTTCTTTGGTCGAGCAGCGTCCAATTTCTGGTGTTTAATGCTGGCCATACACCATGCTTCCTACCGTCCAATCGGCATGACGCTACTTATTGGATCAGTTAGAACTGACCGTGTGTGGGAGTGGATTGGCATGAGTCATGCCAACAGTTATACTTGACGGCATAGTCGAATTTCGATTCTTTTGGCTTGATCATGGCGATTGGATCATGCCGATTGGACCATGTATGGCGGTGGGCGATCATCAGTTCAGTCAGGTCAAGATTTTTGTCGGTGTTAGACGTCGTCGCGATATGTGTGATATAATTTTTAATCCTACTAATATTATAAATGCGAAAGTTTAGATGTTTGGATGTTTGAATGTTTGTTACTCAATCACACTTAAACGGCTGAACCGATTTGAATGAAATTTTGCACGAAGATAGTTTATAGCCAGGATTAAAATATAGGATAGCTTTTATCCCGGGTCCACGCGGATGAAGTCGCGGGCGGAAGCTAGTAAATAATAAAGGAATAGAAAGATTGAGGCGATATTATGGCCGAAAATTTTGGGCACTCATATGATCTCCCTGTTGCTAGAAATCGTTGTCACTATTAACCTCTCGTGTGCCGAAATGGTGTTTCTCATAACTGTGTCTAGCTTCTCAATTAGAGGAGTAACTAACGTTAGAAGTTTCAAGTAAGTTTCTTCAGTCATTCGTAAATAATTACAATAATCTTTTGACGTAATCTTCAATTCTTTTACTAAATTGGTATGAGTAAACTGTTTTCTTTTCATTAACCACTGTTTGCACCACTCTGCTCGATATTTCCTTTTTTTTTGTTTCATTTTCACGAGTAAAACCAAAACGGCTACGAGTAAAACATCGTTGTCTGTCACTGTCTGTGTGACGCCATGGCTTCAACTGAACGTCGCTGCCGATTGGACAATTTAAACTGATCGTGTGTGGTGTATATAGATGAAGTGCACATTGGATCAAGCCTGCAGCGTCATGCCGATTGGACGGTAGGAAGTATGGTGTATTGTGACGTACCAGCCATGCGTAATTATACTGATACAGAGCCTCCTAATATCTTCCGAAGATATCCATGATAAGTGCCAGTTCACAGTTTTCCAACACAGTATTACAGTCAGCATCATATACACTCGCGGGCAATGAATACGGGTCACCCTAAATTAAATAACTGCAATAGGTTTTTTTAAATATTTAACACTTGTTTTATTTACATAATATGCTATTCTTTGCAATACCCAACTGTATTAACTATTTCCTGGATCCTATCATAAAAATATCGATATCCAAAATCACGATTTTTGCGATATCTCGCTCCGTTAACGTTGTTTTTTTTCATGGGTTTTTACGAGTCCGATTTGAACCTGGTAACGTTATATTTTTTACTGTTATTAGCAGTTTATATGTAAAATTAAATAAAGATCATGACAGGACTAACTGTACAACCTCTTACGCACTATTTTAGGAAATATGACGGTATTTTACTAACCCGTATTCTTTGCCTGCGAGTGTAGTTAGTAGCAGCGACTTAACGTGATATTATGCTACTTATAAGTTTTATATATTTATATGTATGTTAGTCTGTAAGGTATTTGTAAATATGGGCCTCGTTACTCGTACTTGAGATAAATAAATAAATAAAAAGTATCCGAATATTTCGGTACTCGTCTTTATTACTATCAGAGTGAGGATGTGTTGCGATATATTTGGGTACTTTGGCTGCTACTTACTGTACGATGCTGACTGTAGAACAATCTGAAGCTCTTAACAACTTGCTTTGGAGCCTTTTAAAAAGTTAAAAAGTGCCCCAAAATGCCGAAAGGTTAAACAAAAAGGAAAATGATTTTTAACTCTTACATCGGAAAACCCTTTTAATCCAGCGCTTGCATTTAAATTTTTTGCCCCATTAATCGCATTCGCACCGATAAATACACTTTAAACTCGCATTAAAAATCCATTGACCAATAGGGTTGCCAGTGTCACTGACATGCAAATTAGTCAATACGGATTATCGCCCACATTGAAATGTAATGTAAACATGTTATTGAAATGTGCAAATATGAGTTAAAATAATAACCCAATTAAGAGGATATTTAACGGGCTTATTTCTGTTACGGCACATTTCTGTTATAAATTCAACCTACGAAATAGACAATTTTTCATAAAGGATAAGTATTGCTACACAAAACAGCATAAGGCCATATCCACATTTGGCGGTGCGGTATCAGTAAGTTGGCAGATGTCAGTATCAATTCAGTACCGTAAAACCCCGTGACTGCGCTTGGGGTTTGGCACTTTTTTTTAATTTCTCACAGATTTACACGTAGTTTTGCTTGTTAAGATAAAAAACGAATTACAACACACACTATTATTATACAGGACTTTAATTAACCGTAACTTAAGGTCTAAATTTCGCTAAAGAATGGCTACAATTGGACTCTTAAGGTGGTAGGCCAAGTATAGGCAAAATGCCCTGTCTTCGCCTACATACTGCCGGAGCGTCAATTATAGACAAAATTTGAAGTTGCCGCCAGCTATCATAATCATTTTTAACGTGTTTTTCGATTACTTATAAACCTTAACTATCCCAAATAAGTTTTTATTTAAAAAAAAACGATGGTAGGTAACGATCTGAAGTTAGTTTCATACATTTACTGCTTTTTCGATAGTGTTGTCAAAAATCATGTTAAACTTACTCTATAAGAAAAAGAAAGGGTAATGGTTTAGGAATAATAAAAATCAATTCACCCGTTTAAGAGCTACGGAGCGATCAAACTTGTAAGACCCCTTTGTGCGTCGAGAATTGAATTACGAAATAAGAAATTTTAAATATCACACACTTGGATTGATAACCCTAGGCGCACGCAAAGTGTAGCTACAAGATGGCCGGAACATCACCTCGATTACATATTAATCGATTGTGACGTATACACACACATAATGTAGGTAAAAAATAATAATACTATAACAAAGAGCATTAGTTGTGGATTGTATACAAGAAAAAGTTTACTTTTATCTCTTCTTTGCCACTATTTATAGCAAAGTTCTGACAAGGTAAAAAAAACACGTGCTGCCACCTCAACGAAAAAACGGCACTGATTGTAAACGGCGTTAAGTTAGCCACAATTGATGCGAGAATATTGCCATGCATAAAAAACACTTTCTATTTAGTAGTTTTGTGTGGCACCTGCCCTAAAAGGACGTAAAACCCCGTGACTTCGCCTGCGATACCTATCATCGCGTATTTTTATAAAAATTGATATCCCCGACTTTTTAAAAATTAGGCAATGATAGGTATCGCAGTCGAAGTCACGGGGTTTTACGGTACAGATTATTTACTGCACGCCTAAATTTCAATGAGTAAACAACGTAAAAATGTTATCGAAATGTGCAAAAATTAATAAAATTACTAATGAGTGTTTCTCCGATTTCGCGCAATTTAATATCACTGATAAAACTGTATGAAGATATATCTAAGGCCATGCATAGTTCCAAAACCTACTTCACCGTTGTCATGGGGGACTTCAACGCTAAACTAGGCAAGAGAGATGGTGAGGAGCTGATAGTGGGGCAATTCGGAGTCGGAAGTCGGAACCACCGGGGCCAACTACTGGCTGGTTTCTTGGAGAAGGAGGGACTCTACATGATGAATTCCTTCTTCAAGAAACGCGAGCACAGAAAGTGGACCTGGATGAGTCCCGATGGTGTGACTAAAAACGAGATTGACTTCATCATGTCGACGAGGAAGCATGTATTCAATGATGTCTCTGTAATCAATACGTTTAAAACCGGGAGTGATCACCGCCTGGTAAGAGGCATATTGAATATATGTGTCAAGCGAGAGCGCTCTCGCCTGATGAAGTCTACGCTCCGTCCAGTATCCACCCAAATCCAAACCCCCGAGAGCTTTCAGCTGGAACTCCAAAACCGTTTCGATTGCCTAGGTGGCGATGTGGACGAACTCAACGACGGGTTTGTGGAAGCTGTCCGTGCCACTGGGTCTAAGTTCTTCAAGGCCCAGCGGCCCAACAGAACTAAAAGGGTCTCTAGCTCCACTCAGAAGCTCATGAAGGAAAGGAGTGAAATGATTCTGCAGTCTTCAGCCGATGCGACTTTATACCGGCGGCTCAATAAACGGATCTCCAAGTCCCTTACCCGCGATCTGCGCCAATTCAATACGAACCGTATCGAAGAGGCTATCGAGCGAAATAAGGGCTCGAAAGTATTCGCACGAGATCTGTCTATTGGGCAGAGCCAGCTCGCAAGGTTGAAAACTGAGGACGGCAGAGTCGTTTCTTCCAAACCTGAGCTTTTGAGTGAGATAGAGCGTTTTTACGGACAGCTATACACGTCAACTCGCAAACCCGAAGTTGGTCCGGCAGAAGACCCTAGAGCTAGACTTACCCGACACTACACCGACGACATCCCGGACATCAGCCTGTACGAGATTAGAATGGCTCTGAAACAGCTTAAGAATAGCAAGGCACCCGGTGAAGACGGAATTACAGCCGAACTCCTGAAGGCGGGTGGAAAACCGATCCTTACGGCCCTTCAGAAGTTATTCAACACCGTCCTACTGGAAGGGAGAACGCCAAAGGCGTGGAACAGAGGTGAGGTGGTGCTGTTCTTCAAAAAGGGTGACAACACTCTGCTGAAGAACTACCGACCCATCTCACTTCTGAGCCATGTCTATAAGCTGTTTTCAAGGGTCATTACGAATCGTCTCGCACGCAGGCTTGATGACTTCCAGCCTCCCGAACAAGCCGGTTTCCGAAGAGGTTTTAGTACCGTAGACCACATTCATACGCTCCGCCAGGTTATACAGAAGACTGAGGAGTATAACCTACCTCTCTGCTTAGCGTTCGTGGACTACGAGAAAGCCTTCGATTCGATCGAAACCTGGGCTGTACTACAGTCTCTCCAACGGTGCCAAGTAGACTGCCGCTACATCGAAGTGCTGAAGTGTTTGTACAAGAACGCCACTATGTCAGTCCGATTCCAGGATCAGAGTTCGAAGCCTATTCCGCTGCAGCGGGGTGTCAGACAAGGGGATGTTATTTCCCCAAAACTGTTCACCGCTGCACTGGAGGACGTGTTCAAGACTCTAGACTGGAGAAGGCTAGGCATCAACATCAACGGCGAGTACATCACTCACCTTCGGTTTGCTGACGATATAGTAGTCTTGGCTGAGACCATGGAGGACTTAAGCACGATGCTCGATGACCTCAGTAAAGCCTCCGAGCGAGTTGGTCTAAGGATGAACATGGATAAGACAAAGATCATGTCAAACCTCCATGTAGTACCAACCCCCATTTCAATCGGACACTTTACGCTCGAAGTTGTAGACGATTATATATACCTAGGACAGACTGTTCAGTTAGGTAGGTCCAACTTTGAGAAAGAGGTCAATCGTCGAATCCGACTCGGCTGGGCAGCATTCGGGAGGCTACGGCACATCTTTTCGTCCAATATTCCGCAGTGTCTCAAGACGAGAGTCTTTGACCAGTGTGTGTTGCCAGTGATGACGTATGGCACGGAAACGTGGTCGCTTACTATGGGCCTCATAAGAAGGCTCAAAGTCACCCAAAGGGCAAGGGAGAGGGCTATGTTGGGAGTTTCTCTGCGCGATCGCATCAGAAATGAAGCTATCCGCAGCAGAACCAAGGTAACCGATATAGCCCTCCGAATCGCTAAACTTAAGTGGCAGTGGGCGGGGCACATTGCACGTAGAACCGATGGCCGTTGGGGCGGAAAGGTTCTCGAGTGGCGACCACGTACCGGAAGGCGCAGCGTGGGTAGGCCCCCCACAAGGTGGACTGATGACCTGGTAAAGGTCGCGGGAGTCCGCTGGATGCGGGTGGCGCAGGACCGGTCATTGTGGCACTCTTTGGGGGAGGCCTATGTCCAGCAGTGGACGTCTTTCGGCTGATATGATGATGATGATGATGATAAAACTAACAGTAGGTATACCGACAAGTAAGGGAATCAGCACGGCTAGCACGCGACGGCGCGCGAGCTCTCTCGATTTTTCTCGCACTATCCGTCTCTCTCTTATTAGAACACTTAGAAGAAGAGGTATAGTGCAATAAAAATCGAGAGTATGTCGCGGCCGTCGTGTGCTAGACGTGCTGGGCGACATCAGTAAGCTTTCGGTAAAGTACAATGGCATATTTAAACCTAAATAAGATTGCTAGACGTTGTACTAATCTGTTTATTCTCCGTTCATTCAAAAAATCTTTAAACAAAAAAGCTTAGAAAACGAAATGCTCTGTTATTTTTTACATTTATTTGTATCAAAATAACTAATCAAATCCTCTTCCTTTATTACTTAAGTACTATTTACGCTGAAAATCCTCTGAATTTTATTAATGAATCTGTATTACCGTAGAGTTTAATTAAGTTATTTTTAATTAAGCTAAGCAAGCATTCTATTACGGGGCTATTAAGACGTTGAAAGTACGAAGGATTGGTTAATTAGTGCCATCACTGCCTTGATCTCGAATTAGCAAGCCTTACTTAAATGATAATCTTTAACGATGACTCATGGGCCGAAGTAGCCAAATTGGCAGATAGAGAGAATCCATTTAATATAAAAAAACCGGCCAAGTGCGTGTCGGGCCACGCGCAGTGTAGGGTACCGTAGTTGCCTGTCTGTCTTAGTTACTTCGACGTGTGGTGCGGTTGCGTCGGCCGAATTTGTATGAAAATTGGCCTTTTCAATTACACATTAAGTTGGTCGACTATTACTCGGTAACTACTTATGCCTACTTGTTCGTGATAGTTTTCCTTTTAAATTCATTATATGTACTACTACCACGAATTTTTTCACATCCCCAGTAGTAGCCATTTAACCGGAAGGGGGGGGGGGGGGGGTCACATGACTCGAACAAAAATTAGGGCTTTAAAGCCCAATATCTCGTAAACGTATTACTGATTTGAAAAATGGTTTTGGAAAACCCATAAATATTTATGAACAAGCTATCCAACGATACCCCACACCATGGGTTTGACGAGAAAAATAAATTACATCCCCGCTACAGGCACCCTAAAAAAAATTATTTTTCCAAATTGTATTGTACTGTTTTGTCAGCGTGATTGATTAATATATCCATGCCGAATCACAGTTTTCTAGTAGTTATAGTTACTGAGCTAAGCCGAAGACGGACAGACAGACGGACGGACATGGCGAAACTATAAGGGTTCCTTGTTGACTACGGAACCCTAAAAATTTAATAATATGCGGTCTCCTGCGATACAGGCAAAGCCTAGTGCAGGGACTGGTACTTATAATATACTACGTGTAAACTATTTTGCTGAATAAATGTCTTATGTCTTATTATATACTAGCTACTCGCGCGGCTATGTCCGCGTATTTACAAACAACCCAGGCAACGCCACGGGATAAAACAGGGCTCATGTCTATCCGAAAGGTCCATTCCATATGTATGCTACTTGAAATGATGCATTTTGTTTTTATGGCGAATGAACGGCACCCGTCAAAAATGACATATGGTGACATAAATTGTACTGAGATGACAGCTTTTTATCTTAACTGACAAAAAGTCGGAATTAACCGACTTTTAAACAGTGTACGCAACTTCATTAAGCCAAAACTTTGAAGTTTTTTCCAATATATTTTCAAAACAAGGAACCCTTATAGTTTCGCCATATCCGTCCGTCTGTCCGTCTGTCCGTCTTCGGCTTAGCTCAGTAACCCTTACTACTAGATTCGGCATCACTACGTAATATAGAACAAAGTCGCTTCCCGCTGTCTGTCCCTAAGTATGCTTAGATCTTTAAAACTTCATCAATCAACGGATTTTGATGTGTTTTTTTTTAATAGATAGTGATTCAAGAGGAAGGTTTATATGTATAATATAGTACCCATGCGAAGCCGGGGCGGGTCGCTAGTGGGTATATAAATCAATCACGCCAACAAAACAGTAAAAAAAAAACTTAAAGAAAAATTGATTTTAGGGTACCTCCCCTACACCTAAAGTGGGATATATATTTTTTTCTCGGTAAATACATAGTGTGGGATATCGTTGGCTAGCTTGTTCAAAAAAATTATCGGTTTCTTGAAGCCATTTTTCTTTCTACACTCAGTAATTCGCTTGCGAGATATTGGGCTTTAAAGCCATAATTTTTGCCCCCCCTGCCGGCCAAATGGCTACTACTATGTGACAAAAATCGTGGCAATTGTAACATATGATTAATTTAAAAGGAAAACTATCACGCCATAACAAGTTACCGAGTAATAGTCGACCAACTTAAAAAGTACTTAGAAAGGCCAACTTTGTAAAAATTCGGCGTTTCGATGTACACTACGAAACCCTACACTGCGTGTGGCCCGACACGCACTTGGCCGATTTATGATTCGAATCTTCGTACAAACAAGGTATTTCGCAAAATCAACAGTAAGATATACATCCTCGAAGTATCGTCCCTGCTGAACTTTGTTAATATTTATTTATGTTAATATCACGGGTCAAACGGGCTCTAGAGGACGCGGACGGGTTTACGAGTTTGTATTTTTTTTAGATATTTTTCGGGTATTAGGCTCAATATGTTTGCCGTTGTGATTTTGCAATACGAAAGACGAGAAACTACCACCACGAAAGACGTCCACTGCTGGACACCGGCCTTCTCTAAAGAGGCAAATGGACAGGGCTATGTTGGGAGTTTCTTTGCGTGATCGCATCAGGGATGAGACTATCCGCAGCAGAACCAACTTGACCGATATAGCGCTCCAGACCGCTACACTTAGTGGTAGTGGGCGGGGCACTTAGCACGTTGAACCGATGGCCGGTGGCAGCGTCTCAAGGTGGACTGATGACCTAGTAAAGGTCGCGGGAGTCCGCTGGATGCGGGTGGCGCAGGACCAGTCACTTTGGCAAAGTATATACAAGATCATAATTACCATGAACTTAAATTAAATTATACATAACATTAAATTAAAACCAAGTTAAGGTTTACTTAGGAACCATTTTCTAGGAGCATAACGCTATAACACCGTTTCTTTAAGAGGCTTGTTAGTTTTCCTCGCAAATAGACTTCATAATAGTACCTACTCCGTGACTTGAATAGAGAATTCCATCATAAAGTGTCAAAGTTAGCTACCGTTTGACATATTAGGTGGAATCGAGTGCAATTGCGGCAGACGAGAGCGTAGAGCATGTGGAGCGAACGGCAACTTGACCTAGGTACTCTAGCTAGAGCGGTTTACGGCGGCAAATGGATGGGATACGTTGAGACGCTTTGATGTTGCCGAATGGAAATATGGTTTGATAGTGTTTGGTCAGGGGATTGTGTTTCGGTTACGTGTTGGTTTGGTTCGTTTGAAACCGGTTTTATTCCGTAGAAATATAGAAAATGAACACAGACGTATGGACGTGTTTCGAGGTACGAAACCACACAAACTGGGTAGACAGTGGTTTGTGTAGTTCAGAAAGGTGATCAAGTAGCCTCTCGAACAAACGTTCTCAACTCAACTGTCATTTTCTCATACAAAAAGTGATAATTAGATCTACTTGACTCGCGTTTAATGCGTTACGTGATCAACCTGCTAAAAAAAAGAAGAAATGCAGCACATGCGTATGGATAAAACGATCGATATATTATGTCGCTTAAGGTACTCCATTTAATAATAGTACATTGCGCCACAAGTACGGTTAGACATGTTTTACGAACGAGAGTCTAGTTTTAACTACACGACGCTTGTACACAGCTTCTGTTAAATGCCAGATAATGCTATCCGATCTTTGCGAGATGAAGTCTTATTTTAAATGATCTCAGCTTCAGCAAATCCTAACTAGTTTAGTAACTCTGCGAGTCCGAAACGGTCTGGGAATGGCGAATTGAATTAATTAGATCTTGAGAACGTTCAAGTCTTCATAGCTGTTCATCAATTCGCTTTAGTTGTTTCACACTTCAGTTGCTCTCTGAGCCGTAGACTTGTATATCTTATCTTTTTTTTAGCATTGTGACGCTGCCTACGAAGCTGAAGAGATATATTCATAGATATAAATACTTTAACTCCAAGGCTCAGAAAGAAACTCATGGTCATTACACAAATATTTGCCTCTACCGGGAAACTTGCCACTACCCGTATTGCCGAGAACATTGGCTGTGTTGCCGACAATGCACCAGGTACCTATAAGAATTATGATTATGATATTTCCATGAGCTTATTATCAAAATACTGTAAAGAAAAGTTTCTGCGTTGCATGTTCTATTCTTAATATTTTTTAAACAACATTATATTCAGCTCCTGTAGAATCATTTTATTCTAACAACGAACGTAGTAAAATACAACATGAAAATTTTAACTCAATATTATTTCACTTGTTCAATATGGCAATGGCGTGGGAGTTGATGAACATTTTAAATGCATATTTGCTAGTTCAGGAGCGTTTCTAAAATACTTACGTTCATACATAAACTCCAAAGAGGTACCTGAGCTAATATTTAGCTGCCTCTTTTAGAATTGTAGATATAGACGGAGAAAAATTGATGGTGATAGCCCATAGCTTAATAATACACTACAACCCTGTCACAAAGTAGATTCTTGCGACACTCATGAGAACAAATGGGATGGTGTTATGTATCAAGAAGTAATAGAATAACATCCAGCTAAAAATAAATACCACACAAAGCTATATATTAAACATTTAAACATATATAAGAAAAGGTAAACTATATCGATTACCCGCAAATATTAGCGCATCACATAGAAATGAAATGAAATGTAAATTATTTTTTCGTAACAAACAAATTTATCAATCACGTAGATACACATGATACTATTTAATTACGTAAAACTATTTATTTGTTACGAAATGGTCCCGGCTCAGAATAATGCTGACTCACGAGCCAGCGCTGGTGTTCCGGCGAGATTTATATCTTGAAACAATATAAAACCCAAAGATACAACAGAAAAATAAGAAGATTATAAATATGATTAATCCAGAAAAAATAAATAAACAAATTAGTACTATGAACATTTTAACACGAAAAAGAAGAAGACAGAAGTATAACCTCATGTGCGAACAATTGTGCATTTTACATTTCGCCACATCAGGGACAGAAAACAAAGGTAATAAAAGATATATACTACATGTTATAATATTCTATTTACACATAAAAATCGTTATCGGCTTTATCTCACAATTACATCATTAATATTTCTAATATTTTTAAACAATTTTTTCGACGACGATCTTACACACGGAAATGCTATAAACTACAGTGATCTACAGTGATTCGGGCATATTCAGAGAACACTTATTACAAAACACAAAACGGTACAAAAAACAAAGATCGCAAAGTAGATAAGAAGTAACCAGCTTATTTTTCTCGAACTATATATATTATTATCAACTCACTTACTACTAGATTACAAATGCCATTGCCACCTAAATTATTTTAAAAACAACTTGCGTCGAGTGTTAGTGTTTCCTGTCACCGCTGGTGTTCACATTTTTTTTTAAATTGCTGCTCTAAACCTAGATATATCTTGCAGATTCCTGAAAGACGGTGGGATTATAATATTCCAACAGCTTGTCGCCACGTATCTGAAGCTGCCTCGGAAAGCCGCTGATGCATGTTCAGAGGTCATCAGTTCAAAGATCAGGTGACATAGATCAGCGATCGGCAACCTTTTAGCAACCAAGGGAAACGCTGGACAAACAAGACGCACTTTAGTAACACCCGCACGGAGGTCAGCGCGCGTAACAATTTGCTGTGGAGACTAACATCATCAAGCTGAGGAGCATCTGTAGGATCAATAGTAGCTAACGGAATTGACGCGGACCGCACGTCGACTTACTCAGACAATTTCAAAATTCTGGATGCAACACAGAACAGCCAGTGAGGCTCGCGGGCGGCCTGTTGCCCTGGCATAGCTGATTGTGACAGAGTTCACCGTTTTGAACCCGTTCCGAGTCTAAGCCAAGCCCAGCTAGTAGTCGGTAAACAAGTTATTCCCGATCGAAGTGGCGTAGACAACAGAATCTCAATAAAAACAAAAAGTACCAACATCACCTGAAGTGACTAGTCCGAGACACGCAGCAGCGACGCGTCGGCCCCGCCCCCTGCGCTCGGACAGCCACCAACACCGACTAGATGCGGCCCGGAACACAATCCAGTCGGCTCGCCCAGCCGGCCTACGACAGCTCGCAGACTCGATGCCCGAGTTGTAAGTTCGGGGTCGCAGAGTGCCCGCAGATACCGAGGTAACCTTATTACCGAAATGAAAAATAATTTGTAACAGAATTAAATATTTATTAAAATCTTCACACTTTTAATTATAACTTGCCCTATCACTTTCCCTATCACTGTCCCTAATTACTAGTTCCTACTTCTCCTTGTTCCTTTAGTTGCTTCTTCCGAGAGGCTTCAGCTGACACAAATTGCACTTTTTTTTTGATTGACTTTTTTACAAGCCGGGCCACGTAGGACCCTTTTGCTCGATGCTGAGAGCGTATGTTGGCCGGGAGGCCACACAGCAAAATTATATAATACTAAGGCTTATTCTAATCTTATATAACTAAAGGTGCCCGGTACCTTAAGGGCTTTCGGGTCTTACACTGCCAGGAGTTGGGAGGGGGTCGCTACCCCTGATTATCGACAAATTTTCTTCAGTATCACTCCCCAGCGCAGGAGGAGGACAGTTTGATATAACTACTGATTCCCCTGGGAAGGGGATCCAGGGGTAGTGAGGGGGTGACCGTGGGAGTCTACCTCGGCGCAGGTTGGGCCTGTAGGGCACCCTAGGCTGGAAGGAAGAAGAAGGAAACACAGCAGAGTCAATGCCCACCACCAACGCCTTCGTGGTAGTAGAATTACTATTCCTTTTAAGTCGAGCTCGGAGCTCCTTCTCGAGACGAATTTCCTCCTCGTAATATCGTCGTCGCTATCCAAAAGAGCGTCCTCCGGGCGTCTTTTGAGCAGCGGCGTCGATTTCGATGGAGTGTAATTCGTGAATCCCATTATTAGGGCATTTGAGTGGGCTTCAGCATTCGCGTGGAGATGCTTTGAGAGCATCTTCATGTGAAACTGTACAGAGGGCACATGGAGGTCTTTATGGAGGTCTATATTGCGTATGTACCAGGGAGCCTGAACTGATCGTCGTAGGTACTTGTTTTGTAGTATTTGTAGTGATTTTAATTTGGGTTTAGAGGTGTGAGCGAAGACCGTGCAAGCGTACGTAAAAACCGGACATATGCACGCCTTGTATAAAGTGAGTCTGTTTTTTACGGACATCTTTGAGGATTTACTGATGATGAACTTAAGTCTGGCGGCTATGAATGCAGCTCTATCTCTTACTGTTTTTATATGTTTTTGGAAGTTGAGACAACGGTCAAGGTGGACCCCCAGGTATTTTACTGATGGGACCCAAGGAATTGGAGTATTAAAGAGCTGGATGGATGGGTGTTTGGCGACTATTGCCGGATACCCACGACGCCTGGTGAATATTATGGCCTGACTCTTTTCCGGTTTGACCTCGACCCTCCAGCGGCGACACCAGTCCCCGAGGGCACTGATAGCACCCTGGAGGATCTTACTCAACTTGGCTGGGTGCGGAGACGATGCATAAACAGCAGTGTCATCCGCAAACAAATAAATATGAATAAATTATGCTCATAATTTACACCAGGAATCCATGGGAGTAACGGATTCCTATGGTGGCGAGCGTTGTCAAAATAACGTCTGGCAGCCTGCTTAAAGAAACCATACATGGTGCTAATCCCCATGTCGTGGTGCAGGCTGAGGTTCGATTGGTACCACGGGGCACCAGTCGCCCTACGGAGAAAACGATTCTGAATGACCTGAAGCGGCTTGAGCGATGACATAGGCACGTGAGCAAATGCTACACTTGCATATGTCATGATTGGACGAATACAAGTCTTGTAGAGTGTCAGCTTATTTCTAAGTGACATTTTACTAAACTTGTTGATCATCGGCTTGTTGCGTACCCTACGGATGTGGCTACGGAAAGTCAGTTTCCCTTCGAGGGTCACTCCAAAATATTTGGCCTCGTTGACCCAGGGGATGGGTCGGTCAAACATCTGGATCGGAGCCACCCGTCTTTCTGTACTAACGCAGTCAGACGGGTGGAAGACTATTGCAGTGCTTTTTTCCGGGTTGACTTCGATACGCCAAAGATTAAACCAACGACCTAGGTCGGTGATTGCCTCTCGTAGTTACAATGGGTCGTAAAGAGCGCGGTGTCATCCGCAAACAACCCCAGTTGCACCTTAGGGTGCCTGGGAATGTCGTTCGTGAACAACGAGTAGAGAGTGGGAGAGAGCACGGAGCCTTGCGGGACTCCGGCCCGGATGGGGTGTGGGTCCGAGTACGTTCCCTCCAGTCGGTATCGAAAGCTTCGATCACTGAGGAAATCCCGTATGGTGAGTACGAGTCTGTCCGGTATACCGAGCTGGTATAACTTGTATACCAGCCCGTTATGCCGGCATGGTTATCGAAGGCTTTCGCCACGTCGAGAAAGATCGCACCGGTCTTGAGCCCCTGGAATCGAGAGAAACCGTCCAACACGTGCTCCGTGACGCGGTTCACCTGTTGGACGCATGAGTGTCCGGATCTAAAGCCGAACTGCTCGTCGATGGGGAGGTTATTCTCAGCCGTAAATCTGAGAATTCTCGTGAGTAGGATCCGCTCATATAGCTTTCCAAGGGAGCTAAGTAAGCTGATCGGCCTATAAGAGGCAGGCGAGGTCCGGGGTTTACCGGGCTTCGCTATCCCTATGACCGTTGCACATTTCCACGCGGCTGGAAAGTGAGCATTGGTCAGCGCGGCATTAAAGATGCCAACCAAAAGTAGGAGGAGGGTTTCGGGGAGAAGTCTCAGGATGCGATTGGATACACCATCCGCACCCGGAGCCTTCCTAATACGGAAACGCCTGACATGGTCACTGACTTCCTTAACCGACACCGGTAAAACGGTTGAAGTTACGGGGAGACGCGATCTCCTGTCCACCTCGGAATCGACCCTTCTAATATGGGCTTCGTCGGTGTGGAGGAGGTTGGGCGAACATTGGGACTCTAGGCTACTCGCAAGGCATTCGGCTTTCTCACTGTCCTCGAGCGCGGGGGTTAGTGATCCGGTCGATCCAAGGGAGGGATAGTAACCCTTAC
Organism: Epinotia bilunana; assembly: GCA_947049275.1. Taxonomy (NCBI): domain Eukaryota; kingdom Metazoa; phylum Arthropoda; class Insecta; order Lepidoptera; family Tortricidae; genus Epinotia; species Epinotia bilunana. The sequence goes on from OX346264.1 coordinate 5,565,012, forward strand.
TACTAGAAAACTGTAATTCGGCATGGGTATATAAATCAATTACCGGTAAACCCATTGTATGGGGTATTGTTAGATAGCTTGTTCAAAAATATTATGGGTTTCTTAAAACCATTTTTCAGCACAGTGATTAGTTTGCGAGATGTTGGGCTTCAAAGCACTAATATTTTGTTCGAGTCATGTGCATTGTCATAATAACACTACTACTTGCTCTGTAGTAGTGTTGTGTTCCTGGTGGTGAGCAAGGTCGCCAGAGCTCCCCAGGATGCGTTGTGTTGAGAGCGAGCGAATTTGTTCCTTCAGCTGTCGACACGGCGAATCCTCAAACATATCAAGGGTCGGCAACGCCCATGTTACTCCTTTGGAGTTGCATGCGTCTATAGGCTGCGGTGTCCGCTTACCATCAGGCGGGCCGTACGCTGGTTTGCCAACGGAAAAAAAAATTGTCCTTATTTTGCCATGTAAGGTAAAGTTTAAATGAACATGTATCTAGCTACCTTTACAAGGCGAGCCAAAAAATATTAAGTTTAAATTTAAAGATAATTTTTCTTGATGATATGATGACAATTAAGCCACTAATGTCCTTATTCAATGGACATCCAAGCTAAAATTCGTTTGTCACTGTGTGTGAAGCACACAAAAAGAAACAAAACACATTTTAGTTAACAGAGGCTTGTTAAGTTTTATGAAGAAGGCGCTCAATGTACAGTAAGGCACGTAATAAATATCTACTACATCTTTGTTCATCCCTACCGATTCCGAGTGCACGAAACATATCGCGATTAAGATTGTGACAGGGATGAACCGGGTAGAAGCCGTGGTATCTCGGACAAATATCACTAGCTCTTATTTTGACGACTGTATACAGTATATATATTATGTCTTTATTATGTCTCTCTATGCAACATATCGGCCAGTTAGTACCTTCCTGGCGCCCCGCCAAACATCAGTGCCAACATTCATATATACTTGATTAGAAATAAAACAAGTCAACTATAAAATAATGCTTTGTAGGCTCGCAATGTTTACAAACAATGTGTGTTTTGTTGTTTAATCAGTACGGCCTACAATACCTACGTATTCTGATTGGATAGAGTAAAACAAAATGATTGTGTTTTTGCTGGAATAGGGGAAATAGCCTGTACCTACGTGCTTTTTTCTTATCAATAAAAATAGTAGGTTACTTAATGTAATGCTTCAGATAACAAAACCTTTTTTCTTGAATTGTGAGAAGTTTTCTAAAAAATATTTTTTTTAAACATTGGTGTGTGACCCAAACAATTTAATACAATTGCATAATGAAGTTAAACTTTTGTTTAGTTTAAGTATTATTTATTGCCCTCTTTATATCACAAAACCGTACCGACGCTGGAATATTGTGATTTTGATCACACGGGCCGCAATCTACCAAATTTGCCATGTCATTATTAAGAAATATTTCGACTTCTGCCTCCTCTCTTGAACCTATCTTGTCCCAGAAGTGAGAATGACACATTACAGTTAAGTACAGTCCCACCCCTTCCGAGGACTGAGTGAAGCGGTCGTACTCTATAGTAGTCAGTAAGACTCACTGTTTATTGTACTTCACTGAATAGAATAGTCATACTTATTGAGTATAATAGTGAGGACGAGTGTTGCACCACGTGACGAGTGCATCACGTGACTCACCAACTATAGTGGCGAGGATGATGACCGCGAGCACCACAGAGGTGACCGCCATGAACACGAGCGACTTAACGTTGGTGCTGGTGGCATTAGTGCCGTTTTTGGTGACGGGTGTTGTAGTGCATCACGAGACTCACCGACTATGGTAGCGAGGAATCATCCTCGCTACCATAGTCGGTGACCCTCATCAGACCGCGAGCACCACTGAGGTGACGGCCATGAACACGAGCGACTTGACGTCAGTTCTGGTGGCATTGGTGCCGTTGTTGGTGACGAGTGTTGTAGTGCATCACGTGACTCACCGACTATAGTAGCGAGGATGATTAGCGCGAGCACCACAGAGACGACCGCCATGAACACGAGCGACGTGGCGTCGGTGCTGGTGGCGGTGGTGCCGTTGTTGGTGACGAGTGTTGTAGTGCATCACGTGACTCACCGACTATGGTAGCGAGGATGATGAGCGCGAGCACTACAGATGTGACCGACATGAATACGAGCGACGTCACGACGGTGCTGATGCCGTTGGTACTGTTGTTGGTGACGAGTGTTGTAGTGCATCCCTTGACTCACCGACTATAGTAGCGAGGATGATTAGCGCGAGCACCACAGAGGTGACCGCCATGAACACGAGCGACGTGACGTCGGTGCTGGTGGCATTGGTGCCGTTGCTGGTGGTGCAGCCCCACGCGTCCGCCCACGAACAGTTCGTGTCGAACCATTCCGTCGTAGAGTAGGACGCGTCATCTGGAAAATGGGATGTGTTAAATTGGACACAATAAATAAACACACAACGATATGGGGACGATCTTACACAAATCGACCTAGAACCAACTACGCAATTTTTGTGCTATATATTTTATTTTTTTGTAAAAGGACGGTGACAAACAAGCAAGCGGTCTGCCTGAAGGTTTACCTTCAGCTTTCGTAAGCGATGTTGTCTGCTTACAAGCAGACAACATCGCCTACGAAAGCTCGCGATTTCAGAAAAATCACAAACGTGTTGCCTACCCTTTAATGATGCAAGGCTTCGTTATGTTGATAGCTACAGACGAACGTGGGTCCCTCTCAACACAACACTTCTTTAGGAGTTCTGGAGACCTAATGCCGATAAACAAAAAACACCTGACCCCGTATCATGGTCGGCCTTATCACGCGATAAGTGACAAGATAGAGCGTCCGTCTCGTTCTATAGAACGTTGTCAGCCAGTGACGGACGCTCTATCTTGTCACTTATCGTGTGATAAGGCCGTCCATGCTACAGGGTCAGGATTCTAACCTAGGGCCTCCAGCCTCGTAGGCCGGGTCACTACCAACTAGGTGTTAACATCGGGGTCCTGTCTCTTGACCAAACAACTTTTAGCCAAATGTTTCATTGGACCTAATGCATTTTTCGTCAAAACAGTGGTATTTTCGGGTATTCTTTGAATATCATCAAATAGAAGTCATTAGGTTAGGTTAGGTTTGTTTTATAATAAGAAAAAGAGGAAGACGTTGGCCGCTGCTGAGGCTTCAGCTTCCAGAGTAGGCAACCCCGAAGCACCGAACCCGCTTCCCCTGGCCCCTCAGCCTCAGAAAAGCCCGTGGAACGCGGCAGATGGTAAAGGGGGAAAAAGTAGAAAAGGAAATAAAGGCACTATGCCAGCTCGATCCGAGGTCCGCAAGCTCCGCCCTCCGCGGTCAGCTGCCATCGTGCTGACACTAAAACCAGAGGCGGAGCAAAGGGGCGTGACCTACGCAAAAGTCCTGGCAGAGGCAAGGAGCCGGGTAAAGTTGGCGGAGTTAGGGATCGAGGGCATACGATTCAAGACGGCAGCCACTGGCGCGCGTGTCCTGGAGTTACCAGGAGCGACCAGTGGCGAAAAGGCCGATGCCCTCGCAAATGCCCTAAGAGAAGTGTTAGGAGACGAGGTCATCCGGGTTGACAGGCCCACTAAAACTGCCGATGTACGGCTTGCTGGCTTAGACGACTCGGCCAACGCCAACGATGTAATTGCCGCTGTGGCCGAGGCGGCAGAATGCCCATCACCATCGATCAAATGCGGCGAAATCCGCCGAGACCACAGGGGCCTCGGTTCAGTGCTGGTAAGATGCCCAGTGGCGGCAGCTAAAAAGATCTGCGAGTCCGGCCGTCTCAGAGTGGGGTGGGTAATAGCGCAGGTGAAGCTGTTACCCGCTAGACCGATGCGGTGCTACCGGTGCCTTAAAACAGGGCATGTTAAGGCACTGTGTGACGCAGATGTCGATCGTAGCTACCTATGCCACCGCTGCGGCCAGGCTGGTCACAAGGCTGCGCAGTGCCAAGCCGAACCGCACTGCGTTCTGTGCGCAGCGGCAGGCAAAGCTGCAAATCATAGGGTGGGAAACAAAACCTGCAACCCGCCGAAAGCCAGAAAAAATAATGTGAAGAAGGCTGGTGATGGCCCTGGAGCCACCTCGCCACCCACTTGTCCTCCTGCCTCGATAGAGGCTAGCGGCGAGGCGGTACCAATAATAGCTGCCCATTAATGGCCCTCAGGTTATTACAGGCCAATATCAACCACTGCGCCAGGGCTCAAGACCTCTTGTGTCAGAGCATGGCGGAGTGGTTGATCCACATTGCGGTTGTGGCGGAGCCATATTCGGTCCCACCTAGAGATAACTGGGTTGGTGACAACAATGGAGTAGTAGCACTTGTCTCCCATGCAGCTACTGGAACCCCACCCTTTGAAAGGGTGTCTCGTGGCCAAGGGTACGTGGCGGCTGTCGTGGGGGACATCACAATAATTGGTGTTTATTTCTCGCCGAACCGGACCCTGGCCGAGTTTGAGCAGTTTTTGGTGGAGGTCGGTGCCGTGATCGGCAGAAGCCAACCACACCCCATTCTAGTTGCTGGAGATCTCAATGCTAAATCAGTAGCCTGGGGATCTCCAGCGACGGACGTGCGTGGCAACGAGCTGTTAGAGTGGGCGATCTCGTCCGGTTTAGTGATACAGAACAGAGGAACGGCCGACACGTGCGTGCGGCAACAGGGTGGCTCTATCGTGGACGTTACGTTCGCGGATGCCGCTCTGGCGCGCCGTGTCCAGGGCTGGCGAGTCTTGGTGAACGTGGAGACGCTGTCGGACCACAGATATATCCGATACGAAGTCTCTGCATCCCCAACGACCCTAGCCAGCCCAAGCCGGAGACCGATATCCCTGGGCCCGCGATGGGTGCTGAAAAAAATGGATAGGGAGTTATTGAAAGAGGCAGCCATCGTGCAGGCTTGGCGGGCTGACTCAATGGAGGCGGTCACGGAGGTAGAGGCAGGAGCCGGATGGTTCCGAGACGCTATGTCGCGAATATGTGACGTTGCGATGCCTCGGGCCAAGCGCCTCCCACCAAGACGCTGCGTGTACTGGTGGTCGGCAGAGCTCTCGCACCTGCGTGAGCTATGCGTCGCTGCGAGACGCCGGTACTCGCACCACCGGCGGCGAAGGGTGCGGAATGACACGGTCGAGACCTCCCTATATGAGGCCTACGCTGCAGCCAAGAAGGAGCTATCAGTGGCCATCAGTCAGGCCATTGAGTTGTCCAGGGAAATGCTGCTGGAGACTCTAAATCACGATCCGTGGGGGAGGCCATACAAGATGGTCAGGTCCAAACTTCGCCCTTGGGCCCCTCCAGTCACGGAAAGTCTTCAGCCGCAGCTCCTGGACCAGGTTGTGTCCACACTATTCCCCGACCGAGGGGTGCACCGGCCGCCAGTAATGGCGCCATCGGCAGCTGAGCAAGACGAAGGAGAGGTGCCGTCTGTGTCAGAAGGAGAGCTGGGAGCCGCCGTCCTGCGCCTGAAAGCGAAAAACACGGCCCCTGGACCGGACGGCATCCCGGGTCGAGCAATGGTGCTGGCCATGGACGCCTTAGAGCCCAAGCTCCGTGAGCTGTTCTCAGCATGTGTGGAACAGGCCCGCTTTCCGCGCGAGTGGAAAACGGGCCGGCTCGTGCTCCTAAAGAAAGATGGGCGCCCAACTCATTCACCGTCGGCATATCGGCCGATTGTTCTGCTTGACGAGGTGGGCAAACTTTTTGAGCGCGTAGTGGTTGCCCGGCTCGTCAGGCACATGAGAGAAGTGGGCCCCGACCTGGCCGATAACCAATTCGGCTTCCGTGGCGGTCGCTCCACAGTGGATGCGATCCTACGGGTTAAACATATGGCAGAAGAGGCGGTGGCCCGGGGCGAGATGGTGTTGGCGGTGTCCCTAGACATCGCCAACGCGTTTAATACCCTGCCCTGGGCGACTATCAAGGAGTCACTCCTCTATCACCGGGTGCCCAGATACCTGCGCCGGGTAGTTGAGGCTTATCTCTCCGAGAGGTTTGTGTCCTTCCCCGGTCGGCATGAGTGGGGGCAGAGGCAGATGATGTGCGGTGTTCCGCAGGGGTCGGTTCTTGGCCCGCTCCTGTGGAACATCGGATATGACTGGGTGCTGCGCGGAGCGAACTTGCGGGGAGCAGACGTGATCTGCTACGCTGACGACACCCTCGTCACCGCTCGGGGGGGAAACTTCCGAGAGACGGCCATTTTGGTGACGGCTGCGGTAGCCCACGTGGTGGGCCGAATACGACGGATTGGCTTGGAGGTCGCCCTGAGCAAGTCTGAGGCCATCTCTTTCCATGGGCCCCGGAGGGCGCCTCCAGCCGGCGCGCACATTGTGGTGGGGGGACAATCCATCAGCGTCGGGTCGACGATGCGATACCTCGGCGTTGTCCTCGACAGCAGGTGGACTTTTCGGGCGCATTTCGAGCGCCTCGGGCCAAAGCTACTAGGTGCAGCCGCAGCTCTCGGGCGCATACTTCCCAATACGGGGGGGCCCAAGGCTTCTTGCCGGCGGCTATACCTCGGAGTGGTGCGATCAATGGCCCTGTACGGGGCGCCCGTATGGGCCGACGCCCTAGGCAGCCGGACCTCTGCGCTGCTGCGAAGATCGCAGCGTGTAATGGCCGTCAGGGCAATCCGGGGATACCGCACGGTCTCCACCGAGGCGGCGTGCGTTCTGGCTGGTTCATTGCCCTGGGATCTCGAAGCCAGAACCCTCGCAGCAGTGTACTTTTGGCGTGAGGAGGCACGATCCCGGGACCATCCACCTGCACCGAGGGAGGTGGAGGCGAAGCGTGAGGAGCTTCACCTCCAGGCGGTCGAGCGGTGGAAGGAGAGGCTGGCAACACCATCTGCCGGCCTCAGGACGATTGAGGCGGTGCGACCGGTGTTGTCGCAATGGTTGGAGCGCAGTTATGGGACACTCACCTTCCGGCTGACGCAGGTACTTACGGGGCACGGTTGCTTCGGACGGTACCTGTGTCGCATAGCCGGGAGAGAACCCACCATGGAGTGCCATAGCTGCGGTGAGGCCGAGGACACAGCTCAGCACACCCTGGAACTGTGTCCGGCCTGGGCGAGTCAGAGGGACGAACTGGCCCAGGTAGTTGGCGGCGACCTGTCGCTGCCGGCCGTGGTAAAATCTATGGTCGACAGCGACAGGTCGTGGAATGCAATGCTTTCCTTCTGTGAGGAAGTAGTGGCACAGAAGGAAAGGGCGGAACGGGCCAGGGAGGACGCCGCAGAGGCGCCCCAACAGCGCCGCCGGAGAGTTGGTCGCAGGAGGCTGGCGTTCGACCGCCGACTGCCACCATAAGGAGGACCTCCAGGCGACGAACACGGGGACGTTCGCCGTCTGAAGGAGCAAGGTCCTCGGGTTGGGTGGTGTGCCAAGTGTTCGAGACACACCACACCACTTTGTGATAGCAGGGGGACAGGTGAGTCCCCCAGAGTCGTGTCCGCCTTGCGGACGACCACCGACCGAGACGCGGAAGTGAAATGGTCCCCGTATCTCGGCCAATTGGTGGTTGCGTCGAACACCCGGGGGTTTTTAGTCAGTAGGAGTCTGACATAACCACCGCTCCCCCCCGTGGAGTGGTGGTATCCATGAGGATTTTCCCCCGGCAAAAAAAAAAAAAAAAAAAAAAAAAAAAAAAAAAAAAGGTTTGTTTTATAATAATCCTATAAAGCTATTTAAGAAAAAAATGCATTAGGTCAAATGAAACATTTGGCCAAAAGTTATTTGGTCTAACATTAGTGAACCGTTTTCATCAATAGGCAAGCGGTGGTGATGTCATTGTGGTGTAGACGATACACATTATACTTTGTGACGCGTGTACAGATTTTTCATGATATCCCCTTATTTCACCGACAAACGTTTCACCGAATGCATGGTTTCGCCGAATTTTCGCTTCATCGAATTTCTGTTATTCAGAAACAGTTAACTTTTTAGGTAGGTACAGCTAAAAGGTCATCCTGTGGAACCCATTAGGTTAGGTTTGTTTTATAACATTCCTCAAAAGTTCACTGATTCTGAAAAATATGGTTTTCGATGACATTAAAATTCTGCGAAAAATACTTTCGATGGTTTATTGAGCCAGGCGTTACTTTGCGGAAGTCCATGAAATAGAAATAGAAATAGAAATAGAAAACGTTTATGATATGTTACGAGAACAATATTTCTTTGCTATTCCGCAAAAAAATCGTGCTCGTCTATCAGTGAAGATAAGATGCAACTATTTGCGTATAAATATGCAAAAGATTACAGCAAACCACCACCAATAATGAAAAAACCTCGACACGTGTTTTACCTCTCTACGAGGCATCATCACGAGATGCTGGCAGGATATATTGCTTGCGCCACGTCCACTGAGCAAATGAGCCGCCCTTTTTTTTTCTATAATAGGTCGGATCCAATATAGCGGTCGAGTTGCGTGTGGAGGGTAGCCTGGGGAAAATCCAGGGGAAGCCTCCGGCACGACCACGCGGGGAAGTTTATACACTGGAATACTCTACGAGTTTGCGCTCCAGTGAGATTGGTTGAACGGTATCAACCGAATCTGGGGTGTGAGTGGTGTCGAACTACTGGGAGTTTTATCGCTGGTTCGCTAAAACCTAGCCTAGCTGAGAAGAGTCCAGCAAGAAACTCAGCTAGGCCCGACTTGAGTCGGACTGATTCTACCCGGTATGCGGCGGTACCGGGACGAATAGGGACTGTATGTGTCTGTGTTGTCGCGATCTCGCGGTGGACGTCCCCGCCGGCGGGAACGCCGAAGTGTACGCGATGTGTTGGACGCCGAAAGCGCAGCGTTCCATCTTTCGATGGACGCTGTGATTTCGTCGTCCGGGTCCGTGAGTGTGTGCCTAGGACGCCGGACCGTGCGGCCCCTAATCAGTGAGCGCCGAGTAACGACAGAGGGGGGAGGGATGGGAACGTAATCAGCAGCCTTCCTAACTAACGGATTCCTATGGTGGGGAGCGTTGTCAAAATAACGTCTGGCAGCCTGCTTAAAGAAACCATACATGGTGCTAATCCCCATGTCGTGGTGCAGGCTGAGGTTCGATTGGTACCACGGAGCACCAGTCGCCCTACGGAGAAAACGATTCTGAATGACCTGAAGCGGAGAGAGCCGCCCGGAGCTGTCCGCTATATTTATATTCTGTCCCCCCATACTACCATTCATGCGTGAAAGAGATGGAAGAACACGTAACAGCGGTGATGACGCAACATTCAATTGTTCGTTAATAATAACGCCTCTATTTTTGTACCTATTTCTAATTGTTCTAGAACACTTAAACGCAATCCTTTTTCGCAAACATGCAAGATGTTGAAAGAATAATTGTCAGACAAAGAATTGTTATTCTCCAATAAATGTTTTGCGAAAGAAATCTGAGTTCAAGACCCACTGGATCACTATTTTTAAATTGTATAGATCTTTGCTTAAATAATTAGATTGTGGTTGAGAGACAGGGCCAAACATTTTTTAAGCTAACGGACTATTTTAGATGATTAAGGGGGTAAATATACACGTGCTTATTTATAGTTGTGCCCTGTTAACAATTTTGAGATATCTCCATCATACTATAATTTAAAATTCCTCCAGGTAAAGGATTCGTTGGAAATTCCAAAAAAAGGCCAAGTAAAATGCTTGTGATCTCAAGATAACCCTTAGCGGATTCTTTAATAAATATCTATCGCAAAGTAATTTCTAGCGTAATAGTTTTCAGCGAACCTTGCAATGCGTTTGCTTTTATTAGTTACGATGCTTCTTTAAAGGAAGAAGGGACTAAAGGGTAATGAAACTAGAAGGTCTAAAAGGCGTTTTTTCTTTGATTGCAGTTCAGGCCCGCCGGGAAATTAGATCTTAAGCGCAAAGAATCTCGTAGCGATGCGGGAATCCTGTGTTTTAATAAGCCTGCGTAAATGCTTGCAGCGATGGATTGCTTTGTGCATTCTTTACGATGTTTATAACAAAGGTAGGTAGGTACTACTAGTAAAGGTAACCGGAAAATCATGGAATGTCCACCTGAACTGCTTTTGCACCTAAAAGTACCTAGTACCTAGTACTTAGTAGTATAGTAGTAGAATTCATTCATCCTTGTTCAGTACAAAATTACTTTACATGTACAATTTTTTTGGCTCCGCTTTTTCCTCAAAATTTGTTCTCACTTGCTCAAATCGAATGATTATTTCGGTATATCAAACATTAAAGATTTCCAAACTTCTTTCGAAAGAATTGTGAAAATACCACTCGTGGTTTAGAAGCAGTAGCAAATTTTATATTAATAACAGCCTCATTTAATTTTTATTGGACATAATATTTAAGCCCGTGTGGTGTCGGGTTAGAATATCACCACCCCCTTTCTTCCCGTGGGTGTCGTAAAAGTCGACTAAGGGAGCAGGGTTGATGTGTGTTGTGGGCGATGGGCTAGCAACTTCGATCTTTTTATACCTACATTTATGCTAAAAGTGGCGCTGGAACATAAGTTTCATGTGCTCTGCCTACCCCTTTTGGGAATAAAGGCGTGAATGTATGTATGTATGTATCATCATATTAGCCGAAAGACGTCCACTGCTCTGCATAGGCCTCCCCCAAAGAGTGCCAAAGTGACCGGTCCTGCGCCACCCGCATCCAGCGGACTCCCGCAACCTTTACCAGGTCATCAGTCCACCTTGCGGGGGGCCTACCCACGCCGCGCCTTCCGGTTCGTGGTCGCCACTCGAGAACCCTTCCGCCACAACGGCCATTCGTTGTACGTGCTATGTGCCCCGCCCACTGCCACTTAAGTTTAGCGATTCGGAGGGCTATATCGGTTACCTTGGTTCTGCTGCGGATAGCCTCATTTCTGATGCGATCACGCAGAGACACCCCCAACATAGCCCTCTCCATAGCCCTTTGGGTGACTTTGAGCCTTCTTATGAGGCCCATAGTAAGCGACCACGTTTCAGTGCCATATATCATCACTGGCAACACACACTGGTCAAAGACTCTCGTCTTGAGACACTGCGGAATATTGGACGAAAAGATGTGCCGTAGCTTCCCGAACGCTGCCCAGCCGAGTCGGATTCGACGATTGACCTCTTTCTCGAAGTTGGACCTACCTAACTGGATAGTTTGTCCTAGGTATACATATTCGTCTACAACTTCGAGTGTAAAGTGTCCGATTGTAATGGGAGTTGGTACTACATGAGTATTTGACATGATCTTCGTCTTATCCATGTTCATTCTTAGACCAACTCGTTCGAAAGCTTTATTGAGGTCATCGAGCATCGTACTTAAGTCTTCCATGGTCTCAGCCAAGACTACTATATCGTCAGCAAACCGAAGGTGAATGATGTACTAGCCGTTGATGTTGATGCCTAGCCTTCTCCAGTCCAGAGTTTTAAAAACGTCCTCCAGTGCAGCGGTGAACAGTTTTGGAGAAATAACATCTCCTTGCCTGACTCCTCGCTGCAATTACTTCTTCATTTTGAAAATGATTCATCAGTTCAATTTAAGAGCCTTAACTAAGTATTCAAGAATAAACGTCCACCTAAATGCTTATGTTACTCCACTTAATACCATGTCTGAGCCTTTTGAAGTGGATACTTCTTTGCTCGCGTTCTTGTATAGGGGTACAGTTCAAAATGTATCACGTGACTTCCGGAATAACTTTTTGTAGAGAAAACTAATCTGATTTCAAATAATTGTTTCCTTTTTTATTTGCCATTAGTTGTTAATCACAAAATGTTATTTAGTTTATGTGGCGGTGGTGGTGTGGGTAAGTACAGACTTATACAGATTATAGTGAATTAATACAGATATATATTTTACGGGGACACCATAATAGCAGGCTTGGCCGGTTTTTTTTTAGGGTACCATAGACAACAAAGAAGTGTCCACTTAAACTTAATTAACGGTTGTATCCCCGACACAACCCGCTTCTTTTTTACCTCCACCTGTGTCTGGTTCATAAAATTTATTTCTTTACAAACAAAATAAGAGAAAGTGATTTCCAAACGCAGATTTATCTGTCAATACGTCTACTGCAGGTCGAACACGTAACTGTGAATGTCAATTTTTATATGGAAAAATGACAGTTGGATCTACCTCACGCGCATTCAAAGTTACTTGATTACCCCTCGAGCTTCGGTGAGTATAACGGAGGTGAGGTTGCGAGGCAGAGAACGTCAACAATGGGAAGCGATGCCCGAGCGGCAATAAACGCCTCGAAATGGGTTAGGGTCGCGAGGACTAGTTTAAAGAATGACTAAGAAAAATATAAGAAAAAGGTCTAATTCGCATCAGAGGGGTCAATTATGTAACGTGCTGCTGCATTAGGACAATTATTCAACTGTCATTTTTTCATATAAAAGTTGACATTTAGCTCTACCTAACGTTACGTGATCGACCTGCTGGTCACGGTGGTAAAATGTCCAACCATGTAAAATGCCATACGATTAAAATTACTGAGTCATTGAGCAACTACGGTATTCTGATATAATTGACTATCGTGCAACCAAGACATACTGCTTAACAGATATTTGTCCAAAAGAGCCCCCTTATTCATAAAACTTAAAATGCCTCTGCTAAATAAAATGTGCTTTGTCCCTTTCCTATGAACACAAACGTCAAAGTGACAGGCTCGTAGACCATTTATGAATACGGCCATAGTGTTTACACAATAGGCATGCGGCCTCATGTTCAAATTGATAACGTACTGATGCTAAATGGATAGTAAACCATCAAATTATCGTTGTAAAGTAAAAATTATAAAATTCAATTAAAATCATAAAAAGGTATGAATCTTGAAAATTTTGAAACATATGCAATTTTTTTTATTGTCCAAGAGTACCAGCGACCAATGAGCTACCAATAGAATCCTTAGGCTTTTATAGAAACAAAATTGTATGACAACTATGTACTTAAACGCAGTATTTCGTGACCGAAACAACAATTTACCGGATTTTACCATATAACGATACAACTACTTTGTACAAGTGACGTCATACGTGGGTGTCTATCAGTATGAAGCGTTTTGCGCTGCCGCCAGCGAGGTCAGTCTTTGTCTCAAATGTATGGGTATTTATGTTCTTTAATTGCATTCAAACATTTGTTCCTCTCCAAAAACTGGTTCGAATGACATCATAAAAAAATCTTAGTTCGCATCCCCATTACGACGTTTTATAGACATAGTCATTCTACAACCTAGTCGTTGTGACCCTAACGCCGCTTAATGAATGGAAACTAACTTATCAACAACATTCGGACATTATTCCATTACTTAACTAGAAACCAGTTCGCGGTAATTTAAGTTACGTCCTCTCTGGGAGCTAACTTCCCCAATGCGAGGGATTAGTTGTATATTATACACAAGAGGTTATTTATATAATTGGACTTTATTTATTGACTAGCTGTTGCCCGCGACTTCGTCCGCGTAGAACTTGATTGCTGTTAAATTATTGTGGGCGGAACCTCAATTATCGCCGACCCAAACAAAGTTCTACCATCTTAAGGGATGATTTCTTATATAAAAACTATCCTATATCCTTCCAAGGGTCCCAACTCATCTGTGCGAAAAATTTCATCTAAATCCGTTCACGGATTAAGCGTAAAAGGTAACAGTGCGATGAGTTCATTAGTTTAAATTGCAAAATTTCAATTGAAAACTCCGTTTTTACATATATAAATCTTAAAAATCATCAACAGACGTTTTTGCTTAAATTGTATATTTTTTCGTAATGTAGGTACCTATTAAAGAAAGCTACATGACTGGAAATTTTTGCTTAAATCCGTCCAGTAGTTTTACTCACGTTAGTTCGGACTATACCTGTGTAGTTTTGAAAGCAAACTTATCTAATGCTAAAAGACGGAGCACTTTCCATCTCCATCCACCGTCCCCATTTAACGGTGTTAGAGAATAAATTATTTTGATTAAGGCCCTTTACCCCATTATTTCACCCCTTTAAGGGGCAAATAGGTCTAAGTACATATTATAAAAGAAACCTGCTGTCCTGCTTTCATGTTTCTAGCCACAGTTTAATATTAAAAACCACAGATTACTTAGGTATGTGAACTTTCAACCCCTATCTTAACCCCTTCAAGGGATGAATTAGGAAAATATTCCGTATTAATGTTTTTGACTGTACATGGAGCTTGTGGCCAAAGTTTTAAACTTCTAATTCTAAAAACGAGATGATTCCCATACAAACTTTCAACTCTTTTTTAACCCCCTTGGGGGATTAATGTTGGTAACATCGCCTAATCATTTACTTTGCTTTATAGTAAGATACCTTTATACAAAGATTCAACTCTATAACTTTCCAAATGAACGATTTCCATACAACGGTACCCTATTTCAACCCAACCTATTTCACCCCCTTAAGGGTTGAATTTCGAAAAATCCTTTCTTAGCACACGTCCACGTACTGTAAAGAATATATGTTCCAAATTACATGCTTATATCGTCAGCGGTTTAGGGTGTGCGCTGTCTGTCAATAGATTAGTAATGAAGAGTTTTATATATGTAGATAAGTGCCCGGGACTGCCGGGGGAGCAAATTGTGCTGCTGAAACAATGATGTAATATAAAAAAATACAACCGAATTGAGAGCCTCCTCCCTTTTTTTGAAGTCGGTTAAAAATGAGGTAAATACTTTGTCTATACAAAACTCCGTGTTTATAATGGCCACCAAATCTTGCAGCTTACGTTTCCATTGACGACGCGAAACTGAGGTAAGTTGCTATTAACGCAGTTCTAGTGTGCCACTTTTGGAGCGCTTAATAAATCAGCCTATATACCGTCCCACTGCTGGGCACAGGCCTCCTCTCATGGATGAGAGGGAACGGGCAGTAGTCCCCACGCTGGCCCAGTGCGGGTTGGGGACTTCACATACACCTTTGAATTTCTTCGTGCATGTATGCAGGTTTCCTCACGATGTTTTTTCTTCACCGTAAAGCTAACGGTAAATATCAAATGATATTCCGTACATAAGGAGCGCGAAGGAGGATTTGGAGCGATTATAACCTCTCTTTTATATTACATCATTGTGCTGAAATCGCTTTTTGCCACCGGTATTTTAAATCTTATTGAAACAAGTCCCCGTGTGGGGGTTAGAATAGCACCACCCCCTTTCTACCTGTCGGTGTCGTAAGAGTCGACTAAGTGAGCAGGGTTAAAGTGTGTTGTGTGTGATGGGCTAGCAACCTGTCACTACGATATCACATTTTGTCGATCTTTTATACCCACATGCTAAAAGTGGTACTGGAACACAATTTTCATGTGCTCTGCCTACCCCTTTTAGGGATAAAGCCGTGAATGTATGTATGTATGTATTGAAACAAATAAATATATACTTCTAAATCCTACTAATATTATAAATGCGAAAGTTTGGATGTTTAGATGTTTGGATCTTTGTTACTCAATCACGCTTAAACGGCTCAACCGATTTAGATGAAATTTTGCACGAAGATAGTTTAAAACCTGGATTCAAATATAGGATAGTTTTTATTCCGGGTCCAAGCAGACGAAGTCGCGGGCGGAAGCTAGTTATTATTATAAAGAGGAAACGTCTATGAGATTGTAACTTTGTAAGTTAGCATGGCTTGGGTAATCTCCGGAACTGCTTATCCGATCTTAAATATTCTTTCACGTGCGTGAAGAAGGGACTTTCTGGATGGTTACAGGCTCTATTATATCCCGCGGGTTTGCCTGCATTCTTTGCAATACGCGGGCGAAGCCGAGCAGACAGCTACTTAATAATAAACATGTGGGGGACGATGACATAAATCGATCGAGTCCCATAGTAAGCTCAATAAAGCTTGTGTTATTACGAGTATAATATAATAGACTGTAAAATACTGCGTTATGAAGAGAGCCAACGGCTCGGGAGCGGCACACACGACCTGCGGACTGCAGGTCGGACGTAACCCATTGTACGTACTATCGACAACACAGCTAACTGACCATTCGTGCACTTTATTTGCATTGTAATAAGATTCAATATAAATACAGGATGGTCAGTTAACTGTTTTCGCGTTTGTACGTTAGGTAGATCTAAATGTTAACTTTTGTATGGAAAAATCACAGTTGAACTGTCCTAACGCGCGTTCAAAACGTTAGGTACGTGATCAGAGGGGTATTCACGTAACGTTTTGAACGCGCCTTAGGACAACTTAACTGTCATTTTCCTATAAAAAAGTGACATTTAGATCTACTGTGATCGAGCAGCGCAAGTTTGGGAACTGACATTTAATTTACCCACTCAAATTATATATTACTGTTTTGAAAAAATAAAGGTTCTTCTCGAGGCAGCGGTTTTCTTTCCGCACCGGCGGTAGTTTAACGACCTTCATAGGTGCATGTAATACGAGGTATGTCTAAATTGACGATTAACTTCGACTTTGACTCATATTTTTTGATGCGTTTTCTAATCTCAAGAGCAATGAAATCTCCCTCGATTAACTAAAATATGGCAAAGCACCACGTTTCAGCAAATAAACACAGTAATTCTGTTGACATAGTCGTACATTTTCGAGGTCTAATACATACGATTAGAAACTAATTCATTTGGTTAATTTCCTTGTGCAAATTTACATTCCGTGTTTACATCTTTAAGTAATTGTAGAATTATTGTAGACTAGCTCGACTCCCCCGTAACATAATAATTAGAGATGCGCCGAATATGGGTTTTTGCGATGTCGAATATTCGGCCGAAAGTTCGGTTCACTTTTACCGAACCAAATATTCAGCCGAATTATTCTATTTTTAGGCGTGATTATAATGTAAGTACGTATGTATGTATAAACTTACAAAGCTACAATCTCACAGACTTTTCCTCTTTATAAAATTTGTAATTAGTAAGCTGTCAGTGTCAACGAGTCTGTACCGATTCTTTACCGCGCGCCTACGTTTATTTTTACCACGAATTTAGATTCAGGTTGTGGCTACATTCTACTTACCTACCCTACATTCACGAATCACGTTTTGCGCCATGCCAGTCACGTAGACACACAGACATGACAAACAAGATGGTTAGGTCTTGTAGTATAGATTTCCACAGAGCAGGCTAGACACGTTGCTACAATAAG
Source organism: Epinotia bilunana (assembly GCA_947049275.1). Taxonomy (NCBI): domain Eukaryota; kingdom Metazoa; phylum Arthropoda; class Insecta; order Lepidoptera; family Tortricidae; genus Epinotia; species Epinotia bilunana. The sequence continues at coordinate 5,582,081 of OX346264.1, forward strand.
GGACGGAAATGCTGACGGCTTACCATAAACCAGCTATTAATTTTGGGCGGCTAATGGTTTATTTGCCGCAACCTCACACTAAACTCAGTTGATGCAAATAAAAAAAAGGGAACTGTGACAAGGGCAACGAATGATATATCCATTTCTGTCGCACTTATTGAGACTATTGTATATTATCTCGCTCGGTCATGGTATTGTTATTACCATGACTTGTCCTGTGTAATCATAGGATCATGAGTTAGGGAGTGTATTTGTCGCCGGTCAGAGACATATGGGGTTATTTCAAACCGTCGGTAACCTTAAGTTACACCCGTTAATCTTGGCAAGTTTGACAGTATTCAGTAGGTAAGGTGACAGGTATTGACTGACGCCATATTTAAAGACCAATCGTCAACGTTGGTATCTTGCTCCGCGGCTCGAGGCACGAGGGTAGCCGTTTGGGGCGTGGCCTCATTTGGCGGCGAGTTCTTCGGCCGTTAAGACGGCCGCGGGTTTGGTGTTGCGTTTTCGGCGCTACTTAAATCTTCTTTATCAGTCTTGTTGGGTTTCTCTCTTAGTTGTAGGACCAGGATCATCTGCTATTCAGGAACGTCTTTAACTATAAAGATTACCGACATGTCAAGTTGATGCAACCCGCCTAAACGGAAGGGCGTAGCCACATTTTTATTGTAAGAGCGGGATGGAACATTACATTTCCATTCGTTTTTTTAAACGACTATCAGGCTAACAAACAAAAGCTGGCACACATGGGTTGAAAGTGAAGGAAAACGAAAAGATTTACATAACTATACAGTGTTTTTTTTAAATGGGACAGTATGGGGAAATCCGAATCTAAAGGAGATAGAGGAAAAGTGTCCAAGGAGACATTAGGTGTTTTTTTATGTAAACAAATTTGGCTCGTTAAAATTTTTGGTCAAGCGTGAGTTGTTCTTAAAAAATTATAAAGTTGGTCAATTTTTTTTTTGACGCGGGTCGGCTCTGTTTCATGTAAGGATTATTTCATTCTATGGAAAGAAAAAAATCTGAACAGCAGAAGTTGGTCAAATTTAATGAAAACTAATCTTCATACAGTTGGTTTATTACTTGCTAATACAACGCTTGACCAAAAATTTTAACGAGCCAAATTTGTTTACATAAAAAAACACCTAATGTCTCCTTGGGCACTTTTCCTCTATCTCCTTTAGATTCGGATTTCCCCATACTGTCCCATTTAAAAAAAACACCCTGTATACTTAATAATAGTATTATTTTAAAAATGTTACACATTAATAATAAAACTGTCGACAGATAAAAAAATCTATAATGGGCCCCTGTGGGTAACAAGTTTGCTGGCAACATATCCTTGCTGAATCGCAATACCTATGCGTTGAGCGAGGAAACTGCCATTTTTCCTGTCCCCTGATGTCTGGGATGTCCGGGACGCCCCCTGATGGATAGTTACAGGCTGAATATTTGTGGACAGTTAATCCAATTAACTTACCCTTACACTAAGCAAAGTTGTATCACAGTATAGAAGAATAATACAGTAGGTAATCTGAGGCCGTTTAGGAGCGTTCGTTACCTACTTTCGCTCGATGCGCAGGGCTGTGTCAAGTTTGTGGCTTGGCATACCTATAATACTAATTTTGCTTTTAAGTATGCAAAGTATTTCTGTTACAGTTTAATAGACAATATTGTATACACAAAGTAATAATATCATAGATAATTAGGTATGTGTTTTTAGTTTCCCACTTCATCGAATATTTTAATACCACTATACTATGCCTAAAATATTTCCTAGTAAGTATAATAGTTGCTAAACTGCACTAGGTTGGTAGGTGCTTAGTTACAAGCCTATTCGGCTCCTTCTGATATCGTCGCACTAGCGGCTCGCTGTCTTCGTACCTACGAGGCGGTATCCTTTGACGTAGCGAGTGAGACTGAGAACGAGCGAACACCGCAACGGTGCGGCCCCGATTGAAGCATTCTACATCATTCCCGAAGGCTATGTGTGTGTGCGTACCGAACACGCGCGCATGTGTGCAGCCGTGCCATGTACCTTTGTTCGAAGTTTATCTACTGTTCCTATACTGTGGTTGTATGTAGTATAAAATATATTTTTTAAAATTATTATTATTATTTTATACCTGCGATCAGTCGTAAGACTATAAGCGGATGGGTGGTAGATGTTTGGAGAGATAAGACCACTGTCCTAACTCTCGTCTAATTCAGGCAGCACGTTGGCTCTCTTGAGTCTCTTAATTGGATTAGGCTTCAATAGTTTGACAGACAAGGGATTAGGATGGGCTGTAAGTCTGTCCTTGTACTTGGCTGAGTATCGTCTCGCTTCTTCAGAGACAGTCGGTATTTCTAGGTACTCGTGGATTTCCGAGTTGCGAGCGTACCAGGGTGCTGACGATATAACCCTGAGGATGTTGTTTTGGGCTTTTTGTACACGCATTGTATTGGATTTGCTTGCTGATGATCAAAGTTGGATTCCGTATGTAGATTGGTTTGATGATCCCGCAGTAAATTCGCAACTTGTTGGTTAAGGATAGTATAGCCTGTCTTCCCAGGAGCCAGAGCAAGTTCCAGAACCGAAGGTTGATCTCGTCACGCTTGTTTTTGATATGCTCTTTCCGTGTTATCCTTCGATCAAGGTGAAAGCCTAGGTAAGTAGTGGTATAAAATATGGGTGACGAATAACAAGTTAAATAAAAATCAGCCAAGCCGTGTCGGGCCACGCGCAGTGTAGGGTTCCGTAGTTGGCCTTTCCAAGTACACATTAAGTTGGTCGACTATTACTCGGTAACTACTTATGCCTACTTGTCCGTGATAGTTTATCTTTTAAATTCATTATATGTACTACTACGATTTTTTTCACATCCCCAGTAGTAGCCATTTAGCCGGTAGGGGGGGCTCCAATATCTCGCAAACTAATCACTGATTTGAAAAATGGTTTTAAAAATCCAACTAGATTTTTGAACGAGCTATCCAACGATACCTCACATCATGGGTTTAACAAGAAAAAAAAATACGTTCCCGCTTTAGGTGTAGGGGATTTTTTTTTAGGGTATAAAAAATTTTTTTTTCAATATTTTATTCTCATTATAGTATTTTTCAAAGTGGTTTTTGTATTCGAAACACTTCATTTAAGATAAAATGCCGCTCAGTATAAAAAAAGAAAACATTTGCCAAATATTTAAAAAAAATGCAGGATGTAACGTTGATACTCAAACAAATATAAGGTCGCTCAAATATTATGAAGCTTCTCATTTTGTATTTTAAGTAACTCAAATTAATGTTTGTAAGTTGCTGTTCTGTTGATTTCTCATCACTCGCAGTCAGTCGCTCACTTAGTTATATTACTATAACGTAAATTAATTATTTATGACACTTAAAACTTTAATTTACAGTCACTCGTTTAAATAATACCCAATAAAAAATGTGAAATTATTGTTAATATTTAAAAAAAACCTAATTGCTTGTTTCCAGTATGCCTATATATGCGACTCACATGATTTTGAGGAATCCAACCAATTTTGTATTAAGCAGTCGTAACGCTGCCAATGAAATTATTTTTTTGTAATGAATGGAAAAATTTAAAAATGTAATGCTCTGAGCCGGATTCCAACCGGCGACCACAGGCATTCATGGCCCGTTGCTAACTAACTGAGCTATCGGAACAATCTGTCTCGGCCGCTAAATCTTTCAATCAGTTCCTTCTTAGAACGCCTTAGAGAGGCGTGTAGCTACATTTACCGTAGTCCAGTCAATGAACTGGACTACCGTGAACCGTTTGGTATGTAGCCCGTGAAATAGAATTTTCTTGTCCACACATACATAAATACGTTCGAAAAACATAACCCTTCTTCTGAGGCAGTCAGGTAAAAATGTAATGTATAAAAGTTCCAGATCTCTCTTTCATTTCTACGTACTATTGAAAAGCCAGAAGCAAAAGGTCACGGACTGGCTTAGGTTCGATATTGAGATCGAACGGAAAACGTGACTGAAGCGTAGTTTCTTTATAGTCACGAAGCCAACGACAATTCACGCTATATAGGCCGCGTTTACGCAGATGCGTAATTTGACGCGACACGCCGCAAGAGCTGTCGGACAACTATGCTGTTGTCACTGCCGTTTTGGCACCCCATAAGGATAGGACATAAAGGCAACACATTGGTTTTTAGAGATTTTTTAACCATACTCTGTACATCATTGAAATATTTTTAAACAAACTCGAATTATAGTATTGGTACACTTTTTAATAGTATGTGATTATTAGTATGTGATGCCACCTATGCAAATTGAGCTTCCAAAAACGAATATTGGTTTACCCTTGTCCTACGTCATTTTCAGAAACAGTAAACGTTTCAGGATTGATATAAAACAAACCTAACGTAATGGGTTCTACACAATGATCTTTTAGTTGCACCGAAGGGCTAAAAAAACGATGAAAGAAAAATGGTACTCACGTTTTAGTAGCTGTCTCCTAGCCTAACCAATCAATGGTAGACGAGACGCTTATTGTCAATTAGATCCGAAATCAAAGCTTAGTGATTCACTCTAACGATCCTAATCCCAAGTTAACGAGTCCGGAAGACGGCATGCATGTATGTATCTCTGCCAAATAAGATGTTATTATAAATTTTTACACAACGATTATTATTATACGTTCAAGAAGAAGATCAAAGACTCATTTTAAATAATATTCTCGATAAGTATATTCAATGGTCGATATTAGAACCAGAGCTTTAAAATATCTGGATAAAGGATGATTTTCAGTTCCGTTCTATGCCCGTGCCAAATCCTATATGCCGTCCGGCATTTGTTTACCGAGTTTGCCATGCATTCGCCCGTGCGATGGCCGGCTATGACACCCAAAATGGCGTAGGAGGCAAAGGACTCGTCAAAATCGCGAACGCGAAGAAAAATAATTGAGCGGGACTGTCACGAACACTTTATTTAGTCGGTTATTATGGTCATCCGCCAAGGCACCGAATAGTGTACTGTGAATCATACTGCGGTTCTTTTGCCGTTCAGGCAATTCGACTCTGGAATGCTCTTCCGCTAACTATCCGTCAAGCACAAAGCAAATTGACTTTCAAGCGCAAGTTACGCAAGTATCTTTCTGATAAGCGCGTAGGTTAGTTGTCAACATAGTATTTTTCACTAGGTACAAAAGGTAGTAATATGTATATATATTAGTGTATATTATTTTGTATATGTGTATGTTTTTTTTTCAGTATGTATTTGATAGAAGTTTATCTTGGATTAAGTCTTCATTTAAATTTAAATGCCTGCACCAAATGTTTCTGTTTTGCCCAATGGTTGACTAGAGAATGCCTTATGGCATTAAGTCCGCCATTTGTACTATATCTTGTATTGTGCAATAAAGTTTAAATAAATATATATGAAAGGCCTCCCTAATTTGGTTGCGCGGCACGTCCATTAACTTCGTGCAAAATTAAGGTTGTCTACAAAAAATATCGAAGTGTGCAATGTGTAACGGAGTAATTGCTCAAATGGGGACACCAAGATTCAGAAAAAGACAAATAGTATGGTTCAAAGTAAGTTAATAATTTTCAAATTTAAAGTATCATAAGACATGTTGAAATTGTTGCCGATAAGCGACACCGCCGCGAAAACACGCACTGAAGATTTAGTAAACGTCGCCCGTAGTGACATTCGCTAAGTATGTGACATTTACGAGTAATACGTTTAACCGTGTACCGTTATTAGCATTATTAGTATGTCATCATTGTTCTGGTAATACTTGTGCTTCCATTGGTAGCGATTAAGTTCACGAAGAGGAGGCTCTTCAAGAGTAAAGCCGTTTTTAAAGTTGGGGAAATGCATTTACTCATAATCATCATCGTATGACGTCTAAAACCTCGAGTGCTGAGGAGTAATCACGTAACGTTTCCAACGCGCGTTGGGACAGTTTAACTGTCATTTTTCCATATAAAATTTGACATTTAGATATACTCGACGCGGGTACAATGACTTACGTGATCAACCTGCTGGCTCCGCCTTGAAAAGGAACGCCGCGGGATCGCGGTCAGCATTCGACCGCGTGCAAGAGTGAGGCTTGCAATTATAGCTGTCAATACAACGAATCCTCAATTCAATGAGGGATTTTTTCTGGAGTGATAAGCGTCCATAAAGACGGTGTGTGCTTCCAGGCAGGCCACATGGTTGTTTGCGACCGTCGTAATATCAAAAAGTGAAAATGAATAGTGCTTTATTGCGTTGCGTACGCTCATTTTGACACGTTTACTTCCCTTCCGAAGCGACTGCTAAACTGGACAGATTTTAATGCAATTTTCACTTGGTAAGCCATTTTTGACGGGATCGTTGCAGTGCATAATTTTATTCCCTGAGTGATATTCGTATGAAATAATTTAACCAACAAAAATGCATAACATGATATTGTTTCCGTATTTTGGAATTTCAATTGGCACCGTAAATGGTTAGTTCGGTACTGAAGCTTTGTCGAATTAAGAACAAAAGTGCACACTGTACAGAAAAAAAAACCGGCCAAGAGCGTGTCGGGCCACGCTCAGTGTAGGGTTCCGTAGTTTTTCGTCCGTCACAGTAAGTGTCCCCACTTAAGCGTTAAAAAAATGGGCTATTTGTTACATTGAGTTGACATATTAAGTACAAAACCCTAAAACCCTAAATCCGTTTTTTTACTTTATTTGAAAGCACGTCATTTCAGAGTTTTCCGAGTATGAGAGATGAAAAGAGTATATGTATTGTATTGTACATTTTAATCGTTATTTGTTATTCGGCACAAGTGCTTGTGTTGTTGCGGGTTAGTTCAATGTCCGAAAATATTAACATTGTCAAAAAATGATTTTAGCAAACCCCTATTCATTTTTAAATACCTATCCAACAATATATCACACGTTAGGGTTGAAATGAAAAAAAGAACACCCCACATTACGTATAGGGGAGGTACCCTAATAAAAAAAACACTTTATTTTACCACTTTGTCGGCGTGATTGATATACATATTAGAACCAAATTTTAGCTTTCTAGTGCTAACGGTTACGGAGATTATCCGCGGACGGACGGACAGACAAAGCGAAAACTATAAGGGTTCCTAGTCGACTACGAAACCCTAAAAACGAGGTAAATATATTTTGAAAGCAGGAAATGAATTGAATAGTTAAATTATCTCGCAATAAGCAAAATTATCTTAGAAGTTTTGCTCATGGTCTTGCATATTAATTCAGGATAATTTATGTTTCATTCAAGAAAATGTCAGTCTTCTAAATTAACTTTTTGATTCAAAATATTCTCGTGTGTATTTACTGATTTAGTTTGATATCAGAAAATGAACATTTAGCTTATAAACGCAAGGTATACAATCGCCCGTAAACATATATCTATTTACGATGTTCGCCGTATTACAATGGAAAAAGGTGCAAAAGTGTAAACTATTTATATGTTTAAGTATTACGTTTTTGACGTCGAATATCCAAACTAGCCTTGTGTGACTTGATACCAAAACCACAAAAGATCTGAGGCTCTAGCATAAGTTTTATCGAAACAAAACTACGATCGCGTTTGCGTTTTACCCTCAATTTGTATGGGATTTGACAGCTAAACGCGAACGCGGTCGTAACGTTTTGTTTCGGTAAAACTTATACTAGAGCCTCTGCAGGCCACAAGATCTCTTTTTTCATTGACAGAAGGTCTATTATCGCTAGATCTAATAATTGATTCTTCGTTGCCATTTATTCCATTCTTTTAAAAGGACGTAAGTGAGCATATTTTACCATAACTATACTACATTGTGATGTGAAATAGACTATAATGGTATGCAGATTGATTCAGCTAAGGGTAACAGATTATAATAACATCTTTGGTTAATACTTGTGGATATTAAGCGGGTATCGGGAAAATATGTTAGTTTATCGTTTAATAATACTTAGGTATACAGGTAAAGTATAGTATCCAAAGTTGTTTCGTTATTTTCCATTTTTATCCCACTGTACCAATTCGAACAAAGCTTTATTAAACTATATACCTAATAACATTAAAATGACTATCGTAAATGAGAAGTATTTTATGTCGTCCAAAGATTAATAGAAGTTTTAGATATAACAAAATTTGTGCAAAAAGACCATTTCAATGGAGTGTTCTTTTTAACCGACTTCAAAAAAAGGAGGAGGTTCTCAATTCAGTTGTTTTTTTTTTTTTTCAATGTTTGTTACCTCAGAACTCCGTCATTGATGAGCCGATTCATAAATTTTTTTTTTTGTTTGTAAGTATATGCTTCCAGGTGGGTCCCATTTTTTTGAAAATTCAATTGGATGATGGGATCCATGAGGAATTGAGGGAACTCCTCAATTATATTAGGCACGCGTGTAGTGATTTTGGTATTTTCTATTATAACTCGTGTATTTACGTCCGGAAATCATAAATTGGTGGAGTGGAATTGATGATGAAGACCACAGATGACTTATGGAATTCCTCAATTATGTACTTAAAAGTACAAAAGTATATCACAGATTCTGATAAGATTCCGTTGAAATAGCAACTAATGAAGTGCCAAGGGTGATCCTTGTGGAATTGACGGAAGTCCTCAAATATTATCGGGTCACATACAGCGATTGGGTTTTTTTCTATAATAATCGACGCATTTGCTCTCGGAAATCAGTTCATGAGGTAAATTGGAAAAGAAATGTTCTCGTGGCTTGGCGGAGTACTAAATTGAAGTCGGTTAAAACTTTGTTTTTAAAGTAAATTATATTTATTACGAACGACATTACATTGCGTGCACGTGGGCGGTGTCCGGTTCACTGCCGCACAGACACACTTGTTTCATGTTTTATGCGTTTTTCTTGTTTATTTTATTATTTTATGTGTTTGTGGATAAGTGTATCTTTCTTTCTTTCTTACTTTCTGTATTTCTTTCTTTCGGCCGCTTCAAAATCGCGACGCGGAAAACGCAGCGCAGTACATTAAAGGTAAAAACCAATTTTAACTAATCTGTCCGTAAACCTAGCCCTCGCCAAAGGTTTAAGTGCTGGCTGGAAGCGCTCGACACATTAAGAGCCAACACGTGCTCTACACAATAGCATGTGCGGCACATTTCTAGCTCACGAGCCACTTCAATACGACACATTTGAGAGCAGTTTTCGCTAGGAATGTGTAGCACACTATGAAGGTATTTTTGGTAACCCTACGGACAAATTTTTGAACAAACCAATTGTTGGAAATATATTATTTAAACAAAGCAAAACAAGCACCATGATAAAACGTATCGACTTAGTGGGACTCGAACCTACATCCCATATGCCTTTCGAGAGCAGGAGTGCTTTACCAACTAAGCCACAGTTCAGTTAACCAATCGATGAATTTTGAAATGTTTTATCGCTTATCGAGTTTAGTTACGAGTATGATTGATATTATTAAGATCTCTAACATACCAGAACAAATATAGTGGAAGATACCACTATGATCAACATTACCACATAATTACGAAAACAATAAAACTTCAAGATGTTCGTAACTAAAATTTAATTAGCAACTGGTTAAACTATCTCGAATGAATGGTACATACATACATATTTCTCTTGGTTCGAGAGAAGATATGGTTTAATTTAAGGTAATGTCGGTCTTCCTAATACATTTATTTACCCAAGCAAGGTCTTTTCTGTGCGCTAAATACGGTGTATGACTTTTATAAGAACACTAGCTGATGCCTGCGGCTTCGCCCGCGTGGTTATAGGAAAATGTAACATATTGAAATTTTCCCGTGGGAATTAAATGTTTTCCCGCTAGAAAAAGTAGCCTATGTCACTCTCCAGCCTCTAAACTATCTCCATAAAAAAAATCACATTAAATACGACGCTCCGTTGCGACTTGAAAGAATGACAAACAAACACACACACACTTTCGCATTTATAATATTATATTAGTAAGGATATATTTTCAGGGCTTAAAGTAAATATAAGCCGTAATGAACGACGAATAAAGAAATATGGTTTTTTTCATACTAATTAATTCGGCACGCAATGTATCAGTAACAAAGCTGACAGTAACATTTGAAACTAGCTCTGCCTCTGAAACGTCAAATAAATGTTAGCAGTACACATTGCTGCTCGTGAAATAAACAAAAATACATATATCTCTCCATTAGAAAAGGCAATTGTTATATTTTTTCGATAAAACGGTTTACACAGCACTTAAAGCTATCGTTACGTTCGCGCGTTCTAAAGAATGTCACACGCTGTATAAGTATAAGATTAGTTTTCATTAAATTTGACCAACTTCTGCTGTTCCGATTTTTTTCTTTCCATACAATGAAATAATCCTTACATGAAACAGAGCCGACCCGCGTCAAAAAAAAATTACCAACTTTATAATCTTTTAAGAACAACTCACGCTTGACCAAAAATTTTAACGAGCCAAATTTGTTTACATAAAAAACACCTAATGTCTCCTTGGACACTTTTCCTCTATCTCCTTTAGATTCGGATTTCCCCATACTGTCCCATTTAAAAAAAACACTGTATAGTATATATTATTAGTACCTATATATTTATTGCCTGGACATGACATATTGTGTCAATTGCGAGCTATTATGGCTGCAACCTTCTATAAGGCTGCGCATCCACCGGAGAAGCTCTATTTTCTCTATATACCTATAGATAATCTAAAATATCCAACGGGTATTCGTATGTATATCTGCTAGTTGATTGCGTAACGTTTCATACGTACGTTAGGTGAGTCTAAATGCCATTGGTTGTATACATGGGAAAATGATAGTTGAATAATTCTACTGTCATTTTCACCATTTTTTTAAGTTTATCCAAAACGTGAGATTTATATAAAAAAAGTTGATTATTGAGAAACATGGACTTAACCTTTTACTTTCCTCAATTAATTTCACCCGAAATAAAATGTAATAAAGAATCAAACGACAGTGATGACGTATGGTACCTACGTTATTGACTCGTAACTGAAATAATCTAACATACATCATAATAATTACTTCACTCACCTTTAAACAAACTGCACATTTATCGCTTCAGAGTTAAAATTATACGCCATAACATAAAAAAAGTGTAAATACACCGACCACTAAAATTTTTCAATCTTTGGCGCACATTTTTTCGCGTGTCGCGTAATCTATTCTTACGTAACGCTGTCCAATTGTCCCAAGGATCGTTCGAAAAAGTTCGAAAAGTTTCGCACTCACCCCATTAATTCACAGATGATGGCTTCATGATTACAAATAGCTACCTGAAGGAGATTGACCCTTTATTTATTATAAATAATAAATAAATTCAGGTCTCTCCTTGTTAACGCCCAGCGTATGTGTGCTATGCAAGCACAGGCACACACACACTCACATGCGTCAGCAACCAGCCAGCGCGGACGGGACCGCGCCCCCACTCTCATTTATACAACTACCGAACGCACACGTTTTTTTTCATGTAAAATTAACTCAGTAAAAGGGAGTCAAAATTCAAGAACTTCTTCATTATTTCTCACCTCCGTCCACCGCCTGAACTACTACTCGCTCCTGTTTCAACATATGGTCCTTCGAACCGGATAAAGAAAAACCACAGCCATACATCGTGCACAAGGGAACAAAGGATCGCGAACAGTTAACGGGCCGTTACGTGGACATTTCGAGAAAAGGAGTTCACAATCAACCTAAAAGCATTAATAAGGAGCAGAAGATTCACCTGTACTGAGAGAATTGTCATTAATCGGAAGAGCAAATCACGCCTACTGTGGAGAAAGTGAAAGTGAGAACCTGGGAGAGTAGCGTTACCGTGAGTTCGTTCCGATCTTTTCTCTGCTAGACGAATCCCTCTTTAAGTGTTTACGTAGTGTTCTTTTATTCGCACCTTAAAAGCGAATTTCTTATTACATAGCTAATTGCATTGCATACCTAACGGTACCTATACCTGCTTACCTACTTAAATTCGCACTTTAAAAGCGAATCAACCAAAATAGTGCCTTTAATCATTTATAGTACACAGTTACTGTTCATTACTTATAATTATAGTAATTCATTACTACAATTTCATCCCATTTCACACTTTCGTACTTTAAACGCGAATAATCCTAAATTGTGATACCTAAATAATTAACAATTGTTAAAACTAACACATTCTTTGCAAAATTATCTTAATAATTAGTTACAAACATACCTCCTCTTGTACGTTAAGACCAAGATTAGCCGAACATAGCTACTCGTAGTGTTAATTGCAGTGTTTTTTGCATATTCCAGCTGTTGCTTAGTGCACGGGCGGGCCTTGACCTTGGATCGCTCAGCGCCCGGTAACTGCAACCTGGCTTAAATATCAGCTTGCTGCGTAGCTGTTTACGAACTTCGCATATCTCACTGCACCATCATTACGCTTCATAAAAACAACATTATAAGTATCCCAATCATTTATTCGTTTGTTGTAAACTGTGTTCTTGCCTAACTTTCTTGCTTACAGTATCACACTTGGTCATATTACTTATCGTAAGTACATTAAACTAAGTCAGTGCATAAAACAAATGGATAAAATGGATATAAGAGTATTAGTTAAACAACGAGCTACATTCAAAACGAAAGTTACTCAATTTGAGAACTATTTAAAATCTCTAGACAGTTGTCCGCAATTAAGCAGATTGCAGGTTAGCGAACTAAACATTCGTTTGACGAAAATTGAAGAGATTTATTCCGATTATGATTCTGTGCAATCTGACATAGAAAACATATCTGAAATTCCAGACGAGCAATACTCGGACCGTGAGACGTTTGAATCGAGGTACTTCGGTGCAGTCGCGCTCGCTCGAGAGGTGTTGGAGAGAAGTGGGAGCTCTGCGGGCCTCGCGCAGGAGTCCAGGTCAGTCTCAGGTTCTTGTGGGCATCACGGAAGGCCAAACATTAAGTTGCCAACCATTCATTTGCCTAACTTTTCGGGACAATATCAGGACTGGTTGGAATTTCACGATACGTTCAGCTCACTTATTCACTTAGATGAATCGATACCTAAAATAAACAAATTTCACTACTTACGCGCTGCATTAAAAGATAGTGCTGCTCTGATTGTACGATCGCTTGACTTCTCGGCTGAAAATTACGATGTAGCTTGGGATCTGCTTTGTGACAGATTTAACAATAAGCGACTTCTCGTTAATAATCACTTGCAAGCTATATTCGGCATTGAAACATTAGCTAAAGAGAATTCCAAAGCGTTACGTAACATCATTGACACGGTCAATAGGAATTTACGTGCATTAAAAACCCTTAAATTGCCTACTGAACATTGGGACATACTCATAATATACACAATTTCACAAAAGTTTGACACTACTACTACACGGGAATGGGAAGAACACCGTAGTACTTTAGCGGACTTACCCACTCTTGCAATGTTTTTGAAATTTATTAAAGGTCGTGCCGACCTCTTAGAAACAATGGAGGATGCTCATTATAAGCGCCGATACAGTGAAAATACACATTACCGCCACAAAGCATTAGTAGTCAGCCCTCAATCTCTTCCTTCTGAGAGACAGTATATGTGTCCATTATGTAAGAACAACCACGCACTATATCGGTGTCTTAAATTTAAATCGTTCTCATTAGACGCGAGAATGCAAAAGGCAAAATCATTAAAATTATGCTTAAACTGCTTACGTCAAGGGCACAGCGCAAACGCGTGCAGAATTGGTCCATGTCGTTTGTGCAATAAACCCCTTAACAGCCTACTGCATTCTCACGATGCGGCTCCGGCAGCTGCATCCTCGTCGCACAGCAGCGTCGCCCTCTGCGCCGCGCCGCCTGCGCCGCTGGATGCACAGTCTCCTGAACCTGAAACAGATGAATATTACACAGAAAAAGAAAGTGACGATTCGCAAAACAATATTACTTTATCAGCTGTTCAAAGCAACTGCGTGCTTTTGTCCACAGCTTTAATTCATGTTACCGATCATAATGGACAAAAACACACAGTTCGCGCCCTATTGGACAACGGGAGCACTTCGAGTTTTATAACTCAAAAATTATGTACAAAATTAAACTTACCAACCGCTTCGACCTCGTCGTTAGTTGAAGGGTTGAACGCACAAACTTCCCGTTTGACACAACAATGTGGTATCACTTTAACGTCACTTATAGAACCATACACGGCAAACATAAATTGTTTTGTTGTTCCACGCATCACACAACAATTACCTACAGTGCGCATAAGCAATACACTGTTCAATATTCCTCCAAATATTACACTAGCTGATCCGACATTCAATATACCATCTGAAGTAGATATGCTTCTTGGAGCGGATATTTTCTGGAGCGTGTTATACTCGCATAATATTTCATTAGGTACAAACATGCCGACGTTAAGTAAAACCAAGTTCGGATGGTTAATTTCCGGTCTCATACAAACAAATAAACAATCAAATACAGTCCATTGCAACCATGCCATAATTACACACGAGGATCATCTACAGGATCAATTAACACAGTTTTTTGAACATGAAAATGTGCCTCAACGTAAACAAATATCAATGGAAGAGCAACAATGCGAGCAACATTTTTTAGATAATTTTCGCCGTGATTCTGATGGAAGATTCATTGTTGCTATTCCATTAAAGGACTCTCCTGACAAGTTGGGTGATTCTTATAACCGAGCATTAGCTAGGTTTCAATCACTAGAGCGGAGGCTTACTAAAGATCCATCCTTGAAAAAACAATACTGCGACTTTATGCAGGAATACATAGATTTAGAGCATATGGAAGTGAACAAAAGTCCTGAGAAGGACACACACATCTTCATTTTGCCGCATCATTGCGTTGTCCGCGATACAAGCCTTTCAACACGTCTTCGTGTTGTCTTTGATGGCTCTGCTGTCACGACGTCGGGATTGTCATTTAACAACATTCAAATGGTTGGCCCGACAATTCAGGATGATCTCATAAGCATTTTGATTAGACTACGACAGCATCAGTTCATAGCAACTGCAGATGTCGCTAAAATGTATAGGATGGTCAATGTTAGTCCAGACCAACAACAACTGCAACAAATCCTGTGGCGTTTTGAGCCACAAGAAAGCCTTAAGCTTTACAAACTTAAAACAATTACGTACGGCACTTCAAGTGCCCCGTATTTGGCCACGAGGTGCCTCAAACAGTTGGGTATAGAATGCCCAGATAAAACAATATCTGAAATCATTCAACACGATTTTTACGTTGATGACCTCATAACCGGAGCATCAACCGCTGATGAATTGATTCATATTTGCCAAGGTGTTATAAAGCAACTCGAACAGGGTCAGTTTTATTTACGTAAGTGGTACTCAAATCATCCACATATAATCAATAACATTATTAATGATGATAGTAGTGACGGTTTATTCAACCTCAGTCACAATGAATATTCGAAAACCTTAGGGTTACTATGGGCCTGCAAAGAAGACAAATTGTTGTACTCAGTTGCTATCAAAAACACTAATCACATTAGTAAAAGAGTCATACTATCACTAATTTCACAAGTTTTTGATCCGTTGGGATTAATTAATCCATGTATACTTACCGCTAAAGTTATACTTCAGAAACTGTGGTCCTCAAAGATTACGTGGGACGAAGCAGTTCCCTTAGATATTCAAGACGCTTGGAGGAAATTTGTTAATTCACTTAATGCTATAAATAACATTCGCATCCCAAGATGCGTGCTTAGCGAATACCCAACCTTAATAGAAATACACGCATTTGGAGACGCGTCTATCCAAGCTTATTCGGCTTGCGTCTATCTCAAGTCCGTCTCAAGAAACGGCGAGGTGTCCGTTCATCTGGTGATGGCAAAAACTCGCGTGGCGCCGCTCAAGCCTATTACCATTCCAAAAATGGAGCTGAATGGTGCACTTCTAGCTGCTCGGCTGGTAGAAAAAGTTAAATCATCACTCAGGTTGACCATTCATCGTTGTATTTACTGGTGCGATTCAACAATCGTGTTGGGTTGGATAAAGTCAAATAAAAATCACTTACTTAAACCTTATGTCTATAACAGGATTCAAGAAATTTTGGACAGGTCTGAACCATCGGTATGGTTATACGTACCAACCAATTTGAACCCTGCTGACATTGGATCACGTGGTTCAAACCCTGCATTCTTAGAGTCTTGCTCCTTATGGTGGACCGGACCAACATTTTTGTCAGAAAGGGATTCATCATGGCCTGCCCAACCTACATACGCAAAGGAAACCGATTTGCCAGAATTTAAAATCCAGTGTACCTTAAGTACAAGTAGTACAACACAAAATGATTTTAGGACCCATATATCAGATTTTATAAAGAGGTTTTCAAATTGGAACACATTGCAACGCATTATCGCGTATGTACAGCGTTTCATGCATAATTTTTTGCATCCGACTAATAAACGTACTGGGTACTTAAAATTAGACGAACTTCACTCCTCATTCAACGCCTTATGTAGGTTTTCCCAACGCGAAACCTTTCCTGAGGAATACAGAATTTTAAAATTGAATAACACTTTGCCTGTGAAAAATCAACTTAATAAATTAAATCCCTTTTATAATACTTCAGATGCTCTGCTGAGAGTAGGAGGTCGATTATCAAATTCATTTTACCATTTTGACACGAAACATCCAATACTGCTACACTCAACACATCACATCACAGTCCTTTTTTTTAGGTATTACCATATTGTACTCATGCATGGTGGACCGCAACTTCTTATAGCAACTTCTCGCCATAAAATTTGGGTCATTGGCGGTAGAAATTTAGCTAGGAAAACTGTACATAAGTGTGTCAAATGTTGTCGTTTTTCGGGTAGAATTAGGCAGCCAATAATGGGTGATCTCCCTGAACCACGGCTTCATGCTGAGTATACCTTTTTCAATACAGCTGTCGATTACGCCGGTCCGGTAATGATATTGAACCGAAAGGGCAGGGGTGGCAATTTAATTAAAGCTTATTTATGCATCTTTGTCTGCTTGGCCGTAAAGGCTGTTCACATTGAGCTTGTGACTGATCTGAGCAGTGAAACCTTTTTGGCTGCACTACACCGATTCACAGCCCGCAGAGGAAAGCCTGCTAACATATATTCAGACAATGGCAGATGCTTTGTCGGAGCGTGCACGGAATTATCTCGATTCCTAAAACAAAATTCAAACAACATTAGTTCTGAAGCGTCCAAAACATCAATAAAGTTTCATTTTTCCCCAGCGTATAGTCCGCATTTTAATGGTTTGGCTGAGAGTGCAGTGAGATCGGTGAAATATCACTTAAAGCGAATTGTTTCCTCAACTAACTTAACTTACGAGGAGCTAAACACGGTCTTGGCACAGGTTGAGGCAATTTTAAATTCCAGACCTCTTACGCCCTTATCGTCAGATCCGTCGGATCTTTCAGCCCTAACCCCGTCTCATTTTTTAATCGGACGAACGAACACTTTGCTTCCATCTCCTCAGGGTACAGAAACTGCTGCTATCCACTCGTTGTCGCGTTATATGCGAACCCAGCGACTTAAAGCTCACTTTTGGACCCGATTTTACAACGAATACGTTTCAGAACTCCAAAAACGCCAGAAATGGACCAAAGATGGTGGACAACTTACTTTAGGAGAAATGGTGCTCGTTAAGGACGACCGGCTGCCTCCAAATCAATGGTTACTAGGACGAGTAACACAACTTTACCCCGGCCATGACGGTGTAACCCGTGTGGCTGACGTACTCACCGCGTCTGGAACTCTCCGGCGCGCCTTCAATCGCCTATGCCCACTGCCAGTGGAGGACCAGAACGTTGTTCCTGGGGGGGCAACATGTTAACGCCCAGCGTATGTGTGCTATGCAAGCACAGGCACACACACACTCACATGCGTCAGCAACCAGCCAGCGCGGACGGGACCGCGCCCCCACTCTCATTTATACAACTACCGAACGCACACGTTTTTTTTCATGTAAAATTAACTCAGTAAAAGGGAGTCAAAATTCAAGAACTTCTTCATTATTTCTCACCTCCGTCCACCGCCTGAACTACTACTCGCTCCTGTTTCAACACTCCTTCTAAACTTTATTGCACAATACAAGATAAGGTACAAATGGCGGACTTAATGCCATAAGGCATTCTCTACCAGTCAACCATTGGGCAAACAGAAATATTTGGACCCTTTGTATAGGAATGGGACTAAGTGCTGCCCAGAGTGAACACATGGAGTATTATATTCTTTGGGTTAATAGTAAATAGCATGCACTGTACTTGTGACATCGCCCCGTGATGTCATAATGACTTGTCGAATAGTGTCCTTGATCGCTTACCGTTAGATTCATTCAGTCGTTGTATGAGTAGCGAACTGTTCATCGCGGACGCCTGTCACTCGCCCTCCTGGAACAATGGAAATTAAACGTTTAGTCAGGCCTTGTCGCTTCGCTTCTGCTAAACTCGGTTCTCGCGCACCGAGGTGACAATGATCGGAGTTGACATTAGCACTCATCGTGCGCTAGTATGTAGAATGGATCTTCAGAAGATATTTATTATGATTTGAAATTGAATATAACAGTTATGTACCTTGTTTAAAAAGAAACGTAATTATTTAGCCGGCCCGCGAGCTGTGTCGCGGTGACATAGACTATCCGCCTCTTTCTAAGTGTTCGAATTAGAAAGAAACGGATAGCAATTGTATTTGTACACATCCTATTAAAATATGAACAAGACTACGTGAAATCACATTTAGAATACATGTTACTTCAATACTATTTTTTTTATAGAATTTAATGGAAAATTGACAACTTAAAATTATTGTTCGAATGTAAATTATGTCATGAATATCCTCAACATGGAAAATTGTCCAGCCTGAATAATGCTAAAATGTAATTCCGTCCTAAAAGTAAAATTGACATCCCTGATATAGGTCGAAAGAAATACATACATTTGGAATTACGTACAGTCCAAAAATATTACCAATTGGAAATGTCATTTATGAATTTCGTACAAAACAGTCGATTTTCAGAAATTTTGAGATTAATTTAATTTAGACAACATTCTCTTAGCACGTGTTTTAAATATGGATGTATTTCATACAGGACGAAATTACATTTGGGCGAAATTAATTTAGAACAAGAAAAAAATAGTCATAAAATAGTATAGACACAATTACATTTTCACCAAATTCACTTTTGATGGTATTACTTGTGGTCCAATTTCAAAATGGTCATTTCGTGTTGACGATTTTTCATTTGTGCCCAAGGACAGTAAATGCTAATAAAAAAACAAGATGCTCAGGATCGAGAATACTGGAAACGGAGGGGGAGGCCTTTGCCTAGCAGTAGGAACCTACCACGCTCCCAATAATAATAATAAACTTTATTATGCACGAGCAACGCTAGAATCATACAGCAGCATAGAAAACCCAACAAACTACTAAACTCTGGATCTCCAAACTAGGAGCTAAAACAAAAACTAAATCATGAAACTTGAGCTAAAGCGAATGTTTACTGCTATATAACAGTTGTATAACAACGGCAACCGTTGTGCGGGAAAATTGCATTTTAAATACAGCGTAGACTCGTCATTTGGTTTGGAGTCGACGCCTAGGGATGTGCCAAATAGTTTGCTGTATTCATATAAAATGATTGTATTAGTAGGGATGATAACGTGGACTTTTGATCCAAATGTCTTTTGGACTTGAATTCACTTATTACACGATATAAAATACAATATACTTACGTCAAAACAATAAATGTCAAAATTCCAAGAATTCCCACCATGATAATTAGTAAAACATGTCAAAATTAAATATTATTATCGCCCAAAAGGATCATTTATTACACGAAAAGAAAAACAATGTTATCTAAACTATATATACAATATGTATATATAGCATATTCAGTGAAGAAATGCCGCCAGCATCCTCGGTACAATGCCTCGAGGGCCGTTTTTTAGATTTAATTTAGTTAGTTATCATCATTGTTTATACTTTAGATTTTTTTTTAATATATCAATATCTTCATAATTACACGACAAAAATACGAAATTTCCAACATATCTCCTAATAATGATTGTGACTATTAGCTTATAATGGAGAAGTATTATAATAACATCGATAAATATATAGTCAAAGGAATCAATGTCACTACTTAATAACGCTTTTACTTAAATATTCATGCATGCAATAACCTGGCAATGTTTCCTTTTGCGTCCCTACACTATACTAGTCATTTAAATCGACCAATCGTTCTAAAATATCTTCTAATGAGGGCTCATGCACAAAAATAAAACCGGCAATACTTCCCTTAGCGCCCCGCACTAGCCAGGTCCGTAACTCGACCTTCCCGCTCTTGGGCCAAAACGTTAAAGGAAATAGTTCGCAAATGTTAAACGTTCCGATTTGAATCCCATTGTTGTTTACTCTGCAAGTTTAATTTTTTTCCTGCTCTTTGTTAAGCGTTTGACCCGTACGTCAATGGAATAGGAATTGGTATTTACATTTTATGACCAGAAAATCTGGAGAAAGATTTACTTGTTTTACGAGCGCGGTAAATTCGTATTGTGCACTAAAACAGGCTAATTGTAGGGTGTAAAACTTAGGCTCAGTTGCAAAATAGTTACGTGGAAGGGCGAACAAATACGATCATTCTGACTTTAGGTAAGAGATAAGAAGATTTGTCATCGATAAATTGAATAAAGGTCACCTCCCTTGGATGACAGGGAACGGGCAGTTAGTCCCCACGCTGCGCGCTGTCCCGTTGTGGATCGGGGACATAAAATACACCGTTGAGTTAATAAGCAGATGTGTACATGTTTACTCGCGTTATTATTCAATCCAGCATTTTACATTTACGATTTCTTAAATAAACCCAAAGAGGCAAGTTTTTCCGTGCGGTTGTGATATCAAACTAAATAGCGAAACGCAAGTTGGTTCATCCTTTCACTTGCATAAAGCAGTAAAACTTTGTTGTCCGTTATTTGTCAGGAACTGCCGTCCCCCAGCGGTCAAAATAATCGGACATTTTGCAAAGGGTGCAAAGGGCCTCAGGGTTAATAGTGGCAGGGGACTAATTTTAACCCAACAGCTTAGATTGGACGTGAAACTGTTGACGTCAGGTCTGTCCATAATTAAACATCGATCAACTAACTGGTGTTTTTGAAGTTAATCCGGTCTGAAGGACCAATACATTTTCGAGGTTTTTTTTACTCATTTACAGCCACGCTTCGCACGTAGCACGCTATATAGAAGATATTTTTCAAAAAAATTAGATTACTAGCTTCTGCCCACGATTCCGTCCGCGTGGAACTCGATTATATCTTATAGGCCCATACGAATTTTCACCCCCCATTTCACGCTCTTAGGGGATGATTTCCGGGATAAAAGCTTTTTCTATGTCCTTCCCCGGGACTCAAACTATCACTATACTAAATTTCATCTTAATCGGTTCAGCGTTTTAAGCATGAAAAGGTAACGGACAGACAGACAGACACACTTTCACATTTATAATAATTAGTATGATGGCCCAAGGTTGTCTGGAAGAAATCGCTTTTTAGCGATAAGACCGCCTGTTGTCTACCATTGTTTATGTTTAATTTACCTCTATTTTTCTTTTATCTACTAGGCTTCTCTGGTGAGCAATAAAGAATATTTGTATCGTATATTGTATTGTATGGATATTTTGCGATTAATATGCGTTTATACCACTGTTCTATTTAGTTTAGTCTTGGCTAAATATTTGGTTACAAATGGATGCTATATTCCAGCACGATATAGGACTGGTGAAGCCATTAATCAAAACAGTTGCAGATAAGCCACTGAGCTGTAAATTCGCAATTCACAACGCGACATTACTTGATATTAGACTAACATTAACAGGAAGCATTAAATCAGGTGTTTATTGAATTTTAATGATTATAGACAGTCCCCGGGAAGTTTGCTCGACGTCTTTCGTGCTTTTTCGGACAAAAATATTTAGTCAAGTCGATTTTTCAGCACTTTAATTCTCATGGAAGGAATCATAATACTAAATGTTGCTCATGGTCAATCAAATTCAACAATCTGCATTAATGGAATTTTGCATACCTAAACTATGTAGTATTGTGTGATTGCCAAGTCACAAAATTTTATTTAGCTCGCAAATAAAGATTAATAAGAATGCCTGAGACTTGGCTCTACGAAATATCTCACAACTTTTTACGGTGGAAGAAGTTCGAGACTTGGTGTCTTTTTTACATGGAATGTTATGTATGGGATCTCACTTCTTTTTGTGAGTTATTGTGTTATCAAACATACAAATAATTAATGCAGTCCCATTCTTGCTTTTTAATTTTTTGTCCCAATCACTGCATAAGTATATAACTTTGTAATCATATATGTTTATATGCGATAATATTATTTATTTATGCAGTTTGTGTATTTAGAAAACTGGACTGAAATTGCATTTTTTTTAGTTTTCCCTTGATTTATACACTAAACACTAATTGTATTCTAAATTTGAAGCTTCTATATCTGCAAGAAGTGCTTTAGACTTTTGATGATCGGTGAGTCAGTCGGTGACAAAATTGAGAAATTTTGACTAGTTATAATTATTAAACTACTGGTTCATATTAAAATGAATTTGAAATATATCGTGTTTATACAATGCGTGCCTGGTTACTGAAAATTCAGGCTTCTAGTTTCATCCACAACGAAGTTATAGGGGGGGTCGAAAATGGTCTGAACTGCTTCGAGAAAAGGATGGCTCCCGTGCCCCTAGATATACTTCATTTTATATCGCTGGTGACACATTTTGAGTGTGATTTACTTTTCCTTATATCATTTTTTTGTGTGTGAAATACCCAGTTTGGGCATGTTTGGGAATATTCACAATCAAAAAATCGAATTCAAACCATTCTGTTGTAAATAACAGGTATACAAAGGTATGGTAGGGTATTTAAAAACATGTCTCCTGTGTTTTGCCACAAGGCGTACAAAATTCAATCAAAATTATACATTGAAATTAAAAAGAAATGTGAAATACCCAAAAACTAAATAATATTAATTGTAATAACTCGTATTTTCAAAATGCATGTGTTAAAAACTTGAGAATGTCGTGATTAATTGTTAAATAAGTATAAACATTATTAAAAATAAATATAAGTTAATAACTGAAACCAAAATACTGAAAATGGTGATATAATTATTTTCAGTTTTACGTACCCTATTAGAGTATAGATATTGTTGATTACGTTGGTAGATAAAACATAATAATAACAGTTTCAATATATTTATCCAATATACTACGCAGAAACGTCCAATAATAAGTTATTTTGGGTTCATCATTCAATAGTTAGTTAAAATCTTAATATGAACTCTCCGAATTTCAGTATTTGCCACATCGTCAAAATGTATGCATGAGAGGATTCGATGCTTTTGCTTGATTAATTTTACAGTCCACTGGCGCAGAAGCGTCAAAACACAGGACCTTTTGGCGAAAACATTCCTGCTAAGTAATGATAAGCTTAAGTCATCACGCCACTAGCCACCAGTATATCTTTGTCCTGGCTTCCAATCAACTACTCATACCTTGGACCGAGAGTTATACTGGTTTTTCTCAGGCGAGTGGTCGGTGAGTCTTAAGAATGCTAGCCCTGAATACATTGTTGCTCGAGACGTCCTTATTATTGGACAAAGTTTGCACCACGTTTGGACAATTTAAAAGATAAAATGTAATTTCCATGATACGAACTTTGAGGGTTCTTTTTAAGATTAAATAAACCAGTCTTTTTTTTCGTATGATGAGACAATTATTTTGATATTTTGATGCGAAAAACCAAAATAAGAAATAGAAGATTAAAAATAAATAACTCTTTGGTTTGATTAAAGGTAGTTTTGTACATATTGCTTATACATAACTATCAAAATTTGTAATACAAATTAGCACCGAAATCTCTGTACAACCATCCATACCAATATTATAAATGCGAAAGTGTGTCTTGTCCGTTTGTCTGTGTGCCTGTGACCTATTCACGCTTAAACCGCTGAACCGATTTAGATGAAATTTGGTATAGAGATAGTTTGAGTTTCTGGAAAGGACATATATATATATATGTGCTAGGTTTTAATTCCAAAAATCAACCCCCCCATTTCACCCAAGGGGGTGAAATGGGGGGTGAAAGTTGGCTTGGAGCTAAGATATAAATGAGTTTCACGCGGACAGAGTCGCGGGCAGAAGCTATCAATATTAGTACTTGGGTTCGAATCCGGCCAGTAAACTTATGTAATGTACGGAATGTCATTTTGACATATACCATTCGTTTTTCAGCGAAGAACAACATGGCGAGGAAAACTGCATACATCTATGGAAAAACATGAAGCTCCCAACCCGCATTGAGCTAGCGTGGGGACTCATTTCTTCGTGTCTACAGGAAGACGCTAGTGCCCAGCATTTTGACGTATGCATAGCCAAATAATATATTTATTTCCACAAAAAAAAATTAGGAACGCAGATGATTTGAAACAAAACCTGTTAAAGAAACTTAAGTAGTGTTAGAATAATATCTTGCAAAATCATTCATTCTTTCATCATCATATATTTAAGAGCTTGGCTCTTGTCGGTGGAGTAATTTCCATTCTGTTCTATTCTCTGCCTTTTCCTTCAACTCTCTATACGATTCTACTTCAATATTTTCCTTTAACTGCTCCATGTAAGCTCTTCCTGGTCTTCCTCTTTTTCTTCTTCCTTCTATCTTTCCCTCTATTATAACTTTAATGAAGTCATCGTGACGAAGTAGGGTGTCCTATCATTTTTCCTCTTCCGTTTTCAATAACTTTTAATAAACTTCTGTATTCATTGACCATACACAAAACCTCTTCATTCGTCTTTTTCTCCGTCCAACTGATCTTTTCTAACCTCCGCCAACACCACATCTCAAAGGCTTGCAATCTTTCCCTGTCCCGTTACGTCATGGTCCACGTTTCGCAGCCGTAGAGAGAAATGCTCCAGATGCACCTTAACCAGTTTCTTTCGAGTTGAGCGTGATATTTTAGCTGTGAACGGTCTTTTTAAATTAAATGCTTGACCATCGCTGTCCTGTCATTCATGGCCATGCCTATCATTCTTTCAGCATAACATATTTTCGAAATTATGGTATTTGGTAAAATTATACTTCTTATTATTGTACCTGATGATTTTGTCTTCCAATTTTGTTTCAAGAAGAATCTTTATTTTCCTGGTTGCTAATATGTTTCCGTCGTAAATATACCTTTAACATCCGCAGAATCTTCGTAAAGTTGCCGCGTGAAAAAAAATGCACGAATTCAAAATGGCTCCTGTTTTTCTCTGTTTCATAATTTATGAGTTCCAAGGGGTCATAAGGTGTAACTAAATTAGATTCTAGGTGTTCTCGTTTCGGAGGGGAGTTAAGTGTGAAAATAGTTTGTATAATATTACATTGAAGAGAATAGACAAAGGATTTTTGTTAATGTTTCGTCGAATTTTTATGAAACAAACCTAACCTAATGAAATCTACCCAATTACCTTTTAGCTATACCACAAAAGTTAACGCTTTCGAAGAAAAAAAATCGATGTTATGAATATTCAACAAAACAATGCATTTGGTGAAACGTTTGTCGGTTAAATGCGGAATTGGGGACTTTTATGTACTAGAAAGGAAACAAAAAACGGTGTGGCATCGATCTTGTGGTATAGAAATTGATTTTTAAGACGAAACAAACAGTAAACGTTGAAGAAAAAATAAATAATAATGAGTTAAAAGGTCTCTCAATTCTTAACAATAACTTAGGTTAGATTTTACTTAAGTCACTGTTTTTATATAATTCTATGAAGATTATTTTTACTAACAGAAAAGTTCCCCCGGCGTGTCCCATAGGGATGCGCCGGCGTTCATGCGTACAGAGTGGAGGAATCTCCAAAAGAGTATAACAGAAAAAAAATCTAACAGAAAAGTAATTTTTACGTTATTCATATCGTGAATAAAAGGCACTTTTCACCGCATACTTGCGTAAGTATTCGATATCCTAACGATGCCGCCGCCTACCGTAAATTAAGAACAAATGGAATGGTGGCCCTTTTTTACGAGTTTTATTTCAGCACCTAAAACTTGCCCTGTTCATATATGTACCTAACCCGTTCATGTGCACAACGTCTATCGCATCACAATAAAACTACGACTTAAGTAAGGTGAACGTGCTAAGTATGTAAGTTATGCTTCAAAATTTCTAAACCAGTTTACAGTCACTCAGCGGTATACCTATTCGATTCTGACGAGGCAAACTTATATTAGTGCGATAACCCTACTAAAATAACTGGTAAAAATAACAAACGGCAGTATTGTTTACACATAATGTGTGTATAAGTTTTCCACAATTTCACAAAAGCAAAATGTAGGATTAGGTGGTCTATCTCGCTCGACGTATTGGTGTGCGACCATGTTGGTATGCGATGTGTTTTGCGTACACGTTCCAACACGTTTCGCTTGAGGCGTTGTAAGACTTGTAAGACAGCGTACGCGTAGTATCACGTAATAATATGATGTCAATATTATATGTACGACGTATAGACCTGGCAGGTATCTCTCGATGTTGTAGACGTGTCACTGTCATCTTCGGTACAAGCAAGATACAATTTGCTATATATCAATATTGAATTTCACAGCCTATGGAGTAGGTTTTCTACGATAGGTACATGCTTTAACAAAAAATATACTTAATGTATGGAAGCTGATGTATAGAATGTTCTGATAGATCCAGTTTATTATGTAACCCATAATTGATACCGTTTGATACAGCTCGTTAAGCACTTTCAGGATCAGTAACCAGTTTTTCGATATCTTATTATAGTTAGAAATAATTGAGTGAGATCACTTATCGTTTCCACCCTGTATAGGTCGACACACGTAAAAAGAGCTCTGGCGGCCATACATTTAATATGGCGCGCAGAGCTCTTTTTACGTGTGTCGACCTGTATATTGTTGTTTTTTCATTAATATCGTATCTTGCTTAGGCTATTGGGGAGAATGGCGAATTTTATACATAGGGAGTCAGATACTCATACGAGTATCTGTTGGTTGCTTTGGCAGCGCCCGGCATACAGCGTTCCTTAAAAAACTCAAAACTAAGTGAAGCATCCTAAACTATAAAATTCAGATGCAAAAGCTGGATACCTCGCGCGCGCCATTCGATTCGCTCCCGATCGCAAAATGGCCACGGAAACGGAAAATACGAGAAAAGAAGTCTATTACTAAGAGTAGGTTAAGGCTAATTGAGTAAGCCGTGATTGCGGTCTCTGGTGTGATTTACGGCCGTTTATAGATGAAAGGAGCTTGGGTTTGTACACGGGAGTTAAATGTGTTGAAAGGAACGTTATAAAGGAAAGAGGTAAGAGGTAGTCTGATCGGTTCAACTATTCTACTACAAGCTTTATATTAACTTACCGTGTAAATCAGTGTGGGTGAAATCTTGCAGGTCTTTGACGAACTTCCTGGAGTCTGATCGAGTTGAAATTTTGTACAATGTGGTGGAATACAGAATACTCGGGTCATTAAATCTGTATTCCACCATACTCCGGATCAGCGGTTATTCCGATTGTTTCCGGGCTACACATTTCCAATTAAAATAAATATTATCCAGCGAAACGAGCTGTGATGCTTTAATCATTCGTTATCAAAACCGCGAAACTCGGCATCCATCATTCAAAATGGAAATGACTGAATATAATTGCATGCTTAATTTATCAAAGGAAATGCACAGTATCGAAACTAGGCTTTTCCCTTGAAAGGCCTAGTTTCGGTACTGTGTATTTCCTCCCCCCCAAGGTGGACTGATGGCCCAGTTATTGTTGCACTCTTTAGGGGAGGCCTCTGTCCAGCAGCAGACATCTTTCGACGATGATAATGATGATCGCCTGTATGGCGAAAATAGTGATAGATTGAATGTTGCTATCGGTTAAGCAGAAGGCTGCTTAACCGATAGCAACATTCAATGCTGGACAGGGGCCTCCTCCAAGGAGTGCAAGAATGACTGGGCCATTAGTCCACCTTGGGGGGGAGTCTACCCATGCTGCAGCGCGCTGCTATTACCGGTACGTGGTTGCCTCTCGACAACCAAAACCCGAAAACCAGATGGTAGAAAAACCTATCTTTAATTTTATCGTCCGGTAAAATGACGAAGATCTATAAACTTAAATCGAATACAGAAAACGACTGTTAATGCCATTGTTATCTATGCATTAATGTAAAATATTTGATAGAACGAGCAAGCGAAGTGAACGATGTGCCTCCTGTCCGCTTTGGCAATAATTATTGGCTGTACCCCTCTACAGGCCCCGTATCATGGTCGGCCTTATCACGCGATAAGTGACAAGACAGAGCGTCCGTCACTGGCTGACACCGTTCGATAGAACGACACTGACGCCAACCACGATAGTCTAGTCGCATTTCTCAACCGCTTCTCGTGAAATTTTGTGAGTAGGTTCAATATATTTTTTGTCCTTTTGTTTCTTTCGAATATTTATTTTTAAACAGGCTCGCGAGTGCTACAGCTCACAGAGCCACTAGTGAATAACGTAGTTACAAGGTCATAGGCACAGGCGTTTATATTTAATCATATAAACACAGCGACTGACTTACTGCCGGGACACACAATATGTGGCAATGTTATTGTATGTCTACTATTTTTATATGTGTGTTTCTTTTGTGTAGTGAATAAATGTCTTCTTTCTTTCTTTATATCTTTTATTACTTATTTCATTTTAAAATATAATTATACATCAGAATGGGTAGGCTCAAAAATGTGTCATAAGTATAAATTTAGTGCACATGCAAAGGGCATGAACCCTAAAGACCCACATATCATTTTAATATGTCATAAACCTGGTCCGGAATTGGAGTATAAAAGCGATCCGTTACACACTGGCACTCCTCAGGTCATCCTTCATAGGATGCTCAATCGATCAAGCCGAGTAATTTATAGGCTATTTGACGGGAGAATATATATAATAATAACAATATTATTTATTGCACCACATCAAATGAAAAACATTTTACAAGAGTACATTAAATAAATAAAGGTAACAACAGGCGGTCTTATCGCTTTAAAGTGATCTCTTCCAGACAACCTTTGGATAGCAGGAAATTTTCAAGAAGAATTGTAAACAGGTAGTGCTGGAATAAATCCAGAAAAGCTTACTAACACATACATCCACATTATTTGACAACTACACACTCTCATAAATAACACAAATACATACTTTCATAAATAAATGTAGTATAAATACATTGATACATGTATACAAACTATAATCCTATTAATATTATAAATGCGAAAGTTTAGATGTTTGGATGTTTGTTACTCAATCACGTTTAAACGGTTGAACCAATTTGGATAAAACTTTGCATGAAGATTGTTTATAGCCTAGATTAAAATATAGGATAGTTTTTATCCCGGGTCCACGCAGACGAAGTCGCGGGCGGAAGCTATATAAATATATTACAACAGGGCAACTTAAGGCAGCGACAAGTCATATTGTATCAGCAGATTTTTGCAATTTGAAGAGATTTTGCACATCTTATATGCAACGGCAAAGCATTCCACAGCCGAGAACAGTCTGAAAGGTGAATGAGTTGTTATAAAACTTGGTGGATGAAGGTGGTGGAGAGAGAAGATGGTTTTGTGAAGATAACTTTGAGTCTGTTTTTGTGTAGCTACTTCTGTTGCTGACTGTAGGAGGTCTGACCAAAAGTCATTTTCATGAGCCTATATACGGTTGAATCCTTGGCGCTAGCCTCTCATGGATGAGAAGAAATTGAGGTCGGTCACGCTGGTCCAGTGTGGATTGGAGACTTCACAATATATCTAGGAATTTATTCGAAGATTTTTATATCATAAAGCCCACTTCATTTCAATGACGGAGTCCCTAACATATGGATTTCGTCATGTATGCAGATTTCGTCACGTTTTCTTTCACCGAAAACCTAATAGTAAAAATATTAAATAATATTCCGCACGAAGATCTGCAAAACTTAACTTAGTACCAGCTAGAATTTAAATTCACGAGCCCCATTTGACAACCGCATACTTGAACCACTAGGTTTCCGTAGCTTTTTGCACCAAAAACAACTATTGAGTCGATATTTTAGTACCATTTAAAGTTTACTGAAATGGCGATGTTTTAAAGCTGTTTGTGCAGACGAAACCGCAATAATTCATTCGTATTTTGGTCCTGAAAATATTATTTTAAAGTGCGTTAAAGGTTTTAATGTTTGTGGTTTTCAAAAGTACACAGATAATATTTAAATCACGTTGCACGACTTTAATTCTCACAGGAGTTCTGTGTTAATAATTATTTTCAGTGAAAAATCGCATTTCAAGAGAATATTGACTATATTATTGACTAACAAATGACATTTAGTCGATCTTTTATACACACATTTATGCTAAAAGTGGTATTGGAACACAAGTTTCATGTGCTCTGCCTACCCCTTTTAGGGATAGAGGCGTGAATGTATGTATGTATGTATATTGTATGGACTAATATTAGCTTAGTTCACGATTAGTCCCCTTATCAATTAACCTATTCAAGGCCAAGCAACGCTACGTGTGCTACGGCGTACTACCTAGTAACATTTTCCGCTTTGTAGTGGAAGTCGCTCGTAGAGCTTTGACCCATATGTAAGCCATTGGCCTTAAATTTGTTAAGAGCTTGGCACACTGACAGAGCTGACGAACTCGTTTATATTAAAAATACTTAGATATGAAAACACAATTTCTTGCGTAATAAATGCGTATAAAAGGGGGGTTTTTAGTGTATAACACTGGATTGGGAGAGTTGGTTCGCAAGATACCAATTTTCGTGAATTTCCCGACATTATTTGCCTGTTTTCAGTTTAAAGCCATTTCTATTTTGTTCTCTAGTTAATTTTATAGCATTTAATGCGCGTATATTACAGTAAAATTAACCTTACATTTAACATGGACAAAACACTTAAAAAGTTGCCTGCAAGGGATTATGTAAGGCTTAATGCTAAATGCTTTAAAGGTTTACTTGACGTTTTCTACATTTATTTGCATGTTTTATATACAAAGATTACAAAGTCACCTTGAGTTGCTAGTTTTGAAATATTCAAGGTTAAAAGAAGGTCCAACCCCCCGTCGTACTGGTTTGGTATCACCAGTGGGCCGCTTAAAGCTGATTTTTCACCGGAGGGGCGAGACGAGACGAGGTGAGGCGAGAATTGAAATTCGTATGGCAAATTTCCAATTCTCTCCTCGAGCATCTTCGGTGGAAATAGTAAGTGCCATACAAATTTCAATTCTCTCCTCGCCTCGTCTCGTCTCGCTCCTCCGGTGGAAAATCAGCTTAAGACTCGTTTTACATACCAATGTTGGGTACCAAAGGCACTGTTGGGCACTCTGCCTAGTGGCAGTGATTTGGGCGAAATATGTATAATATAGTTTAGGTTCACATAGTTTAAAAACGGTTAAGAAAAATAACTTACAAACTAACTTGTAAGTTATTTTTCTTAACCGTTTTATTTTTTTTCATGGTTATTTTTATAAATAATATAATAATCGACCAAAGGTTAAAGGATGCAAGCGGAGAAGCAGTGGGGAATTAGGTTTTCAAGTACAAAGTAAGTATGCCGAAATTTAGCTGGTTATCAAACATTTTCCATCCTTGGCATTATTCGGTCTAAAAATCTTAAACTACATTACATAGACATAAGTATAATAACACAATTTGATTCACAAAACCACATCATCATCTTATTTTTATTTTTTTTATACAACGACGGTGGCAAACAAGCGAACGGCCCGCCTGATAGTAAGCGGACACCGCAGCCTATAGACGCATGCAACTCCAAAGGAGTAACATGGGTGTTGCCGACCCTTGATATGTTTGAGGATTCGCCGTGTGGACAGCTGAAGGAACAAATTCCCTCGTTCTCAACACAACGCATCCTCGGGAGCTCTAGCGACCTTGCTCACCACAAGGAACACAACACTACTACAGATGGCTGTGGTCTTCTGCAAGGCGGAGGTACTTCCCCAGTAGGGCTGCTCCAAATTCGAGCGGGATGACATTTCACTGTGCCCTACCTCACTAATTACCTACAGACGTCCACTACTGGACATAGGCCTTCCCCAAAGAGTGCCACAATAACCGGGCCTGCGCCACCCGCATCAAAAATAGTCTAGTATTTTTTTCTTTTTATTCTTAATGGAATCCCTAGAACTTTACTAACCGTAATGAGATGCAAGGCAAATGGTGGCATTAAGATCTCAGAATAAAGATTAGACCGTCATTAAAATGTAGCTAAACGGGGTAATTATACCCCGAGACTAACAATGACATATGACACGTTGTAAACTTTTATACTTATTGCTCACGTCTAATAAGGCACAGCCTGTATCTTGGGCACCAGTGGTACAGATTTAACAGTTAATATTTACATTTAAACAATAACTTAAGAGTTAACAAAGAGACAATATATATGTCTTAACAACTATGAAGTGTATTTTCATGTGTATATATTATGTGAGATTGATTGTGTGTGTACGTGCGAGTACGAGTGCGAGTGGGAGTGTGTGCGTGCGTTTGTGTTTGTGTGTGTATGTGTATGTGTCTAGGTTAGGTGCGTTTATGTTTTAGTGATGTCCTCTGTTTATTCATATGTCTTTGATAGAAGCCAATTTTTAACTTTGCTTTTTAGGATCGAGCAAGAGAAGTCATCAACTGTTTAGAAACCCTGTTGTAAACTGTAGGATGCAGAAAATAAGGCAGCCGCCTTGCGAATGCGGTTTTGACTCGAGTGGAGCAAATGGTCAGGTGATTAAGACGTTTTTGTCGGCGCCTGTCGGTAGAAGTGACTGCGATTTTGTGAGATTCAGCCACAGCTTTTACTATGAAAAGTTGGCGAACTCTAAGAACTGACGCATCTTCGTACAACGCGTTCGTTGAGAAACGGAACGGCTTCCCGAGCATGACTTTTAGCACAGCTCGCTGCGCCCGCTCAGCCTTGATCATTACTGTTTTTACAGCGCCGCCCCAGGCTGCAATACAGCACTGAAGTAGGGATTGACAGAGTACAAAATACACTAACTGCAGAATATCTCTGGATGGCCCGCCTCTCAACAGTTTCATGACGTAAATTACTTTTCTGACACGTCTAGATAATGTATGAATATGTTGACGGAAGGACAAATTCTGGTCAATAATAACCCCAAGGTACTTGATTGTCTCAGCCCGCTCGATGATGTCGCGAGCGCCGTTGCTGAAGAAAAGTTTCAAAGAATCACCAGATGGGGGTCCAGAGGAAAGCGTTTTGAAAAAAGTGAGAAACTTGGTTTTCTTTGTATTCAGTGTAAGCAAATTATTGGCTAGCCAATCCACCACACACGACATTCCGGCCTCAGCAGCGCAGAACGCCTCTTCCCAAGATCCACCACTGAAAAGGGCCACGGTGTCATCAGAGTAACAGATCAAGTCGGTGCTTTGTAGTTGGAGAGAAAGGATACCATCGATATATAACAAAAACAATGTTGGACCAAGGATGCTCCCTTGGGGGACACCAAAACTAACAGGCAGCTCATCACTGACACAGTCGCCAACCCTAACGTGCCGAGTCCTGTTTGTGAGATAACTTTTGAACCATCCCAACACCGAACCTCTAACTCCAATGTGCTCAAGTTTTTTTAGGAGGATCGGCGCTGAGACGGTATTAAAGGCCTTTGCCAGGTCAAGGAAAACTCCTATGCAGCAAACTCCATAGCAATACAACAGCATTTTCTGTCGACTTGCCTCGTCTGAACCCGAACTGCCTAACAGATAGGTTTTTTTCTCCTTAAAATCTGTGAGGCGTTAGAAGGTGGCCATGGGAATTCGGTACTTAACCGACGTAACCCCGTTGAGTTTAGAGTCGTTAGAATCGTCTCAATGAGTCGTTGATGACGGTATACAGAAAAGTACAGTCAGCAATAAAACTTTGTATCAAAAATTAAATTTTCCAAGTTCTTCTTGGTCGTCATTACTGTAGGTCGTGTCACCGGATGGATAAAAAATTAAAACATCGTCACACAACAAACGTAGAAGCGTATGTAACCACATGCGACGACTTTCTGAAGCAATTCACACGTCAAGAACGTGCGATTGTTGCCCGATAATAGCCATAAATCACCTGCACGGCTCTCCCGATTTTTCTAAGTTTTCTAATAAGAGAGAGACGGATAGTGCGAGAAAAATCGAGAGAGCTCGCGCGCCGTCTTATGATAGCCAGGCTCTATCGATACTATATCGCGTTTGTAGCGGTGCAAAAGTCGCCATGTGTAACCGCTCTAAAAATAATTTTGACAGACAAGACTTTCGATTAAAAACAACCGCGCTCATATTGATTCATTTGGAGTTATGATGACACAAACAGACACACATATGCACAGAAACACATCTTAAAATTATAATTACCCCTCGTTTGCATCGTGGTTAAGAATAGTAATCAATTCAGATGTAAATACGATTCGTTTTTTTTACTTAGCTTAAAATTTGATCATTCACAGTTTTGTTATCTTTTTATACCCGACTGCCGAAGGGGCCGATATGTATCTATCTATTTATGTATGCAATTTTGTATGTATGTGTGTGTATGTCTTATTCTTTGGCACGCATAAACTTTGCCAATGTTTAAATAATAAGCATAAAAGTGCATAAAGTAATAATGTTCTGATACGACATTACTGCTAGATAATGTGCAATAAAAGATTCAGGAATAAATATACAAAAGTATGCTAAAGGGAAATATGCACGATTCATCGGTATCTATAGTAACAGCTTCATCAAATATTTTATAGATGTTTGCAGAAGAAGGCTTTTCAGTCGAAGGGAAAACGCGGCGTTTTACGGTCTATCTACATCGTTCCATTTCACCAAGTCGCTGATCACTTACTGTTCAGGTTACAAACACTTTATTCTGCATGCATTCAAATGCAGAAATACGGAAACCTTTTTTCGCACTGGCCGCGTGAAATGAGCCGGGCGCTCGCGGCTCTTGAATAACTTGTTATTCTTAGAACTAGCGACAGAAAAAGAAGTTGTCAGTGTGCTCCGACTAAAAGATTTTCTTCGTCCACCGGTTTATTTTTAAACACCAACTGTGCGATCAAGAATATTATGTGAAACAAAATTAGATGAATCGGGTGCCATCTCTTCGCGCGAGGAAGTGCGTGGGAGGCCGCGAAGGCAGCTTGCTCGGCCTTAACGATGCGGCGGTGCAGGATAAATATTAGGCGACAATCTTACACAAATTGATCTAGTCCCAAACTAAGCAAAGCTTGTACTATGGGTACTAGACGACGATAAACATACTTACTTATATAGATAAATAAATACTTAAATACATAGAAAACATCCATGACTCAGGTACAAATAGTCGTGCTCATCACACAAATAAATGCCTTTACCGGGATTCGAACCCAGGACCTCTTGCTTCGTAGGCAGGGTCACTACCAACTAGGCTAAAGTGGTCGTATAAATAATCGTCGTCGTAATTTGATAGCAATATCAAAAGGTACCGTGTTATTTGGTTGGTGGAATGTTGCGTAGCGTCATAGCCAGAACAGCTGTAGGTTTTCTGGTTTCTGTTGTAGGTATGTCAATCTAACACCAACCTTACATATGGTCCATGTCTGTCGTCACGGATGGAACGTGAAC
Source organism: Epinotia bilunana (assembly GCA_947049275.1). Taxonomy (NCBI): domain Eukaryota; kingdom Metazoa; phylum Arthropoda; class Insecta; order Lepidoptera; family Tortricidae; genus Epinotia; species Epinotia bilunana. Next base: position 5,617,730 of record OX346264.1, read on the forward strand.
GTACAACAAATGTCTATGACTTACAAACATTCCAACATCTAGACATCCAAATGTTAACACTGAAATTACACATACATAGAACCGATGGCCGTTGAGGCGGAAAGGTTCTCAAGTGGTGACCACGTACCGGAAGGCGGCAAGGTGGACTGATGAGATGACCTGGTAAAGGTCGCGGGAGCCCGCTGGATGCGGGTGGCGCAGGACCGGTCACTTTGGCACTCTTTGGAGGAGGCCTATGTCCAGCAGTGGAAGTTTTTCGGCTAATATGATGCTGATGATGATGATGATGTTGGAATGTTTGTTACTTAATCACGCAAACATTGCGGATAATAGGATCAAGTGGTGAAACGCTCTAAAGGATGGGCGCGAGCGAGGGGCCTCGTTTGAGCTTCTTGAAGTTAGAAGAAGGAGAAGAAAATTTAACACCCTGCCATTAGCCCACGCACGATTCTCCAGCAACTTCTGCGCATAGGGCTTCATAGCCATTTAAAAAAGAACACTACTAGCTACTCACAAATTGCTGTTTGAATCGTCTGATAAAGACGTAGAGGTCAATGATGAATCACGCAAAAACAGGTGAACGGATTTAAATGAGGCACTGTTTCTTTTTTATAACATGTATTAAGACATCGTTTTTTTATCCTAATGGGATGAAATTTGGGATACGAGTTTACACTACAATTTAATAAATCAAGTAGGTACTGGAGAATCGAGTGGTTAAGTTAAAGTCAAAGTGCTGTTCTCTCTGAACAGTAAGCTTTCAAAGCGCCAGATAACGCTTCCTTAGGTGTGACATAAAGCAATAACGCTCGTTTTTATCACACGTGTGATATAATAACACCGTTATTGCACAGGGTCGTAATATCGGCGTTTATTGGAAAGTAGACATAAACGTATGTTCACCTGAAGAAGTCATTTATTATTTACAGATGCTATGTATATATGAATAGCATCATCACTGTGCATAGGGGAGTGTTGGTGCCCACACTTATGTATGGTAGTGAAAGATGGGTGTGGCAGAAAATACATCAAAGCCGAGTGAATGCAGAAGAAATGAGAGTGTTGTGAAGTATGTGTGGAGTGAAATTGAGTGATAGATTCAGAAACAGTATTATAATAGATGTGTGGAATGGATGCAGATATAGTCACGAAAATTGAGAAGGGTATGTTAAGGTGGTTTGGGCAAGTAGAGAAGATAGATGAAAGAAGATTAACGAAGAGAGTGTATATAAGAAGAGTGGAAGGGCAAGTTGGAAGGGGAAAAGCTAGCCGAACTTTCTCCGATCAAATTGGAGAAATCTTACGAAAAGGCCAGGTCAAAAGTACACTTATCCGACGAGCATGTATGAGAAATGTTATGAAAGTGAGTGAAGCGAAAGTGATTTGTCAGGATCGTAGCAAATGGAGATCCGTGATCTCTGCCAACTCCTCTGGGAAAGAGGCGTGATTATATGTATGTATGTATGCATCATCACGGTCAATACATAATTATTCCTTACTATAGGGTGTCCAACGACATGTGATAACAGGATAAGGTACCATTAATATTGAAGATAAGATATTCCTTTTCCTTTTTCTCGCGTTTTTGTACCCGACTTCAAAAGAGGAGATTCTTAATCCGTCGGTTTTTTTTAGTTTTTGTGTGTCCTATGGTCATCTGGTCAAGTTCTGATGATGGGAACCTCGAGAAATCAAGGACTCTTCAAATTCTATAGGCACACTTAAAGCGGAGTACTGAATAGAAGTTAAACTTTGTTTTCAAAGTTAATTAAAGACTGCATTCAAATATGTATTTAAAAAATGCTTTTCCGTAACGCTGTAAAAAGCGATAAGTTATTCAACACGTTAAAATAAAAGAAATCATGTATTAACCATTTCTCAATTTGGATACACAATTTTCTTTTTTTATAAGAGTTGTTTTGCTATAGTTATAGATATTTTGAAATGTTTTACTGCATCTTCTTTTACGTTTTGGTCAAATGTGGTTTAAATACTGGTACAGTAATTGCGTAACTTTTCCAACGACCGTTCGAACAAATCAATTCATTTTCGTATACAAAAAGTTGTAGATCTCCTTGACGTACGTACGACCCGCTGTATAATCGACCATCAGTTATCTGAAGTAAGAGTGGTTACTCATGGTGACTATTAAAGCAGCGATAGAAATGCTCGTTTCGCGAACGCGCGACTGCCGCGCGACACTAGCCATAGACCAGGCACGGCTATGGCGGTCATTACACGGTGATTAAATACTGATGATCCACCCATATCACAATCTGGATCACATGCATATTGACGTGTCTCACAGGTTTTAAATTTATTTTTATTTTTATTTACACAAACAAACAGCCACTACAAAGGCGCCTTAATATTAATAGCCTTATAAATAAATACAATATGGCCAACACCGTTCACCACTTATTACTTATTTTACATAGTCATCATTGGTAGTTAGTCAGGGGTGCAGCCCCTAAAGTGTTGTAGAATATGCGGATGATTTCGAAATCCACACACAGATAAGAAATAACCTGTGAGCAGCGAACGAAAAAGCCATAGAATGGGAGCTCCTTGCAAATTTGTACCCAAACACGTGCCTAAATCCCGGTACGCGTTCAAACTAAACGGCTGCCTGGCATCGTTTTGACTCCTCGCCCCCATCCCTGCATAATGGCAATGGCACCCATTCTGTGCCTGTGAGCGACTAAAGGCACACCACACGATTCTGCTTGGTGGATGGTATGAGCGGTACGCAGCTATAAAATAGAGCGAGATGGGGATATGGAAGAAGCAGAACCTAACATCTGGCCACCCTTTAATATTGACGCGATAAATAATAATCGTTTAAAGGGCCATTCAATACTACTTCCATACTGAGTGTTGCTGCAAAAATTGACAAACCAGGATCATCAGTATTTAATCATGAAAATTGACAACTTTCACCCGACCGCCCGCGAGCTGTGTCGCGGCGAGATATGCTATCCGTCTCTTTCTAATGTCGCACGACACTAGCTATAATTCACCGTGCTGGCTATCACCGGACGGCCCGCGAGCTATGTCGCGGCGAGAGAGACAATCCCCCTTCTAATTAGAACACTTAGAAAGAGATGGAGCGTGCTGTATCGATGCTGGATCGAGTTTGTATCGCTCCAAAAAGTAACCGTTCCCAATGTCGTATTTCGCCCGCAGTCTTTTATTTGCCGTCCACAACCTTTCGAAAAGAAATTGAATCACATTCGTCGGCTTAGTCCGGTTGGGCACGTGACCAATCCTCGTCACACAATGGCGAGATTTAATTAGAATGTCCACTTGGTTAAGACTGAGATTACTTAATCAATTCTGTAATCACATTGCAAGTGACAGAGTAACTGCAAATCTTGTTTTGAAATGAGAAAATAAATTCTGTTTTTATACTACGACGATGACAAATAACGGCCTCATGGTAAGCAGACACCGTAAACTATGGACGCTGGTTACTCCAGTCATCAAGGCGTTGCCACTGTTTGATTGATTAGAGGATTTGTTGTGCTGACGGCTTGAGATGAATGTGAGTCCCATACCCTCAACTCAGTTCAGTCTTGGGAGCTTTGTGACCTTATTCATAACCAGGAACACGGCACCTGACAAGGGGATGTAATAAAAACAGAATATTTACGAAAGAAAATTCGTTGCCGGATTTTTGGGTTGATTCGGTTTTGGTAATTTAATTTGTCAATAGCCCAATTCCTGCTTCTTCCCGTGGGTGTCGTAAGAGTCGACTAAGGGAACACATTTTGTCGATCTTTTTTTACCCACATTTATACTAAAAGTGGCACTCGACACAAGTTTCATGTGCTCTACCTACCCCTTTTAGGAATAAAGGCGTGTATGTATGCATGTATGTAAAACGCCTTCATACTTTTATCCACCCATTTAATTCATTTGTGCCTATGTGTTTTAATTATGTTCATGTTAAAATAGTTAGCCCTTAGGTTGGGTGCTAAAGTATGCGAGGCCCACCGTTGCCGCTGCGGGGCAATGGTGAGTGACAAAGGTCACCACGGCCTAAGTAGCCAAAGGTGTGCAGGACGATTCCCGAGGCATCACGCCATCAACGAAATTATTCGGCGAGCCATGGTTTCAGCCAATATACCGTGCCTGTTGGAGCCACTGGGCCTCAGCCGTGCAGATGGAAAAAGACCGGACGGCCTTACGCTGGTTCCATGGCGGAGAGGGCGCTGCCTTTCATGGGATGCTACTTGCGTAAGCACTTTTGCAGCATCACATTTGAGGCTGACCTCGCGTTGTGCCGGCTCGGCAGCAGAGGCTGCTGCCAAGTTGAAGCAGGCTAAATACTCCGCCTTGGAGCCGGTGTACGACTTTGTACCGGTAGCGATAGAAACTGCGGGACCCTGGGGTTCGGAGGTCCGCCGACTTTTTAAAGAGTTAGGCCGGCGCTTATACGAGAGGGGCTGTGACCCCCGCTCCGGGTCGTACTTAGTTCAACAGGTCTCCATCGCCGTTCAGCGGGGTAACGCTGCGGGCATCATGGGGACCTTTGAGCCGGGTGCGATGCGGGGTGGGGAGCATTGGTTTATGTTTATCTTTATTTATTAGCTAAAGTTTCAGGTCGAATAATATTACTAATAGTTTCAATTAATACTATAAATGGTATTAAAATATTAGGGGTACCTTGAGGGATTATATGTGCAAATATATGTTGAGAATTATTAATTCAACCATATAATATAAATCTTAATCATAATGTTACCATTATGATTAAGATTTAAAGGAGATAGAAAAAGATAAAGTTAAATGACTTGTTCTTGTAAAGATGTATGGAAATAACCCTAAAAAATTATTAAATAAAATAAATGAAAACATTGACACAAAACTAAATGTTGATCCATTTAATCTGTTATTTCCTATTAAGGTTTTAAATTCCTTATGTAATGTATGTGTATGTATGTATGTTCTTTTTTATCTATAATCACATTTATACTTACTAGTTATTAACGTTATTTTTATTTAGTTTTAAGCCTTTATTATCTGTTATTGTGTTTTTACTAATAAACAAATTGTATATGTATAACTTAACGTTAGCTACACACGCTGACGTAGTTAAAAGGTAATAGTCAATATAACGCAAAGCTGTTAGGTAAAATTATACAATAAAATGCATTACAGAATTTACTTCTAGGGAGTACACCGTATTATTTGTTTTAACTTTACTGATTCTCCGATGACATTGAAGCATCGTCAAATGCTGCTGAATACGCAATGAAACACTGACTGATTATTGGAACGACTGCTAAATTTAAAGAGCGCAAGGTTGTAGAAGATTTGCAATTCGTCACTTTATTATATTGACATAAAAGCGAATAGCGTACGAGCATATATGTTTGTAGTCTTGAATGTACGTGTTCCAATATAATACAAACATGAATGCATGCGTTGTGTTATGTTAAAATATAATACACAGATTTCGACAAGTATGTTGTTTAGATCGGCAACGAGGACAGATTTTAGTTAGGATAACGGTAAACATTACTGAATATATTTTGGTTTGTATCATTAATTGAGGCAATACGGTATTTGATATCGGTGATAAATATTTATTCTCACATTACCATTCAAGAAAAATAATAAGCAAAACATTATCCTTCTTTTTGTTGGACAGTTGTGTTTCTTGCGCCAAAGTGCGTGTAGGATAGACCTATAATTGATAGTTCCCGTCGAAACATTAACACCCTTGATACAACAAAGAATCTGCATCAATGTCAGCTTCAGACCAATAAAGGCACCCTCTCCACATCTCCCGCAGCTTACTTGATGTGAAATATTGACGCCAAAATTGCTGTGACGTTTACAATGGTACCATTTTTCAGGCGCTGAAAGGAAGGTATCACTAAAGTTTCAGGCAATTTTCCTGCCTTGAGTGACAAATCGAGATTGTCACGTGGTACGGTATGGTTAGCTGATACAACGTTGCTTTTGTCATTGCACTATCGACAACACAGCTAAGTGATCATCCGTGCACTTTATGGCATTGTAATAAGGTTCTATATAAAAACAGGATGGTCAGAAATGTGTTGGCGTTTGTACTTGATGCCATATAATAGACATGTACTTACGTGGGTCCTCCATTTAACAAAACTGAAGATTACAGCTTGAAAACTAAAAATTTCGTCGGTGAATCCCATAACCAGAGCGCTGGTGAAGAAGATAATTCTGAGACACCTACTTGATGGTATGAATTTTGAGTATTCTAATATGAACCCTAAAATTTTCTACTAAAAATTCGACTGGGTTACGTAACCCACATATGTTCTGCCACTCAATGGAATATTTATTGTCGGACACTAAAAAAAATATGCAAATAACTCTTGTACAGAATCACGAAGATCTTCCAACTTTACCACGTTTATCCCATATTAAAGGAAAAAAAATACTGAACAGAAAATTCGGCGCAGAAAGCAAATGCATTGAATTTATGCGTGGGCAAAAAATCACTATATAATAAACTGTTCATAATCAATTTAAATTCAATGTAAAGTGCAATGAAAATGGATGTTTAAGTGTGAAGTCGTCATATAAGTTGTGTATATAAGGGAAAATAAATAGCTCTTACGAGCTCAGTGAGAATATCTGCGTATAGTACACGCTTTTAAGGTTGCGTAATCCATCTTCCATGACAAATATGTACGCCTACAAAAGTGTATTTATATTCCACTGATAGATAGTTCCGATAAAGCAACCCCTGTGACAGACTGTGACGCAATGAGAAGAAAATAACTAAGTTAGAAATATAACGTAGTAGTATTTAAGACAAGATAAGGCAAATCCTTATCTTGTCTTAAATGAACGCTTTGTATGAAAAGAAATTCGTTCTCAATGAGACTAAGGCTGGTTCAGACTGTTTAATTAAAACGGAACATAAATTTTCAAAAAGTCGATTATGATGAGGTAAAAGTAAAGCCGCAAATCGAGCAAAACAAAACCCGTGCCATAATCTTTTTTAAAACCATTCAGGACATTTTCGGCCTCCCTATGCCAGTAATTTCAGTGACTGATGACGGTATAGTATAACTAGGTATTTTGAAAAAATACATGAAAATTCAACCAGTGGTTTAAAACTTATTGGAAGTCAAAGTTCAATAATTTCGTCATTGACTCACAGGTCATACAAATTGTAAAGTAGGTACTTCTAGCAAACACAGATGCTTTTTTCTACTATTTTCGATATTTCCTTTTTCATAATTTAACAGATCACCACAGATAACTGTCAAAAAATATCAATCACATAATATCTGACCTTTCTCTCGTAACAATATCAGAATCGCTATTTAGCTTCAAACGTACGGGACACAAAACACGTAGCTCATATAATTCCCGTCCTAGAGCGCAAACTGATTGGTGATTTTTTCCTTCCAAATCCATCAGAACGATGCATGAATAGGCGTGTGCCAAGCCACGCTATTAATCCACCCTCTTTCATGTCGCAGAGGAAGTAATTCGATACCTGGAGTGACTTGATAATAATTAATCAATACATTATGAAAGGGTGTAACAATGTGGAAAAAATGCGATCATAGCGGACACGTAACGTGACAAGCTTGACGGTCGTTGGTGTGAAACGTAAACTCATGCTTTTATTTCTAAAGAGGGTACGTAGCATATGGAATTTTATTTTCAGTTCTAGAAATTGTAGTTTAATAACTTGTTAATGTGATTTTGCAGTAAAAGGTTGGTAAAACTGAACTAAAATGTGTTTTATCCCTTCCTGACAACCACAAACGTGAATGTTACTGATAGATATGTACAGCAGAAGTTTTAGAACACAAGATACGTTTCACATAGAAAAAATGAGTGAACATTTATATGGGAAGGCAGTTAAATAGTTTAACGCAGACGAAATGGTGAATGAAAATAGGAAACGCGGAAATAGCGTAAAGCTTTATACGTAGGTACATTAGGTAGATCTAAATGTAATTTTTTGTATGGGGTTTCGTTAAAAAAAACAACCTTACACTAATCGACCTAGTCCCAAACTAAGCAAAACTTGTACTATGGGCACTAGGCATATACATACTTATATAGATAAATGAATACTTTAATACATAGAAAACATCCATGACTCAGGAACAAATATTCGCGCTCACCACACAAATAAATGCCCCGGGGATTCGAACCCGGGACCTCTAGCTTCGTAACAATGCTTATTCATAAACTATATAGCAGACTTGAACAACGGAACAAACTTAATAATTAAGTGTGCCTTCACTTCGTATTGTCAGGTTGAAATCTAGGGCTCAAACTAGTAACTAGTTGAAACTTGGTAGTTTCGAGTGTAGTGGCAACATGACTTGTGCCAAGTGGGATTGCAGCTAGTCCCGATATAAAGTGAGCACCTTGCTCGCAGTGACAAGCCCGGGGCTTGTCGCTTCCTAACTTTAGCCGGTGCATATCGTTTGCAACTTTACTAAAGTTCATACTACTACGGGGGTTATGCCATGCATGTTTCTACAACGCTACAACGTCAGTTAAAGGGACGTGCTTCAAATTGACTTGTGCTTCAAGCTGCTTTTATTTGAATAGGTTCATTAAGGTGTTGATAGATCATGAGCTTTCACTTGTATTAATTGAGCATTCTAGCGAATTTCAAATTACAGATAAGGTCACAAAATATACAAGAGCGTTTTAGTGAGCATTCTATCGAGCGTTTTAGCGAGCATTCTAGTGAAACGACAGCGACAGTATATTTGCTTTGAGCTTTTTGCCGAGCCGAGCAATTTTGTTAATGGTCCGCTGCCATCCTCCCTCCGGCCACACCTCCCGCACAGCATTTACTGGAGCGCTCGCTAGGATGCTCGTATGTTCGTAGCGATGTTTGGTTCTGTTTATTATCAACTTCGACAAATTTAAAACCGACGAAGTCAAGCTCAAGTCTATGAGCACATTTAGCTCGGCGCGTGTGGAAGCACCAAACATTTACCTTCCCGTATATATTTTTTTGCAGCAAAAACATTCAGGCATATTTTCTCGCGATACACTTTGTAATCAAGGCAAAACTAAATTTCAGGTTTAAATTCTACTTCATGAATTTCAAAAGGGAATGCTAATACAATTTCAAGTGAAACTTTCGGTTCATGAATTTTAAACGACGGAGTCAGCATTCGACTCGAAACAAAAAACCAATCACGACGTGTCTGAAGTGAACGTGAGAAGTCTTGAAAATAACGATAGGTGAAGAACGGGTTGAAACATGTTTCGACTCGATCCGCGATTGCTAATAATGGTCGCTCGCAATAGCCTCTCGTCAAACGCTATGTGGCCGTGCTCTGTCAGTAGGGTAACGAGCATCACGCACTGCCAATGTTTCTCGCTGTGGCGTGCGGAGTCGCATGCAAATTTCCTCGGAGGGAGGTGCGGTGCTGTCTGTGGTTCTTAGCGTGTGTTTTGTATACAAACTGTGGTACTGGCATACAACGTTGCGAACCGTCGCTCCGCACGCTGCAGCGGGATGCGGCGGCAGCGTGTGATGCGCCTTACAGACACACACTGAATACAAACAAAGTAACCAAAACCGTTTTTCAGATGGGGGTGGTCCACAGTCACAGAATAAATAATCCATACTAATATTATAAATGCGAAAGTGTGTCTGTCTGTCTGTTTGTCCGTCTGTCTGTTACCTCTTCACGCTTAAACCGCTGAACCGATTTGGATGAAATTTGGTATAGAAATAGTTTGAGTCCTGGGGAAGGATATAGGATAGTTTTTATCCCGGAAATCATCCCCCAAGGGGATAAAGTGGGGGTGAAAGTTTGTATGGAGCTACGATATAAACGAGGTCCACGCGGACGGAGTCGCGGGCAGAAGATAGTATTATTATAAATGCGAAAGTGTGTCTGTCTGTCTGTTACCTCTTCACACTTAAACCAGTGAACCAATTTAGATGAAATTTGGTCTAGAGATAGTTTAAGTCCCAGATAAGGACATAAAATAGTTATTATCCCGAAAATAATCCTCTAAGGAGCTGATATAGAGGGTGAAAACTTGTATGGACTACGATATAAGTATTAAACGAGTTCCACGCGGACGGAGTCACGGACAGAAGCTAGTAGTAAATAAAAGTAAACATTATTTTTATGACTTAAGTATATTTTAATCGAACCGACTCCAATCTAATACTTTACCTAAAAGTACATTTCGTTTTATAAACAACCTTGTAAACAATCATCGATTTCTATCACTCGTGTGTCGGTCACAAAGCAGTTAGCGGCCATTACAACGATAGTTACAAAACGATTATCATTAAAATACATGTGTTTCGTAACAGACCGAGCAGTTATTTAATAGTAAGTTCAGCCTTTCAACTGGAGGCATTATTGTTCGTTAGTTCGTATCCCAATCGCATTTCAAAATATTTTTTATTCCCTAACGAGTATACGCTACGCTACCAACATTGAACGTCCGCGCGGAACACTTTCAAATGCGATTGCGTAGTGGAATGCGTGAACCGCGAGAACCTATTTTTTATCCGACTTCAAAAAAAAGGAGGAGGTTCTCAATTCGGTTGTATTTTTACAAGCTTTTATTTACTTTCACCTGTCCCGTTGTCTGTCTGTCTCTGTCTGTCTGTAATCAAATCTTGCAAGTTAAATTTGACCCTCTTCCCGTTGAGCTGAAATTTTGGGTATAAGTACAGTTTGCATGACAATTCAATATTATGGTACCATCGAGCTGATCTGATGATGGAGACGGAAGGTGGCCATGGGAATTCAGTACTTAACCCCGTTGAGTTTGGGCTCGTTAGAATCGTCTCAATGAGAAGTTGATGAGGTTTACAGAAAAGTACAGTTGGCAATTAAAGCTTGTACCAAAAATTAAATTTTGACAGAAACATGTTTTTTTTATCATTGTTTTTCAATGTTTGTTACCTCAGAACTCCGTCATTGATGAGCCGATTCGTAATTTTTTTTGTTTGTAAGTATATGCTTCCAGGTGTCCCATTTTTTTCAAAAATTCAATTGGATGATGGGATCCATGAGGAATTGAGGGAACTCCTCAATTATATTAAGCACGCTTGCAGTGATTTTGATATTTTCTATTACAACTCGTGTATTTACACCCGGAAATCATAAATTTGGTGGAGTGGAATTGATGATGAAGACCACAGATGACTTATGGAATTCCTCAATTATTTACTTAAAAGTACTAAAGTATATCACAGATTCTGATAAGATTCTGTTGAAATAGTAGCTAATGAAGTGCCAAAGGTGATCCTTGTGGAATCGACGGAAGTCCTCAAATATTATCGGGTCACATACAGTGATTGGGTTTTTTTCTCTAATAATCAACGCATTTGCTCTCGGAAATCAGTTCATGTGTTAAATTGGAAAATAAATGTGGAAATGTTCTCGTGGCTTGTGTTGTTAACAGACGTGTATTTTTAAATGGCGCGTAAACTGTCAATCTACATACGAAACACATGTATGTTATTAGACCTTAATCTTCGGTTGTCTCTACTCTATTCATTATAATTATTTAAGAGCCCCGGTCTTCTTGATATAATCGCCACTCCTCTGTTAAATGCCAGTCTCTTTAATAATATTTCAAAACATGCAACGCACTGTTCAGTGTTCGTGCCGAATTCCCCTTATGATTCCGAATCAATCGTCTGAATAAAGTAAATCTTACAGTCAAAAAATCAAAGCCAAACAACAACAAAAGGCCCAACAAATCACTGGCATTGTTTACCTTCAGTCAAACCGGAGGTAAGCTTATTGTATTTACCAGCGGCTCTTGGAACTATAAGGTAGTAAGTCGTCATGAACTCTATTGAAGTCTGGCGTTATGGGTACAGATAGATGCCTTGGATGGAGCACTCAAACTAATTGTTCACAAATTGGCAGAATCAAGAACGACCTTAGGGACGGACGTCTTTGTACTGACGGATGTTTTAGCGTAGCCGCACGGTGAATTCAGTTTTTATTAACTTCGCCTGTATGTAACAATATAAGACATTCTTGCGAGTACATTTTCATCTAATTGTACGCCTTAAAATAACGTCATCATCGTTCACTGCTGGACATATGCCTCCCCCAAAGAGTGCCACAATGACCAGTCCTGCGCCACCCGCATCCAGCGGACTCTCGCGACCTTTACCAGATCATCAGTCCACCTTGTGGGGGGGGGTCTACCCAGGCTGCACCTTTCGGTACGTGGTCGCCACTCAAGAACCTTTCGCCCCAACGGCCACTTAAGTTTAGCGATTCGGAGGGATATATCTTGGTTCTGCTGCGGATAGCCTCATTTCTAATGTAATCACGCAGAGAAACTCCCAACATAGCCCTTTCCTTTGCCCACACAGTCCAGCGTTGCCAAGTAGACTGTCGCTATATTGAAGTACTGAAATATTTGTACGAGAACGCCACTATGTCCATCCGACTCCAGGATCGGAGCTCAAAGTCTATTTCACTGCAACGGGGTGTCAGGCAGGGGATGTCACTTATTTCCCAAACCTGTTCGCCGCTGCACTGGAGGATGTTTTCAAGACTGGACTGGAGAAGTCTAGGCATCAAAATCAACGGCAAGTACACCAATCACCTTCGGTTTGCTGATGACCTAGTAGTCTTGGCTGAGACCATGGAGGACTTGAGTACTATGCCCGATGAACACAGTAAAGCCTCCGAGTGAGTTGGTCTGAGAATGAACATGGATACCGTAGTGTCTCAAGACGAGAGTCTTTTACCAGTGTGTTGCCAGTGATGACATATGGCACCGAAACGTGGTTGCTTACTATGGGCCTCATGAAAAGGTTCAAAGTCATCCAAAGGGCAATAGAGCGGGCTATGCCAGGAGTTTCTCTGCCTGATCGCATCAGAAATAAGGCCTATGAAAATAATGTATATTCCACATAAACGTTCAATGAAAACAACAACGCGGTTAACCCCACAGTTTTTTGTCTTTAGAAAGTAAGAAGGTATACGTGTACGTTGCAAAGTTAGACACCTTAATTTCAATCATTTACAAACAGGTGTGCCAAGGATGATGGCCGTTGGGGCGGAAAGGTTCTCGAGTGGCGACCACGTACCGGAAGGCGCAGCGTGGGTAGGCCCCGTACAAGGTGGACTGATGACCTGGTAAAGGTCGCGGGAGTCCGCTGGATGCGGGTGGCGTAGGACCGGTCATTGTGGCACTCTTCGGGGGAGGCCTATGTCCAGCAGTGGACGTCTTTCGGCTGATATGATGATGATGATGATGATGATGTGCCAAGGATTGGTCCAGGAGTGTTGAGCACTGAGAATTTGAATTTATTTTAGACCTCTTACGCATTAGGAGGGACGGAATCGGTGAGCGGTATTTCTTACATTACCTTAAGCTTACTGATGCCGCTCAGATTTCTTACTTGTTAGTATACTGTCAGTATCACAGTTGCACAGTAGAATTATATTGCGAGAACGGGGCGCGGCACGCATGCAGCAACACAATCGTACCGCTCCGCTTTAATTCAAGAAGCACTCATTAAAATGTAGAAGCGCAGTAAAGAATCTGTAATGACTAGCTGACAGCTTATTGATACCACACCGAATCTGGAAGCCTTAAACATATGTTACATAAAATCTAGGCCGCGAGCGTGACCTTTTGTGACCTTGATCATAAACAATGCACTGAAGTAGCGTATTGTTTCTATCTGCGGCACAAAGCGTGTTAAAGCCAGACGTGCAATCTAGTTCGCGTGTTAACGTAGACACGTGATAGCAAATAGTACTAAATTGGGTAGTTGCTAATGTCGTAATATATTTAGAACAAAATTGAATAAAGTTCCACTTAGAGGAACTTTAATATACTCACACGTACGTTTAATAATTATTAAGGTCGTATTTAGAACTCCCCTTTAAAATAGAGACTGGCAGTAAATAAGTGAGGACCAAATTCTTGGCTAGTAGTTTGCCTGGTTATTCGATAGTTTCAAGAAGTGAAAAAAGTTCCGTTGTGATACAAAACTTAACCATAGAATTGTAGGTATGGTTAATTTTCGTGTCACAACGGAAAACTTTCATAAAAAAATTGAGTGAGTTAAGCTGGCCAAGAATTTGGTCCTTACGCAAATATCAATGAATTTCGAATCACGGTGAGAAATCATTAGTAAAACCTGTTTAAAAAAATACTACTTACAGACCAATAACTTAAGGCCTTTTAAAAATTGAAAATATATATATAAGCCAGGTTCCACCATGTAGAAAATAAGGTGGAAAATGTTTCTGTTGCTTTTCACACATCTCACTATCTCTTACATTAAACGTTGATGTAAAATGTGTCATTGAATCTAGTTGCTTTTTGGTCACGTATATTTTAAGTTTAAACAGATATTTACAAAAAAGTGTACCTATTTATCAACCTTATAATTAATAAGTTTCTGTCAAAAAAATAATTTTCGGTGCAAGCTTTTATCGCCGATCATTTTATAAACAACGATTCACAAACCTATCATCATTCCTCAAAATGCGTATACTATTAATAATTATTTGACAAATATTCATTTAGCAAATGTTATACTTTATAAAAACATGAAATGTTAAATTGTCATTTTAATAATGATCATTTACCAAATAAATCGTTTATAAAATAGGTCGTTTTATAAATCGTCGATTGATAAATGATTGTTTCATAAAAGTAAATATCTGTCATATCACGGTATCTAGCGGACTGGCTAAGAAACATTCCTGTAATAAATTTATAAAAAAGTATAGTATTTAAACATATATCGGTTTTGGTGCTTCGCCGGCCACTGCCGCGGCACGCTCGCCTCGCTCGCTCGGCTCGCGCACTATAGGGTCGCAGTTTTTCCTAACATTCCCCCATGCTTCGCTCGTCGTCGTACCTACTCTGACCTGCCTTAAAGTAGAATAGATAGGTAATCCACCTGTTATGTCAGTAAATTTTAAGACCTAAAAGTTTTTTAGGCTAGGAATGATAACTTACTTGCTAAGCACTTTTAGCCTTATCCGCATAAAACTTTACACTTATTTCTACAATTTTATTACACAAAGAATGAAAAAACCAACTATAAAACCGTACTAGGGCTTTTAAAGCGGACAAAGTCATAATATGCAAATATATTTATGAATGATCTGTTAACTGTCTCATTTTATGCAAAACCTCAGACTTAATACAAATTACTGGCCGACGTTTCTACTTAGTGTACTGTCCAACAAATAAATTACGTCTTTAATTTTCAGTCCGCCTTAAGCCCACATCACACAGGCGCGGCCTGGCGGTCAATAGTAAAGTTGTTATTAGTCATCACTATTGACCGCCACCGCAGGTCGGTCCAGTCTGTGAGAGGCCTTAACGGACCTTTATTGCTACCACAGACATAGTAGATCACGCAAATGCACATACTTCGCGTGACAGAGATCATGTATTTATATGTGCATAGCTTATGGATGTCTCCAATTTTAAATATTTTGAATGACTTCATTTTAATTATGAAAATGTTTTGTTGTAATATCACGATTTTCACATGTATTTCAGTGGAATACTCTTGCCCAGATCAACACACTGAAAAAAAAATCGCCTCCGAACGGTTTGAATGACTTTTTGGAATTTATAACGGAGTCCAAATTAAGTTTTCTGTCTATTTTCCCATTTGACTATCTAACTTAGTGGACGAATCTATGAAAAGACAATTAAAAGAATTGCGAGTTAAGACTGAGTTTATTTAATTTATTCAGTAAAGTTTAGATACACGTCTGCGGTCTAGTAATATCCCAGTGACGTCATTTTGTTCTCCCAGAAATGGTCACACTTGGTTTTTCCATATACACATTGCAGTACGTGCGACAATCACCCAAATATATATCTGTGGCTACCACTATCATTGCAAGCCGCCAACTAGGAACGGAATCCTGAAATTTATGGCCTAAAAAGGCCGCGTTTTGTTTGTGCGAATTATTTATGCATGTATATGGCATTTTTTCGCGTTAGTACATTTGCCAACTTTTTGGGTATACACAGTTACTCGTTTAAACCCCGTTTTAAACCTATTATCTTCCAATCTCGCCATAGATTGTAGTCTGTCATCCATATCACACAAATTAATTCTAATTATTATTATTTTTATTTAGACGTACATCCACATTTAAAGATTTTTAACTATCAGTAATTAATCTCATAATAAGCATACTACGACTTGAAAATAAGTTTAACTAAAAAGTTTGCCGGAGTTTTGGTTATAAGTAATCCAGGCGACACTTTAATACGACACCTTTTAATAAATATATTTTAAAATGACAGCAAAATAATTCATCTGACTCGTCCATACGATTTTTAAATCCTGGTTAAAACCAATCAAGTCATTTAACTTTATAAAAAATGACAAATTATAGTTCCAACTAGCGGTTGTTCAAAAATCGAATTTAAACTTTCGTGAGTACATGCCTAAAATACTACTAATAAATCCATGGTTACACTCACGTAGCGGGCAATGCTTCAAACGACATTGCCGCGAAAACATTCATCCTGAAGAAGAATTTCCGAAGAGTTTGAAACATGTCGCGACATTTAATACGTGAGTTTAACCGTCGATTTATTTGTAGTTATTCGAAAAGTTACACAGTTACCCACCTGGTTAACAACACGACTAAAGAACGTATTAAATTTCCAACGTAAAGTTAAACAAGAGAAATCTCAAACAAGACGGTGGTTTTAAATGGCAACATGCAACGTCTCGTCCTCTGTACAATTTTTATATTTGAATATCCCGGCGCTTCGCAGGATACAAATGTCGACTTTTGTCTGAGCTATCTGCGTTTCTTAGGGCCACTAAGCGAGCGGTTGACAAAAGAATAGAATAGAATAGAATATAATAGAATAGAATAACATATATTCATGACAACAACATATACATGCACATAAACAATATACATTAAAAATTTAAAAAACCCCCCGACACAAAAAATTAACTAAAAACAAACAATAGTACATTACTGCAGAGGCCGTGAAGTAAGGGATTGCTGGACGAGTTTGGAGTAGACGGCCGAGTCGTAGACGAGGCCGGATACAACGAGTCCAACAATCCCTGTTCCGGCCGAGGATTGTATAGTGCTTTTCTCAAACGATGTGAGAAAATATTTAAACAAAAATAATTACAAACGGAACAAAAGATCAGAAAACAATTGTGTAATTTGCCGCCTTTTTTAATTTTTAAACATGCCATTTGAAGAAGCCGTTCGAGCACCATGTTTAACCGCACATAAGTATAGTACCATAGATTTTGTTTTTTTTTCTTATGTCGCAAGTACGCTTACAGAGTCTAGTGATGGTTGGCAGTATGTAATTTTTCCTTTGTCAGTTTAATATTAGTAAGCAAATTTAAAAAGTTAGAGTAGCGTACAATAATGGTTTCACTTGTTTTCATACATAACTTCTTGTCGTAAGGCCAAGAAGTAATGTAGGGAGCCTTAAACAAGAAACTTCATGTCTTCATTTCGTGATATTAACGCGTAAATTTCCGAGCATGTTTGAGAAATAGTACATTACTCCAGAGGCGTGAAGTAAGCAATCCCTGTTCCGGCCGAAGGAAAAGTACGGAAGTAGAGGGAAACTACGAGATCGGCTACGAGCGTAGCGCGTAGCGATTATTGGTGATGAATGTGTTAAGCGGAAGCGATTCGAACCCGCTCTTTTCCCAGCCACATTGTTCACTCGGCAAAATACAGTGTTCTTTGCATTTACATGTCTCGTATTTCAGTGTTTGGTTGCAGGTCATTTTATTTCACTCGTTAGATGGAGTTTTACTGGCGCTAAGCAACGTGCCTTAAACCGCCTTCAGGGAATATCATGCGGAATTATTTATACTAATGTAGCACCTGACTTTTTAAGGGGATTTTATTTTCGGATTTTTAAGTGTGGTGTAAAAAAACTTTTCGCAGGTAAACAAACATTTTGCAGGTAATAAAACTTTTTGCAGGTTGCGTGAACTTTATGCTTTATGGTGTACAAACACACGGTAACTTGTCAAGGTATCTTGGCAAGAAAATATAAGTAGACTTTTTAAAAACATGTAAGTATATTACGCTAACATTGGTCAATATATTATACAATTTTTGAAGACCACAAAATGTAAAACAAAACTATAAAAATCTATAACTAAATTATAATTAATTTGTAACAGTTTTACGAATATTCATTAGTATCCATCTTATATATATTGAGATATCTTCATATGGGTCCATTTAAGTTTAATACCCTGTATACTTTAATGTGTTTGTCAAGATGGGTCATTAACAAACACTGAACCGATCGACCAACGATAACCCATTCATTTTTAGATTAATATTAAAGATTACAGCTTAACTCTAGGGATTACGGTAGAATACGTCACAATTTATATTGGGTCTAGCAGCAGCGACGTTTAGATCATTATGAAAATGTCTTTAAAATAGTTGGCGATTGAATAGAGAGAATAACATAATACCACGAACCACGAACTTCGAATGTCGAAGTTCTAAGTCTATCTCTATCGCACTTACATACTGCTTATTTTTACTTAAGATACCTATGTATTCTTTAAAATATGTTTTAGCGTAGGTATTTGTTTTGTGTTGCCTTCCAGGAGGTAACTCATGTAAAGGTTCCGACGGAAGACCAGCGCTGGCCTCCTAGGTTAGCACCATACTGAGTGGGCCTGAGGTGGGGCCTTTTCGTGGACCCTGCTACTTTTACTTTACTGTGTTTTGTTTTGTATACCCATTGTTTTGTCCACGAATAAATGTTTTCTTTCTTTCTTTCTTTCTAATATTAGTTTTATCAAATATTAATTGATAGACACAGCTTCAACTCGTTTACAACACCTTTTACAACCAATTAACAAAGCAGTTGAACCAAAGAGATTAAATGTCTGATTTTAACTACGACGCAGCAAAGTTTTATTTAGGGCATCAACGCATATAAGATGGCACTTTAAAAATTTAAATTAACATACGAGTATACAGCGTTATTGGTAATTTAATGTATATTATATATAATGGGTATAATACCCACGCATACCGAACTCACTGTGTCCACGGGATTGTCACAACACACTGTCCACTTCAAAGCAACGCGCTTCTATCGCATGCATGTTTCCTCTACCACTGAGTTCCTAACATCCATCTTTTTCACGCTGTGTATCTGTCTCTATCTGTTCCAACAATCTCTTGGAGACGTTCCGCCCGGTTTCCCTACGTACGCTTTACCGCAATCACAGGGAATCTCATATAGCCCCGGGCTACGGAACGTGGCAACCTCGAATACTGACCCGAAGCGTGATCTATGAACATGGGGACCTAGGGGACCTATGTCCCCTAGATGTGGCAGAGGGAGGGAGGAAGGGAGCGAGGGAGGGAGGGAGGGAGGTCTGTGAATGTAACTTGACTTAAGATCCTATGATCTTAAGTCAAGTTACTTAGGAGAGCGCAACACCTGCCTCATCTTGGTATGGGGGCGGAAAATTGACCCAATGCTCAAACTCCGGCGTAGTAGGCTTAATTTAATTGTATCCATCACCCCCTTAATGTACGGCAAGTATGCAAGAGCCCTCTCCGCCGTGTGTGCACGCTGTAAAATGCACGTACTTGCTACTCACTGACTCTGCCTCAACCCATTCCTATCTAACACCCGTCTCATATGCTGCAGCTCCTCTTGCACATATTGCGGGTCACAGAGCCGCCGCAGAACCTTGTTGATGAGCGCGCGTGCGACCGAAGTCAGATGTGCGGGGTGATCGCTTCGCTCGCAGTTCAATTATAGAAAAATATCGAGGTCGATACAGGTATACTATCGACAACACAGCTAACTGACCATCCGTGCACTTTATGTGCATAGTAAAAAGGTTCTATATATATACAGGATGGTCAGTTAACTGTGTTGGCGTGTGTACAATCAGATTCTAACGGGTATAACTTACGATTACCAATAGTTTGAAACAATTGTCTTGAAATGTAGAACTTAACAGCGCAGCTAATTTTGCGAACAATCTACCCGTCGGT
This sequence comes from Epinotia bilunana, assembly GCA_947049275.1. Lineage (NCBI taxonomy): Eukaryota > Metazoa > Arthropoda > Insecta > Lepidoptera > Tortricidae > Epinotia > Epinotia bilunana. The sequence goes on from OX346264.1 coordinate 5,637,742, forward strand.
CAATCATACGAATATCTAAAAAATAAGCCGTCCATAAAACTTAATGAAAAAACTTACAAACGAGCGAACCTATATTTTCACTCGCAATTCCAGCCAGATTGCCGGGTAACTTTGTCCTTATTCTGGGACAGATGGATTTCCAGATATTTGTGGAATACTTGGACAAATTGGTCTGGCTGTCTACTTAAAATAGAATGATCACTTTATGACAGATGGCGATTGTGCCTAAGTTGAGGGGTGAAACGGGGTTGTAAGTATATTGCTTATTATTTAAATTGCAATCCCCTTGTTGTACGAGCCGCCTGAATTTTAGACATTAGTGTTTCGACAACTGCATACTATTTTATGACATTTATAGCTTTAAAATGCACTTTAGCTGGGTAAGAACAATAATGCATAAATTGGATCAGATGACATATATTATTCTAATAGATTAGTGTACAAAGTAAAATTTCACACCGAAATAAAACGTATAATACAATTTTTAGACCACTAAAATAGATACTTACAGTATCACATTTATAGCAACACATTTGGTGCTAAAACCAACATAAAATATAAACTCAATGGGCGCTTGACAACTTTTTAACTGTTTACTTTGTCGACACCATAGGTGACCAAAGAATTGGCAGCTTCTAATTTGGACAGCGGATTAGTATTGCTTTTCAGCGAGGTAATGCTGCCAGCATCTTTGGTACGGACAGTGCTGTGCCACGGGGGCCCGTTTTAGTCAATTTTTTTTTTAACTTAGCTGGAGTTTTTACTTAGTAATTTGTTATTGTTAATAGTTCTTTATCGGTTCTATACATATGTGTGATAACCTGCCACTGTGTTGAGTATGGCAACACTCTCTTGCACAACCGTCATTTGTTTATTACGCCGCGTCCGTTGATAATAAACCGTAATCAATTAATTTACTGTTTTAGTTAACTCAAAATATAATAATATCAATTTATATTTTTAAGATAAGAAATATTTTGTAACTTAGAACTTTATGATTGTACATTGTCGAATTTTTCAATGATATTCAAAGAAAACTCAGGTTCGAGATAAGTGTCGTAGTTAAGTATTCGATTATTGTGCATTCATTCAAGTTTTACTGGGAGATGTGAATGAAAAGTCGGCTGCATTGGATTGTTTAAAAATTTTCTAAGTTGAATAAATGCCCAGGCATTTAAATCAAACAAGCACAATTTAGTTGAAGGTTGCTAGTTTATTCCATGAACTTTGTAATTAATTTTGTATTTTACAACGATCAGAGAACAAACATTGCTACCTAAAAATAAATAAATAAGTTAAAACGTTACATAAAATGATTGATTTGCATATGTAGCATTCCGGCTACCGTAAAATTTTCATTATAACTTTTTGAGGGTAATTTGACTTATTTACTTTTTCTCAAACATGTTCGGAAAGCAAACAAAGACGCGGAGTGCCAATAAAGTTAAAAAATATAACTCTTCCCAACCAGTTAAACTTTTAAACGCGCGTAACTTTTTATAGCGCATACTAAATCCAGACGACTAAGGAAAAATCCCATTCAGCCAAAGAAAACCACCCGCGAACCGCGCGGTTTTCGTGGTAATATTTTTTATATTTTTTGTTCTTTATTTTTTAATGTTCAGAAGGAAATAGTACATTGTTTAACGAGGGGCGTTCGTGGAATATTGCGAACAAAAGTCTCTATCAGAAGCCCGACGCCGAAGACGGAGGACTTTTGATGAGTAGAGTTTGCAATATTCGTACGCTCGTGTTATACACAATGTTTTTCATCACATTTGCGAGGAAATAATACCTACAAAAGACAGAAAAATATATTTTTCATACAACCGCATCAATCAAAAATTTACGAAATTGACAACTTGGTCCAGATCAGTGCGAGTGGAGCGCGCAGGTTCAATATTTCAACCGATCACAGAGCAGTACAGTAGTATTCATGCGGCGCGTGGCCAACAACATTTTTTTCAACCAATCACAGAGCAGAAATCTAGTGGCGTGCGGACAAATAGATTTGCTTAAACCAATCAGATCACACACACAAGCTCATAACTCCCTAGAGAATTATGAAAATCCATAACTCTCGTGGGAACAATTTAGGCCATTGTCCTTCTGTATACAGGCATGGAATAACATCATTTACGAGCAAGTGTAATGAAAATAAAATAAAAGATTTGAAAACGTTAGTTCTTACGTAATTATATTTAACCGAGAAAATTTCAACATTCAAATTAACTAAATGTGTTATAATTAGTTGAAAAACCGCGTTGTTGATCGTATAAGATAGTGTTAAATTCATATATAGGGGCACAAATATATACTACAACTTTGTTGCTCTTGGTCCGTCGGGCCCAGCTGCACATTAACTGTACCGTCATTTGTCAAAAAAAAAATTGGCAATACGGCTGGTTGACGTCACTGGATAGTAGAGCTGGTAGCTTCCTCGCTCAACGCGTAAGCAATGCTATTCAGCGGGGAAATGCTGCCAGCGTCCTCGGTACCTTGCCAAAAGCCAAGGGGCCCATGTTACTACCTGTATTTATGTATTTGAAGCTAGCTGGCCACGTCTGCCGCATGCATTCACAGAGGTGGGCCAAAAAATACCATGGAGTGCGTGCCAAACGATGGGCGGCGGCGACGTGGCAGGCCGAAACGGAGATGGCGGGAAGACCTGGACGCATAATCGGCCAGAGATTGCTCAAATCCGGAACGAGTGGAAGTCGAGAGGGGAGGCCTTTGCACAGCAGTGAGCTAGTTGAATGTTACTTATTTAATTTAATTCAATGTTATTTAAGATTTGGTTAGTAATTGTTTCTCAATATTATTTAATACAGCAATATTCTTTCATCATCTCACATCTCATGAAACGGACGAACCTTCTACCGGACCTTCTACCGGACCTGTCAAGTAGATTAGAGATATGAGCGAGTAATTAAGCGAGTTTAATCACTTAATGGTGTTCCGTAGCATTATATCTACACAACAGCCTTCAGGTCCCAATTCGCTGCCTTCATTTTGGAGAGTGATTGGTCCATACCAAGCCATTCAAGGCGGAAATTATGTGTGCTAACTTGACTCTTATTGCATAGATACTCTATTAAATTCTTACTAAACGAATTGAGAATATAATAAACTCGATGCTATAAAAACTTTATTTAACTTAGACTAGAGAGAGCGTCACTGATTTAAATACTACATATATTTTGTTATGCGGTCAAAGAAGCGTTCAGCATACAAAACGCGTATTTATTTGACAAACGTCAGAACATGTTAACTGTTATTTGAAGGTGAAGATGACAGTAAATGATTGCCTACTAACGCTGGTTTGAAAAATTACGCGTGCCGTTAATATAACCGTGCAGTTGTACAACTTTGACGACCGTTTAGCCTAATGGGTCGTGTCGCTACCTACGAAGCAGGTCCAAGGTTCGAATCCCGGTAAGGGAAAATAGATATTTATCTGATGAGCATGACTATTTGTTTCTGAGTCTTGGATGTTTATTATGTATTTAATTATTTAAATCTATAAAATATATCTATCGTCGTCTAATACCCACAACACAAGCCATATATTGGGCATATTGGGCTTATCTTGGGGCTTGCGCGTTTTGTGTAAGATTTTCCCCTAACATTGATTATTTATCACACAAACTAGTTTTTTTATGATAGCACGTCATCATGGCGTTACTTCGTACTAATCAGTTTTTTTACACGGCTCTATTTTACAGCCATTAGTTCTTCTTAGATAAATTTTGAGCCCGTTGTGTCTGACATTATGTCAGCAATTTAATCACGTAACAATAATTTTGTTGTTTTTGTTTTGTACTTTGTAGTACATTTGTGATGTCTCGAGTCTTTTTATCTTCTCAATACAATGTAAAACTAATCTAAGTACGTAAGTGCTACTCGTACACACTGAAAACATTATCTTCCCTTCAGCGTCGTAACTATTTTCGTATAAACAAATATATAATAAACTAGCTGATGCCCGCGGCTTCGCCCACGTGGTTATAGGAAAATGTAACATATTGAATTTTCCCGTGGGAATCAGATGTTTTCCCGCTGGAAAAGTAGCCTATGTGAGGAGAGTGCCTCTAAACTATCTCCGTACAAAAAAACACATTAATACGACGCTCCGTTGCGACGTGAAAGAAGGACAAACAAACACACACACACTTTCGCATTTATAATATTAGTAAGGATTTTTCGATACTGAGACACCATTAATGTTATTCATGCAAGTCCGGAGAATTTGAAGATATCAAAAACCTGATTATATTTCGTCGACGTGAGCAAAATTGCAATTGAAACCGGGGCGGGTCGATCTGACAAGACATTTCGCATTGCAAGATCAACATGGGTACATGGAATAACTACCCACATTCTATCGATAACACAGCTAACTGACCATCGGTGCATCTTAAGAGCATTGTAATAAGGTTCTATATAAACACAGGATGTTCAGTTAACAGTGTTGTCGTTTGTACATCCCCCGACACCAAACATAGCTAGAAATCGTCTTTACAATCAAGAATTTCGAATAAAAACTGCTACCAAATAAGCGTACAAAAACCATAGTTATACACCTAAATAGTTTTATTTATACCTGTTTGGAAGTTACGATGCAACAGATAGACTCACGAATACAACTTAGAAACCCCCGTTTGCGTAAGGTGTTAAAAACATGTCTTGTCACTTTTTAATTAATTAAGATTTTATTCCCAAGGGCCTCATTACGTACTCGGTCTACTTTTGAGATGAAAATCTCATTTACAAACATAAAGGTGACTAGACATTTAATTTCCGTACACAACATTTCCGTGCATCAAATTGAAACAAACTCTTATTTTTTTGAGTAATGTACACACTCATGTTTTTGACATCTTTGTGTGCGTAGCTATTTCTTCTGCTTACTGGATCTTTCTTATTCAATCAATATTTTTGTGCGTAGACGTTCTAGTTATATGTTAGAACAGAGGAGTTAGTGCGTATATTTTCGAACGAGCACTATCCACTGTCACTTTTCCATACAAACAATGAAATTTAAATCTACCTGACCTTCGTATTAAGCGTTACGCAACCGACCTGCTAGGAAGCGAGTGCCTGTCAGATTCATATCATATTGGAACGAGAATAGTCGAGTCCAGTCGACCTGAAGTTGTAAGATTTCATTTGGCGTAAGTTTGTGTCTCGTTTGCTGAGAAAGCGCTCGAAGCATTTTGAATGGAACTGAATTTGAAAAGTTAGTCCCCTCCCACCCAGTTTAGAGAATTCGTGACTTGAGCTGTGAATGTTAAGGGAGCGACCACACCAGTGCTTAACGCTGCGTATACGCGTTGACGTGTCGTATGCGTCACGTATTCTTCATACAATTTGCTGCGTTTTACGGTGTGTTAGCGTATTTTGAGCAGCGGTGTGGTCGCACCTTAACTTGACTTAAAGCGAACATGTTTTTCACAAGTTTTATTGATGTTCATTTGCTTGTTTGTTCAACATTTAAATTTTGGATAAATGAACGACCAATCTTTTTTTTAAAGAACCTAGAATATCACTTTTGGTTAAGACTCAGTAGCAGATTTTAAGTTGAACACCATCTTTAAAAGATATTGATACAGTATTTCAATGTTTTACAAGAAATTCCAAAGTTCTGCTGAGAAGTGATCAGGTTACTTTTCGAACGCACGTTAGGACAACAAAGTAAGAGTTAATCGACCAGGCCCCTATTTAACCAACTTGACAATTGTCACCTGACAACGACAATTCTCCGTACATTGCTGGTTCCACAAGTAACCAAGCAACCACCTTAACTTCTAGAACAAGCAATGTATGGCGAATTGTAAGTGTCAGGTGACAATTGTCAAGTTGGTGAAATAGAGGCCTGCAGGTTGATTTGTAACCCTACTGTACGTGGGGTAGATCAAAACATTCACTTCTTTTACGGGAAAATGACAGTCGAGCTGTTTTATCGCTCGTTCGAATTGTTACGCAATCACCCCAGCTTATTAATAAAATGCTTAACTCAACCACGAAGAGTTTAGGATAGGAATAGCTGTCACTTCATATAAACTTTGGCGTATACATACATGGCGCAACTGTCACCTGCAATACCATTCTAATCGTCGTTTTATAATACTGTCAGGCAGGTTTTATGCTAGTTTGCCACTGTACCATAAAAAAAAAACATTCAGCAAAGCCCTAGCTTCCATCAGGGCAGAGCTCAGTGAGAATATACGGACGCCTAATGAGCGCAATAAAGAGTTACCCCAGCGTGCAAAAAATGCATCCACATTTCTAGGTCACCCTGGTATAATGGCGTTCTTTTATCTGCGTTTGAAATAAATGCTGATTTCAAGTGATAGAATGGTAATGGCTGGAGAATGGAAGGCGACCTTTGTGGCAAGAATGGGCAACGCGCAATATTCATCCCGTTCTATAATAATTTATTACGTCGCACTTATTTTTTTTAAATACGTTAATTAATGTTTTTTTTAACTAAGTACTAATTATTTATTGTCTTCCGAATAGCTACATTTATTTAAGTGATAGTGGGCGGGGCACATGGCAACTGGAACTGATGGCCGTTGGGCTGGAAAGTTCTCGAATGGCGACCAGGTACCGGCAGGTGCAGTGTGGGTAGACCCTCCACAAGGTGGACTGACGACCTGGTAAAGGTTGCGGAAGTACCGGTCATTGTGGCACTTTTTGGGGGAGGGCTATGTCCAGCAGTGGACGTTTTTCGGCTGATATGATGATGATATTTTGAACGCCCGTTGCCAAGACGCAGTGGATTACATAATGTATTTAATTACTCTTTTAACTTACATTACAGTGTACCTATGTTGTACAATTAAGTATTGATTGATTGTTATTATTCGCTAACGATAGCTCTCCTTTTGGAGCGATATTGTACCAGCTGATGGTCGATCACGTAACACATTGTACGCGCGTCAGGTATAGATCTAAATGACACTTTTTGACAGTTGAATTGTATTAACGTACGCTCGGTAAGTTACGTGCTCATTCCTCTAATGTCATAAATAAATAAATAATAATAATAAATAAATAAGAATATCTGGTTCTTCTAGCAATTAAATAACATTTAACATTATTGTTCAAGGGTAAAAGGATTTCCAGTCCACTTACATTTTCTTTTGGTCACCCTGCTTAGCTTGGAGTGATTTGTCATTAATGTGTCGTCTGCATAAACAGGGTTACCATGAGTTATGATGAAATAATATTTCATAGTTGAAAGAATATACCTAGTAGCGTTTTGCCCCAATTAACACTAGGCAGCAGTTAGGTAGGTACTTGGAAAAACTGTTCACGTCACTCACAAAACTTAAAATCCAAATTTGGTTCATGAGTTTCGACATCGGGTTGATAGTACGGTGCTATTGCCAAGAATTGGGGCACATTGTATAGGCACTAGTTTTTGCGGAAGTAACTGCTATTTGACTTTGAAGCCCAGACGAGCTTGGCCTTATTGGGAGCCCTTTTGGCAAGTGAGTGCGCAACTATTCAGAACAGAAGTTATGATGCCATCCGTAAGTCTAACACTGTCATATACTACAACCAGAATCTACGGTTTAACGCGCCAAGCAAAGCACGGTAGCTCCTAGTTCACTCAAAACTGTCACCCCAGCAAACAAAAATAACCATAGAACGAGAGCTCTCAACTACCCAAACAGGTGCCTAAAACCCGGTATGCGCATGTTCGAACTAAACTGCTGCCTCGCATCGTTTTGACACCCCGCCCCCAACCCCGCATGGATTCTGTGGGGCCATTTTGCGCCGCTACTTGGATTTCCATAGTTTTTTCGTTCTCTGCGTCACCCATCAACGCGAGAAAAGTTTTAGTATTTGTTTCAGAAAATTAAAATTGCACTTCGTTTAGAATTACAGCTTAACTGTGTCCAACATAGGCAACCTATATCCCAAAAAATACACGGATCACAGGTGTCCTATCGCAATTACTAAATTTCATTTCCCAACGTAATCGTTTGGCGGAATTTTCATTTCGTTACAAAGCCTATTTTCTCGAAGACCGCAAAGTTTTTGATTATTTTTAAATACTTTTCGTATAGAACCCATCAGGTTAAGTCGGTTTGTTTTATAATGATCCTGCAAATTTCACAGTTTCAGAGAAATACAGCTTTTTGCCAAAAAGAAAATTTGAACAAACGATACTTAAGGAAATAATTTAGTGATAGCGATGGCGATAGGCAACCCGGATCACAACAAACGTGCACAAGTTATTATAACGTGTTATAGCCCGCGAGGGAAAGCCAGTATGCGGTATAATATTACATATGAACAGTAAGTTAAGCCAAAGTTACACGCTCCGTTAGTTTACCGTTCTCGAACAATGTGCGGGTAATGAGCCGGCCTGAGCAAGTATTAGTTATTGTTTACGGGTGTTATTACGTCGGTATATGAAGGATCGACCACATCGCTTCAAATACGCTGACGCGGTGTTTACGCAGTGATGCCGCTTCGGACAAGCCGAGTGCTTGGCGGTTCGCCGGTAGCCAGTTGGAATTCGCCAAAAGAGAAAAATATAAATCTAAATAAATGAATAAATATTTGGGGACAATCTTACACACACCGTCCTAGTCCCAAACTAAGCAACGCTTGTACTATGGGTACTAGGCGACGACATGTTAGTACAGTGTACCTATAGATAAGTAAATACATAGAAAACATCCATGACTCAGGAACATGCTTATGAACATTCATGCTCATCACACAAATAAGTGGCCTTACCGGAATTCGAACCCATGACTTCCGGCTTCGTATTCAGGGTCACTACCAATGCGTTCAATATAGCGATGTTATAGTTTCCAGCGGGTCTAGCACGACTCGTCTTTCTAATTCACACTGTGCAATTGAGATAGAAGACGTCAGCTGCGCGCGAATCTTGTCAAAAAATAAATTAAAACAAATTGAAAAGAAAGGTAAGTCAATTTTACTGACGCTGCTTCATAGATTGATTCGGTTAAACAACTCACCGTTTGTACCTGCCCTGCTATTCTGTAACCTCACCTCACAGTTTACCCACAAATATATCTTGACACCGCGATTCTTAGTAACTAAGCGTAATCAGAGTTCTATAGTTCGTTAGGCGCGACGGGTGAGGTCACGCTTAACGAAACTCGCTCTGAGGTTAGAGGTGAGCGAGGTTAGCGCGTTCCGAATAACATCCCTCCAGCGTCAGGGTTTTAATCCAACGGCTTAATATTCTTTTTATAGGTACAGTGCAATCAACTTAATACAAACAAACGTTACAAGCCGAGGTTGAAAATACCGGATGAAGGAATTTGAGAGATTATTCCGTAAATGAGGGATAATTTACTTTTAGTATCGTCCACTATGGCTTACGAAAAGACGTCTGCTTGGCACTTTGTGATAATCGTCTTAATATCTTGCAAATACATCGCATTGGTTTGTCACATCGTACCATCGGTGTGAATGTTGCATTTCTCTTTAAAAAATAACCAAAGTATTTTAAATTGCTACTTTACTTGAAACTACTAACAAAATCGTCATCTTTCCCTTTTGTGTTCCATTTTAGTTTGAAAATGTTCTTTTCTTTTCACCCGGAATACTGGCACTCCAGATGATTAAAAACCGACTAGAAAAAATAAGGTGGTAATTCAGTTGTATAATTTTTATTGCCTAGACACAATTCAATTTGTCGGTTAAGCTCTCGATATTTTGTTTTGCCTTCATTTCTTTACCACAAAGCCTTTGCTTCAGCAAAAAGAAGAACTTTGAAGGGAATGGTGTCAGCGGTATCCTTTACACGCGGGGGCTCGGCCCTGGGGTATTTTGTTTCACGTACAGTCAACAGCAAATGTAGATGATCATTTTAGTACTTTATCTTACTTAACGTAGGTACTGCACCAGTTAGTGATAGTCAAATTAGTGATAGTGACAAGGTACTAAAATTATCATTTACTTTTGCTGTCGACTATTCCAACTTCAAAGTTTGGTAAGTATTTAGCATCGAGTATAGTAAAACATCTTACATTTACAAAAGACGTAATACATAAAATTCAAGTTTTCCAAAAATCGGCAAAGAAGCATGTTAGGACTAAGGCTAAAAGACAGGAAAAGAAATAAAGATATCAGGAACCAAACCAAATTAATAGATGCTGCTGAATTAGCCTGTAAACTAAAATGGCGATGGGCCGGACACCTAGTGAGATCAAATGATGGACGGTGGAGTGAGAAGGTACTTCACTGGCACCCACGTGAGGACACCCGCCCGCGCGGCCGCCCGCGGCGGCGCTGGCGCGACGACATCGTGGAAGTGGCAGGCGCTACATGGACACGCAAGGCCATTGAAAGAGACACCTGGAAGGGATTGGAGGAGGCCTTTGCCCACAAATGGACGTCCAGTTAAAAATAAATATTTTTTAAATAATTAAAAAAGAAATCCGCTTATCATATTCAAGTATTTTAAATGTTTTAATGTTATGCTGGAAATAAAGGCTATTTTATTTTATTTTATAGTACAACATATTTCCGCTTTAAGGGTCACAAGGTAACAAATGAACCTACCTGGAAATAAATATTGGGGGAGGTCTATGTCCAACAGTGGACGTCTTTCGGCCGATATGTTGATGATAGCAAACCATAATAAAAATAGATATTAGATAAAACACTAGTCGCTCTGTGAATGGTAGAACAACTGATTCGATAATAGGTATAGTTTTATATAATTTTCGGACCTGTCCACAAAATTTCACGAGAATCGGTTGAGAAATGCGACCTGACCCCGTATCATGGTCGGCCTTATCACGCGATAAGTGACAAGTTAGAGCGTCCGTCTCGTTCTATTGAACGGCATCAGCCAGTGACGGACGCTCTATCTTGTCACTTATCGTGTGATAAGACCTTTCATGCTACGGGGTCTGAAGCTGAGAAAACAGCTGAAACGAATAACTACGTTCGCTTCGCGCACTCGTTCAATGAAAATGTTAGATGTTTCAACAAAAATAACGAAAATTAAAACCAATGAACGATGAAATGCGGCAGTTTCCCAGATATTTACTTTTAAATTAACGCTTACATCCTAAGTCAGTCTCAAAATACTCTTACGCTTCAGTAGGGTGAAAAAATGGTTTTCAGGTCTGTCACCACCAGTGAAAGCTTTATAACGATGTTATACTAGTTCACTCGGGCGTGTGGTCTACGTAATCAATCTTCATTACGCTCTAACTTTTGCCCCTTGTATTATGAACATAACAGTGTCATTTTCCGAATTTATATTCGCGTAAGCCCTTAAGTTGAAGGGAATTAAAGAAAAAAGAACTGAAGTTGCAGTAATAGTAGAAAATCGAACAGCTCGTTTTAGTGCCCATAGTACAAGTTCTGCTTAGTTCGGGACTAGGTTGATTTGTGAAAGATTGTCCCCTAATCTTTATTTAATTATATTCTTACAGACTTTAATATACCGACAATAAGAAGAAGAGAAGACTTTAGTATATGAGAATATTAATGGAACGAGAGGTAGAGGAAGGCCAATGAGAAAGTATTTCTAACAAATAAAAGAGAAAGTTAAGGTCGTGCCAAACCCAAAGGTCCACTAATCAAAGGTTGTCTGGAAGATATCGGTCTTTGGCGATAAGACCGCCTGTTGTTTTACAACCTATTTTCTCCTTGTATCTGTGTTTTCTTTTGTAACTGTTATATCTGTGTTTGCAATAAAAAGTATTTGTATTGTCGTGCAAGCAGAGTACAGAAACGGCTAGCAATTGCCCTACTGACAAGAGACACGACGAAACGTAGTGAAAAAAGTGCCCCAATGCGGTAGACGAGAGTCTTTGACCAGTGTGTATTGCCAGTGATGACGTATGGCACGGAAACGTGGTCGCTTGCTATGGGCCTTATAAGAAGGCTCAAAGTCCCCAAAGGGCAATGGAGAGGGCTATGTTGGGAGTTTCTCTGCGCGATCGCATCAGAAATGAGGCTATCCGCAGCAGAACCAAGGTAACCGATATAGCCCTCCGAATCGCTAAACTTAAGTGGCAGTGGGCGGAGCACATTGCACGTAGAACCTATGGCCGTTGGGGCGGAAAGGTTCTCGAGTGGCGACTACGTACCGGAAGGCGCAGCGTGGGTAGGACCCCCACAAGGTGGACTGATGACCTGGTAAAGGTCGCGGGAGTCCGCTGGATGCGGGTGGCGCAGGACCGGTCATTGTGGCACTATTTGGGGGAGGCCTATGTCCAGCAGTGGACGTCTTTCGGCTGATATGATGATGATGATGATGAATGCGGTAGACCGACGATCGGCAGGGTATTAGTGTAAGTTTTCGCAATAACGCAAATAGTCATATGGAAAAGATCGCTGAAAAGCGTAGGGAAATAGCAGCGCAAGACGGGTTGTAGTGGATATCTTTGATGGAAGCCTTTGTCAAGCAATGGACGTCTCCTGGTTGAAATGCAGATGAAGGAAAAGTAATGAAGCTTATAAGGAGAGTAGAAACTTTGAAAGTGTCAGTAAGGACAACCACTGGACACATGGTTGCTACGCGAAAAGCAACAGATTAAAATTGAACTTCATATGCACGCTTCATTTTTAGACTAAAGTGTATGTATATTAGCAAATCATTAATTATTTGTTAATTTAAATTGCTTTTCCCTATCAGGGTTCACGTAATCGAGTATTAAGTTTTCAGACATAATCTACGAATTGTATATAACGGCAATATACACTGACCGACAGAAAATTTGGCCCGAAAACTTTTCGTGATTTCAAACTATAAATTGAATAGGTTAAATAATGTTTTAAATAATTAAATGAATTTTTCTAATTTGGGCCTTTATTGCCGGTGAGTATATTAAAAAAAAACTTGGGAGATTTATACTGCTTGTTTAAGAACCTTATATCGATCGAAAAAAATACACCCGACGCGAAAACCCGCGCTTCCTGCGCTGTTGCAAAGTGCCCGCACTGGGCAGATAGGTCGCCTAGTGACTGCAATACAGCCACATCTCAAGAATAAAATACATTTGAGATGTGGCTGTATTGCAGACACTTAGGCGAGGTGTAATTACTGTTGTACCCAATGCTGTTTCCAGGACCACTGTCACACTTAATAGTATTGTTGGGAACATTAAATGTGCTGCTGCCGGCAATATGACCTGCACAATAATATATAATGTGTTATTTTTTATTTTAATAACAAAATGGTGTAGAGGAAAGTTTGTGTGTTCGAGTAAACCTATTGCTTACTTTTCCAGGCACGGTGAATAAAAAGTATTATAATGAATGTTTGAAAAAATCTGTCAGTTTTAATCCGATTTCATTCATAAAACTTAGTAAACTTCTGTCCCTTTCTCACAAACATAAATGACAAAGTGACAGAAGAGGAGATATAAATTTAACTGACGGAGGTTTATGGAAAGTCGTCAGAAATCCCGGTAAAGGCAAATCAACACATAACAACATCATTATTATTTTATCATCATCCCTTCCGCATATTATTGTTTAACCTAAATTGCCCGGTCCTCTATATGATAGGTTCTCTTACATCAGTATATTGTTGGCTACCCCTGTCTTTGTCAACTCGAGCCTATCAAAGATAACGTCACTTAAACCTTGATGTACACAATGGTCCGTATTAAGGGAACTTAAGATTGGAGCGGAAGCGGAATATCAGTACAAGGTGTGAATAAGAGAGTGAGTCGGTGCAATATCAGTCATATGTCAGTGTCAAGCCAGTACAATTTCTGCAGTTCCTTAGGCTAACACCACACATACTGGGACGCAGTGTTGCCAGATCGTTCCAAAAAGGACGGTTTTCCGTCCCTTTTAATGCCATACCGTCCTGTTGTCGTCCTTTCCAAGGTGTGCCGTCCCTTTTGGGCCAAAAGGCGCAAGGCACCTTGGAAAGGACGACAACAGGACGGTATGGCATTAAAAGGGACGGAAAACCGTCCTTTTTGGGATGATCTGGCAACACTGCTGGGACGCTTTCGGCGCCCTAACACCCTAGACGTCTTTGGGCCGACCATCAATGCCAGCACTTTTCCTCTGTCGCCTTCAGCGCCCCATTCTGTGGGCATTGCGGCGTTGTAGGTCACTCAATAAAGGAATGCACAAAGATAACCGACTCACCAAAATGTGCAACATGTATGCACTTTAAAAAGCCGTGTGACCACGAGACTGGCAATGCCGAATGCCCAGCTAGAAAACTAGCCGAAAAAAGGTATCTTAACTCTATAGATTATGAAGGCGCCTAAGAGCGCCACCTTAATTTAAAACTTTCGTAGAACTTTTTGTCTCATAACATCTTACGAGTAATAATTTAATTTCTGACCTAGATAACTTCTCTGTATCTGATTCTTTAGTTTGCGAGGTTGAACAATGCAAGCAATATATTGATTCTTCCCGCCTTCCGCTAACCATACTAACACAAAATATACGAAGTATATTTAAAAAATTTGATAACGTTAGTGTTTTTCTACAAAGACTTGGAATGAGTTGCGATGTCATTGTTCTGACAGAGTGTTGGTTAAATAAACAATCCAATTTGCCAAACATGTCCGGTTATGACATGTACGTGACCAAGTTAAATCACAACCAAAACGATGGAGTAGTTGTTTATGCCAGATGTAATTTGGAAATTAGTGTTGAGGAGCCAAACATATCAGAGTGCAATCGACTGTTAATTAAAATTGGAACAGACTTTGCCATACTGGCATTGTATAGACCGCCGTGTTTTAGAAATGTTAATACATTTATTGACTCTTTAGACGAGACGTTACGAAGTTTATCATCATTTAAAAATCGTATAGTAATAGGTGATATTAATATCAACATTCTTCCAGAAAATACTGACCCCGCAGCTCAGAGCTACCTCAACTTATGCTCGTTTCACGGCTTGCTTCCCGCGCACACGCTTCCCACTCACCAAAGCGGCTCCTGCTTAGACCATATCATGCTTAAATCTAATCTCCCAGCACTAGCATTGGTTACTAATTCTTCTATTACAGATCATAGGGCTGCCCTAATTTCAATATTTCGTAAATTACCATATACAGCACGCACGCCAATAATTTCTAAATTAAATGTAAACAAACTTGAACGTGATTTATATAACATTGAATTTGGCCCAGTTTACAATTCCGCTGACGCGAACACTAGCATGTCATACCTTATTCAAAAAGTCCAGCAAGCAATATTGAGTAATACCGTAAACCTACGTGTTAGTAGTAAATATTTTAACATTAAACCTTGGATTACACCCGGACTTATCCGTTGCATGAAACACAGGGACAAACTGCATCTTAAAGCTAAATCAAATCCAGACAATTTAGTACTACAATTATCGTACAAAAGATATCGTAATTTTTGTAATGACTTACTCAAAAAAGTAAAATCTAACTACGACAAAAAACAACTCGAATTGGCCGGAACAAACAGTAAACTAGTCTGGAAGTATATTAAAAACGTTACATACTCAGCAAAACAACGTGAATCATGTTCATATTTGTCACAAGTTTGCTCATCACCTTTAACATCTGCTAATTGCGCAAATGACTCTTTTGTAAACATAGGAAGAAAATTAGCTGAAAAAGTCCAGCGCAACCTGCCTTTACCCCTCCCTAATAGTTTTTCAAACCACAATAGTACATTAAAATCATTTGTGCTGATAAATACTGACGAACGAGAGGTGGAACGGATAATTATGTGCTTAAAAATGAGTCGGCTACGGGTTGGGATGGTATATCTAATAAAATACTCAAGCAATTCAGACACATCCTGGTTCCTCCTCTTACATTCATTTTTCAAAAATGCCTTTCATAAGGTATATTTCCTAAATGTCTGAAAAAAGCTATTGTGGTTCCTGTATACAAATCTGGTAGCAAAGACCAGGTGTCAAATTATAGACCTATCTCTATACTACCTACGACGTCTAAAATATTAGAAAAAATCATCAATAATAGGCTTGTCCAATATTTAGAGAGCCACGGTATTTTGTCTACAAGTCAGTTTGGATTTAGGTCGAAACTATCAACTGCCGACGCCGTACACGAATTGACCGACTACTTAGTGCAAGAACTAGACAAGGGTAATCAGACTTTGGGAATCTTCCTTGACCTTGCTAAAGCTTTCGATACCGTCTCCGTTCCCATCCTGCTTCACAAGCTTGAATTATTAGGAATTAGAGGTACACAGCTCAAGCTATTTGCAGACTATTTAGATGGTCGCACGCAACGCACAAAACTAGACAATGTCATGAGTTCTGACCTTAATAATGCCTCTTTTGGGGTCCCACAGGGAAGTATTCTAGGTCCTACGCTGTTCTTAATTTATATAAATGACCTTTGTAATCTTAAAATCGACTGTGGAAAAATAATTTCATACGCTGATGACACTGTCCTACTTTTTTCTGCAAACTCAGTAGACCATACTATGAATATGCACAGCGCGGCTTTAATATTGTAAGTAGCTGGCTTCTACATCACCTACTAACCCTGAATTCGGATAAAACCAATGTTATAAAGTTCTCCATGCGCAAATCGAAACTAGCTCCGACTAACCTTAACCTCTATGCTCACAATTGTAAACATCCCACAAATAACCAGTGTGCATGTCCGGGTATTGCTACCACAAGCAAAATAAAGTATTTAGGTATCATAATTGATGAGACCCTCTCCTTTCGGCATCATGTGGAAGCGTTGTGCACTAGAGTTCGTAAGTTAATATTTATTTTCAAAAAATTACGTACGATTGCAGACTCGCACATAATCAAACAAGTTTACTTTGCGTTATGTCAATCTGTATTAATTTACTGCATCTCTACGTGGGGTGGCTTGGCTAAAACCACTTTACTAAACCTAGAAAGACCCCAGAGAGCAATCTTCTGTATAAATTATCTGAAGTTTTAACAGTTCGCCAATTTTTTATATTGCACACAGTTCTAAAACAGCACGCTGTAACCCCTTACAACACTGATCATGCCAGTAAAAGGCGTAAAGATTTTGTTTGTCGTAAATATACGCAAAAACGACACGCTTTCTCTTCTAGATTTTTTGTTTTCCTAGGTCCACTTCTTTACAATAGACTTAATGCGCGGCTAGGTTTATATCCTCTAAACTACATGAAATGTAAATCAACGCTACGAGAAGCCCTACAGAATATGTCCTATGACGATACAGAGAAATTATTTATCGTTTTAAAATAAAATTATATTTTTTTATATCTTCATAGTTAGCGCCTAGGTTATAAGTTCCTATTTTATACTAGCCAATAAGAATGATATTGTATTATATTATGAATAACTTGATTTTCAATTGTTAATTCTTTTTTGCCTGAAACACAGGGTATCCTAGCTCAGGCACATGTGTTATTTATCTCTAATAGTAAGCTCCTAGTCTATAGTAAAACTGATGTACTTTATGTTTTATCAATAAATTATGTTTATGTTTATGTTTATGTTTATTCCCTTATTGGCCAGG